>CM053507.1:18544207-18649468 GCA_028627145.1 Eidolon dupreanum
TGAGCAGCTCTGGAAGCCTTCCTTAGTTCAGAGACAGTCTCTAAGATTTTCTTATTTATTTCTTGGAGAGAAGAAAGTCTCTATGCTCCATTTCAGAGTCTTCTATCTGCCAATTGACATAAGGATCCCATTCATTCGGTTTGATTTTAGAGCAGGTTTTTTTTTTTTTTTTTCCCTATTGAGCTAGCAAAAATATTTTAGGTGTCAAAAGAACTCTATCTCAAGCATCTCAAGTTGATATCACTTCTAGTTAATTTTCTCATGTTGTAAGTACTTACAAGTAAAGACCCCCTACAAAATTGTACATCTGCAGGAGTATTATGAAATGAGGTTGGGGGGCTGGGAGCTTGTTGGCCTTGGAGACATGATTTCTCACATTAATTTTAGTTTTCTTTTGAGATCCACAGAGACTGAAAAAATTTCAAGGGATATTGTGTAGTAGGCTGAAGTGTGCTGCTTATGGATTGAGCTCCAAGGGGCTGTCATCTCCTGAGTCGCTCCAACCTTTATGTGTCTCAGTTTCTCTCTCCAGCTGTTAATGCAACTGTGAGGACTCAGAGCACTAGGTTTCCAGCCTTTCTGCGCATGTCCCTGGATGAGTCAATTATTTAATTACAGTTGTGTTGGAATTCCCTATGGGGCACTGCTTCTCTTGAGGGGTACCTTCAGACACCTCCCCATGGATTCTTAGCGACCTAAGCACTCTCAAAATTTGAGCTGGAAGGAATAAATGACTCTTAACTTCAGAGCTGAAAGAGTTCAGACTCTTGTTTATCTAGCAAGAGGTATTCTTCAGACTCCCAGTAAGTAATTCTAATTGAAAAGCCAAAATTAAAAACCAGCCACCCATTTTTTTCTCCTGTTCCTGAGTTATCCCAGCTCTTATCTTTTAATGCCACCTTGAGAATATTTTTTTCCTAACAACAGCTGAAATAAAGTCAGGGCCTTCTACCTTAAAACAGGGAAGTCTAGAATTCCAAGAAAAACTCACCCAAGTTCACTTGATGCAAAGCAAGAGCCAGTGTGGCACAATGGGCCCCTGCTGGTACCTGGCCATGGGTCCAGGTCTGCAAGGTGGTCCTGGGCCGGCTTCTTTGGAATTCTGCCAACTTCATCAAGTAAATGTTGACGTAAGAAACATCTGCACCTGTAGCAAATTTTCATGAGCTTATTTGAGCCAAATTGACTATTGCCAGGAAGCAAAATCTCAATGGATTGAGAAAGTGCTCCAGAGAACAGTTTTGCAGCTTATTTTTACGTTAGAATAAAAGGAGGAGAAGTAAGGAGCATACATGAAATCCATTGGTAGTAGATTAAGGGGGC
Source organism: Eidolon dupreanum (assembly GCA_028627145.1). Taxonomy (NCBI): domain Eukaryota; kingdom Metazoa; phylum Chordata; class Mammalia; order Chiroptera; family Pteropodidae; genus Eidolon; species Eidolon dupreanum. The sequence goes on from CM053507.1 coordinate 18,545,531, forward strand.
AGGAGAAAGCAAAGTGGGGGGGAATCTCTGGGATTGGATAAAAAATAAAAAGGAGAGATACATACTTCTTTTACTTTGGTGGGTACAGGATAGTTAATAATTAACATCTACAGCACATAGAGATGGTATGCAGGGAATAAGATAACAATGAGGGGTTCTTGTGGTCTTGTGTTCTGGTGCAGAGGTTGTGCCCTGAGGAGTCTAGAAAAGATGACTCTGGCATTTCAAAGGTATGTTATCTTAGATGCAACAAGACAATAGGCTCACTTAAGGTCAAGATTGACCTTTGTCAAGGAAGCTACAGGCCCAGGATGTGAATACAAGCCATGAGTCACTTTTAGTTAGAAATTTTTATGTTCAGATCATCCTCTGTGGTTACTTTCGGTCTCAGAGTTTGCAGGGCCCGCCATGCTGGCCTCCCCTGAGCTTGTCAAATTTAGTATGTGGCCCCTTTTTTGTCCACATAATTGTTTCCCCTTTTACATGGAAATGTAAAACATGTTACAAGCAACTGCACCTTTCAAATAAGGAGAAAGTGCAGGTTAAATTTAGCTCAGGAATGAGTTGGGACTAGATGTCAGAATTCTAAACTCTAGGCAAAACAATTCATCGCATGAATGCTGGACAAAGATGAAATAGCAGAGCTGCGCCTGCCTAGGTTAAGTTCTTCAATTTAACTAAGATTTTCTTATATGCCGATTATGCTTCTCAAGAGATTTTCAGTTCCCAGCACGGAATGAATACTATTTAAAAGGCAGAAATAAAATGTTAAATAAGTAAACTGGGAAAAAATAAATAATAAATAAAAGGCAGAAAGTATGCTAATTAAAGTGAATTTTCTTCATTTTCTATTTTTCTCTAATTTGTTTCATTGTTTTCTTTCCTGGGTAGTTAGGAGGTGGGGAATGAAGTATTTTAGAGAAAACAATAATGTCAGAGGACAGAGACCCTTTTCCTTCTTCCTAAGAGCTTCACAACTCTGCTATGTGCTTTGTTTCCAGAAAGACAACCCTCCCGCAACACCCCTGCCCAGAGCTAATATCTACAACTTTCAAAATGGTCTGAGCCTGCTGTGTGGGACAGACATGTAATTGAAGCACTTTCTTCAGCCTAAGAAATAATTTTGAAACTCTGAAATTACATATGTCTACTATGGATTATACTGGGTTCCCCACCCATACTACCATTAAAAATCCCTCCAGAATCCCATAATGTAATTAAAAGAATAGCATCTCTTTATAACCTATCTAATTGCAGACCAGTCATTCAGTACAGCAATCGTTTTTTATAGACACTGAACAAAAGTCTTAGGCAAATGAGCAAATCATATCGTTGAAAGAAAATGAAAGAAATGTAGTTAAGACAGAATGTAGATTCTAAAGCTTTGAAAGCTGGAGGGTGGGGAGTGGCAGGGAGAAAGTTGTTCTACACCACAAGGAAATTCTATGTCCATACTATTTGGAATCCTAATGGAATTTGCACTCCTCGTTCCTAATACCTGTTCTTTTTTTTTAACCTGAAAAATCATTAGGTTTTCCCACACAAACATAATAAAAGGGAAAACTGCATTTGAAAACCTATGTTAGTTTTTGTTTCATTTATTTGCATGTTTAAACTAAATATGTATTTAGGGGGCTTGATGTGTCCAATGTAAATATCATTTTCAAATTTGACAATTTTAAAAAATGTTCTTTCAGACCATTTAAGGCAAATTAATCTTCATAGTGTAGGATCCTAAGATGTACAGGCAAACAGTTTCCAGTGAGCAAGAAACTGGGCTAAATGCTGTGGAGGGATCAGAATGACTGAAAATTTATTAAGTAATGGTTTAAGTTACAGGACCCACTATAACTTGGACAGAGGGAACACAAGTAGATCAATATAATGTGACAAGTGCTAAGATAGGTATGTGTACGGTGTTGTGGAAGAACAGAAGAGGGCACTATTACTCAATTTTATTGCTAAATTACCTGCAAGCTGTGTTTTGATAACCAAAACAAAACAGAAAATAGAATGATCCCAATACCCAAATTAAAAAAAAAAAAATTAGTCTGAATTACTTGTTGTCTTCACTTTAGGTATAGAAATCTATTCATCAGGTTTCTTCAAAAGAATGTGCTAAAAATGGGATGTTCTATAGTGACTTTCAGTAACCCATATACTTTTGCATTGCAAGCCAGTACACACATTCGAATATATTTATTTTTAAAAAATCAACAAAATGACATTTACTTTTGCTACGTGCAATACACTCCAGTATATTTTATACTCTTCTGTTCTTTTCTCCTTTTTTTTTTTTTTATTGCTTGGTGGCAGGCAACCCATTAAATTGATTTCTCATCTCCCTAATAGTTCATGCCTATAGTTAAAAAACACAGCTTCGATATGTCCTTTAAAAATGCAAAAGCAGCAAAGCATTCTGAACATAATGTTCAGAACAGAAACAAGTGTGGTCAGCAGGACCCCAACTGCACCCCTTCTGCCCAGTAAAGTAGAAGATCTCAAAATCAAACAGAATTAGATCTCTGGAAGAAAAAATAAGGCCTGTCATTGCTCAACCCTTTGGCCATGAACCCACATCAACGGAAAGGAGCTTCTAAAATTGTCTAGCCCCCAAAGGTAGATCCTCCTCAGTGCCTACTTTTAAAGAGACTGTGGAGGATATGGGCAATCTCCCAGGGAGCAGAATGGGGGACACCCATATTGACTGACCAGGAAATTCATACACTGCCAGGGCTGGGAGTCACCATTTTCCCCATCCAGCAGGATAAGACATATGCTATTTTCCCTCCACATTTTATACTGGGCATGTTGACATTTGGCCTTAGGCTTCCAGATCATGAGAACTACCACTGGACTGGACCAAAAGGAATTCTTATCACTCAGAGATCCCAAACTAGGGCATGAACTTACCTCCTATATGAACCCCACCTTCTTTCCTAAAGAATACTAAACCCCAGAATCATCACTATCTCAATCTAATTCCACTTCATCATAGGTTGCAAAACTTCCAAATATCTAGCCAATTAAGGCACCGTCCCATTTTCCATCATTGACACCATTTTTTTTGTTCTAATATTTTTGATAGTTTGATATAATCTGAATGGAAGTTAAACGAATAAGCTCAATGCCATCTCAAAAAAGAAGTATAACTGATTTATTTTTAAGCTTTTTCACTATTTTATTTTTAAATTTCTGTTAACGTTTTAATTTTTAATCTTAGGTTTCTAATTTTCTTCAGTATTTTCATAAATGTGCATTACTTTCTTCCTGTGATTTGCCTTCAGCGAAATAGCTGCCTCAGTAATAGCTTTAGAGAAGCTCAAATCACTGATCAGGTTCAGGACACACTATCTCCAAAATATGGCATCTTGGCATAGTGAATATTTTATTTAAGCCGAAGGAGTTTGAGAAAATGGCTGAAGCAGGAAGGTCACGCTGATCTCTTCCTCCCCTGGTCCTTCTTCCCTGAAACAAGTCATAACACCCTCCCTGTAGCTGGAGGAAAGAAGCATCCTTATCTCCAATGTCAGAGGGACGCCAAGAGGAATCCTAACAAACAGGCCTTGCCAGTTTCCCCTCAGGTCACTACAATTACTTCACTCCTTAAGCTACCCTGTGTACTCTTCACCAAACCAAGCACAAAATACTCAGGTCTGTTTCTTTGGGTTTTTATTTCCTTAAGAAGGCTCTTGTGTCACATAAAACTTTTATTAAATAAATATATTTGCTTTTTCTCCCATTAATCAGTCTTTGTCAGTTTAATTTTCAGACCCAGCCAGGCATCCTAAGAGAGTCAAAGAAAACTCTTTCCTCCCCACACCACAAAGAAGAGCTGGGAAACCATCTCCAGCCCAACTACCCCAGCAGCTGCTGCTCCTCAGCGTACCTGCCATCCCTAAGTGGTGGCTTCGGCAAAAATTATTCCGCTGGTGCCTGGAACTTTGGAAATGCAGCTGTTTCTTGGCTTCTAGAAACTTGTTGTCTCTTTATGAAAAGACACTGTCTTCAAATCAATGCCATATACAACCACTAATTTTGGGACAGACCATATCGACAATAAGCCCTTGACAGCATTTGGCGTTAGGTTACCCCCAAGGAGAAACTCTTTATCTCAAAGACGCAAACTTCACCAGGTGAGGAAACAAATGATGCTACAGAAATTCAGAAGAGGATGAAACTCTGGGCCCAATACTATCTGCCTGCCTCAGATGCCAAGTAATCCTGTTTTCGCTAAGTTGGGAAATAGTGATTATCTCTTTTCTGACATTTGCTAAGCTACTGGACCTGACAGCACCTCATTTTCCTGGGACAAGAAGAGAGGCCTGACAAAAAGAGGGAAGAAAGAGGAAGGGCCTTGTGGAGAGCCTATATTTCCATCACTTAGTTTAAAAATACATGGGGAAAAAATGGCGTAGATGATAGAGGTTCTGGCAACCAAATGAAAGTTGTGACGGGAACAAGGAGCGGAAGCAAGGAAAAATCTCCTAGAATGAACAAGCCATACAACTAGGGAGAAATCCAAGAAATCACCCTGCAACGGCAGAAGGTAGGACAGGACGAGGACGCAGGGCTGCGAGGTCTCCAGCGGCTGAGGGGATGGAAGCTGCGCCAGCAGCAGAAGCCTCTTAAAGGGGCTGCGTCTGCGAGCGGATTTTCGCAGTGATGGACCTGCTCGCTCTGAGCACCAGTGCAGATTCGGCTGCGTGCAGAGGGAACCAGGGACTTACAGGGAGATACTGTTGGAGTGAGGGCCGAGGGGAGACTAGATCTGTACAGACGCGCCAGAGGTCTCCATTGTTCCCTGTTGAGCCCTCCCCACTCTCAGTGCACGAATATAGCACCACCATTGCCATGAGTCATCAGACTGGATAACAGAGGTCGCTCTGCTCAGATTCCCTGAAACCCCGTCTCCCCCAACTCACAGCCCCATCTAATCCACATCCAGGTATATCCTCAGGGAATCAGGTGCTCATTGCTGAGCAGCACCTAGACTCACACTGGAGGCAGCTGGCCTCAGTTTCTGGTGTGGCCTTTTGAGGCAACTATAAGCACAGCATCTGTGGACTGCTTGCTGAATCTTAACAAGAGGCCCCGGAGGGGTAGAGGCTTGGGCTAAATTTGGCCTGTAACAAACAGAGACTTAGGGACATGGATAATGGACTAGTGGTTACCAGAGGGTAGGGAGAGGAGTGGGGAGGTAGACGGGGTAAAGGGGGTCAAATATAGGGGGGTAGGGGAAGAGTAAAGTGGGTAAAGGGGATCAAATATATGGTAGTTGAAGAAAACTGGATTTTGGGTGGTAATCACACAATAGTATAGATGTCAAACTGTAATGTACACCTGAAAATTATATAATTGTATTAACCAATGTTACCCCAATAAACTTAATTAAAAAAAATTTCGACACTCAGAAAAATTTGGCCTGTAGCTGAACCCCTCTCAGGACTGTACCATGGGACACCTACTTCACAAATCCACAATAATAAGACCGGGACACTTAGGAGCTTCACTTAGTACATGGAAACAGACATGGAAAGGCAGCCAAAATGGGAAGACAAAAAAGCAGAAGCCAGTTGAGAGAACAGAACAAAGATCCAGATATAATGGAGTCAAGCAATCTAACAGATGCAGAGTTCAAAACACTGGTTATAAAGATGCCAATGAACTTTTGGGAAGTGTAGATAAATTCAGTGAGAACTTCAACAAAGAAATAAAAAACACAAAAATAGAAAAAGAAATTAAAAAAGGGAACCAGTATGAAATGAAGAACACATTATCAGAGATGAGAAGTATATTAAAAGAAATAAACAAAGTGAATAAAGAAAAGGATCAAATGCCCTATCTATAGGACGGGAAAGCCAAGGACATGCAATCAGAATGGCAAGAGATAAGATGACAAAACTATAAAAATAATTTAAGGAGCATATGGGACACTATTAAGGGTCTAAATAAACGTCTGATTGGCGTACCTGAAGAAAATCAAGATGTTGAACAGCTGTTTGAAGAAATAATGTTGGAAAATTTCCTAATCTGCTGAAGGAAATGGACATAAAACCCCAGGAAGCTCAGAGAATTCCAAAAATCAGGGGTCCAAAGAGGCCCACACCAAGACACATCATAATTAAAGTGCCAAAGGTTAAATACAAAGAAAAAATATTGAAAGCAGCAAGAAAAAAACAGTTTATATTAATATGTTGGCTAGGTGGATGGGCAGGGGAGGGAGGGTGCAATTGGAGGGATCATTTTATGAACTATATAGATGTCTAATCAATGTATTGTATACTTGAAACTAATTAAAATAAATTTTTAAAAAATACATGAATTTCCTGTAAGTTGAACTAACACCGTGAAAAGTAGCAGGACTAAAGCAGAGTTACTAATACAATCACCCGTCCCCCAAAACACACACACACACCCAGGAGTGGTGTGATTAAGTCCAGTCACCTTCCACAAACAAAAACTCACGTGTCTTTGCCATCCCAGATGGTCGTTATAAACATCATCTCCAACTACAAAGATCTAGCCTCTGTAATCATCTAGTTCACATTGCCCTTGAGTAATCAAGCAAAGTGGTCTACAATAGAGACCAGAAGCAGAAGCCAGAAAAGCAGAGGTTGTTGGCCCAGAAGGAAGCTGCTGGTAAATGGGATTCTTCCTCACTTTCAAGTAGGTGTTAATCTTGTCACTACCTAAGTGGAAAATGAGAATATTCAGCAAGCGGTGACTGCAGATGACAGATGTCCCATTTATCTATTTTTCCTCGTGCCCACTTTGTCCATAAAATCAGAGTTCCCCACTACGTCATCAAGGAAAAGGTTAGACCAGGTAAGCTAGTCCACAGAAAGACCTGTACCAGCCTCATCTTCATACAGGTTAACTGGAAAGACAAAGGTGCACTGCCTGAACTGGTCAAGGCCACCAAAATTATAATGAGATATCACTGGGGAGGCAACCTGGTAAAGAAAATGGCTCAAGGGCTTATCACAAAACTAATTTAAATGTACTCTCTTAACTACTCTGTAAATAAAAATAAAATGTCTCCTTAAAACAAAAAACTATCAAGGCATTAGTTCCAGGGAATAAAAACTAGGCTGTAACATCCTATCCTGCCCCAAAGGTAAGGAAATAAAATCACACACAAAAAAGAATTTTTGGAAAATTTGGGACCTCACTAAAAATTAGTCGGGAAATCCACTGTTATGGTTTAACAAGGAGTCAGGCAGCAACAGTAAACTTCTTAGTCCATACTAGTGATTATAACAGGGGTCAACTATTTGAAACAGATGATACCTCTGACTTTATCAGTATCAAAAGTCATTAAGAACTTCTGTAGATACTGTGGCTGTTAGGGAATTATTGCCAGTGTTATTAAAAAAAGCTTTGTACTGTCAGGATGATTTTAGCAGCAAGTATGTGTTTACATCCAATCTTCAAACCAACTCAAAGTGGCTTTAAAAAAGAACCACAAACTCATTATGTCGCATGAAAAATTGAGAGGCAAGATCTTTTGAGGATTGGCCACTTTAGGGGTTCAGCAATGTCATAAGGCATCCCTATTCTTTCTATTCCCTGTGTCACCATCCTCAGCACACAGTCTTTTGTCTTGAGAATTATCTCCCTCTTGTGACAACAGGTAGAAATTGGCCATTCTTCACTACTAGGAATGGTCTGAGTGAACTTCTCTTGTAGCACTGCCCCAAATTCACAAGCAGTTAGTAAGCATCAGGAGAAAAGAATAGCCTCACACATGAAGTATAAACAGTCTTTTTATTATAAATATTCAAAGTTGATAAAACTGAAAAAAAAATAATTTTCTCTTTAAACAAAAAAATATGGACACCCAAATAAGTAAAATAACACAATGGCCAATAGTTAATCTCCCTCTTCAAAAACAGCACTACATGTATATATCCTTCAATCTGGTAACTTTTTATAGTGTTTTACTTTTCCTAAAAATATATTACATTAATCACAATTTGTTAAATTATTCTGATATTACATTTGTAACAATCATCTCTTAAATATTTAAATACCATTAGAATACAATTTTGATCATTTCAGGAAATTTCCATTTCAACTCAATGAAAAATATCTATATCTTTACATATTTTACTCTTTTCAGAGTAGGTCATCTCCAGACCTCTTGGAATATTTTACCCTTTTCTACGAAAGTGCAGCAACTCATAAGTTCTCTGAACTTCAGTATTAAGTAGTTGTCTTTCCATGCTTCATAAATACTTCTAAATTTGTCATAACTTTCATATTCTAGGTTGAAATCTGATCCAATTTTTTTTTTAATAACTGACTTTTTTCCATATTTCTCTCCAGGAGTCTTTCAGTTTTTCCAAATAACTTTCTTTTTTAGATTCGTCCTTCCATATTCCTTCTTTTTTTCTTAAGGCTGTTAGTTCAGCTTTAAGTAAGTTTCTGTGAATTTTCCAATGTAGTTTAGAATCGTAATTTAACCCTGGAACATCAACAGTTCTGCCAAGGCCTCTTCTCAAAATTTCTTCATTCAGATTCACACTAAAATACCTACCCTTGAATAAAAAATAACACAAACCAATTATTTAAGAATATTGCTAGTATAGCCAATGACATCTACTTTAAAATCAGTCATTCAGCAACTTTAGTCTTCCAGGGAAAAGTATAAAGCAAAAGGGTCTTCAAGAACTTAAAACAGCTAATGGTAAATCCAAGAATTTCATTACTAAAAGAGATCCTTGGCTCAAAGTCAACTGTCAAGTCTATGGACATATTGTTCTCCACAGGCTCATAAGTCTCCTAACCCAAAGAAGCAAACAAGCAGCAGAGTATACATAAAGTGTTTTTTTGGTTTCTTTGCTGTCATTTGGAAGGGGAATGGAGCACAGGAGATAGGCACAATGACAGGAGGCCACAGCAGAAGAAACTAAAAAGTACGCAAATGCAAAACAGAGCTGAATCATCAATGAACCATTAAATTAGGTTCAGAATTCCAGTGTTTAGGAAGGCACTGGCATGTAAATGAATTTTTAAAAGGCTTTCCACAAAATAATTAACATAAAAATGGGCCTGGCCTTGAAGCTCTGTCCTTTGGGAAATTTCATCTGTGGAACGCCTCACTTCCTAAGGACACCGGGTAACTGGGGATTTTTCCCCCACTAATTAACAGTATAAAGGAGATCCTGCATAGCTATTTCTATAGTCCTCATGGGATTTTAACCTAAAAAGATTAATTTTAACAAAGTATTAATAACTTCATAGCTTCATTAGGCAAGTAAGTTATAGTTAAATTCTAAAAATGTGAAAACTCCAGTTTTAAAATAGGAGATATCTTCTAGGACTATCTAAAGAAACAGTAACATTTTACTCCTGTAAATCCAATCACTTTGGTATGTGATACTAAGGAGTTAATATACTTTTAAAGGTTTATAATATTTTTCTCCATCTTTTACATTTTAAGAGCTCATTCCCTTAAACTAAAATCGGAAAAATTAAAATTCGACCTCACACTAGTAAAACTCAGCAGATGTAAGTTAACACAATATATATAGAGCATAGTTTGGTCACCCTCTAGGAAGCAATACAAGGTAAAACACATAAGGTGAACTATGGGCTCAGGAACCCAGGAAGAGCTGGGTTTGAATACAGGCTCTTATGTTTGGTCACCCTGAATCTCACCTGTAAATGGAAATAAACACAGTCACTCGAGTCATAAGATGGTTTTGAGGACAGATAAAATATACTCCTCAACTTAAAAGATAGTATTTTGTAGGGACTTTGGCATCTTTTATATAATTTTGTATTATCAACTTACTTTTAAATGTAAGATGCTTTAACAAATTGGTGTTGGATAATTCTTATTTTGAAAGAAATGAACATGATTTGGACACGCAAAAATTTATGGATTTCATTAGGCTATAAAGAATTCAAAAAATGTTTCAGAATTAAAATGATTAGAATTCTAATCACATTAATGTGAGGTTTTTTTCTCTTCAGATTATTCTTGTTTGTTATATAATTAGAGACTTTAAAAATAAGAAAAACTGCTCTTAATCTTGTCATAATAACATTTCAACTATTTCATTTTTCTATGTTCTTTTTTCAGTAATCACCCACCAAAAATCTAGAGGAAGGCAGACACACTGAAGGACTCAGGACAGTGACACGGCAACACCAAGGCCACAGATGGAGCTCTGGGCATTCGCAATTACACAACAGCCACAGCCAATCATAAAGGTAAGAAAACTCAGATGACTGACCGCCGATCATAAACAGTATTTAAATATGTTCAACTTTAGAGTTCAAAGATTGGGCAATAGCCACCTTCAGAAAATACCCTTGCTCTTTCTAGTTTCCAGTTGACAAGTGTCACTCAACAAGTGTTTGATATCATATACTCACACATAAATAAAAGTATAAAGATTCTCCTTAAATCAGCAATGCTGGCAATGTCCAGACTCATCAATAATTCTAAGTTTGTTTCCTTTTTCTTAATTTTCTATTTATTCAATAATAAACATATATCACTTAAATTTTAAAATAAAATTTATATATGAAACATGGTTTTCTATAATTACTATGAGTAGCATTTTAAAGACAAAAAATATTCAGTCTCACTACGTATTCAAGGTTCTAATTAATGACATGTTTATATATAAATAAAAAGAAGACATTGCTCATTATTTCTTCACACTACTCACCTTATTCACCAAAAGATAGCAAAAGAGTGCTGAATTCTCCTTTCCAAGAAGTTGGAACCATAGTATTTGGGAAGGTTTTAGCTCCTTCTGTAACCACACCTTCCCAGTTTCAGTGAGTTCTACTCCAGCCAGCTTAACCAGCAAAAAACCATATGGCTCCTCTAAAACAGGTTAGATAGAAAAGAGTTTGCCTTTAATAAATACTACTTCACAAAAGTAGATTCCAAAATCACTTGGCCCTCACAAAAACAAATATATTATGTTTATTTATAAATACCCAGGATTCTCTAGATATAGGTCTACCTATTTCTTTTAAAACAATCAAGTATATAATAGATGGAATAATTTCAAAAACCCATTTCAGTGAGCTCCAGAACAGGATGTGGGATTTAACCAATTTACTTTTTAAACTTTCCAGACTTATTTCTACATATTTATCATATGTATACACATAAAGTTATAGATATGCAGTTCAATATGGCTGTTACAACAAATAAAACTGTATAAACTGCTTTTCCACTTAACTTACTGAGAATATCTTCCCATCTCAATAAATATTGGTTTATTACTTTTTTATACATTTTGTAAAACTGACTTCTAGACAGAATTTTATCAATTTATATTCAAAGTACCTTAGTATTAAAGTTGTTCACCCAAACCATTTAATTTTAAGAAAAGGATTTTATCTTGGAAAAAGTCTATAACTTTCCAAAAAGGGATATGGCTGACAAAAAAGTTTTTAAAGTTTTTTTTTTTTTAAATAAGTATACATTTAACATTTGTTGAGTTCTTATACAAGTAGTTGAAGATATAAAGTTAAATTCATCTAATCTCTAGGAAAAAAATAATACTTGAGTTCAAGAAGATATCCTAGAACACTGCTACAATATTATTTGAAAATAAAAAATGTTTTCTTTAGGACACTGGTTTCAATTAGAAAAGTATCAAAAGGTATAAGTAGGAAGATTATGCCCTTAGCAAAAATCTAGGATATAGTAAATATACAAAGTTAGGCAAAACATACAATAAAGAGTAAACTCTTTATCGTTGGTAAATAATGAGTTAAGGGATGCCTGAGTTCTCCAGTCCTTTTACGTCATCAGCACCAACTGCCTTCCAGTAAAACATCCTCTGGTCTTTGACACCAAAGCTTTTGGGACCAAAAACGAACCTAATGTAATACTATCTGTCTTAAGTAATAATTTCTTAAGTCTTCATTTGATGAAAGGTCATTGGATTTCTTTAAAATTAGCAAATTCCCCATTGAGCATTTAAAATATGATGTGGTCAATATGATTTTTAAAATACACCTTCCAGGAACAAATCTGCTGAAAAAGGTAAATTTTACCCTTGATATATTTTTATCAAAACACTTGAGCTTTTTTGAAAAAGCAGATGTTATGTTTAAAGTTTATAGTTTCTAATTTCAGCTTTGTCTCTGTGACTGAATCCTTCTATCTTCCCAGGCCTTCTACAAATCTTCTATGCATATATTAAAAAAAATAAAGCCCAATTCATACTGGACAGGATACCACAGGCAATGCTAAAAGGTTATGAGGGGACAGCAGCATGGGCTCAGGTGCAGTGGAACACTCTAAGGAAAGTAAGACTTGTGTTCTGTGGAATGAACAAAGCAGGGCAGGAGTAAGGACGGAGCATGTCAGGTAAGGAACAGACCACTGGCACCTGGAAAAACTGCAGACATGAGACAAATATTGAAGTCAACCAGCACTAAGAAATTTGTTATATTTCTGCTCCATCAGGTGGGTAGGAAATGTGATGACTAAATGTTATCAGGGTTTTTAGAAAAATAGTGCATGATACAAAACTGATTTGTATCCTAATCATTTCTCATTGAAGAGAGTAATATTCATTCGAGGGTAAAAATAAGAACTCTTTCCTTCATTAAATTAACAAATATTAAGAAGATCTTTACATATAACTAAATTACTTCATTTGACAAATTTTACCAAATGTCCACTGTCTAAAATTATTTTTCTAGAGACTGTGAATACCAAGGTAGCCACAAGGGGGCTCACAGTTTGGTGGGAGGATAGAAACTTAAATACATGATTATAGGAAAAAGTGTTAAAGTACTGTAATTGCAGTGAGTAGAATTGCTGTGGGGTATAGTAAAGAGGCTCATTCTGCTTGGGAATTAGGGAAAGTCACTGAAGAGCTGACATTTGAATTGGATACTAAAGAATCAGATGGAGTTCAACAGGAGCAAAGAAGTGTGCCCAGGGGCATGAGAACACAGGTAAGCCAGAAGGTCCATGTGGCTGGGGTCTTTAACATGAAACAGGGAGAAATCCGAACTGCAGCAGAACAGACCCAGTCCCCGCCCAGCTCTCCAATTTCCTTTGGTGACTCTTGTACCCTCCTTTCCTATGCCCCTACCACAGGGAGCTCTCTGTCATATGACTTATCAAGAGCCAAGTTCATTCCTGCCCACATTCTCTCATTCTTCAGGTATCTGATGAAATACCAACTCCTCCATGAGGCTGTCTCTGACCACTTTATAGATATAGGTTCCCCCTTCACATGACCTCCAATAATTCAGATCCTTGTACCTTACTCCCTTTATAGTCCTTATGACAATTATTCTTTGTTTGTTGTCTATCTTCCACCTAGACTATCAGCTCCAAGAGGTAGCGTGCTCTTGCTTGTTTCACTCAGCACTCACTATACAGCTAGTACAGGGCCTAGAACATAATAGATGCTCAATGTTTGTAGAATGAATGCTTGAAAGTCTGAAGGAGATACTGAGTGGTTGGGGAAAAAAGGAGATAGGAAGAAAGGAAATCAAAACTAAATTAAATAGTTTCTTGTATGTGAGACCAAGAGTTTGGAGTTATTAAAAATTAAAATATTTTTTGCTATTTTAAAAATAACTTCTAAAAAGGAGCACTAAAATAGTTATTTAGCTTTATTCTTGCACTTTACTTACTTCTCCATGAAGATATAATAGGTAAAGTAATGGGAATATGTTCAATTTCTAAACCATTCTCGGTTATTCGACGTAATCGTCCACGTAATTTAACATTCTTCCTTATAAATTCTACTGGAATATCTGAGGAACTTATAAATTTTGATGTCTGCTGATTTACAAGGAGAAAAATACATTTTATCGTTATTTTCAGTTTAAAAGTATGTCGAATTGTTATCTAAACATTTAACAAGACATAACCATTAAAAATTTTTATTTGTTTCACAATTTCATATTAATATTTTAATATAATTTAATCAAAAGTGTTTATAAGAACATCATTTAGACTTTTTTGTCACTATTTTACTATCTCAGGCTACAATATAGAGAACATTAAACAGACTCCTAACTTCTAAAAGCTTACATCCTCAAAATATGATGCAATTCATCAAAAAGCAGTGAGTATAGTGAATATAGATCTGTACCTGGCACCACAGAAGTCTAATTAGATAGTCACTATCCTATTCTATAGATGTACAATCTAGTCATCTAGGTACTGTTTGGAGAACGTAAACAAAGCTGAGTCAGATTAAATTAAAATTCTTATTCGACAAGATTTTTTTTCTTGTTTTTATCTTATAGTAAAATAAGGCCCCCCCAAAAGGCCCACATTAGGAATTTAATTAAATATCTAACACCTTATACGCTGGAGTTAGTCAATATTTTACACCTATGTCTTCACATTAATGTACTAGAGAAACAAACTTCATTTATAATCATGGCTAAAAATAAATGGCTTACAAAACCATGGAGGTGTTATAAGAAAGAACCTATTATATATGAGGTTAAAAATGAGTTCAAGGCACAAAAAAACTTAAAAAAAGAAAATATAAAAGTGCTGACATGGAGTCAGGGGGGAAAGGCAACAGTTCAATATAAAATAATAAATGTAGGAAATAAATATACACAGAAGCAATAAATCCGTGCCAGATTGCAACATGACACTAAAATTACATCCTATGGCAAGTATCAGTTATATTACAAAAATACTTGTAAATCTTGAAACATCAAATGAATTTCCACATGTCTACTATTAAAACATTATTGACAGGGCAAAAAACATGCTAACTGAAAGTGTAATTTTTTTTTTACTCTGTACATCATGCTTTATTCATTGAACAATAGATCTTAAATACTCCTGCAAATCTGACAAAGCATAAATTACTCAGTGTAAAGGGACATAATTCACCTGTGATCTGAATCTAAAACCACTACAGAAAACAATTTTGAGATATTCTTCAACATCTGAAATGCAAAATTTAGTGATTACACCATTCTAGTGAATCCTTTTTAGATTCCTTTTTAAGCATGAAGAAAGTAATTATGGAAATAGAGGCTGTGCAATTTACTTTCCATAAAATCCTGTGGATATGTTACTTTTAAACCAAGATCTTAAAATATGTTCATTTGTTCTAAAATACTTCTAATATATGTTCATTGTTCGAAAATGCTTCTAATATGAATAACAAAATGATACACTGCTTGAGATTAAAACTGTCTGAAGTGAGAAAAAAATTAACTGTCTATTGCTTATCATAATGCCTTATTTTTTAACTTACCAGTCGAACACTTCTTAGAAGTAACATAATTCCAGCTATGGCCATTACAGTGCTGATGCTCTTCAGAAAGAGATTTAATGATTAATTCTCACTAATTATTATTCACAATAGTAAAAGTACTAATAAGAAGGCGGAAAAAAAGACCATCCTCCCTATATCCAACTATCCAAATAAGGCATATTCTTTAATTAAAGGCCCACTTCTTCCAAAAAGCTTTCTTAACTGCTTGCCTTCCCATTAATCTTCTCCTTTTTATCCCAAACAATCTGGCATGGATGGTAAATATTCATGTAATATTGTATTGTTTTCTGTTGATTGCATTACTTTAACCATGAGTTCCTTGAAAGCATGAATTGGTCTTATACTTCTTGTGCAATGTCCACAGTAACTCACGGAACCCTAAGTCTACAGTGGGAATTTAAGTATTTGGTAGAAAACTTTATCGCCAAAACTTTAAAATATAGTACCTTGGGAAATATATGTGAGTAAACAGTTGGAAAAACTTGGCCATGTTTTTACATTTAAATTTACATTTACATTTACATTTACATTTACATGTTTTTTCATTTAAAATGAAACAGACCTAAAGGATTTTAGTTAAAAAATAAGAACCCTGCAACTCCTCCACGAAGATAATCTGACATGCTTTCCTTCAATAAATATAACTAAGTATATAAGAAATGAAGTTGAAAACATACACAAGGGTGCATTCTCTGATGGGTTATTTGGCATAATATAACCATGTACTAACTTAAACACTGTTCCCTTGCCCAATTCTGCTGAAGTCATTATTCAATTTGAAATAAACCATGCATCTCCTCCTGCTTACCTGGAAGAACTACAGGCCTTGCCAATTAACATATATATGTCTACTATTCATTGATGCTGCAAATATTTATCTAGCACGAAGTGGTGGGCACTACTTTATGAACTAGAGCTACTACTGAGTGAAAACAGACATGGTCCTGCCTTGCACTGCTTGTGCAGAGTATTTGCGAAGCTAATGATCCTACTCAATTTCTCAGCAGAATTCAACAAAGTTAATCATTCCTTCTGAAAATATTCTCTTCACTTGGCTTCTAGGACACCTGGTTTTCCTCCTCCTCCCTCACCGTTCCTTCCTAATCATTGCTGACACCCTCCTTTTCACTCCTCAAATTCTAAAAGTTAAAGAGTGCCCCAGGTTTCAGTTCAAAACTAGGGACTCCTGTAGCTTTTCTGACTCGCTCCAAGATGTCATTCAAGCTTTAAAAACCTATTTAAGGTTCATTCTCAAAGATATATGTCCAGTTCTCACGTCCCTTCAACGCGAGACTCCTATAACCAGTTACCCAGAACATCTATTACCTTTAGGAGTCTAATGACCATCTCCAAGTTCACACGTCTTCATTTAGGAGTCTAATAAGCATCTTAAAGTTCACATGTCCAAAAAGTTCTCTAGATTTCCCCAACAAATCATTTACTACAACTCCTCCATATCAGCAACTTTCACCACCATCCACCCAACAGGCAGCCCCCTTGATTCCTCTCTTTCTTTATACTCCACATCCAAACTATCCACACCACCACTGGGGTCTTGGCCACAATCCTCTTGTGCCTGGTCATCTAAGGTGTCCCTCCCTTGCTCGAACTCCAGTGACCTCTCAATTCGCTTAAAATTAAAAAGCAAACAAAAACACAAAACTCCTTTCTCCCCAGGACCTACGTACCCGCCCCCCGTCCCCCGCCCCCAACTCCTCCTCCAAAGGACCCGCCGGCGCCCATAGCCGGGCTGCGTCCCGCTCTGTGAGGAGTCCCGGGGCCCAGCACAGCGCGGGCGGCATCAGGCGCTGCTGGTCTCCCCGGCTCGCGGCACCCGCCCCGCTCCTCGCAGCGAGCCAGCCCGGCCGCACGCCCCTCGCCGCGCCGCACCGGACTCCGGCGCCGCGGCCCTGCGCCCCTCCCGGCGCCGACAGCCCCCCGCCCCGGGGCTCGTCGCCTTCAGGCTCGCCCCAGTCGGCCGTGCGCCCCCACCCCGCCCGGCCGGCGGGGCTACGGTACCCGGACGAGGCGCAGGTGGTCGTCCGCCCACTGCGAGATCCGCGCCACCAGGTTGGGCGCCGCTCCATCTCGGTCGGCAGATGGCGAGGCCGGGGCCGCAGGCCGCCCCGCCATGTTCCCGGCCTCTCGCGAGTCCGCGCCGCGCTACTCGCGGGGCCGGCGGGAGTCACTGGCGGTCCTCCGGCTGTAGGGGGCGCCGCGCTCCTCGGGCGGGCGGCAGGGGGCGCCGCGCTCCTCGGGCGAGCGGCAGGGGGCGCCGCGCTCCGCGCGGGGCCGGCGGGACTCACTGGCGGTCCTCTGGCTGGCTGTAGGGGGCGCCGCTCCGGCTGGTAAGGGTCCCCTTCTCCCCCGCCTGGAAGTAGCCCCAACCACCATTTGCTCCTTGGGTCGCCCGTTGGCAGACCTCCCAACCCGTCATGAGACATGTTAACGATGACCCTTCAACATTTTGTAGGGTGTTCCCACAGCGGGAGAGATCCCTGTGGGGCAGGAAAGGGAACTGAAGGAGTTCTCAGCCGTGCCGGTGGAAAGACGATCAGTTTGTGACTTCTGTTAACCCAGCCGCGGTGCGAGTTCCACTTGTGCCATGTAAGAAAGGAAATTGAAGTGATTCATTCTTTCACCTCCTCCCAAGTACAACAAAATGCATGTTATTTTTGAACTGTGCTTTAAAGCTTTCGCAGTTTTGTAAGCCTGTATCAGGTGCTCTAAATCTTTAAACTGTTAATTCATTAAAATGTAGAGAGCTTATCCTAGAAATCAATACGTGGCTGTTAACACATGGTAATCATTTTTCAGTATATACATCAAATCATTGTTGTATACCTCAAACTAATAGTGTTATATGCTAATTACATCTCAATTAAAAAAAGAACTCAGTACAGTTAGTATATTTTAAAACAAAAATGAGGCACAGGACAATGCAAATGATATGGTAACATTTGTGTAAAAATGTGCGCGCGCGCGCGTGTGTGTGTGTGTGTGTGTGTGTGTCGGAACCATGAAAAGGTCTGCGGGAAACCTATAACAGTGATAGTCCCTAGGAAGAGGGATTGGGGGTAGGAATAGGAGAGAGGTTTTACTGTCAGCTCTAACAGAACATTTTAAAATTTTGCAATGATGGAAATGTTCTATATATCTGCAATGTCCAGTTTCATAGTTAATAGCCACATGTGGCTTTTGTGTGCCGAAAATATAGCGAGTGCAACTGAGGAACTAAATTTTTAATTTTATTAATTTTAATTTACATAGTCACTTAGGGCTAGTGGCTGCCATATTGGGCAATGCAGGTATACTGTTTTGTTTTGTTTTTTTTTTTACCTTATGCATATATTATCTTTAAAAGTCTACATAGAGTATATTGTTTTCCTAACATATATAATGAGTAGTCCCTTCATGGAATGTTTTGCCTCAGTATTGTTGCTAATAGAAAGTAAATAACAATAGCTAACATCTAGATCTTGCTTACTATGTACCAGGCACTAAATACTTTTCACATATTAACTCCCTTGATCCTCAAAGCAACTTTATGAGGTAAATATTATTAATCCGGATTTTAAAGAGGAGGTACACCAGTAGCCAATGTCACCCAGCCACGAAGTGGTGAGTTGGGATGTTGTGTGAGATGCAACTCAGCCAGTCCGCTCAGTCTGTGCTGTTAATCACAACAGTGCCTCCCATAACAGCAATTGGCTAAATCACATAAATCCCTGTAAGTTTCCAGTGAAGGCAACTAAAATGATGAGAAAAATCCAATTAAAAAGACATGCTACAACCAAAATCTTTAGTCACTATTTTAAATAAACCATTTTCTGTATATTAATAAATTGTGAATATCTTCAGTTAATAAATGGAAAAACAATTTCTTCATGAGCAATTAACTATATGCCCAATCCTGCTTCTTTTTCTTTTGCTTTTCAATGTCCTTTATCTTTTACCTCTTTCTGCACTTGTTCTCACTGTTCAACTTAAAGCCAACTCAGTCCATTTTTCCTTCTTTCCGTCCCAAATTCTTTTTTCTACACCCCTATCATCAGCCAACTGGGTGTCTCTAAGTCCTCCAGATTTTTCAAAGCGTCCTCAGTCAGCATCATCCCATTTACTGCTGATGTGGGAAGTGTAGTGCTGTCCCCAGGATTTCTGCAGATTAATCAGAGATTTAATATTCTCCTGGGATAGCTCCACCAAAGGACCCTACTCCTTTTTACTGACCTTTGAGGACTCACTGGATATGCTGCTTATGCAAGTAGAGGGGTTATACACAAAAAGCCACACTTCAATTCACTGCTCTTCCCTTGAGCATTTAATGGGGACCCCTCATGAAACACCCGTTTCTAGCCTTGATTTCCATTTTCAAAGTCAACCATTCCCTTTTTCTAGCATTCCCATTGTTATGGACTAAATGTTTGTGTTCCCCCCCAAATTCAAATGTTCAAATTCTAACTCTCAGTGTGATGGTATTTAGGAGATGAGTTCTTTAGAGGGTGATTAGGTGAGGTTATGAGAGTAGAGCCCCTATGATAGGATTTGTGTCTTTATAAGAAGAAAAATCAGAGCTGCTTCTCCTTCTACCATGTGAGCACACGGAAAAGGTAGCAGTCTGCAAAACAGGAAGGGGCTCCCAGCAGAAACCAAATGTGCTGGCATCTTGATCTTGGACTTCCCAGCCTCCAAAATTGTGACATATAAACATCTGTTGTTTAAACTACCCAGTCTATGGTAATTTGTTATAGCGGCCTGAGATGTCTAAAATACCTAAGTACTTCAGGATCAGGAGGAGAGATCATACCCCCCAAATTATTACCCTCCCCCTCTCCCTCTTCAGGTCTGTCAGGAGTGATCAAAAAGACTGTCTTGTGATAGATCGCCTGGTCACTTTCTCCTATTCACTGAAGACTTTAGCATCTGACTTAAAAGCTTTTCCTTCATCTCAATTCCTGTCATAATTCTGATCTCTCAGTTGGTTGACTGTCTCATGCACAATGACTTTCCTCTACCCCACCTTAGTCATCCAATCCCATGGTTATACTCTGGATCTTATCTTCGCCATGAAGTAGTACATCCATAATCATAGCCCTAACACCCTACTCTCACACCACAATCTCTTGTTCTTCTGGTTCACTTGTGAAAATGCCCCTCATAGCAATAATTCTTTGAACTCATTAAAATGACTAATCCACTGAACCATGTCCTGTTCATCAGTCCCCTCTCATCTTCAGTTCCCATCCATAATACAGGAGCTCCAGGCCCAGAACTTGCACCCAGGCTTTGGATATTCCGAAAAAACCATCAGGAGGACCAGAAGGGTGAGCCATGTTGTTTATTACTCACGAAGCAGGGGAACTCAGATGGCAACTAGTCAGAGCTGCAAAAGCTACTGCTGGCCAAGAGCAAGCAATGTTTTACATGCACAGGCAGAAGGAGGGGCTATCTCATTGGGGAAGCAGCCGCCTTCTCAGGCTGATGGGAGCAAGATGTGCTGCTTGGTTACAGGAGCAGATAATGTCCTTGGGAGCCAGCACTGCCGAGAGACCTTTGTTTACTGCCTTCCTTATGGCTGCTGACCATCAGGAAGTGGAGAGGCTATGTTCTGAATTAACTCCACACCGTCTTATCCAGTGAAGACTCCATGGTTTAGCATTCCAATCACTCCCTTGAAAATAGCCTCAATTGCAGTCCCACTCCTCCTCCTTTGCACTTGGCAAAACCCCAACAATGAATTACACCCAAACTGCACCAAGCTGTTGGAGTCCACGATAGAGAGATTTTCAGCTTTTTTCATGAGAAGCTGAAAATCTAGACTTTTTATATGAAATCACCCTGTTTTGAAATTAAAACGAAGTTGGCAAAACACTGTGCTGAGCATAGAATATGTCTTAAGGCAGAGACTAGAGACTTTCAGTTTATTACCTCTGCTTTAATGGCTTTCCATTATGCTTCAGGTAACATCAACTCAGGCTCATGTACAAGGTGCTGCATAATCGAGGCCCTGGCTATCTCTCCAAGCTTTTCTTTCCTAATCCCTTCTTCATTCATTATGCCTCCAGCATACTGAGCACACTGACCTCTCTGCTCCTCACACATGCCAAGTGCATCTCTGCCTTAGAGACTTACTATTTCCTCTGCCTAGAATGCCCTGATCCCTCTTCCCTTTTACTCTCCCCACCAGTCCACCACTATCGAGGTGAAAGATCTGTTTAAGTATCATATCCACAGAGGTCTTTTCTAAACACTGTATCTCAAGTAGGTCCTCACCATACACAACATAAAATTTAACTTGTAATTTTATAGATAGACAGATAGGCTTTCTTTTTATTCCCTTCCTTCTCCACTAGCCTGTAGGTCAGGGACTGTGTCCTTTACTATGTTTGTGTCTAAGATTGAATAGCCAGTCCGTGCCAGGTTCAGTTCCTGATAAATAGGAGAATCTTGTTAAATATTAGCTGAGAGATACGCTTTTCGATTCTCTATACGGCAAAATCTCCAACTATCCTCCCTCCTCCTCTGTTTTGTCCTCGTCTTCTTCCCTTCCATTTCCTTCCAGACCAATTCAGTCCCATAGCTTTTAGGGAGAGTGGAACTAGTAACATGAATTCACATAAAGAATTAAAGAGTACCAGTAAAGCTAACCACATAGGAAAATATAAAATACTGTATAAATACATTTTTGTTTATAAATCATTTCTTCTCCTATATGACTTAAAATACAACTTTATAAAGCAAGAATGATAAAACTGTGTGGATGGGCTTATTTAAAGATAAAACTTGTATGGAAGAATAGCACAAAGGAGGGAAGAGTGAGCAGAACTATATTGGAGCTAAGTTTTTGTATACTATTCCAATTGATTTTTGCACTTTACTATATGTAAATTATACCTTGATTTTTTTTTTTTAATGGGTGGAGGGAAGAGTTTGGATAGTGTAACAACACTCGTAGAAATTAGGATCCCTGGAACCTCAAGCAAATTATCAGGCAATGATCAGAAATTGCAATATAGCTAGGTCTTAGATCTAGAACGTAATTTGGGCTACATTCAGGATCTACTATAGCTCCACTGAATTTAGCCACCAACACTGCCCCCTTAGGAGCATAAGTTCATTGATCCCTATGAATATTATTATTAACCCATCTCCAGCAACTCAATCTGCACCTTGCTGTATAGTTCTTATTCTCCTTTCACTACCAACACACGCTTTGTATCTCTCCCACATGACTTCCTAAAAAAAACAACTAACTGATTTATCCAGGCATTATCATCCTTATCAAGCAAAGTTTTCATGCCAAGCCACCTACTGGACTGACAGCTAATCTCTAAATTGGATATCTTTCAGTCAATTCTCACCCACCAGCACAATCAGCTAGAGTCGGTTTGACAAGGTTAAGTGGTCAAAAAATGGCCACTTAAGCTTTAAAAAAATCTAGACTTGATTTGCTAAGCCTGGGGCTCTGTACATGCCATTTGCCCTAAGAAGGGATGTGGGAAGCATGTAAAAGATAAAACCTCCTTTCCAGAGCATTCTCCTAAACAAAGTTACTCTTTGCCTCCTCTTACTTTCATGGCCCTTTTTTCCTGAGTAAATTACGAGCCTCTAAAATAGACAGACATGTCAAGGAATTTTAAATCTTTCCAGTTACATTTTATAGAAAAAATAATAAATTTGTTGAGTCAAAGTAAGAATTAAAGACTATAAGAGATTAACCAACATAATAATGATAATGCCAGTAATGTAGTTTGTAGTCTTTATATCACGAAGTTTGGTACTAAATATCCTTAACAGTATTGTCCTGTTTGTAGTCCACTGCTCTTCCATTTCACTCCATCATGTAATAAGCCTAATTTAGAAAGGTGGATAGTAAAACTGAAATGTTTGCCTCCTGGGAGTATCACTACAGTCTTAGCATTATTAAACTTAAATGCAGTTTACTTTCACTTCAGGGCATTAATCTGGCAATTACATCTATGTAAGGAATTTCTGGCAGGTCATTACAGTGATATACAGATAAAATCTGACATATATTAACATATATCCCTTATTTTAGCCTTTGTGGTAGGATAACACTTTACTTGAACTCTTTTGTTGCCCCCAAAAAATCAGAGATTTGCTTTGTCTATAACACTACCATCATTAGTGTATGGAGTAGAAGAGAGAAAGGAATCTCACAAAATTATCATACTAGGAATCCTAGCACCACTGAGACTCAGACACTGGAAAATGGCCCCCGCGAAGCTTTAGGAATCACATCATCAGGGATTTATGACTCCTATCCTAATGCTCCACTCTCCACATGACCTTGCCTTTTCCTCTTCTTCCATTTATACTTTCTTTCCTTCCCCCTAAGAAATTGGCTTCCTTGCCCTCTTCTTTATCACTAGGGTGACCAGACAACTTAAGATCAAAACCAGCACATTTTTCGGTGTACAAAAGTGCTAGTAATAATTTTGCTGGGACTATAAACATAAACATGTATTGTTGTAGAAACACAGGAAATTCAGTGGCTCTGTTATCTGCCTCATAGTTTTTGCCTATCACAGTTTCTGTTTCCTTATAACTTTAGCTTTTTCGGTGTAGCAAAAGTCTCAACCTCTACTCATTGCTTCCCAGACAGTAACAAAGTCAGTCTCAGCATAATCAAGTGGAGATATACCAGGCCCGTGAACTACCTTATTCGTGGAGAAAATTAGGGAGCAAGGCTTTAATGTACCAGCAGGGACTAGAAAAACACTTGTGGGGGTGAATCTTATAGGTGTCAGACCAGGGAAGCAGAATATATGACTAGTGGGCACTCTGAGAAGGACAGAGGGCCAATCTTACTACACAAGTGGGATGGTTCCTTAAAATAATGACACAATGGCAGCCCATAGTAAATGAAGTGGAGGTGTTAGAACTGCTTTGGCAAAATACTGACAAATGGATCGAAAGAATGACTGGAATTTTAGAAAGGGGTTACTACATAAAACTGTAGAACTCACTCTCTGAATATGTTTTCTGGAAGAGCCCACAGGCTACTACCATTACTAAAGCAATAAGCATTGTGGTTTTGGAGGAAGAATAGATGGTCAAAATCACTAGCCACTAGGGAAATGCAAAGTAAAACCACAAGAAAGATTCTAGTTCAAGATGGCAACAGAGAAAGACCCTCAATCACCTCCTCCTGCAGACACACTGAATTTACAGCTGCATATGGGACAATTTTCTCTGGGGGAAAAAAAACCCAAAACCAGCTGAGTAACTTACTCATCACACAAACAAGAAAAAAACCCACATCGAAGCCGACAGAAAAGGCTGAGACACAATCTTGCCATAAATCCCACCCCTGGTGCAGTGAGTGACCCAGGGAACTCAAAGCCTAGAGTTTCTCCCTGAAGAATGAAGGGTTGAAACCCACATTGGGCATCCCAACATCTAAGACTTGCACCTGAGAAAATTGGGCTCTCAAACTATTTAGCTTTGAAAGTCAAGGGGACTCACATCCATGAGACTCACAAGGCTATATAGTTAACTAGGAAGTCAGAAAACTAGTCTAACTAACCCTTTCTCAAAATTTTGTTATCTAAACTCTAAACTTAGCCTTGATTCATTTCCAGTGGATTCCTTACATTTATCCTTATATCCAACATTTTCTGTCTTTTCATTTGAATTTTCACTCTTCAGTTTCTTTTTGACTTTGTATTTACTCTTAAAGGGACCTTGAGTCTCATGGTATCAGATTGACCTCCACAGAGGCCGGAGACTGAGTTCAGTGACATGGACAATCAACTATAAACTACCAAGAAAAGCTCTGGACACCAAGGCTGTAATTAGCTTTCGTGATTGGCAATACTCCATGCATATTAACACACATCATTGCTGGGAGGGATTAATGCTGTCTGTGACTCCACACAAATAGGACAACTGGAATCTCCAGTTTTAGAACCCCCCTGGACTCTGCCTATTACATGTCTTCTCTTGTCAGATTTTAATTTGTATCCTTTCCCTGTAATAACCATAACCATGAATGTAACAGCTTTCACTACATTCTTTTTCAAGTCCTTCTAGTGAATTGTTGCAACTGAGGATAGTCTTAAAAATCCTCAAACTCTGCAATTGGTGTCAGAAGTAAGGGCACTAAATAAATGTTGGCTGTTATTTTATGACCCTGAAATGATGTCACTACTGGACTGTCATGGTCTTGGTTGACCATCCAGGACAGAGCCTTTGTTTTCTTCTATTGAAACTGACTGTAGTTCTGTGGACAAGGGAGGGAATGAAAGCCCACTGCTAATTTTAAGAGAAGATACTCATAGGGCATCATCTTGAATGTGGAGGGTGTGTATACACAGTGTTCCTGAAATCTGGAATCTCTTACTGTGAGTGGTATGGGAACTACGTGATGGTCAGTGTGATGCAATGTGTGACATGAACATGAAGATTATTGATTTTATCACTTAGGGGAAGTAATTCGTTCTATAGAGAGTTCATAATTTCTGATTGCACTTTGGAAGAACTATAATATTTGTAGTAAGCAGTGTAACCCTAATTTGAAAGAACTGAGAGTAAGGAAGAACCATCAGAAGGCTGTAGCACAATTCTAGATTGAGAAGCAATTAGCAACTCAAAAAAATACTTTGATATTCACCAGGAGAAATAAAAGTTTATATAACAAAATTCTAACTCTTAAATTTTGTTCTTATTTTTATCATGACTGGAATAATGAAGAGTGTACCATTAAATTTTTTACATAATAAATGCTAATTTTTTAAAAGGTCACTATTATCTTCATCCTACCTTCTCCAGAACTTTATCCTACAGATTGCTCCCTTTTTTCCTTTGCACCCTTATTGGCTTCATTACTGTTTTACTCATTGAACTCAAGAGAATGCTCAAGACTCAAGTCCTTAATAAAATTTTTTTGAACCATCCCTAGTTCCTACTCATAATACCACCTTCTTACTAAAATTGCCTTCTCTTTCAAAGCTACTCCTCCACACACATTTCCTACAATCATCTACACTTAAAAGATCATATCCTTGCTTCCTATAGCAACTGGTTGTCCTTGTAATTCACTTTCACAGTCTCTGGAATCCATTTCCTCTTTTCCTTTTCCAATACTACCATTCTAGTTTAGACTCCATTTACTCTGAAAGCCTTACTGATCTCTCCTTCGATTTCACTTGATTAGAAATTGTCAATGAAAAAGGTAATCACCAATAAATTACTTCTTATAATCAGCAAAAACTTAGCTTGTGTATACTGACTATATACACATACAGTGCAGGCAGTATCTGATCAACAATTTTTAAATTCTGAGGACTGGAAATAAACTAAAAAAAAAAAAAAAAAACTTCTACTTTTTCTTTTGTCACAAGGTATTAACCTAATAAACAAAAATGTTCAAAAAACTGTAAAAGTGTTATTCTGAAATGTTTTCACCATTTTTTTTTGAAAACCCAGAGTTGATTTTGTTTTTGTAATAATTTTCGTTTCCTGACTTACAGGGTCTTCTTTCTTCACATAAACCTTCCAGTTTTTACATCAACTCACCTCACTACTGAAATGCTACATTTAAATTTCCTCTACCCACAGGAGTGGACTTTTTTTTTTTTTTTTTTAAATCACCTTAAACTACTTGGATAATGTGCCCCATTTAGGCCAGGAGAAAATATAAAAAAGAGACATTTAATCACTTGAGACTGAACTTTTGGTTGAAAGACCCTAGTTTTCATTATTCTAAGCCTCTAATCATAATATAACCCAAAAATATGAATTAAACAGAATATGATTTCAAGAAACACTGGATAAAACATGTCCATCAAAGTATAGTTATTCGCATTGTACTGAAAGTTTACACAAAGTTTCTGAAGCAGGGATAGATTTAATTAATTACTTATAATAAACACACTGGTTTCTCAATTCTCACTTGTGTGGTGACTGATGCAAACCTGACCCATAACAGCTAATCAGACAGATAAGAGCCTACATATACTGGGATTTGTACTATAGATGAAGAAACCAAAAACAGGAATTGGTGTCTACATGGGACAGCTGTACACAATCAATCCCTCTTCTCTTCCACAGAAAGGAAGAGGAATCTTAACTCCTTAATGTAAACAAAAATTTTTTTTTTTTGCAGGGGGCAAGTGGGAAGGTGGGGTAGGGATCCTGGGTTCTTACTCTTTGGTATGTAAATATATGTTTTAGGAAGGAAGACAAGATTTATGTCTCCAGATTTACAACCCAGAGGTTTCTCCATGGTTCCAGGTCTCATTCCCCCTTGAAATGTACATATTTGGGAAGCAAATATCTGTTATGGACTGAATTGTGCCCCACCTCAGAAATTCATACGTTGAAGCCTTAAACCCCAATGTGACCACATTTAGAGATAGGGCTTTTAAGGAGGTAATTAAGGTTAAGTGAAGTCACAAGTTAGGGCCTTAATTCACTAGAACTGGTGTCCTTCTAAGAGGAAGACACACCAGGGATGTGTGTGCACAGAGAAAGGGTCACATGAAGACACAGCAAAAATGTGGGAGTCTCCAAACCAAGGAGAAACCTCAGGAGATCCTAAACCTGCTGGGCTTCTAGAACTTGATCTTGGACTTGGATCTTGGACTTCTAGAACTGTGAGAAAATAAATTTCCATTATTTAAGCCACCCAGTCTCTATTATTTTGTTATGGCAACCCCAGCAAACTAAAACACTCTGGATGCTTTCTCGCTATCGATTCAGTCACAAATTAACTCTGAATCTTCTCTTTCAGCACAGGTCCCAAACTTCAGTAAAACTGGCTCACAAAGCTCTAATTGTGAAGAAACAAAATATTTCCTCTATAGTCCCAAATTGTCCTTTAAAGAAATTCTTCAAAATTGTAACACCTGAAGCCAATATATGAATATGTTTTTAAAATAAGAAATTTTGAGGGGTTGGGGGAGGTAGACAGGGAGAAAAAATTAAATAATTTCTTCAATAAATAAATAAATTTTAAAAAATAAGAAATTTTATAGTAGTTTCTCGGTGAAATTCTTTATAATTTCAAGCTATCCATACATCATCTCTTCTTGTAGGAAGTGCTGTGCCTCCACTTATTCTCCCTTTTGCCCAAGTTACTAGTAGAAGATACAATCAAGTCAGCCCAGCTTCATAAGAAAAGAAAAAAAAGGTTTGGTGGTAAGTATACATGATTTGAAATTACTGTATTTGCTTTAAATTATATAACGCCAATCTAGTATAATTTTAACATGAATGATTTGAAGGTAAATTTGTCTATTACTTAGAAACAAGAATATTTCTTTAATGTTTTATTTTTTTAGAGCTCAACTGTGAAACACTCGTTTTGAGCATTTAAATAATTCCTTATGTAAAAATTTGGAGAATTTATTTGAAATATCTCCAAATATTTACACAGTGCATACATATGAAGTTTTAATGTACATCTTTTAATAAATTAACCAAATGAACATTTCACATATACCAAAATACTTAAATAATGCTTAAGCTATCAAAACTAATGCTAGATTTTTCAAAAATGATACCAACAGAAATGATTTTGCACTATGCATTTTTAATTAAAAACTGTACGTAAGTGCAATGATTTCATAAGGACCTCAACAATAATGAGACACTTTTTTTTTTCAATTTTACACTATCTCTTGCAAAGGCAATATCTGAGGCCAATAGTATAGATACACAGATATAACATGACAGTGGTAATCTATCAATTTATTAAATATGCTAAAATAACTTTTTAAAATATTAAATTTTGTCCCTCATTTTATATTTTCCTAATTTTATAGATGCATGCAATAAAAAATTTCAATTTCATTAACTATAAGTCTATAAAAAGTAAACTTTCCCCCACATTTAAGGTCATTCTGACAACAATAAGAATAGGCCCCAGTATTTGTATTTTACAATAGCGACTGATTAATTATAACTAACCAGGGTACTAAATTTTAGAGACTTATGATTATATAGTGCTACTAAATCATAAGTCTTCACACAAAATTGTTGGAAAAACATGTCTATGTTGATAATAAAAAATTATTAAAATGAAGCAACCTTTTTCTCAGTGCTTCGAGACTTTATATAAACTATACAAATTAATATTGCTGATATTTTAATATAACTTTTTAATTATACACTTGGCAAAATTGTTTTAAAAGATGAATTATGATTAATCATAAAATTTTCATTCTGCTACAGATAACTATTTTCTCCTACAAAATGTCCACTGCTCTCAATTAAAAAAAAATTCTTAAAAGCAATCTTTATAACCCAACAATCAAATAAAAGTTTCTGTTTATTTAAAGGAGAGGGCATGAGTCCTGTATATTAACTATTCTGCCCTGACACAGGACTGCGTCTACCAAAACAGAATCCTAGTAAGGATTATTAGCTCTTCATGCCCATTCCACCTTACTAACAACTTAGAGAAGTAAAATGGAAGACTCTAATAGCGGTTTTGACAGGTAGAAAATGGAAAGGCTCTCAACCTCAAACTAAATAGTGATAATTTAAAAAATCTGGCACTGTCAAATCAGGCAGAGATTAAGCTGAAGTGGGCAATAACATGATCTGTGATAGATAATTTAAGTGTTCTAACAGAAAATCAAATTATGCCTTACCATCTACCAAAGACATTGGTTTAAAAAAAGTCTCAGTAGCTACAATGTATTATTATATCACCTTCACCTCTGTAACTAAAATGGATATTAAATATATCAATTTAGTTCTAAGGGAATTATTTTTTAAAGTTTACTTTCTTTCTCTAATACCAAGGTAAAATACATTTTGGAAATCTGCATGGAATGTTCCCCAAAAGTTGGCTCTTTACTTTTAGCAGGGTCTGTGTTAAATAGTTTTACTCATTCTTTCAACTCTGAAAAGATATGATCCCCCAAAATGCAAAAACAAAACTGGTCCTGTGTTACATTAAATAATGTTCTCCACCATTTAATATAAAACAATATACATTTTTGAGTTTCTGTTAACAAGGCAAAATAGAAGTTATTCATAAGAAAAAAGGATTAAATGACTAAGATACCTTTTGTGGGATAAAATTCACCTTTATGTCCCTCTTCTACCAGTAATATCTTATCTGCTCTAATCTCTTCAAGGTTCAAGTTCAGTACTACAAAAGCAATATTTTCCAGTTTTCATCATAGATTTTTCTTTTAACATTGTTTTCAGGATGCTTTAAACAATTAGCTTTACAACTATTACTTCAAATTTATGTTTACAATTTACAGCCCATCTTCAATATGGTCATGGCTTTTACACTTTTTTGGATCACAACCCATTTAAGATTTTAAGAGCTCTTTCCAGAAAAACAAAAAATTACATATCCAGAGTTTTGCAAGCAATTCAGGGCTTTCAAGTCCCCACTGACATCAGTTTAGGATAAAATCCCTTGTAATAAAGGGATGAAATCAAACAATAAGTTTAGATTGCAGGTTTAGATTACAATAGTTCGATATAAAAAAAAATTAGAGAAATCTATTTTAGGTGTTGAATAATTTTTTACAATTGATCAGACAAAATTAAAATATTTGCAAAGGAGGGACCTTTAGTCTTATAAAAATTCTTTCAAACTCAGATGTATACAAGTTACAACCAATGTGCAAATGGAAATATTACTATAAAGGGATATGTTCATATTTGATATTAGCCAGTAAATACATACATTAACCAGAGGAGTTAATGGTTATACTTGAGGGTAGAGTTTATCAAGATCAATCAGTAAAGAAAAATACTTACACACAAAAATAAGTAGTATTTTCTAGTACTATTGTTTTACAATATAGATCCTTAGATTCAAGTAGATCATCTGTTAAGATGCCATCAGTAATCAATGTATGCAATATAGTTGCACATAGCTATTAAATCATTTTGGGCACGCATTACAAGTATGTATCCAAATAACCAAATGACTACAATTAAAAATAATTATTCATTTATAGAGCAAATACAATTTGTGGCTTTCACCTTATAGTTAAAGGCTTAAAATATATTTTAAAACTTCAGTCATTAAAGATTTGTAGACTTAAAAAAAACTAGAGTACAGAAAGATTACTAAGATTAAAAAAAATTCGTAGATTTAAAAGTATTTTTGAAAGTATGTATAATTTGTAATAATATGAATGGAGAAGAAATAAAACGTAATTACAGCAATGTGAGCTACCTAATCCAAAAGTTAAAAATCAAAATACATTTCCCATGTGAGAATTAAGTGGGTTTTTTCTTTATTCAAGTAAACATGTTGATAATAATACATGATACTGGACAACTCATGTGACAAAGTGCTGTAGTCTATTGTTTGGTGAAGCCTCTTTGCCTCTAGGATGATTTTCCAGGTGATTCTTCAGGATCTGACATCAATGCCCAACACAGGCTTTCCAATGGCAATGCATGAGTTCTAGAGGCCACTGCCTCTACTTTTCTTCAAATGCTGAGTGCCATTTTCTCCCACCCATTTTATCCTCCATTATTTATAAAAAACCCACTCTAAAATTCAACCTATGTTATAAAATTAACATCTGGAGTTAGTATATATTTTCCCACAAAGATAAAATTATCAAGACTCTACTTAATCTTTTTCTTTAAACGAAGTAATATACAACACAAAATATGCAGAGAACTTTATTACCAGGTATACATAATATGTTGGAAATTGCTAATATACTAAAATTTGGCTTAATTCTTCTGGGATAGCAATTCTCTACTGGAAACTATAGTTTACAAACAGAAGATTGTGTTCTAGTTAGTGGAAATACAGTACCTGATTTGGTATAAAAAAATTGTGAGATCTTTTCTCACTAGTAAAGTGCTTAATGAAGAAACATTCTTCCACCACATGATTTAATTTGTCAAAGGCACAAAATGTCTTTGTCTCCTTAAAGCATTGTTTTTTTAAATTATGGTATTATTCACTTAAATTTTATTTAATCTGAAAGCTTTATTGTTTTTCCCCCCTCTTGGTAATAAAAAATAACTACTTAAAGAAAAACGTTTAATATTTATTTTCAAAACTTTGCCACAAACATATACACAACAGTAAATTTGATTGCCTCATGAGAAGTCTGTATGTCATGAAGCACTTATGACAAAAAACATACATAAGCTTTAGGGTCAACATTAACGAGGAATCAAAACGTCTTCCAAAAAAGGATGGAGAGGGGAATCAATAAATTAAAAATCATAGCTTTCATTTTATAAAAAATAGTTTGAATAATCTTCTTATAAATCTTTAATGCTTACAAAAGCAGGAAATACATTTAAAATAGTCTTTTAAACACAGATTCATTAGTACAATGTGGTTGTGGTCAGAAAAATAACAACTAAAATGGCAATTCAGTCAGTAGCCTAAATTCTCTTCTCAGTAGATTCTACATAGAATTTAACCAATTTGCAATTCAAAATAAGATTGAACTTCCAACCCGTCAGACTAGCTGTAATTAGTACCCAAATATCAAGCTCTGTTCCATTTAATATATTTTCTCAAAATTTTAAATACAGCTCAATGATAGGAACTGATTGCAATACTTGACTGCATGGTTATCAACCATGACCACTGCATTGCAGTTTAAAACATACTTTTGTCAGTAAATTTAAAAGATATAAATCAAATAACAAGGCAAGAAACATTTTAGAATCCATTTCCTGACCTTAAGTAAACTTTAAATACATCAACAAGGCAAGGAAAAAATCAAATATATGGAGAGGTCTCTATTTTTTAACCATTTGGCATTTTATATTAATAATTTCCTTGTTTAAAACAATATTTTATACTCCTATGCACTGATTATCATAGTCTCTGAATTAAAACTAAACTATAGTTACCTTTCTTAGAATATCCAGTAGTGAATGCATTAATTGCTTCTTTTGCACTTCCATGAAGACGGTCCTTCATCCTGTAACTTTTTAAATTTTGGACCAAGAAAGAACCACCAAACAAATCCAATAAACACACAAATAATGGACTCCACATAATAACCATCCAGTGCTGTAATACACGAACCACCGAGTTGTTTGCAAAGCTGTAAAAATAAAATTATAATAAATATTCTACAATTTCAAAATGGAAGTATTCAGCAATTTAAATGTTTCTACTTTGTAATTTAAAAAATTAATCAAAATATATTTTTGTTAAAACATTTCATTTACTTCAAATTGCAAAACATGTTAATGTATCTTAATCTCTCTAATGCTACTAACATGATTAAAAGCAATTTCAGCTTGTGCTGTAAGCAATACTCATTTCATGATACAGCTTTATATATATCTGGAGATATGAAGAAATAGCCAATGAATCTACTCCAGAAGTAGGCTAATGTTACTTTAAAATAATTTATCAACAAACTACTAACCATCTGGTTTTACCTACAATTATATGAATAGTCAGTGAAATTTCTCTTTTGCTATCATTATAAAACTTAACTAATAATAATGCATTTATTAAGAACCAATGTGTAAGACAGTGGAAAAAAGATTACTGCTCCCTTGCTGAGAAGCACTTTCAGTGAGCTACTCTTGATTTTAGTGCATTACACCCTCAGTTACGATAGAAAAGAAAAAAAAATGTAGATTTCTATATGAGAAACTATGGGCAGATATGCTTTTTAAAAAAGATATAGTACTTTTGGAGACAAAACAAGGAAATTAATATTTTAACATTAGCTTAATGTTATCTAGAATGACAAAATACTTACCTTAACAGCATCAGGTGTTCCACAATTCTGGTCTGATGCTCCTACGCACTCTTTCACTGTGAGGGGGTCTACTAGCCAAAGAGCTACTGTAGAAGGCCAGTTTCCTCCCAGGTTGGACACCGTATTTAAAAGGGTCATATATGTTCCTCCAATAAGTGGATCACTAACCTTTGCATTGAAAGCCATTACAGAAACATACATACTGTACAAGGTAACCTACAAGGAAAATGTAAAACATCTGTAGTATGATTAGACTATAAAAAGCTACAGTCTAAATTAAGAACATTGAAACTGTACATCTGAAAATTAATTTTCATGACCCTTATTAAACTTAAGTCAACAAACATTTATTGAATATTTCTTCTTGGCCAGGCTTTAAGCCAGATGATGGCAATATAAAGAACACTATGAAGAATCTCTCTGCCTTTCAAGATTTATTCTAGGCTGAGAAAATAGGGAATAAATTATTATGATGAAACATAGTAACTATTCTAAATAGAAGTACACTCATGTGCTATGGGGCCTAAATAAATGAGAGATTAATTCTACCATAAGTAGTCAAGGAAGGCTCAAATAAGAAAATGACAGATGAAGTGGTCTTGAATGATGCATACAGCAATAAAGCAAAACCCCATATTTATACTGTACCTAAATATACCATATATGTGTGTATACCTATGTATATGTATATGTATATGTATATGTATGTGTATGTATATGTGTATGTATATGTATATGTATATGTATATGTATATGTATATATAATACATTTAAGCACGCAAATATATTCAAGGGGATATGACTCTATAATTATTTACATATATTATTTTCTTCTACATACATAAAAGAAAAATAATATTTCAAAATTTATGTGACAAACTGAAGAGAAAAATCTCTTTAAAGGTAAAAGTGCTTATAGACAAGAATTAACCCTCCATTGAGGAACATGGAAACAAACCATGTTTCCAAAACAGCGTTCCTTCAAATACTGCTCCATGGGATGTTCCAATATCAAATAAGACTGAGAAACACTAAGTGAACAAAATTAAACAGGTCCCTTTCACTGTATGCCTTCTGAAAGCCTTTAGGAAATATACTGATTAAGGGCAGGGATTGGGGCATTATTTATTCACTGTTATATTTTAGTACTTAGAGTGGTTTCTGGCATGGAATAGGTATCCACTGAAAATTCATTGGAAGAATGATTAAGATGCTGCATAAAGAGGGATTATGTCATATATCATTTCTCAAATGTACTTGGCCTTGTACATTTTTTCTCACAAAGCATCTGGTTGTCTGAGATTCAATAACTACAATTTGGGAAATTCTCTAGTGAAATCCAAAAACAAACAAATGATTTTTGGACTACTACATCATAGTTTTCTTTTACTTACACAGATAGTGAAGCATTTACTAAGATAAAGCACTTCTTTTAACTTTTATTTTGTGCCTAGTATGTGCAAAACAGGAGAAAAATGTATTTGACACCCTTGCCTCAATGATTTACATGCACTTAGTCTGACTTGATTTACTATGGAGTTCTCCTAAATGATATAATTGTATGCAAAAAATTATTGAGATTACCTGGTGGGCATATTTTTTGAGTTTCAGTTTAAAACAAAGTGAGCAGATGGTAAACATAACTTTCAAAATTTTTGAAATTTAAGCTAGGTTCCGTAGAAAAGTCCAAAGTGACTCTGAAATATACATTAGCAATTACTGCAATTGCATCCCAAAGTTTACTGCTGGGCATCTGCCATTTACTTTAATCACTTGCCCACAGAACAAAACCCCATTCTACAACTTAGGTGAGGCTAGGGCAAAGTGGGGATCACTTCTTTTATGGATTACAAACATATTTAATAAATAATTTTTTTAAAAAGCAGATTAATACACAGCTTCCAAAATCACAAAAAGTCATAACTTTCAATACAGGATCTAAACCAAACACCTGGGACCTCTAACCCAGTAGCCCACGTTATTCCTCAATACTTTCAGAGAGAAACAATATCGGGAATAGAAGAAAGAACCCAAACCTAGGGATGGACTGAGGCATACTTAGCAAAGGTAGAATTACTAGCTTTGGAATAAATTCTGAAATGCGAAAAATACTCTTTAAAGGAATAAACAAACAAAAAGTAAAATGAATGAACTCTCTTTCCACAAATAGAACTCATTAAATCAAAAGTTACAAGATTTAAAGTTCACTGTCAATAATTTCTTCATTGTCAGTCATGTTTAAATCTCATTATCATTATTTTAAGGCAACCACAAAAAAATGTCTTATTTTACAAAGAACAGTTTACTTCTTGAGAAAACCACCACAAGCTTACCTGGTGTAATGCGTAACTCAGTAGCACTATGATATAGTAATATATAGGGAATTCCCCTTGATATTCTACTTTAGGAGTCCACCAAACGAGTAGAGCATACTCTAATCCAAGCAATAATCTATGGAAAAAGAAAGAAACATGGAGTTGACTTCTATTTTAGGTTAAAAAAACAACAGAAACAAAAATCTGTGTCTACCATATGAAAGAAGCCTTTATCTAACACCTGTTAGGAGGTTAAAAAGATCTAAAAGTGCATATAAATGATATTGAAGTTAAAGATGCTTTTCAAGCCTTTTCCATATATGCTCTACACACAGATATTTGTGACATTTATGAATGTTCCTCATTTAACCTTTCTTATTTAATAAGGTTTTATTTTGTTTTTACCTGTAAGGCATGGCTTTGTAAAATATGTTTAGTGGCTTGGGACCTGCAGTGTATTTGCTGATAATCAGAGGTAATATTATTTGCAAGGGAACCATTGGAAC
This sequence comes from Eidolon dupreanum, assembly GCA_028627145.1. Classification (NCBI taxonomy): domain Eukaryota; kingdom Metazoa; phylum Chordata; class Mammalia; order Chiroptera; family Pteropodidae; genus Eidolon; species Eidolon dupreanum. The sequence goes on from CM053507.1 coordinate 18,582,313, forward strand.
TGCCAATAAGGCTAAATGTTCTTTGGGCACTCCTTCTTCTACCAATTTCAGTCCTGTTACTGCATCTGCTGCTGAAAACCCAATCTGCAATATAAAAACAAAAAAATATTTGAATTTGTGATTTGTGAAATATTTTCCTCCAAGCATATGTCAGTTCTTCAAGAACCTCAATCTCTTTATTGACGTATGTCAGTTATAAGTAAATATCATATTATTATATCTGGCACAACATTCAAGTTACAAAAGTACATTTTACCCTATGGGCTACTAACAACAGTCAGTGAAAACAATTGAAAATTCAGCACTCTTAGGAACTATAGATGGCTCTAATTACAACTAAATTTCCATTTCAAAAAGTTCAATCTCTTATAATGAACGGTCTCCAAATCCAAACTTACTGATTTGTATGTTTAAAGTCTAAAAGAAAAGACTCCAAATCTGGTTAAAATGAAGCATAACTGCCACACATATACACGTTTTTGATGATTTCTGACCAACTATATCTATATTAAAATTTCCAAAAGTCATCTAACATTTCAAAGTAATTTTGAGAAAATATATCTGAGAGGTTGAATAAAATGAGGAGGAAGAAAAAGTACAGCTAGATTAATTCTTAAAAACAACCAAAAAAAGTAAGAATGCTAAAAGTAGTGAATAAAAGTTTGAGATAAGATATTTAGATAGTATCAAAGTATCTCCCCATAAATTAGTTTTTAATTACAAAAGAAAAGTAACTTTATAATGGGTTAACAGAGAAATCAAAGTTAACAACAGTTAATGGAATAAAGGGACAAGATATGGCTCCTGATGTAATTCTCTTGAAGATGTCACAGTATTACTTCTGTGATATTTCAATAAAATAGAAAGACAACCTACTGCATGAGAGAAGATATTTGTCAATAATACATTCAAAAAGGGTTAATATCCAAAATTCATACAGAACTCATGCAACTTAACATCAAAAAACTAACAACCTAATTAAAAAATGGGCAGAGGATCTGAATAGACATTTCTCCAAAGAGGACATACAGATGACCAATAGATATATGAAAAGATGCTCAACGTCACTAATCATCAGAGAAATGCAAATTAAAACCACAATGAGATATCATCTTACACCTATCAGAATGGCTATCGTCAATAAATCAACAAGTATTGGCAAAGATGTGGAGAAATGGGAACCTTCATGCACTGTTGGTAGGATTGCAAATTGGTGTAGCCTATACAGAAAATTTTAAAAATTAAAAATAGAAGTACCAAATGACCTAGCAGTTCCACTTCTGGGTATTTATCTGAAAAAAATCCAAAACACTAATTCAAAAAGATATATGCACCCCTATGTTCATTTCAGCATTATTTACTATAGCCAAGCTATGGAAGCAATCTAACTGCTCATCAATAAATGATTGATTAAAAAAGAAGAGGTACATATATACAGTGGAATATTACTCAGCAGGGAATACTAGTGGAATACATAGTGGAATACTATGCAGGGAACAAGCTGATGGTTGGGATTAGAAGGACAAACTGGTAATTATGAAATAGTCCTGGGGATGTAAAGTAAAGCATAGGGAATGTAGTCAATAATATGTATAATAGATATGTATAGTGTCAGGTGGATATTAAACTAGCCAGGGGGATCACTTTGTAAATTATATAAATGTCTGATCACTAAGCTGTACACTTGAAACTAATATAAAATAATATGGACTATCAACTGCATTTGAAAAATTAAAAAGGGGGAGAAAGAGAAGGGAAATAAGAAGTTCAAACTTCCAGTATAAAACAAATAAGCAATGGGGGAATGAATATAAGCAATAATATTGTGATAGTGTTATATGGTGTCAGATGGTTGCATTTATCATGGTTATCACTTCTTTAGGTATATAAATACTGAATAACTATGTCATACACTTGAAACTAATACAATATTGTATGTTAGCTATATTATAATAAAAATCTTTTAAAAAATAATCTATTAGAAGGAAATATTCAGAACATCAAAGAAAGTCTTATGCACAAAAATATTCATTAGTGCATTTTTATAATCAAAAAAAGTAAGCAACAGAGCAATGATTGAGCAAATTGTGAAAATTTATACTGTGACAATTATATAGCTATTAAAAAGTATTTTCAAATATAATTTAATGATATAGGAATATAGAATAAGACAAAAAAACAAGATAAAAATTATATACAGTATGATCTAATTACATTTTAAAGTATTTGCGTGCATATAAATATATATTATTAATACTAATTTGTTGAGTATAACTAACTTGTTAGTTATATTTATATATATAAAGTATATGTATATCCACATGTGCATATATATGCACATATAGAGGGGAATGGGGACTGGGGAAATACACCAAAAACGTTACCAAAGGTTATCTCTAAATTATGTAATTAGGTAATATTACCTTCCTTGAACCTTTCAGCATTTCCTAAAGTTGAACTTGAAGTTCCTTAAATTTAAATCTTCCTAATGTTTCCTTAAAATTTAACCCACTCTGTCATCAGAGGAAGAAAATCTCATTATTTCAAAACATTGAAGCTATAATTTTTACTTCAGGCTTGTCAAAAGGTAGCTATAAAGTGTTTATATAGACAATATTTAAATATATAATAGGAAACTCCTGTAACTGATTTTAGATTTTAGGAATATTAATTCCAGCACTAGCAATAGCTCACTATAAAGAATTATACCTACCTTTCTTTTAACATGTCTTAAAATGTTTTATAACTATAAAATTAGGACATCTTAATATGGAACACACATAAAATCAAACAAAAATCACCAAAATCCCCATTTATTTGATGGTATATTTAATTCTAACACTTAAAAAGTTCAACCGATTTTTAAATTGACTCCTAATACATATTTCTATATCTTGGAAATCACATCCTAAATAAATAATTTTACTACCTCTGAGGTTAAATGTATACTCATTATAACAGTAGAGAGCTATTTATTTTTCAAGGCATTCACTTCCATACCATGCATTAATATCATTCATTAAATTTTACATTTATTAGAATTACTTCAAACTGGCAAGATTCTTTTTAAGAATTTTGTAGCTTATTTTGAAATTATATGTATATCATCATCCTTTTTAAAACACCTTTCATAAACCAAAACTACTGTTTTTTATTGTCACATCCTAATAGTAATGGAAAGGGACTTATGAAAAAGCAATAGAAGTATTCCATGATATTGGTAATTATAATGGAATGGTAAATTTACTTTATAAATCTCTTACCTTTGCAGTCAGAATCAGAAGGCAAAATGTCAGAACTGCTGGCATTTTAATAATTGCAAAAAGCAGTTTGTAAGTATCTGTGATCCCTTGGGTTTCTTCTTTTTCTACTGATATTTCTTTGTTTTCTTTTTTCAGAAGGGCAACTAAAGTTGTTGTTATCAAAAATACAGTTCCCCAGAAAAAAAGGAAATCTGCAATTAAAAATGTTAAAATCTATAATTAACTTTTAAAATGATATAATTGAGTTGATTCTATACAAATCTCTATACGACTTCTCCTCAACTAAAACCTGTTAAAGAAAAATTAATACTTAACATGGCTATCATGTTCAAGGCACGGTGCATACCAAGCATATAGGATGAACAAGACAGTCCTGGCTCTGTTAAACATGTATTACATAGACCCAAAATAGATAGTGATACTTAACAAGGAAAAGGGTCACAGATGTTTAGTGGGTTGAATGAAACAAAAGTCTATCCAGTCATTTTATTCAAGAAAAATGCTGGGGGTTAGGGGGAGATGATATTCATATCCCATAAAATCCATCAGTCATACTGCTTAAGCACCTAAGCCATTTTAGTTCTTTATTAAATTATGACAACTTAGACAACAAATAGATGATCATTTACATTAGATTTTCCAACTTCTATTCTGAGACTTCCTAATGTTTACAACTATTTAAGAATAACCTTTTCAAAACTGAGATACAGAAGCAATTTCCTCATACTTGTAGGTGCACAGGGAGACACATAAAGATTACTGTTTGGGTTGTTTCAGTGAAAGATAACTGGGTTATTAGCCATTATTTTGAACAAATTAAGCAAAGGGAGTGAACAATGTTCTGGCAGATTCTCTGTAACAGCTAAAAAAATAATAAAGGCACCATTTATTGAGTGTATATCACGTGTCATAAGTGTGCTAAGCATTTTATATATATCGTCTCCTTTACTACTACCCAATAGACTAGGTTATTACTAGATCCAATTTAGAAAGAAAAGGGCTTAGAGATGTTATGCTTCAAGTTATAAGTCAGTGATAAAATTGTGATTTTTATGCCTTATACACTTACAAAACCTGTATCTCCTTAATCGCCCTGAGAGATGCATCTTAGGTTACTAATACAAAATTTATTGGATACCTCATCTATAAAATAAGAGGACTTGGCTAGAAAATCCCAGATGCTTTCTAGCTCTAACATTCTAGAATTGTACTCATTTTTCTATCTGTTTACTTTTCATTTTGTTACTCATGTAGCACTGTTTATAAAGCCTCATCACTTTTTTTTCAAAAACAAGTAGAGCATTCTTCTGTCAGAGCTTTTCCTTGGTATTCAGTCTTGTTCTGCCACTGTTCTAGCTGAAGGTGATCACTACAGCTTGAACCTCACTGATGATGGAGGAATTAGTGTTATTTCTTTAGACCAATTTTCACCTTAGTATTTAAATGCTCCTTTTTAATAAGTTATCTCATTTGATTTTCATAGCAAACGTGAGACAGGCAAAGCAGGCATTACTATGTAGGCATTAGGAAAAGAAGCCCAGAATATTTAAATCTTTGCCAAAGGTCATATTATCAAGAGGCAGAACTTAAACCTAAATCTGAATTTGGGTTTCATATTCTCTCCACTATTTCACATTGCTTGCATAAATATTTTTTTCAAAAAGTAATGCTGAGATAAGAATTTATTGAACTTGGCTAATTATTTAGTTTCCACAAGCTTAACCCAAAACAAGGCTATTCAAATTACACAAATTAAAGAAGGTAAAACATTTTTAAGCATATATGGAAATTTGTATTCTGGGGTGAATTCTTCTCTCCAAAATGGGAAATTTATACTTAATTTTAGATATCAGAAGAAAAACACAAAACGTTCTTAAACACAAAGCCAACCATTTTAAAATGCAGTAATATATCAAGTTATGCTTAAAAGTTTACCAAAATAACATTACAACATAATTTCTAGTTTATGTTAATATGGTCTTTTGAAGTCTCTGTTTAAAAGGAATGAACAACTTATGATGTCCTTACAAGTGAAGCTAATGTTCTTTATTTTTGCATTCTTAATTTCAGCTGTGAAATGTGATAATGACTTGTTTACAGAATTTCATCTACAGTATTATTCTTATTCAGAAAGTTTTTGTTCATATTTGGTTTAAATCAACTGTTTAAGAAACCCTGAAAAAAAACTGTATTATTATCATTGTCACCAGAAATTAAGTCTTTATATAAATGTTAAGTGAAAATTAAAAGTTTTTCAGTTTCAGTTTTCTAAGCAAAGTTTTTAAAAATTTGCTTAGTATATTTTCAATTTTAATGAACAAAATCTTCATCTAGAATTTAAACACCTTGATATTAATACCAGAAGGAAAAAAAAATAAGAACAAGTTAAACAGGTTTCAGTGTTGTTTGCAGATAGGATTATTTGTAATTTCTTTGTGCTTTGAGGATAAAACAGTATGCACGAAAGAAGGAAATAGTAACAATGGATCATTCAAAGCCTTAAGTCAGTCTTTCTGTAGCTCACCTGAATAAAAGAATGAAGCTAATACCTCAGAACGAGACGTTTAGCAACTGCCAGAAAATACTTTAAGTTTAATGAACATAATTACCATAAATACTGAGCATTAGATGATTTGCTATTGTTTATTAACACTGCTTTGATGCTAGAACATACACAGCCTGATATACTAACTGTAAAGATACTACCAAAAGTAATCTAAACATTTCTTTATTAATATTTTGGTTAATTTTGATTTATGTATTTTATCTACAAAAGCATTATGATATATACAATCAAGATGTCAAAGCTGACGTCCAAGTTTCAGACACTTGATTTTTGAGCAAGGCCTATAATACAAACTAAGTCTTCAAAAGTGGCTACTAGATCTTACCTAGTGCTCCCATGAATGCAAAAATCAAGAGCATGTAATAATTCACCAGCAACCAAGAAGGATATAATAGTTAGCTTCTAGGTGCCTATTATGCAAGACAGTGCAATAAATCTCAAAGTTACTCTCGAAGACAAACATTGTTATTCCTACTTTATATAACATGAAACAGGATCATAAGCCAGAAAGTGCCAGAAACTGAGACCTGATTTTAAAGCAAGAATGTTTTCTACTATACTACTAAGATGTTCAAACACTTAAAGCAAATAGGCTCTCTCATTGACCACATACACCAGAGAAGAAAGGTACATAGTTTAGCTCCTACTGTGAAGTCAGGAACACAGATACTTGAACATACTTCTTTAAACAAGCTACTTACATTACCCTTCCCCATCTCCTTCTCCCCATAAGGTAGTATGTCAAAGGGTATGCAAACCCATAGGAAAAATAAACATGGTGCATCTTTTCTAAAGAGTTCACTGTACTCAACTTATAGGGAAACATTCTGATTTAAAAAATGTTATGGAGAAAGCAAAATTTCCAAGAATTTTTAAGATAAAACATTAGGCTAAAAAAAAGAAAAAAAAGAAAGTCAAGTTTTCAAGGTTTGGACTATGCCTCCAATACCTTTGTGGTTTAGGTTTACTCTCTTCCACTATCAGAAAAGACAGAAAAATTAAGAAGCATTGTTTGATAAAACCATTCTTGGCTCAGACCAGGTTCTCTCTCCCCCTCATTCTCACACTATGGAAATTAACTTTAGTCCTTCAGAAGTCTATGGCAGAAAAATGAACTTTAGTTTCTGTTCTAAATAACTGTCAGGACTTCCTTTCACCTTCTTGCTTTTGGCACAGCTAATTCACAAGTTAAGATCATGAAGGGACTTTAGACACCCATCATCCAGTCCAATGCTCCCACTTTCACAATGGAAGAAACTAAAATAGAAATGTTATGTGTCTGGCCCAGGGTAACCAGCTAAGTCTTAGCAGAAAAGGATTTTTCTTTTATTCCACAAATCTCTCTCTTAAGGATTTGTTCAAAATACCCATGCCATTGTCGAGCACTCTTGGAAAATGCTGTTCTGATAATACAATACCGTCATATCTTATTAGGGGATTAGGTTCTTTAAAAGATAGCATGTAACGTAAAAATCAAATAAATACAAAGCTAGTTTTGAAATCTTCCTAATGCTTTAGTTTTCTTAACATCTTAGGAAGATGCCATGTTTGAGATTACATATCTTTTCATTAACTTCAACAATGTCAGGTTTCCTCCAAGCTAGAAGAGACTGTTTCTTCAATCAAGCACCACTTTAAGCAGCTATCTTACTTAAGGGCCATGTTGTCCGAAAACACTAAGCTTAAATTCATCTCAGGATGCATGACTGATGCAGAGAGGCCAATAGATTCAGTGCTGCCATCTCATGCTAACTCTGTGCCTATATCACTTTTTCATTAAACACACACACACACCCACCCACCCACCCACCCACCCTACTCTGATGCTATGATAAGGGTCTTACATTTAGCTTTTGTAAACCCTGTATCCTGACACCCCTAAATCACTTTTTGTGAGCTGAATTCAGACTTTTATAAAAATGATTGACAATGAACATTCCAAATTATTTCATGAAGCTGCAGGGTACATCAGAATAGCCAAAATGAAAAACAATGATAACATTGAATGCTGGCAATGATACAGAGAAAATGGATTACTCATACATATATTGTTGATAGATAAAAGGGTATACCCCCTCAGAAAAAAAGTTTGGCAGTTCCTTTCAATACTAAAAATGAACTTACCATAACAAGCATTTGCATTCTTGTGCATTTATCTCAGAGAAATGAAGACTTATTTTTCACATAGCAATTGCCAAAAACTGGAAACTCCCTAAATCCCCTTCAATAAATGATGAAATAAACTGTGATATGTCTAACAAATGGAATACTTCTCAGCAATAAAAAGGAACAAATCATTGCTACATGCAATGACTTCAATGAATCTCAAAGAAATTATGCTGAATGAAAAGGGCCAATCTCCAAAGAACACATACTGCATGATTTCATTTAGGTAACATTTCCGAAATAACATAATTATAAAGATGGAAAACAGATTAGTGGCTGCCAGAGGTTAAGGATGGAGAGGAAGAAATGGGTATAGCTATAAAAACGCAAAACCAAGGAGTTTTGTGTTGACAGTCCAGATGAGTAGTTTGATAAACACAGGTGAGAGTAGTTATGCAAGGCTTCACGAGATGAAATTGCACAAAACTACCTACACAAATACGTGCACACACACAAATAAGTGCATGTATTAACTGGTGACCTTTGAATAAACTCTATGGATTCTATCAATGTGAAGTTTTTGGTTATGATATTGTACTATAATTATCTAATGTTAAGAGAGGAGGCTGGGGGGAGGGTGCATAGAACTCCACTAAACATTTCTTTGTGATGTCTTACGAGTCTATAATTATTTTAAAATAAAGTTTTTTTAAAAAATGAATGGGAAATTTAAGAATGTAAATTTCTAAGACTGCTAGGAATGAGATATGTAGATCTGAAATATAAAATATAAAAAAATATAAATCTTTTATGTATGTTGAAATTACCTATTTTGTAGCTTTAATTGATAACCACTGGACTTCAGCAAGCAAAGTATATGTTCAAAAGTGAGGGAAAAGAATGAAAAAAAAAATCTTAGGTGACACCAAACCAAGAAATAGAGATAGTGGAAGGTAACCGACATCTTGCCTTTTGAATATGCATCCCATCCTTAAAAATGTTTTAGCATGCACACTCATATGTAAATTATTTGTGATCTCCTATACTAATATATTGTGCACAATGTAAAATATACAAATTCAAAAGTTAAAAATATGAAATAATAAAAAAGAATGAAATTAAAGAACATGTACAAAATGCCAGATTTAGCCAAAATTATGTCTAAAAGAACAGGTGAATTTTGGAAGCTAAGCAGGGTCGGCCCTGGTTAGTACTTGGATGGGAGACCACCTAGGAAGACCAAGTGCTGTAGGCGTAAAAAAATAAAAAATAAAGGATTATAAGCTGACAAGTTCCTTGCAATCTGTGAGTCTGCAGATTTTAAGCAAGGGTTGCCTCACCTAAAAAAATAAATAAATAAAAGAACGAATGAATAAATGAATGAACAAGTGAAATCAGGATTTTTTTATTTTCGTTTTTAATTTTCTAGGAACAATATTTCCTTTACTAGTTAAGTACATTTTGCTTTCTCAAATTTATAGTGTTTTTTGAAATACTATAAATGAAAATATAAGATATAGATGCTTGTAATTACTGAGGCTCTATGATTCTTTCATTGATAAATTTACATAGTAAAGGCTAACTCAATTGGCCTCAATAAATTTCAATAAAATTAGAAGTGAAAATCAGAGTAAGATATATGCCATATAAAATCAAATAAATTTCAGTGTATTTTGTAAATTGACTTTTCCACACAAAAGCAATTCCACAATTCTTTACTGGACAAAGAAAGCACATCACACCATTTCTCCTTTGTTTTGTTTTAAAAAAGAAAAATGGCTTTAAGACCTTCTTTCTGGGGTATAGGCTCCAGTTTTTAATAGCCAATATCTAAACCCTCTTGATTCTACTAGCCTCAGTATTCATCCACCTATCCCACTTTACTACATTCGAGAATAAGTTCAAATTTGCTCTATTTGTCTATATTGAGATGTAAGAGCCACCAGATTTACAAACTTGTTCCATTCAAGGCAAAAAGAGAGCTAAACTGAAGGATTTCATACCATATGTACCCAGAGATTAGCTTTGAAGGTAATGGATTAGTTTTTTTTTTTTTAATTTTTAGAAATCTTTTTAAATTATTACACAGTAAAACAAAATACTTTTTAGTGTACAGTTCTATGAATTTTAACACATGTATAACTTTCAAATTACCACAACCATGAACAAGACTCTGAAGAGTTCCATCACTCCCCAACCTCCCTCAGGCTATCCATTTATAGTACCTTTTTCCTCACTCACAACCCCTGGCAACTACGATCTGTTTTCCATCTCTACAGTTTTCTTTTGAGAATAGAAGAATGTTTTCAGCCAAGACAGAGATGCTAAAGAATATATTATAGCCTATATAATAATAACTGATCTATTTAAAAATGGGTCGGTTCTACCCAAATTCTAAATAGCATTTCTAGTCGCATAAAATATATTAACGAATACTGCTTTAGAAAACAAGAGAAAGAAATGTATCACTAAGAATTAATTGGTCCTGTTCTCTTCCTAGTTCAAAGCATAAATGTTTTACAAATACATAGTTGTTACTAGTAACATCACCAATTTGATTAGCTTCACGCTTACAGCACCAGTTTTTTCAAAGCAACATTTCTTTTTTCTCTGATTGACTCCTATATATGTATGCTTACCTATAAACAAACTGATTCATAAATTCTAATATGTTTTTCTCTCTCCTCTGGTATCAGACTATCCTGCTTCCTGCCTATCCCAATCACTTCTTCTATTCATTATTGTTACCAGTGCTTCTAAAAGAGTGGGCCTCAACTACCAGTTCAAAGGGTAGACTTGGCCAAAAGACATATTTTATTAGTCTAATTAATGTTTTTAAAATTAGAGGGAAAAAAAAAAACTTCCAGCTTCTCTTGAATATTCATCCAATCTAGTAATTCTGGGAGACTATTGTCACAAGACAACTTATTGGAGTTGCAGATCCTTGCCTTTAGATGAGCATGGGTTTCTCAGGTCATCACTGTCCCCTCCAAACCCTACTGTCTTGTACCAACCCACTTGACTCATCACATTATCCATTTACCCTCTCCATCATTTTGGTTTATAAAATCCTTGGGAGCAGAGAGGTCGCATTGTCATTCATCAAATTATAACACATCACATAGCTAGCACTAAACAGGCACACAATGCTGAGTAAGTGAATAACAAAACAGAAAAATTTTAATCTGTCACTTCTGGGCATTAGACATTCCAGGAGTGGGCTGATGGTTTTTAGACATCAGCAGTCAGAGTGCTACTTCTTTTTGGTAGGAAAGCCCAATCAGCACATATCATATTTTATTATGTTACATTATACAGTTATTCCTTATATTTAAGGAATCAGGAAACCTAAGCTGTAGTTATAGCTCTACCTCTAACTAGCTACTTGGCTGCAGTTTCTTCATCTATAAGAATGAAGGAATAGAAATATATGATTTTTCCAAATCATAAAACTTTAGATTTTCATCTCTGTTCTTCTGGGTTACTGTAATTAGTTCTTACAACTTAAGTTGTCGTCTCTTTTTGTTACTAAAAGTATTTGAAAACTAAATATGGCAAGGATAAGAAAAGCCTACTTCTGAGTTCAGTACTGTCCTGGATCCTTGAAAGTACCAAAAAGCCAATCTCAGCATAATCAAGGTTTTGTTTCTAAGAGATTCTATTCTCATCCTATCTTTACCGTTTTGTATATACTATTTAGATTACTGCTTTCTAGATAACAAAAACTACTCTCTCACTATATTCTATCACTATGGTGTTAAACACTGAACATATTTCAGAATTTTACAAAATAATTATGCCTACTTTTAATTTTCTGATTTTCTAAGCATCTTCCTCAATATTTGGCTCTTATTTCATTACCTAAGCAATTTTATTTCCTTCATGATTATTTGTGCTCTTTAAATTTCCTCTGCTTTTTCTTAGTTACACTAAGTTCCAAAGGTACAAGGCTATAAATGTGATATGTCCAGTCATAAAGAGACAAATGAAAATGCAAGAACTCTTCAACTCTTAACTAAATTATCTGAACCAAAAACAGCAGTCCAGTACAGATACAAAAAGCTGAATTAAAAAGTAATTTTTACAATTTCCTGGAGAACAAAGTTCATATTCCACAATTCTGAATTCCATAGCTATTCAAAACAACAAATCAATGTAAATAAAACTTCCGCAGCACAATTTTGATCTTCTCACTGGGGAACAGTTGTGGCTTAAGGGAGGACTGCATCCTCTGGAATGATGTTTTGTCAGTCACTCTTATACCATACTTAAGAGAGAGTTCTAATTTACCTTGTTGGTAATTTAGTTTCCATAGCTTCTTAAATTTTGATTTCTCTACTGAGACTTTCCTATGTTAAGTAACAGATCATCTCATTAGTCCTTCTTGGTGATATGAACAGTCCTACTACATAATCAAAAGCCAAGACACAAAAAGCAACAAGGTGCTAATTTGATGCATTCACAAATTATTTGTAGGCATGCATTTATCCAAAAAGCGGGAGTGGAACCCCAGAAGATTCAGGGACAAATCTATCTAGTGCAAAGCAATGATCTCTCAACCATATTTGGCCTAAGACCAACTGATGAAAAGTATACTTATCATTACATCAGTAGTAATGGCTCACTAGCAGTTTGAGAAGGTAAAAAGGGGGTCCATTAAAGGGGGCAGGGGTATACTGGGGTTGTCTAATATTTCAGAAGATGAGTAATTCAGTCATGAATCCCTCCTTCCTCCCCAAATATTATGATATAACTCTTACACTTCCCTCACCACACACCTACCCCTGACATTCATCCTGCTGGGAAGCCCCAGTCTAATACTGGAAAGATGAGAGAGTTTAGCTCTGTAAATTCATCATCACTACCAGAAAGAAAAAATCTACAATATTCCTGATGTTGGTAATTCCTGATATTGGTAATTTCACTTCTGTTTCCTAGTTTTTAGGAAAGTTAAAAAAAAATCTCAGAAAACCTTACAGAGGCATGTATTTACTAATGCAGTAAAAGGGGAGAGTTTGTAGAACTTACACCCAATTTCTTACTGGATAAACTTCAAACTCTTTATCACAATAATAAAAGGAAATCTTACTTATTTGGTCACAACATTTCCCAAACCAAGTCCCCAGAGTTTACTGGTGCAGGCACCTTAAACATCATAGGCTCTGTCCTGTACATTTTTGTATTTTGTTTTAGTGTATTTTCACCCGTTTTGCATTCTGGAATTCTACTTCTCCACTTCATGTAATCTTATAACCCCAAAAGGTCAAATATTCGTATTGGGAAGCCTGACTCCCACAAGCAGTTAACTGGCAACTCTGAGCTTCCCTAAAATGTGCATCTCTCTCATTCCCTGTGGGTTGGACTCTGCTTTATAGCAGGCCTTTAGAACTGTCATTTACCAATTAGTTAATGTTTGAATGAATTAACCCTTTCGCAAAGGGCTAAATGAGGACTCTTGGTATAGAATGGACCAGAAAGCATGGAGCTAGAAATCTCGATCCAAGGAAAGAAAAAAGGAAAATGTGAACAACAGGTGTCAAGCTGGATTCCTGTCTTCACACTAGCCAGACTTTTAAAAAATATGCATCTGTGTATTAGGTAAGAACCCACAGATCCCTAGCCTGAGTTTTGTCATTCCACATGTTACTGGTTGGGTTGCCTCTCCTTACTCACTGCAGAGTACTGATCAATTATGATTACTCCAATGCAGGCATTCCGACTGAAGCTCATTTTAGTGGAAAAAAAAAACTTACCTCGGGTCATCAACCAATAAAAAGATCTCCAGTAAATTAAATAATGAGCTTTTCTTCAAAGTCACACGCTCTGTCAAAAGGATTCATAAATGTAAAATAAATCCAACTGTATAATAGTTTAAATACACTACCTGAAAGAGTAACGATTCCCCTGGGTTGAGGCTGAAATCGCAAATATTTGTTACAAAAGTCGGCAGATTCAAGGGCCAAAAACAAAACATTGCCCAAAAAGTAGCCCGCTGTTTGGCCCACTGAATTGCAAGTAGAAGCATAACCCACGTTTTCTCGGGATAACATTGTTAACGCCCAACCATCCACAGCGATGTCCTGAGTGGCAGCCAGGAATTCAAACAAAAAGAATGTCACAGTGAGAGCAACCACATCGGGGGTTCTGCCATCAGTATTCCCAAGCAGACTGTCCACCTGAGTGGATAAATATATCATGAAAAGTCCCAGTATATACTGTGTAGGGACAAGCCAGGATTTGCGACGGCCGAAGTTCCTAAAGTAAACCGCATCAACCAGTGGGGCCCAGAGCAATTTGAGACTGAAGGGCCAAAAGACAAAACTGAAGAAAGCCTGATCTGTATAGCTAACATTTTTGCTCTGTAAAATGAGTGGGATGCTTCCTGCCAGGCCCAGTGGAATGCCTTGAAGCACGTAAAGAAAAAGCAACAGAAAAATGCTGCTTAATTCAGCCCGGCAGCTCCGTTGGGGTTTTGAGAAATCACCAGTATCCCGCAGAAGAGCTTCTCTGTCCCCTTCTCCTCCTACCAAGTCCAGATGACTGTCATCCCAGGCACCCGGCGGCAGAGGGCCACTCTTCATATCCAGAGAATGGTTGAAAGTCCCTGGCCGTCGTTGCCGACTGTTGTCCTTGTGGGAGATGGTGGGTGACATATCAGAGACGATGCAGACCCCCGTCTGAGAGGGGCCAGGGCTGAGAGTCTCTGATCGATCTAGTTCCAGGTCCAAGGCTGTTAATCTGGACCAGGGTCTCGATGGTATAGGCAGGGAGGCAGGGCGCGGGGTGACAAGGGGACTTCTTACTGCGGCCAGGAGTGCTGAAGCCAAGTGCCAGTCCCTTGACTGGAGGCCCAGGCGATGCCCAGGTAGGTGTCCCTTGGAGCGGCGTTAAGGAGCCTAAAGGAGCCCCCCGGGCAACCGCGCCGGGCTCGGGGCTGGAGAAGGGAGCCGTGGTGCTGCGATGGAAACCGGCGCCTAACTGCAGCGAGACCGAACGGTCAGTCTCCCGACCAACCTTCAGCTCTCGCCGCCACTAGTGGGGCAGGTAGCACTTTCTCTACGGGGCTCCAGAGATACGAGATAACTTCCTGCCTCGTGCTTCCGGAAGTGGTCCTTGTCTCAAAAGAGTCCTGTCCCGCCTCCACAGCAAGCCAATCAGGACACAGTCCCGTGGCCGAGTTGGAAAACTCCTCTTGACAGCAACCTGCAACTCTGGCGGCCAGGACCTCATGGGAGGATTAACGCAAGCGCACAGTGAGGCCGGGGCGGGGCGCCGGGAGAGCTCGGGCTCTGTGAGCGCATGCGGCAGTCTGGAAAGCGTGGGCCTAGGTCATTGGGCCCAAGCGGCCACGTGAGGGCTTGCTGGGCCAATCCTGCGTCGGCATCCAGGGTTAATACCTTACAGCCCTTGAAGCTGCAGTGGCCAAGTGAGCGCTAGTCATTAGGTTGGGGAACTGCGATTCTCAAACTCCAGGCTGATTGTACGAGGTCGCTGCTTTCGTGGGCCCGGCAGAAACCGGGAAGAGAAGAATTGAAATTTACAAAATTTCTTATCCGCAGGCTAGGGTGCTTTGTGTCCCAGAAAGGGTAGAAAAAGGAAGGCATGACTAAATGGTGAAGAGGGTGCCGTTCCCAGCAGTGCTGGGAGGTGCTAGGTTTTTCTGTAATCCATATTTCCAGTGTGGTGGAAAGAAGTGTAGTGTAACTGGTGACCCTATCCACTTTGTTGAGTGGATTGGAATTATAAAACTTATTACATCGCTGTATTTTTGAGCTACTGTAAAAGGTATTGTAAGAGCCAAATATTAAAATTTTGTTTCATGTCAACTCAATGTGTATTTATCATTGAAATATGAGAAAATAAACTTAGGGAACCAACAGCATTATTTGTAATATAAATTGATTCATTTGAAATATGGTTTTGGAGGAGAGCTACATGACCAAAGGCCTTAGTTCCTTGCCATGTGAGTCTGTAGAGCAGCTTAAGTCTTCCTGACATGGCAGCTGGCTTCCCCAGAGTAACAGATCTAAGAAAAAAAAAAGCAAGGAAAAAGTTACCTGTCACTTCCATCATATTCTATTCATCACAAACAAGTTACTAAGTCCAACTTACACTCAAAGGAAATAGGATAAACTCCAACTTTTTAAGGGAGGAGTATCCCATCACATTGGGAATCCAGGACTTATTCCAATCTGAAGATAAAAATTTTTCTTCAGTTCAGGAGAATTTTCATCTATTATTTAACAAATTACATATAATAATTTATCTGCACATTTTTCGTTTTTTTTTTTTTTAATTGAGAAACTGCATAAAGGAAATGGTGCAATTCTGGGGTGCCAGTGGAAAAATATTAGTATACTATAAAACTTTCAAATTACCAAGTCTGTCATATTTGTCATCTAGCCCCTAAATCCTACAGGTTACTATTATAGTTAATATTAACTATAATGTAATATATAGTTAATATTAGTTAGTAATATAGTTAATATTACTAACCACAGCATATCTACTCTATATCTCTGGACTCTGATAATGACATAGTTCCTGATGCTTCCTAGAGCCTCAAAGAAATTCTAGAGACATTAAGGATAAAAGGGAACATAGACTAATGAAATAAGCTGTAGTCCAATTATTGTCTCAGATATTCGGAAACTATAACAAAATTTACTTAAGTCCGCCCAGACCAACAAAATTCATATAGTAATTTTCTCTCCTTAATGTAAACCCTCAGAGCTATTCTTGTACAGCCAGATGGCCCTTATGTACTTATCACATCAATCATGACCTATAGTTTGGACAGATCACCCTGCTTTTCCTAGTATGCAAAACAAACCTCTCAGTAACTCATCATTTTTAGAAGCCCAGTTAATTTACCAGGAGTCATCCAGGACACAGGAGTCTACACTGGCTAGAAGTTTCAAAACTAAAACATGTGATCATATTCACCATGAGGCAAATAACAACATAGGTTAGGAAATTCAACAGACTAATATAAACTTGCTGTCTAATAAACTTGCCCTCAACTATTTACAAGTCATACAATAGCCAATATATCTTGTAGTCATCAAGAAAAATAAAACAATTAGTCAGACCTCGTGCTAACCCTTATGGTTATTCAGCTAAGGTTGATCGAACTGATTCTTGATATATGTTCTCCTGGTTAGGTGTAGGTTAGCTAAAAAAAAAAAAAAAAAAAAAAAAAATCAGTAAAAAATTGTTTTCAAATGTCTCTTGTGATATTTATGATTGTCCTCATTCTTTATGCATTTCTTCACCATCTGCCAGAGCTTAAATGTCACTACATGGCTATCCAGAGCTGACATTCAAGTGATAAGACAGCAAATCCCTTTTGATTAAGTTCTCTCTTAGAGGAGCTGAATTTTGACCAAAAGCAGATTGTGGGATGGGTCAGGAAATTCTGGCATAGAATATGGTGCAATCTTGATTTAACTATGGTGTAGGTGGCAATATAATGTGATGCCAGATATTACACATAGTAAGCCAGCTGGTCATACATAATGTATAGTTCACACCTAAACTCTCAAGGCTTTTTAGAGGATTCATAAAAAACTGAAATTTCTTACCCTGAACCTGATGTGGCAGTTTTGCAACATAGCTGCCAGATGTTTTATCATTCCTTGCTTTGAGAGGTGTGGTCAGTGTCCCTTCCCTTGAATCCTGGTTCTAAAACTGACCGATAGAACGTAACTTAGGTGATGCTGGATTAATTTCCAGGCACAGGTCTTAAGAAAATAGTAGTTTCCACTTTTGTTTCTTGAGACAGCCATTCCTGGAAATGAGTCCTATGCGCTGAAGGAAAGATTCTCAGGAAAGGAACAAAGGCCTGTAACTCAATGCTGAGTTCCCAGTCAACAGCAATAGCCATGTATGCACTATCTTGTACGTGATTCTTCCAGGTGCATGTTGAGGTAGCCTTGTTGACACCACACGGAGCAGAGACAAATCTTCAATGTTAAGCCATGCCTAAATTGCTCTTTCCTCAGAAGAGCTCATAGTAGTTTTCTTGTGGGACAGACTGAGACACTCCTCTAGAAATTTGGGAGTATTCCCCCACCAGGCCTTCAGTGTAAGTCAGCAAATATTGAACTGTCACTACCACTATGAAAACAAGATTGATACTGCAGGAACTTCAGCCAGCATTGTCAATGAACAGCTGTTGTTTTTGCGTACTCAGTGTCTCTTACTCATGTCTGTTAATATTATTCTCTCTTTCCTTTGGGAAACTGGTCTTCCCTAATTGATGTGTTCTGGTGAAGGTGGTGAAACGGCCAAACACAAAACCCTCCTGGTGGTAGCCATGATCCCTTCTTGCCTTCAATTGGCCCACTCCCTACATTCCCATCTTCCGTTGCCCATACCTGAATAACCATAACGTGAACATAGGGTCCATACCTGGCCTATCAGAGTAAATTGTATACAATTTGCTAAAATTTACCAACCAGTCTCATACTGATGATACTGATGAACATTTAGGTTCTTTCTAATTCAATGGTTTTCCCAATATTTCTCACTGCCAATACATTCACATACACACACATATGTATATATATATATTTTAGAAGTGAATTTTCTGGGTGAATATGTACATTTAAAATATAATAATATTATCAAATAGCCCTTCAAAAAGTTTTATACCAATTTATTATCTGTTTAAGTGATTATTTGCATTTGCTTGCCCCATCAATGCTTTGTATTTTAAAATTGTCATTTACACTAATATGACAAGTAGAAAAATGTGATGTTATTTTAATTTGTATTCTTTTAATGATAAAAGCATATGTTCATATTTATGATATATATTTTTTATTTTATTTCTTTTTCCTGTGACTTGAGGCTGAAGATCTCAAAATAAGATACCAATTACATCAAAGAAACTTACTTGTAACATATTATTGTATTATTTTTATTAATATCAATCCATTTGGAAGCTCGAGGAATTTTCCTTTATTCTTGGAGTTCAGTATTTTCCCCAGGATGTACAGAAGGTATGTGCATGTATGTTTTTCTTTTAATCTTATTCAACATTTATTAGGCCCTTTTGAATAAAGTTCCAAATTTTTCTTGAATTTAGGAAAATTTTCTTCTACAATATATTTGATTTTTCCTTTCTTTCTTCTTCATTAACTCCTCCTGGAAATCTTAGTAAACTTTTAGTTCGTTTACTGGATTTATCTCTTTTAATTTTCTCTTGTAACTTTCCTTTTTCTTTTTGCTCTACATTATTGGGAATTTCCAAACTAGGTCCTTCAAAAACACCTTGGAACAGTACAGTTAAAATTTGTGCATTTCTCCAGGGGTTAGGGGCCAGGAGGGATGAATAAGTAGCACATGGGGGCTGTTTAAGGGAGTGAAACTATTCTGTATGATACTTTAATGACTACAATGGCAGTTACACATCATTACATATTTATCCAAACCAACAGCATGTACAACAAGAGTTCGCCTTAATGTAAACTATGAACTCTAGGCAATAATGATGCGTCAATGTAGGTTCATCAGTTGTCACAAATGTATCACTCTGTGGGGGGACATTGATAATGGAGGAGGCTGTGCATGAGTGAAGATGGGGGGCAGGGATTATAGGAAATCTCTGTACTTTCTGCTCAACTGTGCTGTGATCCTAAAACTGCTTTTAAAAAAAGTGCTTTCAAAATATGTAAATTTTATCTCATTAAAAAAGGAACTGTAAAAAACTATCCACATAGGTGTTGGGGTGGTGAAGTTTTGATAAATTAAGAATGGCAGATTATCAATGACTGTTGATGCTTGGTGACTGATATTAGGAGTTGATTATACCATTCTGTTTCTTTTGTGCATGTTTAAAATTCTCTGTAATGAAAAGTAAGAAGAAAGACAAAACAATAAAAAAATAAATTGGTTAACAGCAATTTTTAGTTCTGCTATCCAATCTGTTTCAGAAAACAAAAGCATAAAGAGAGAATTTTGCTGGAAGGTTATTGATAGCCTCCCAGAATCAGTGGAAGGCTGGGAGAGCTGCCTTAGCAAAAACTTAGAAACCAATACAGCTCAAGGCTTGACAGCAGAAGTTATAACTATGAATTTACAAGAAATTTTCCAAAACACTGCTCCACTGTCAGTCCTATGATCTTCGGACTTTAAGACTTTGCCTGGGCTCTATTACGAAAATGAATACCACCCTCTAGTGGCCCCTTCCTAAATCTATGTGTGGTTAGGGGTTTCCTGACTGGTTTTCTAGTTCACTATCATCTGAATTATGCCTTCTATATATTTCTCAGACTTTTTAATTGCTTTTTTAGGGGGTAGGAGAGTCAGGTTTATTGAATGTATATTTCAATAAACTTACATGTAGTAAAATTGAATGTATATTTTTATGAGTTGTTTTTTTTTTTTTTTTTTTTTTTTAACTGGGAAAATGTTTTTATTTCAGTTACATGATAATACATCTGCCTCAAATTTTATTTTGGTCTTTTCTGCACTCAGTTTTATCTTGTAACAGTACTATGAATTCTTATAATCTCCATTTTTATGAGTTTCTAAAAATACAAACCATTTTGATGAATAGTTGTATAACCACCACCACCACCACAATCAAGATATAACGATTTCGTCATTCAAAAAAATTCCCTCATGTTCATTTAAAGTCGGTCTCTCCACCCATCCCCCCTCGGCCGGTGGCAACCACTGATCTGTTTTTTTTCTCCCTATAGTCTTGCCTCTTCTAATATGTCATATAAATGAAATCATACACTATGTAGTCTTTTAAGTCTAGCTTTCTTCATTGAGCATAGTATGTTGAGATTTATCCATGGTGTCACCTGTATTGATAATTCTCCCCCTCCGTACTGTCCTCCCTGCTTTTTTTTTTTTTTTTAGCTGAGTAGTATTTCATCGTATGGAGGTACCAACATTTGTTCATCCATTCACCAGTTCAAGGGGATCTGGATTATTCCCAGCCTTTGGCAATTATGAATAAAATCATTATAAACACCTGTGTACAGGTTATTATATAAACACGAGTTTTCAATGACCTGGGATAGAATTGCTAAGCGGGTGTGTGTATATTTAACTTTATAAGAAATTGCCGAAACACTTTCTAAATTGGTCGTGCCAATTTGTACTCCTATCAGCAATATTTTTCTCTGCTTATGACATCCTGCCTGGTTTTCCGATATTGCCATATTTTTTAAATTAAAAAAAATTTTTTGTCATTATATGAGATTTCAGAAGGTTGGGAAAATGACACCAAAATATTTTAAGTAGCATATTATGTTTATTAACTATTTGTACTGCTTAATTTGTCAATGTTATCTTTCCCTGTCTTAACTGGGGTATTGGTGTTTTTTAATTTGTTATAATGTGCTCCATATGTTTTAGAGATTAACATAATTATTCTTTGCTGTAAAAATGTCCTCATCTCATCATGTTCCAATGTACGTGGTTTTAAAAATTAGGACAGAATACATAATGTTTTACTAAATCACTTGACAACCATATATTAGGCACCCAAAAAATGCTAGGCATTGGAATATATTCTAAAAAAAAAAAAACAACTAATATTTGTATAGTGCTTTATCATTTACAAAGTGCTTACATATTATTTTATTCTATATAAGCAAGTTAAAAGAAAAGAAACACTACCACCCACAGCCACTCTTCTCAAGCATATATTATAGCCAATTAAAAGGAGAGAAATAGGAGAATGACTGATAGAAGGACAAAAGGTGATGTGCTTAATTGGCTAAGGGATGGAGAAAGTTGAAGAAAGAAGTAACAAATATGTGAATGGGGGGACCGGAAAGTAGAGAAAGGAAGGACATTCAGTGAGTACAGTCACATAACACATAATGACATTTGTCAACCATGGATTGCATATATGATGGTGGTCCCATAAAATCATAATGGAGCTGAAAATTTTCTATCGCCTAGTGACATCATAGCAGTCATAACGTGATAGTGCAATGCATTACACAAATGCTTACCACTGTGTTACAAACTGCCTACAGTATTTAGTACAGTAACATGCTGTACAGATGTGTAGCCTAGAAGCTGTAGAGGAACATAATTTGTCACCCAAAAAATGTCTCTTTGGAGTAAGGATTATTTTAGGTTGGTTAATTTTAAGAAACAGCAGACAGGGGAGAAGCTCTGAAAACCAAGTTGCTCTTTGTAAAAGGCACTTACATTTATTTGTAAGGGAAATCTCCAGTTACCAAGGGTGTTTATCTTGTTGTACCAGAAGTGAGCCAGACCTTATCTTTAGAAACTCTTATCAATACAAAAGGCAATGACTAAGGACTTTACCCTTGTTTACTGTGCTTTTTTGGGTAACCTTCCATAACTGACTCCTCCTACCTCCAACCTCCTCTCCTGTCTTCAGCTTAAGGTGGCATTTAAGGTGGTAGTTTCATGAGTCACTCAGTTTTCCTGGGTTTCTCCCTTGTATACATGTTTTTAAACTTTTTTCTTTCTTCTTGTTAATCTGTCTTTTAGTATAAGCATGTCTCAGCCAAAACCACAAGGGGAGAGCAGTTATCTAGACACCATTTCTGGCCTGTGTTTTTTCTTCAATACATGTTGTCTAACCTTAAAATTCCCTTGAGTATCTTTACAATGCACTTTCACATTTTTTAGATAATCTTTTGAAATGGTGATTGACCAGTCACTTATCTTTTCCAACAAGTTGTTGTTCCCAGAAGAGGAATTTTACTTTGGGCACCTAATATTACCCATAGGGGAATAAATCTTAGATAAAATAGTAGTTTGGAAAGGCAGACTTTGTGAAATCTCTCCTTTTGAAAAAGCATCTAGTTGTGTAACAGTCCCTAAGCAACAATGGGCCATGCTGCTTTCTTCTACCCACTGCAAATCTGTGGTATCTTGGTTGAATTGAGGCTCCGAAAGTAGAGCTGATTTCTAAGAAGATGTCAAAATTTAAAAACATCAAGCTATTGGTTATATAGAGGTTCAAAACAAGCCATCCCAAGATGTGCCTCAGTGGTACGTGGATTATTTTAAGCTAAAGGCAACTGAGATCCTGTTGACTCAAGAGAAACTTCTGGTCCCCCCTTAATTATCTGGAAGAATTTAAATTAGGAGCTTAGCATAGGAGAAGAGTTAAAACCAGAAATGAATTTTTACCTATCGATATGGTGGGGCAAACTAATAATTACTGAACATTTTGCTCTCCCTGCAGTGACCTACTGAAGCCCCAAAGTGCATTTCCTCATCCCTAGCTCAGGATGTCTTATAAGCATATTTTCTCTTTATCTCTGAACCTCTCATGCATGTGGGGTCTCTGTCCCTCTCATGTATGTTGGATTCCCATACATATATATGTATTAAACTTGGTTGTTTTCTCTTATTAACCTGTCTCATGTCTATTTGATTATTAGACCAGTCAAAAGAACCTTGAGGGTAGAGGAAAATTTCTTCCCCTTCTACAGTTACAAATTGAGCTCTGTACTTGTATAAGTATTATGATGCCTATTGCCAGAATACTAAATTCATAGATGTTATATAAAGATAAGTGATTTTAATATGTGAAAACAGTTTAAGTTCCTAATTTAAAAATTCTATATAAAGTGTTATCATTACTTATACGAGAACAGAAAGCATACTGCATTTCAAAACCTAGAGAGCTTCATTTTCTTCACTTTCATTATAAGCTAGTTTATAACTTAACATGTTTCATTCTTATATTTTCTGTTTTTAATACATGGACACGCCAATAGCAGCATTACTCACAATAGCCAAGAGGTGGAAGCAACCCAAATGTCCACTGATAGACGAACAAAATGTGATCTACATGTAATAAAATTGACATATATCATATATTATTATAATATTCTATATTAGTCTTTTGAAATATTCTATTTTATATATAATTATTATATTATATATTATACATAATAATATTTCAGCCTTAAATATATATAATTCAGCCTTAAAAATGAAGGAAATCCTGTCACATGCTATAACTTGAATGAACTTTGAGTATATTATGCTAAGCGAAATAAGCTAGTCTCATGAAAAGACAAATACTGTATGATTTCACTTACATGAGGTGTCTAAATTAGTCACATTCATAGAAACAGAAAATGGAATGCTGATTACCAGAGCCTGAGAAGAGGGGGAAATGGAGAGTCATTATTCAATGAGCATAGTTTCAACGCTACAAAAGGAAAAAGTTATGAAGATCTGTTGTACAACAATGTGAATATACTTAGCACTATTGAACTGTACACTTAGTTAAGATGGTAAATTTTATGTTGTGTTTTTTTACAATTTACACACACACACACACACGTATGTGTGTGTGTGTGTGTGTGTATAGTAAATTTGTGTCATAAGTTTTATCAAGGATAAAATAATTCAAAAATCCATCAAAATCATAGCACTACAAACAGATGGAAGAAACAGTGGCAACAGGGCCATTGCTCTACTTTAAATTGTTCCCAGTAATACTTGTGGCTTTAAAGATTGTTTGGCAAAGTATATTTTGAATGTTTAATAAACAATAAAAAAGCTAGAGCCAGTTGGCCTGGTTTAAATCTCAGTTCTGTGGTTTACTGGCTGTATAACCTTATGCTAGTTAATTTCTCTTCCAGTTTTCTCAATCATAAAAGAGTGACAAGGGGATAATAATAGTATACATCTCATAGGACTGTTGTGAGGATTAAGCAAGTTAATATACATAAAGAATTTAAAAATCATACTTGGCACACAAAGTGCTATATAAGGTTTACTATTACTACCACTACCACTACTATTATTATTAGGGTTTTTTTGGTCACCAGTTTTAGAAACTTTTCAAAGGCAAGATACTAAAAGTTGTATCTTCTTTTTCCTAGAGATGGAAAAGGGATAGAATTTGGTCAGTTTGCCTCTAAGAAAAGGTGACTGAAATTTGAGAGCATAATTGAGACAGAGGGCATAGGAGGATATTCAATAAGAATATAATAATGATAACGTTCAGTGGTCTTCTGCTTTAATAAAATATGGTGTTAAAAAATATAAATATATCAGATATGGAAACTGGGTGACTACTTTTATTATATAAACATCTATTGCTTTATGAAAGTATAAACTGTAAGATTTTTAAATCATGCGCTTTTGTGGTACACTGGTTTGTTTTTTTTTTTTTATTTTTAAACAATTTCAAACTTAGAGCAAAGTCACAGTAACAGTACAAAGAGATCCCATATACCCATCACTTAGAGATGGCATTCAAGTTTTGTCAATTGTCCCAAATATATCCTTTATAGGAAAAGTTTCAATCCAGGAGCATGTATTTCACTCAATTGTCATGTCTCTTTATTCTCCTTCAACCTAGAACAGTTCTCAGTCACCTCTCGATGTTCATTTTTTATGATTACAGTGGCTAATTGTATTTTCCAACCATTGTGATGGATCTGGACAGGCCTGTGATTCATTCCTTGAGTAGGATGCAAAGAAATAAACCTGTGTGACTTCCAAGGCTAGGTTAGAAAAGGCCATACAGCTTCTACCTGGCATGCTCACTCTCGTTCTCACTCTCTGCTCTCCACTCTGTCTCCTTTGGAGTCCTGAACTGACATAAAGGAAATCCTGTTACCCTGAAGTTGTGATGAAGAGACCACATAGAGGTAGAGATGCTAGACAGGCTGCAGCTATTCCAGCCCTCAGCTGTTTGAGTCTCCCAGCTGAGATATCAAGAGATGTGAGTGGAAAAGTCTTCAGATGATTCTAGCTCCCAGACTTTGAGCCACTCTAGCTGAGGCATAATGGATAGCTGAGGTGTAGTGGAGCCAGGCTCTGGGCTGACACATTAGATGACACATTAGGGCAGAGAAGAGCTGCGCCTGCTGAACCTTGTATAAATTGCAGCAAAATTAAAAGTGTTGTTTTAAGCCACTAGGTTTTAGGGTGTTTGTTACAAAGCAAAAAAAACCTGAAACAATTACAAACCTATTATATTGTGGTATGTGCCTCTTTTTGGGTTTGCCTGATATTTACTCATGATTAGATTGCATGCTTTTGGCAAGACACCACTGAGTAATACTGTGCTCACTATATCCATCACATGACACATGATGTTGATTTGTTCCATTACTGTTGATGTTAACTTTGATCACTTGAGTAAGGAGGTATCTTCAGGTTTCTCCAGTGTAAAGTTTTTCTTTTTCCTTGAATAATTAATAATTCTTTTGTAGGAAGAGGCTTTGAGACAATGTAAATAAAAACTGTTCTTATCTAGATTTCACTCATGTCTTTTAACACACATGGATGTTTCTTGTCTGAATTTTTTATTTCTGTGATGGTTGCAAAATGATTATTTTCTAATTTAATTATCCCTTTGACCTTTATTAGTTGACATTTTATTATAAGGGGTTTCTCTCCATTTAATCATTCATTTACTTATGTAGTTATAACTGGATGGATTCCTAATTTAATCAGTTGATGTAATCTGTTTACCATCTCTATTTATTTTGATATACTATCCAAGGTTTGGCCAGTAAAAGTCCTCTCAAACTGAATCCTGTGTCCCTCTGACATGTCCCTTTTATTCTCTGAGTACTTCCTTATTTACTGGCACAAAAAGATGTTCCTGGTCGCCTTGTTCTTGCCTCGGCCTGGAAATCAGCCATTTTTCTAAGAAGCCCTGGTCCCTCTTGTTGGAGGTAGGTATTTAGAAACCAGTATCAGGGTGCTATGTTTGCTCATTGCTACTGGGATGATATTGGTTCCAGGGCTTTCCATGGACAGAGACAAGTGAAAAGGTAAATACAGTAGAGGGTGGTGAGTACTAACGAAGGAAAAGGGTATGGGAACACAAAAGAGCAAGAGACATCTATCCAAGGACTTCAGAGTTGTAAGGAGGGGAATAGAACTAATCTAGACAGAAGATATTTAGGTGCAAAAGGCCCAAGGCAAGAGAGAAAATATCATGTTTAAGGAACTAAAGCAGTTTAATATGGCTAGAGAGTAGAGTGAAGGAGCAGTGGTAAGAGAACACGCTACAGGTCAACAGGGGCTGGCCCAATCTACATGTGCCAAGTATGCAACATTGGAAGTTTGGAGTTTATCCTGAGAGCAATGGGATGCCATTAAGAAGGGATATATGATTAAATTTTATTTTAGAGCAGCTGTTTTCAAAATTTTAAAAAACATATACCAGTCTAAAAAGATTTTTGAAAAACTATGTACTTGTTTCCACATTTTAAGTTGATATCTAATATTTTTCATAAGTTTAAGAGTTATTTGATTATTGGGAAATTTAAAATAGTAAACATTTTGAAGGTTGAAGATGACCATGGATTATATCTGAAGTAAAGATTTTATGATATGATACACAACAAATCTGGAAATTTCTGTGGGTTTTATTAAATGTTTCATGAAGAATGAGTTGGTCCCAGAAATCACACAATTACATCTATAAGAATCAGCATTCTATGTTGCCTAGGTTGTTCTGAATTCACAGCAATCTTCACTCTTAACAAAAATATGTATGTATAAGGCAGGTAAAGGAATACTTTATAGCTTTAAGATGCTTCAATTAATCATAAAATAGGTTTCCAGACTTCCACTTCCGCCAAAGATGGAGTAACAGGTACTGAATTTACCCTCCTGCCTGAAACAACCAAAAAAGAAACCTCATACAAAATATATAAAAGAATGGTTTCAAAATACTAGATATCACACTTCAAAGGACAGTGACCTGAGAAATAGGCAACAAAAGAGTTGAACCCTTCATTTGCTCCAGCCTACTGCCTTGAGAATCTCCAGGTTATATACATAAACCTAACCATATCAATAATCATATGGGAAGTAAATGGTCCAAACACTCCAATTAAAAGACAGAAATTGACAGATCAGACAAAAAAACAAGCAGTTTTAAATATTTATGACCCTATTAACAGAACTTCAAAATACCTGAAGCAAAAACTGATAGAACTATAAGAAGAAATTGATGAAATCACAATAATAGTTGGAAATTTTAGTACCCCTCTCTCAATACCTGATAGAACAAATGAAAACTAGCAAGAACATAATAGTCTTGAACAATACTATCAACCAATTTAACCTACTTGCATTTTAGAACACTACACATAACAGCAGCAGAACATTCACCAAGATAAACTATATTCTAAGCCATAAAACAAATCTCAAGATATTTAAAGGACTCAAGTCATACGAAATATATTCTCTGACCACAATGGAATTAAATTAGGAACCAATAACATAAAGATCTCTGGAAAGTCTTCAAATATTTGGAAACTAAATTACACATTTTTAGATAACCCATAGGTCAAAGAAAAAATCAAAAGCAAAATTTGACACTATTTAGAATCAAATTAAAAAAAATGATATATAAGAAATTGTGGGATATTGCTAAAGCAGTACTATGGGGCAAATTTATAGGTGTAAATTCATAAATTACAAAAGAAGAAAGGTCTCTAATCAATGATCTCAGATTCCAACTTAAGAAACTAGGAAAAGAGAAAATTAAAGATAAAGCAAGAAGAAGAAAGGATATAATAAAGATCAAAGTGGAAATCAGTGTAATAGAAAGGAGAAAAACAACAGAGAAAATAAAACTAAGAGCTGTTTTTTAAAATTGGTAAACTTCTAGCCAGATTGATGAGAAAAAAATAGAGACAACACAAATTACCAATATCAGGAATGAGAAAGTTGACATTCCTATAGATTCTAGATATTAAAAGAATAACAAGAGAATATTATGAATAATATTATGCCTATGAATTTCACAACTTAAATGAAACTGACAAATTCCTTGAAAGACACAAATTGCCAAAGCTCACTCAAGAAAAAACAGATAACCTGAAGAGCCCTATATCTATTTTTAAAAATGGATTTTATAGTTAAAAACCTTATTACAATGAAAACTTCAAGTTCAGAGGGCCTCATAGGTGAATTCTACCAAATATTTAAGGGAGAAATAAAACCAATTCTATACCAACTCTTCTAGATATAATAAATCTACACAAACTTATAACTTTATTTTTTGAGGCCAGCATTACCTTGATACCAAAACCAGTCAAAGACATTACAATAAAACTACAAACTAGTATTCCTCATGAACATAAATACAGAAATTTGAAACCAAAATTTTAGCAAATCCAATCCAATACATAAAAAGGAAAAATGCGTTATGATTACTTTTAGTTTATCCCAGGAATGGAGGGCTGGTTTAACATTCCAAAATTGATCAGTGTAACTTACCACATTAGCAAACCGAAAAAAGAAATACATAATTTCGATAGAGAAAAAATATTCGACAGTATCCATTTCTGATAAAAATTCTCAGCAAAATTGGAATATAAGGAAACCTTCTCAAGTTAATAAAGGGCATCTATGAAAAGCTACAGCTTATGTGTGAAACTGAAGGTTTTCTTTCTAATATCATAGTGCCAGTGAGATTGGCCACAAAAAATTTGGGGACTTTTGTTTTGCACTCGTTGAGTTTGGGGCCCAGTATGTCACTGAACATCTAATTGGGGATGTGTAGAGTGATATGGATCTGGAGCTCTCTTCTGAGCTCCAGACATAATCGGCTCAGGACATAGAGCTAATTAGGGGTTTTTAAAACAAGTCTATATTTTTAAAGAAGTGCCCCCAAGGAAACACAGGTGAAAAGATGAGGTGGTTAGAAACGGAAATACTGAAGAAAACCAACACTTAAGTCTCATCCTATAGGATAAATACAGAAAGTGTGGCAAGAAAAGGTGACCAAGAACAACCCTTGAGGCGAAAAGATGCTTCTATGATGTATTGTAAGAGAAGTATAGTTTCAAGAAAAAGGGAGGGCGTAAATACAGTCAAAAGTTGCAGAAGAAGAACATAAGATGTAAGGATTCTGGTACATGTTGATATTTTTAGCCATAAACATAAGTGACCACTAGAATACATTTAAACTAGGCATTATCTAATATAGATGGGATTTAGCCAATCCTTAGTGACAGCCGGTACATCACATTCCTTTACATTCTGGGTGGATGTTGATGCAAGTTGAAGCTCTCCTATTGGTTACTACTGTTCTCTGGATTGTTCATACAGACCTACCAAGAGAATCCAGTATCCATGGCTTTACAAAGTTCAAGTATCTATTTTTCAGCTCAAAATAGGGTAAGTGAAATGCTTTCTTTGAGTCAAAAGGTCTATTAGAGCCTTGGGCCTTTTGTTCCTGTAAATATTTTACTGTCGACTATCATTTCTCAGAACAGGTGCCCCTTATCTATACGGAGAGCAGAGGCACATTATGTCACTAAGCCTCAATTCCCTCATTAGTAAAAAGTGGGTAAGAATATCAATCCTATCTCACTACTTGCATGAAATTGGTTAGAACAAATGAATTTTGGTTAGTCAAAAGTTTCTCACTTTGGCTCCTTAATACCTGGACTAGAGCCTGACACAGCATGAGCTAAGCAAATTTGGCTGTATATAACAACTGAGTATTTGTTAAAAGGCTTTGTTAACTGGAAGTGGTTCCAAGTGTTATTTATTCCCCAACGCCATATAGGCCCTCACGTGACAAAATTCAAAGTATCTCATTTTGACGGGCGCCAAGGAGTAGCTGAAAGGACTGCAGTCCCAATAAAAACAATTTGCTGTGCAAACTGAACTTCATGACCAGTCCTTTGGCCCAGTTTCCCACCAGATTGTCGCCCCCCAATTTTTTTCTTTTGGAAATTCTGCATCCGCTGTATAAGTTTTGCATGACCAGTAATCAAGTTTCATTTTGACATCCCTGGACACGCCGCCACAAAGCTCCTGCAAGCAGCCTTGGCCTCCCCGCACGTCCCTAAACCTGAGGCTGCGCCATGGGCTGCGTTCTCCGAGGGAGGCCCAGCTCTAAAGTATCCAACTCCGCGCCGCCAGCCTCACAGTGGTCGAAAGCTGCAGGCGAGCGGGCGAACCGCAAGGCGGCTGCAGCTTGGGTCTTCCCGGGCTGGCCTTAGCGGTGCGGATGATGCGTGCGCCACCGACCGCTCCTCCTGGAGCCCGCTGCCGGGTGTCACCGCGGTACGCGCGGAGCCGGGGGCGGGGATTGGGGGCGAGGCCGGGAGCCGCAGGCCCCGCCTCCCGTGGGCGGGCAGGCCGGGGACCCGGGCGGGTTTCTTCTGCCGCGAGCGGGCCTCCGCGGCTGGGTGGACCCGGAGGAGGGGACGGACGCGGAAAGCCCCACCTCCTGAAGCGAGCTGTTCGGCAGCCGTCAGTGTGTGTGTGTGTGTGTTGGAGGGGGGTGGTGCCCGCGGCCCCGCTGTCTTGCCGAACGGGCTTTGGCTCCTCCCAGTGGCCGGCCGGGGCGGAAGCAGGAGGCGGTGGCAGCGTGTGCGCTGCTGGTTTCTCCCGCGGCGCTGGGGCCCGCGCTTCGCCACCGCTGCTGGATTCGGCGCTTCGCAGGCGGCCAGCTGCTCTCCGCGCTCTCCCGTTCGTCAGCCAGGCCTCCCCCTCGGCCGCGGCCCGTGGCGTCGACCCCGCCGGCCCTCTCCCGCCCCGTCGCACACTCTGGCCACCGCAACCCCGACCCCGATGGCTCTGTGCAACGGAGACTCCAAGGTCAGCCTCTCGCGCGAGGGTCCCTGCCTCACCGCCTTCGGACGGGGGCGAGGCCCCGGGCCCGGGGGCCACCGCGCGGAGCCTCCCCCGCCCCCTTCCCCCAGCCCGCCAGCCAAACCCTGCGGCCCCAGCAGCGGCGTGTTGGAGAGCCACGGGTCGGGCCTGTGGCATGTTTTCTCCTCGGGAGCGGCAGGTGCTTTGTTGATTTTGTCTGCGTGTCGGGGTTCCTGAGCCCGCCAAGCTCTGGGCGTCGGGGAAGGCGTCAGCTCCCTGCGGCCGCGCCGCTGGTCCTGGCCTCCCCCGCG
Source organism: Eidolon dupreanum (assembly GCA_028627145.1). Lineage (NCBI taxonomy): Eukaryota > Metazoa > Chordata > Mammalia > Chiroptera > Pteropodidae > Eidolon > Eidolon dupreanum. Next base: position 18,614,115 of record CM053507.1, read on the forward strand.
CCGCCGTGGGGCGCAGAGCCCCTGGAGCGCGGCTCGTGGGTGGGGGTAGGGAGGCGATCGGGTGGGGGTGTGTTGGCGGGGGGAGGGCGGACTTCCCCAGTCCTTACTCCGTCACTTCTGGAGGCTGGGGGCCTTTTGTGGAGCTTCCGGGGACCCGCCGAAGTCAAGGCAGGGTCGAGGCCTCGCGTGCGCGGATCGAGCTGGGCCATCCTCTCGTCTTCCCGCCACCCCGTTTCTAGCCCTCGGGGAGGCCTGCGGGGTTCCCCCACGCGGGCCTGGGGGTCCGCGGCGGCGGGGCTGGCCCTTGACGAGACCGCGTGACTGCAGCCCGCCCCCGGGCTGGGCTGGGGTCAGGGCTGGTGGCCCGAGGGTCGCTCACTCCGTTCCCCTCCCCCATCCTTTGATGGAAGGAGGGTTTCCAACCCCGCTCCCATTCAGGTCGCTCCTTGTTTTATCTGTTCGTTTGCGGCGGAACCGGCTCCCGCAGTGGGAGCCCTGTCCCCGACGCTAGCCGCTGCCACCACGCAGGAGGGCTGAGGAATCGGGAGTCCTGGGGTGCTGGAAAAGTTGCTAAGTTGATGTGCGGAGTGGGGAGAGCACGTTTGGGCCGCTGCGGCGGTTCTCGTCACCTCCAGCTCACTTTTTCTTTAGACCGTTTTTCGTCACGCTTCTGAATTGTGAGCATCTTCGCTTTCATTTCTCTGTTCCAATTTTCGTTGGCCTGGAGTTCTCAGACCCTCACAGAGTCAGTTTGTCAGCGGGAAACCGCACGGTTTTGAATTGCAATTTACTTGAGCAAGGTGTACCTCCTATTTGCTATTGAGGGCTTGGCTTTAAGAAATTGCTTCATTAAATTTCATTCAGGTGTGTGGAATTTTAAGCGTCAGATGGGAATTGGTGGTGTAAGTCAGGTAGTATTCCCTTAACAAAGGTGGTGCCTAAGTGGCACATCTTAGTAGGTGCTCTTCGTGAGTGCTTGCTTAGTATATAGTAAACATTCAAAAAGTATTTGTTGAACAAGTGAGTGAAGATTGTAAGGTAGCTGATATACTCTTTTAAACCGAGGCAACTGATGCTAAGGCTACTTGGAGCTCTTTCTCAGGATTATATAGGTGAATCGAGACACTCAAACCTGAGAATGTAAACCTCAGTGTACGGCTCTTTCCTGCTAACTTGCAGAATATTTTTCTTTTTAATTTTGAGCCTTACAGCTAGCTCATTGGAAAGATTCAGCTTTGTCTTGGTAGAGGAAATGAGTTATTTCCTAGCTGGTATTTTTTTGTTTTTGTTTTTCCACTTGAATTTTAGAGGATCTCAATCAGTTTGATATATTTGAGACTCAGGTGAAGTGTTGATTAGTTTATTTTTATTTCAGGGTCGTTTATATTTTATATCATAATCGAGAGTTCTTTTTTTTTTTTTTAATTTTTGATTGTACTGACAATTAGATGTGGACCGAACTGGAAGTATTTTCAAGAGAAGTACAGAGAAATTATGTATTTCATCAAATATATTATTATTTCATGTACTCCTAAGGGGAAAAAAACACCTACAATTAAACCATATGTCATATGTCATTGATCACAGGAAACATTTCAGGTAAAGAGATGTTGAAGTATGGGGAGTGTGCATGATAAAGGAGGTGAAATAAGAGATTCTTAAGACATCCACCTGGAAATCTGAGTAGGCATCTATTTTTCGTAGCTTACCACTGAACCACCTTCCCCTCTTGAGTGAAATACAAGCTTACTTAGTACATCTATTGTGCCTCTGACAGTTGTGTGTAAATCCTAGTTTATAAATTAAAGTGAAGAAAGTTGATTCCTGTTCTGGTACATTTCAATTTTTATCAGGATTTTCTAAAGTGACTTTTTTTCTCTGCATGATAGAAATTAGGGAGAGACCTAAAATCTGTAAAAGTTTTTGGACTGTTTTCATTAGTTTTATCTACAGAGTTTCACTTTAGAAGTGGAAAAGACCTTTATGTATTCTAGCTTCTTATACTGAAAAAGACGTAGCTGGGATTAGAACCTAGTTTTTCTTTTTCTTCAGACCTATTTTGGCTAACCATCCAAGGGAGAGATTTTTGTTTCCTTAGTTAAGGAGCTGATTTGATGTTATTTGGTTAAGATCTTATTTAAAATAAACAAGAGCATAGGCAGTCAGCTATTCTTTAAAATTTTTTTACAGCCATTCAGTGTTGTAGATGAATATTATATGAATGTCAAGTATTAGACATAACTTTTTTTGCAGTTTTATTAAGACGGGATTATCAGAGTAATGTTCTTCAGGCTACTTGTCAAGTTTCCCACTTTTTGGCCCTATTTAAGCCTCAGACTCTTTTCGGTGGTAGTAGAGGTGAGACTTGCCCCACCACCTTCACTTAAGATGTTGACCTAGGGTATTTCATACTTGGATTAAGATTATTTTATACATACTTACTGCTTTGTTAGAAATTTAAATTTGGTGTTTTAAATTTAAGTTTTTGAATTAAATGGAAAGATGCAATGCGTTGAGAATTAAACTATCCTTTTATGATAACCCCGTAATACATTATTTTTAAAGGTCAAAGATAGGTGTTTTTTTTTTTTTTCTTTTCTGCTTCAGATTTTGTTCTATCTGTTAAGATATTCATTTAGAATGGAAAAGCTATTACAGACAAAAGGAATGGTTTTTATTGTTTTCTGTTCTTAGACTTGGAAGGTTTTGAAATTCTTCCAGGAACCTCAGATGACCTTGCCTTCAGCATGGGCCAACTTGTCACTTAAGGAAAATAATTGTCTTTTAAGAATTAAAAAAAAATATAGAGAGACTTGTCCTGTACTTGTTCAAATATGTTTGATATTTTATTAAGGCTATTTTGAATTATATTTCAAAAAATGCTGTTTGAAGTAGTGAACGATTATTTGCTATCCCTAACGATAAAAGTTTCCTCTTTTATGCCGCTTACACTGTTTTCATGACTAAACCTAACCTAACCTAAACTCTTAAGATGCTTAGAATGAATGAAATCCTCAGGGTTAATTCATACTTCTGAAACATGAAACACTTTGTGAATCAAAAAAAGTAATTGTTTCATAGAATTTTGAATCTGTGTAGCATATCTAATTTTGGGTTGTATAGAATATTACTTTTTTGATGCTTATTGTGAAAGAGATGTTTCTGTATTTGCTCAAGAATCACAGTGGTTCAAAATATAGCTTTACTCTAATAATAATAGTTTGATATTAATTGGTTTGCTTGTGGACTCTTACTGTGGCTTTGGGTTCATGGTTTTGAGGACCCAAGAGATATTTTATGTAGTTATGGCTACACATTCCCAATTATAGTCTATCATAATGTGTTAAGAAATAAGATGTTTCATTATAGTAGTGTGACTATAAAGTCTCTTCCTCTAAACTGAGGCACTTGATCATAAAAAGAAGTGCTAAAAATAATATAAATTTCTTATTGCTGTAAAATAAAATATTACCAAACATTATAAATAATTGTGGATTTACTCAATACAGCAATTAAATGGCAAAACTCCTGTAGCGTGGGTGTGTAGATTAGTCTCTTTGTACAGTATGCACAGAAACACAGTGTCTCTTTCCTGCATGTATTTCACAAACACCTTCCATCTCCCACTGACCCAGCTGATGGTGGCCTGGAGGTTTTGAGCATCTTGCATGCTGAGGAATGGCTGTGGCACAGTTGGGAGGTGCACCAAGTGGCTGGCAGGGGTAGCAGCTTCAAACATTTCTCCCATCAGCATCCAAGACTGGATAGAGGTAGCTACCTCTAGTTGTCTGTATGTAGGTATAGTTCATTTTTTCAGGAAAAGGAGATGGGCTATTAGTGATTGGCTTTCAGCTTGAACCAGAAGTTAAAGTGAGAAATCTGTTCACTGCTCCTGCACTCCACACAATGCTAGACAAAGTCATGGCAGAAAGTGTAAGTATAAAGTGAGGTATAACAAACCCATCCTGTCCTAGTTTAATGCAATTATTCATAATAATATGTTTAAAAATGAAAAATATGAGACATTTTAAGCTGGATGGGATGGGGATAACAGGTATAAATTAGGATAGTCCTCAGAAAACAGGGCTGTATGGTCACTCCAACTATAGAGCGCGTAGTATCCCGATTTTGGATCTTGATTTCTCTAGTGACTTGTAGTTAAAATTTGTCTAAAATGCAAGCCTAATATGTGTACATTAGAACAATTTTTCTAAGTTAACAACTATGCTAAGAGAGTTATTCTAAAATTCTTAAAAATTGTCAAATTTCTTATTTTCTAAAAGTTGAGAACCAGCAGTATTGAAACTAACCAAAAGGAAGAATAATCTACTATAATCTGCCATATAATTTGCAGAGGATATTTCCCATACCTTTAAAGATTCCAGAATGTGTAAAATTCTGGTAGTTACTCTTCTTTGTCACCTGGAGAACAGAATCCTTTTTTTTATCGCTCAAACTCATGGAGATCTGTGTAAATTTAAATCACCCTCACCTTGTCTTTAATTTGGACAACTAGTTTTAGTAATTTTTATCCTCTGAGTTTCATTATGAATGTAAATCTAGGACTCCAGAATTCTGAAATTCTGCTTTGCACACATTTTGGATGAACAATCCCTGATATGGGAAGGTTTAGATGAATAAAAATACTTGTAGATATAACATTGTTTTGATATATTACTGGTAATTCTGAAACTTTTTAATGCTGTGACTCCCCCCATCCCACATTTTATGAACATTTCAAACAAATTAAATTTTAGTCTGCATCTGTGCGAACCACCTGGATTCTACTATTCACTTTTCTTAACTACTTATTATTATAATAGCTTTATTGAAGTACATAAAACTTGCTCATTTAAAGGGCACAATTCAGTGGTTCTTAGTATATTCACAGATTTGTACAACCACTACCACAGTCATTTTAGAATATCCTTATTATCACCTCCAAAAAAAAAATCCTGTACATTTAGCAGTCAGTCTTCATTTCTCCCCAGCTGTCTTTCCCAACCCATGGCAACTACTTATCTGTTTACTGTCTCTGTTGATTTGTTTAGTTTGGACATTTTATATGACAAAATCTTACAACATGTAGTCTTTTGTAGGCTTCTTTTACTTAGCATACTTTCAAAGTTCATCCATCTTATAGCATGTGTAAGTACCTTATTTTTATTGCCGAATAATGTTCCATTGTATGGATAATACCACCTTTTATCCATTCATCAGTTAATGCACATTGGGTTTTTATACTCTTTGGATATTATAGATAATGTTGCTGTGAATATTCCTGCATAAGTTTTTGGCAGACATAAGTTTTCACTTCCTTTGGGTATATACTTAGGAGGGGAGTTGCGGGTCATGTAGTGATTCTGTGTTTAACCTCTTGATGAACTGGAAAACAGACATTTTCCAAAGTGACTACAGTATTTTACATTTCTGTCAGCACAGTGTATGAGATTCCAGTTTCTTCACATCCTTGCCAACACTTGTTTTGATTATTATAAACCATCATAGGGTATGAAGTAGTATCTCATTGTGGTTTTGATTTGTATTTATTTAATTACAGATGTTGAGCATCTTTTCATGTGCTTATTGGCCATTCATATATTTTATTTGGAGAAGTATATTCATATCTTTTGCCCATTTTGAAGGTGGGTTATATATCTTTTTATTAAGTTATAAAATTCTTCATTCCAGTGATAAGCCTCTTATGAGATAGGATTTGGAGATATCTTCTGCCATTCTATGGGTTTTTTTCACTTTCTTAATGATATCTGCTGATGCATGAAAGCTTTTAATTTTGATGCAGTTCAGATTTTTCTTTTGTCACTTGTGTTTTTGGCATCATCTAAGAAATGTTTCCTAATTCAAGATCATGAAGACTTGTATAATTGCCTGTTTTCTTCTAAAAGTTTTATAGTTTTAACTTTTATATTTAGGCCTTTGATCCATTTGGAGCTAATTTTGTTATATGCTGTAGGTAAAATACCAGCATTATTTTTGTGTTTGTGGGTATACAGGTGTCCTAGTACCATTTTTTTGAAAAGACTATTCTTTCCTTCTTGAATGACCTTGGCGCCCTTGTAGGAAATCAGTTCTGTTCTATTTATCTATATATCTTTATGCCATTATTACATTGTCTTGAGCTGCTCTAAAGTAATGTCTTGATTTTGTAGCTTTGTGTAGTAAGTTTTAAAATTGGGATGTGGGAATCCTCCCCCCACCCCAAGTTTGTTTTGGCTATTCTGGGCCCTGTGAATTTCTGTGTGAATTTTAGGATAAGCTTATCCTAAATAGGTCAGAAAACTTAAGTCTTTAATCTTTCAACGGTGTTACATAGCTTTTCAAGTATAAGTTTTGTATTTCCTTAGTTAAACTGTTTTATTCTTTTTTATGCTATTGTAGATGGAATTATCTTAATTACATATTAGGATAGTTTATTGCAAGTGTTTAGAGATACAATTGAGTTTTGTATATTTATCTTGTATCTTGCAACCTTACTAAACTTATTTATCTACTTACTAATATTTTGGTGAAAGCCTCAGCGTTTTCTTTATGTAAGATCAGGTCATTTGAAAGTAGAGATATTTTTTTCTTTTCCATTCTGATGCTTTTTATTTCATTTCTTACTTAATTGCCCTAGCTAATAGCTCTACTACAATTTTGAATAGAAGTGGCAAGGGCAGAAATCCTTGTTCCTGATCTTAGGAGGAAAGCATTTAGTCTTTTGTCATGAATGATGAAAGCTGTGGGGTTTTTTTCCTTTTTCTTTTTTCTTTTCTTTTTTTTTTTTTACAGATGGCATTTATCAGGTTGAGGAGTTCCTTCCTGTTCCAAGTTTGAGTGTTTTTATTATGAAAAGATGTTGGATTTTAACAAGTGCTTTTTCTTCATATATTCAGGTGATCATATGGTCTTTGTCCCTTACTGATATAGTATATTATTAGATTAATTGGTTTTTGGATGTTAAATCAAACTTACATTCCTGGAATAAATCTCAGTTGGTCATGAATAAGAGTTATATGTTGCTGGATTTGGTTTCTTAACAGTTTTGGGGAGTTTTGCACCTATATTCATAAGTGATAATGGCTTGTAGTTTTCTAGTGACTTTTTGGTTTTGGGATCAGGACAGAACTGGCTTCATAGAATGAGTTGGGATACCTTTCACTTTTTACTATACTTGTTTTATGTGACCAGTATTTTGTGTGATACCTTAAGTTACATTTTGGTGGACTATTTTCATATTATTGTAATGAACTGTGAGATGTTGCTTCCAAATTCGACATCTGATTAGGTGAAATAAGGCATAATACAACGTTAGACTGATAACTCTTTTGAAGGTAATTGGCATACTTTGAGTAGATATAGCTTGAGTTAGTCTGAACATTTTTAGGGATAAAAATATAAATTTTTAATAGATGATTAATTCATCCACTTAAGCAGATAAATTAAATCTATCAAAAAAACCTGATAGATTTTTGATTTTGTAACAGTAATGAGTGTTGGCTTTATTATTGACACCATGGCAGAGCTTGACCACCCAGTGTCCTTGAAGGTGTAAGGTAACAAGTGCTTATTGTAGCATTGTCTTTCAGTTTGTGGAGAGAAATGGTAGCTTGAAAAAGGTCTAATAGGTGTTTTGTTTTGCTTGTTTTTACTGAGGTGAAATATCCATGTAGTGAAGTGCACAGATAAACTTTAAGTGTAAATTTGAGTTTTGACAAATGTATATACCCATATAACCACTACCCTAATCAAGATATAGAACATTGCTATCACTCTCAAAGTTCCTTCATGCTCCTTGGCAGTTAATTTCTCTATTTCTCCAATAACAACCACTGTTTTGCTTTCTATAACCGTACATCAGTTTTGTCTGTTTTTGAACTTTATATAAATGGAATTGTACAGTAATTCTGTCTTCTTTCAGCATAATGTTTTTGAGATTTATCCATTTTTTGTGTGTATCAGTAATTTGTTCATTTTTGTTTTTTCACAGTATTTCACTATATGGATATAGTGGAACTTATTTATCCATTCATATGTTGATGGCCATTTGGATTGTTTCTAGTTTTTGTGGGTTGAGGTTTCATTTCTCTTAGATAAATACCTAGGAGTGGAATCGCTTGATCAGAGGAAAGCCCCTAATAGGTTTTGGTATTGTTCCATTTCCTACAGTTTGGAATGTTTAGGCTGTAATAATAGGCTACTCAGTGCCTGCAAGAGATAAATCTTGTTATAGTACAACACACTTAAAAAAATTGTATTATAATATCTTATAATTTTATAATAACCCTTATGGATATCTTAAAAAGTACTTTGTTCAGCTGTATTTTAAGGGCAATATTATGTGCTTTGTGTGCAAACAGGCTACTTTTAGATTGGCTTTATAAACATAAAAACATGTACCAGTAGAAATGAAACTGTTTGATAATAGCAATCTGAATTTTAAATATAAAAATAATTTGACAATAAAGCTGAAAAATAAAGAGAATTAGAAGTGCTGCAGATTTAACGAGGTTGAGTTTTTAAAAAAATGCAGCCTTGGTATTCATGCAGTATTTCATATAAGGCTATTTTTCGGTATTTTATAAGGAAACTTCTGTTTGTGGGGCGCATTAACCTGTCTAGTGTAGCACATATTGGACTCACCTGGCCTCGCTCTCTAAAGGTAATTAATAGTGCCTCTAGTGTATCTTTCCTTCATTAGTTATCCCTTAAAAAGGGGGTACGTATGCATTTATATTTTAATCTCTAAAGCTAAAGAATCACTGTAATGTGTCTTAAAAATAAGATCATAGAACTAAGCATGATCATAGCCAGTTTGTATAATTTTGCCCTAGATTCTTATATATTTCTGTTATCTATAACTAGGGAAAGCAGAATCATAACATGATATTAATTCAGAACCTGCACATGGATTCTTTGGTATTAGACCACTTTAAAAAACTTCACTGTGGTATTAGAAACACTTTCATAAAGACATGTGATCATAACTTCTTGCTTATGAATTTGTGGGTCAGTTCAGCATTCCTGAGCTCCATGGCTCTCATCCTTCTCCTGGAAGTAGTAGGCTCATGGTACTTGCAGGATGATGGCAGAAGCACAGGAGGCAAGTTGAATCATTGAGATGGCTTAAGCCTTGGCATACTATCACTTCTGCCCTCATTGTATTGGCTAAAGCAAGTCTCATGGTTGAGCCAAGTATTAGGAGTGAAGCAACATATATTCTGCCTATACCAGGACACACTGCAAAGTCACATGACAGAAGGCATGTATATAGGGAATAGTGAAGAATTAGGGCCAGTAACATAGTCTGTTACATATGGAAAATTAAAAACATATGCACAAGTAGAGCAAATAGTATAACGTCCCTATCATGTGGCTCAACAGTTATAAACACATGGCCTAGTCTTCTTCATATGTTTACTTAGTGCCTCAGAGTAAGTTACGTACTTCTAGTCAGTAGATTTTGGTGTTGCCAACTTATCCATCCATTATTAAGTTTCTCATCGGTGTGTCATGCGACAATTTTAATAGCCAGTGCCCTAGTTCAGGGCTTCTCACAGATCTGCAGTAAAAATCCAGTTAAAAATTTTTTTACAGATTTTATTCTACTAATGACTGCTATTTTATAAACTACAATAATTTTTTAGACTAGTTACATTTAAAAAAAATCTAAAACAAAAAAAAATCAAAGCTCCCAAATTTTATTGTAGAGTCAACAGAAAAAAAATTACTCTATCAACTTATACTCATTTATGAATGCTTATGTAAAATTTATGTACCTTTGTTTTTAGATTATGAAATGGTATTAAACAGTTTGCAGACTGGCACTGGTCCTTTTGTGTACCACAGTAGCTTAGATTCATTATTTTATTAGGGATTGCAAAATGGCGATATTCTAATTCTATTATTTCTGGAATTCTTTTATGATAAAGAATTTTCTCTCATTAACTGATGGTTAACTTGTGGTAGAGTTCCTACTGGAAAGGCAAAATGCATGCCTTTGCATTAGTGTCACTAATTTTTTTAACAGTCTTTTCAAGTTTTATTTCATTATTATTTGCAACAACATGTAGTTGCTACAATAGAAAAGGCCACATGTAGAAAGGTGACTGGGTTTATTAAGTATAATAGTAGCATTTTGAAAAATAGACTATGTACTAATACCTGTGAAATTGTTATGTTCTACTGCTTAAACTTTACAATTTTTTTCCTTAAGAAAAAAATGTATAATGCTTGCCTTCAGCAGCACATGTACTAGAATTGAAATGATACAGGAAAGATTACCATGACCCCTGTGTAAGGATGACACACAAATTCATGCAGTGTTCCCTATTTAAAAAATAAAGAAAAGGAAAAGAATATAGGTCTTTTCTAAGCTAAAGTTACTTAAAAGTATTTTAGGAGTAGTGATTATATGAGGGAAAATTGAGTGTTCACAAACTCAGTAGTATATTTAGGAAGAGAGAGCTCTTTGATTATCTTTCATCTCTGCGTGAAGAATGTCATCTTGAAGTCATCTTTAGTATACTGAGATAGTGTGGCGAGATGAAGTGAGGCCTTGAAGTGAGGGGATAAATCTGTATTATTTGTTTCTTTCTTTGCTTCTTTGCAAAGAATCTTTGATCCTTTTTGATGTTAACAAGATACACACATGTGCACAATTGATGTCACTTTCAAAAGAAATATTTTCTGTTAAAAATGATAGATCTCAGTCACAATAAGAATGCAGAGTTCAGTTGGGAAACTAAAGGTCAACATAAAGAAAAAAACCTGTGAGGTAACTGAAGAGATAATCAGACTGAACATAGTTCAGAACTTTTCCCTCCAGTGTTTTAATAATATGACAACAGTCGTTACTGCATGTTGTCTTTAGATATGAACACTGACAACTTTTAGAAATAAGCAGGTTGATTTGGGCATGTTGATAGCGGTTTAGATTTACCCATAGATAACCTTGTTCCGCAGTTGGCTAATGCTCACCACTGAATGGAAAAACTACTATAATAAAACTTTTAAAGATTTAAACATCATGATGTAAAGAGTAGTATACTTTAATTTAGCCAACAGTGCCAAATTTTCTTATTTATTTAATTTACAACTGGCTGTATAAGTGTAGTTTGTCAACCAGATAACATAGCCATAACTTTCTGGTAAGACCTCTTTTAATATAAATGAAATCCAAGGGGAAAATAATTATTTACTTCAAAAGGTTTAAATATTGGGATTAGAAATTGATACCCTGGATTAAATTTTTATTTTCCCTCAAGTTAGAAGAGAAAGATAATATAGGGTTGTGGTTTTATCTTTTTACCCGGTGTTTATATAACTGCATTTACTTTACTGGAGAAGATGGAATTCCTCAGCCCCTTCCATGATTAGGGCTTCTGCTTGGGGCACTCTGGCTGTCTTTAAGTGGGTGCTACAAGGAATATCTGAGTCCAAGCTAAACTACTTTTTTAATTCATTGATTTAGATAGTACATTCAAACTGTTCATTATGCTTAGGGAGCGGTGCCCACTTGAACTTGAAAGGAGCTGTTGGCACCTTATTTACAGATAAAGGTAGAAGAGAATTAGGAATGACTTTGAAGACTTAAGAGACACAGTTATTCAAAACAATACAAAGTTCTAATTAGAAGTACAAATTGATTTAGTAGAGGAGAAAAATAATTAAGTTAGAAATGATGTAGAGATTGTGGTGGTTTGGTCCCATTTATTGTGTAGAAACAAAGTAGGAGTGATGAATACCTACTAGCTTAGCATCTCTATAGGGAGAGTTTTCTCCATGTATGAAGTCATTAACAAACTAAAATAAAAGGCTAAAACAACACTGTATGTCATTAGGGGCTTGTATTTCCCAAACTTATTGAACACTGAAAACAACAGTAATTTAAATGGAAGGAATTCCAATAGAACCCTATAGGTTGCATGTTCAGATTGAAGGATATAGAGAAGAATGAACTAAGATGAATAGAATGCTCAAAATTTTTCACAGTGTCTAATATCTACAAATGTATTGAAATTGTAAGACAAATGGAGCAAAAGTTAGTGATTATAATTTAGGCAACATGAAACAATTGCTGTTTGGTAAGCATTGCGTATACAACTCAATGTATATCTAGTGTTGTATATTAATGCATCAAGGGTTATATCGTGACTTCTAGATTTGTCTCAGGTATAACACCATTTCCTAAAGGCATTTTATACATTTGTTACATAAAATGAGCAGTTATATAACTATCACCTATATTCAATAATTACACCTGGAATTTTTATATATAAGACTTAGACCTTTTTTTAGAATTATATACCACTTATTCACAGATAAAGGCTATCTATGTATATGTATGAAATAAATTAGTTTTGATATATCTAAATCTTCTCCATGTTCAGTTTGACTCTTCTAAATTACGTTTTGATTTGAGTTAGTTGTCCAGGTCTTTTTTTTCCATATATCTTCTATGCCATCAAGAATTTTGGTGGTTCAGCATTTCTTGAGAGTGCTCAGTTACTTCTGGGATTTTTTTTCCAGGCCACTGACAATTCATTCTGTAAGTTTTGATGCTAGCACTTCCTTGATCTTACCAGAAGATGTCAATGGAAGTTTTTCAGGTAATAACCAGAACTCAGTCTGTCAAATGGTTTTTTAGTGTTTTGGCGACTGAAGTTAAGGGGTTATGCTTGTCTAATCACATACCACTAGGAAAAACGATCCACTACACTTTTCGGGGATCATATTCAACTGTTCATGAAATACTTAGAGGAATGACATAGATGTTGAGTTTACATAAAACTCTAACATGTCTATTCTAGATGACTTTTAACCAAGCTCACCTATATTTCTTTGCCTGAACCCTTGAGTCATTTTTCTGCTCTAAGAGAAATTTCCTGAGGTGCTCTGGGAATCACCTTCTCTTAAGGGATTTTATGGCAAATTGTACATAACTGTGACCACGGCAATGACAGTGGTATCATTGAGCTAATGGAAAATTTAAAATACAGTGTGATTTCAGAGATGTTTGACTTTTTTCAGTTGGCATGTTTAAGATTGATTAATCCTTGCTGGGATTTTTCTGCAGGACAGCATACCACTCCTGGGACCATGGAGAATTTAAAGAGCAGTTTAGGCTAAAAAGTAGGCCAAGGCCTCATAGGGTTTGAAAATTATTTTGGACTGTATTGAACTTTATTATAAGGGGAAGTCACTAGAGGGTTTTAAGCAGGGAAAGGACTTGAAACAGATTTTTTCCTTTTAAGCACACAGGCATGTTAACCAAGTGATTCAAGTCAGTATTACTAGTAGTAGAACAAATGAACATTTTGTCCTTATTGTTATCACATCAGGAGGAAGCATGATAACATCACCAATGTAAAATTGTTGCCGAAAAGTATTTCTAGAATCTAATCACAAGGCAACAAACAAATCCTGGTTGTAGGACATTCAACCAAAAGGTGATCTGAACTTTTAAAAAATGTCAACATCATGAAAGACCATAAAAAGGTAAAGTAAATAGTTCTAGATTAAAGGAGACAATGGCACAACATTGTGTATGGTTCTTGATAGGATTCTGGAATTTTTTTAAAAAAAGCCATAAAGGACATTATATGTAATATTTTGAGAAATTTGTTTGTGGATACTATCAGTGTTAAAGTTATTAAGTGTAATAATGGTATTGTAGTTATGTAGGAGAATATTCCTGCTTGTAAGAGGTGCATGCTGAGAAGATTTTTGGAGAATGAAGTACCTAAAATTTGCTTTCTTGTAGTTTGAAGAGTGGGGGAATATATATAGAGAGAGAAAGAAGCAAATGTGGCAAAATGTTACTAATGCTGAATTTAGGTGGAGGGCGGTGTTGTTCATTTTACTATACTTTCAACTTTTTCTGTAGGTTTAAAATTTTTCGAAATAAAAGAGAAGGGTAGACCAAGCATATAAAGACAAGAGCTAGAGTCTTAACTCTTGGATTTAACTCAGTAGTGGTAGGTTCAAACTTTATTTAACATTGGGTATGAGATGGTCACTTATGAAAAACTTTCTGTGAAGTTGACATTTCTAAAGTACCTGAGGTAGTGGTTAATTTTGTGAAGAAAATGTACTGTTTTTCCAGAGTTTATTTAGGGTGTGGTAAGTTTAGATATGTAAATATGGTCAAACTTTCAGTAGCCTTTTGCTAATGAAAGGATTATTCTGGGTAATTGAGTACCTCAGATCACTAAAATGTGTGTGCGGAAGGTGTTTTTAAAATCTCTTTTAACCTTAAAACTTTTAATTTCATTTTGACAATTAAAGGCTTCTAAAGTGAAAGACCTTTTTGAAGGGTAACTACCCGAGTAAGTTTTATATTGATGAAATTCAATTTCCAAAATAATTTATATAGTACAGTAACACATTCTCAGACATCAGAACATTATTTTACTTGCATAAGCAAACTTTCTAAAGTAATAAAGCTTCTATCTTTTTAGTACCAAAATATTAAAAAATAAAATAACTTTGAAGATAGCCTTCTAAAAATATGTTTGTTTACTCACTTTAAATTGTTTTAGGGTTTGGAAAGACCTATATTTTAGTCTTGTTTTTGCCAGTATGTCCCCAGGCAAATAACATAGTATCTGATTCTTATTTTCATCTATAAAATAGAAATACGTATTGTTAAGAATGCATAAAGCACCTGAAATAATAGGTGCAAAACTAAATATTAATTCTCTTCTTTTGCTTTATTTAAGAAATCTTTCTATTATAAAACAAAACACTGATAAACTTCACACAACAAATATATAGTTGAGTGAATTATAAGTTATATGTACTTTTTATTCAAACTATTCAAAGTTTTTTTTAAGTCCAACAATTTTGTTAAGATTATGTCTTAAAATTGGTTATTCTGGATTCATAGTCTAATTTTGATTCATATTCTTTCATGTAATTTTCTTAGTATCTTTTAGCTCATTTGGAAATAGTGCATTCTAGTTTTGGTTTGTTGAGTGTGTCTTTCTGTCTTACTCTTGTGGAGATGTTAATTCTATTTCTTATTCCCTCTTTTTTTTTACTTTTAATAACTTTGTATAGAATTTAACTTCTGTACCCCTGTTTCTTTTTAATGTGAATTTAATTTTCCTAAATTTTTAAAAAGAATCTTGGTTCAGGTAACATAACTTTATAGAGCATCCCCCTCTGTTAACAAACATGGCAGCTTGTTTTCTGAGGATTCCTGACTCTTGATCCCACCCCTTCCACCCTTCTATTTTCCTCCTTCCTTGTCCTACTTAATTTCGGTTCTGTTCCCAGCAGTTGCTTCCCATTGTGAGCCCTGTCCTGGAAGGAAGCCCTGGCCTGTTAGTTTTGAAGGTTCATGAGGATTAAACTCTCATACTCCCTTTGGACTTTCCTTGAGCCTTTTTCCACCTGTGCACCGTTGGCGCAGGCACACCTCCTCCCAGTGCAGCTGTTATTCTACAGTTGTCCCTTGTACTTTCTAGCTGGTACCCATTTGTAATTTTGGAATTCACTTGTTCTCAAGTTCCTAATGAGGCCAGGTTGCTTCCTACACAGATGCTATAATACCAGGGTTTGTGACTGTGGTAGTTTCTTCCCACCAGCTTATATTTCGAGGTTATTAGGGGGATAACTTGTCATTTAGTTATATGGTAAATGTCTTGGGTTTTGGTTTTGCTGTCTGGTTGTTCAGTGATATGTATGGGGATTCAGGAAGATCCAAAAATGATGCTGTCTCCATCTTCCCTGAATCTGCCAGATTCTTTTGCCTTATTCTTAAATAGG
The DNA here is from genome assembly GCA_028627145.1 of Eidolon dupreanum. Taxonomy (NCBI): domain Eukaryota; kingdom Metazoa; phylum Chordata; class Mammalia; order Chiroptera; family Pteropodidae; genus Eidolon; species Eidolon dupreanum. Next base: position 18,629,889 of record CM053507.1, read on the forward strand.
GGGCTGAATATGATTTAGTTTTTCCTTAATATTGTTTTGATATCTTAGAAGATATCTTTATAAATATCATTTACTTTATTTTGATGACCTCCGGTCAGTTGGATATTAACCTTAAACCTTTAGGCTTTGTCTTTACTTTTTAATAGATTTCATAACAAAAATAGATTTTTGTGTTTTGTGATGTTAAATTTCATTTGTCTCTACTATTGATATTACTAACAGGTAGCTTCTTTTCTCATTAGGGTATTTTTTCTCATCTGTTGAAGGTTTGGAAGTTTAGTTATCAAACTTTACAACTCTGTGGGAAGTAAGAGTAAATAGATTGAAAGTTTTGAGGGAAAGGAACTTTTGATTTTATTATTAGTGACCTTTTGCTTTCTTGTTGAAGCTCTGTGCTGAATAGGCAATTTGATAGCTTAGGTAGAAGTAAGGGAAGAATTCACAATGTTTCCTCGATGACCTCTCATATAATCTGATTGAACACTTTTTAAAATTGCTAAGAAAACAGTAAAGAATTTTCTTTTAAAATAGATTTGTTTAAGTAAAAATTAGTTGATTTAAAGAAATAGTCAGTTCTCACTGCACAATAGCAAAACAACTGTAAAAATGATCATGTATGCTGAAACTGCAAAATAATTTTAATAATCAGTGGAAAAATTATGGTTTTGTGACATTTAAAAATTTTATTAAAACAATAACTTACAATTAATTATAAAAGTATAGAGAAATAGAGTAGTAAAACTACTATTTAGTATAGGATAACTTAAAACATTAGAAATAAAACTTGTTTTATTTCTTTGTAAAAATGTATCGCAAGTAGTTTAAACAGTGTTTCCCTTCACATCTTTTCTATGACTTGATGGCTTTCAATATTTTATTCTTGGCACTTTGAATGTCATGAAATATCTCCAGTAGTTTCTCTAATTTGAAGTATTTTCCTGGATTCACTTCCTTTGGGACAGCCTTTTCATTCTTTTCATCACAGTGACTTTCTTCATTGATGCTGATAAGTTCCTATTTGCTAAGTTCCTCTGCCTGCACATCTAAAGGCGCTCAAACCACAGCAGTGTCACCATTGCCACGCCAACTATTTCTTCTGTAACTTCATTTACATTGGATTTGAATTTCACTTCCAGCGCATGACTTTCATTTCTTTGCTGCACTTTCATCTTCATTGGTAAGTTCCCTTTTTGGATTATCCATATGTGTAAAATATCATATGGCTTTATCACTGGGTGTCAAGGAGGCAACAGCTGCACTCTTGTCTGTTGATTGTGCAATGACTAAACACCAACAGACTTTGTAAGAAGGGACATGATTGGTCACTGATCGTGATGCTCATCTGTCTTTCATGTGATGATTTGTGGATTGAAGAACTGGCATTGAAGTTTGTATTTTATGTGCTCACAGTTAATATATGGTAACTGAAATTTGAGCCATGTTCTTGGGGACTGGTCTTGTTAACTAAATCTTGGTATAAACCATGGTGACTGAAATTTGTGCATACCAGAATCATGCAAAGTGAGAGCTATGCCTGTAATTAGAAAGAAAGAAAAGAAAGAAAGAGAAAAGAAGGAAGGAAGGAAGGAAGGAAGGAAGGAAGGAAGGAAGGAAGGAAGGAAGGAAGGAAAGAGGCTGTATTCGGATTTGGAAAATATGTGAAGGTGATCATAGGACTGAATCTGAGAAATTTACATAATAACGTAGTAGTCTTTCAAAAACACTTTATTTTTTACAAGAAAATAGTTTAAGATTAAGGGATCTTAGATATATATTCTTTAAAGGGGAATTTGTGTGTGTGTGTGTGTGTGTGTGTGTGTGTGTGTGTGTGTCTGTGCGTGTGTCTGTGCGTGTGTGTATGTGTGCATTAAGACTAAGGGCAAAGGTCTGAAAGGAGAAAGTTTTAGCATTTCTTGCACTAATATATTCTGTAAACTACTTCTTTCTGCGATTTGATTCTTTTACATTGTTCAATACTTATACGATTAAAACCTTCATATTTATATGATTAAAGCCTTCATATTTGTGATCTGAGTAATTCTGGCCTGTGGTTGGTCCCTTTTGTTAAATCTCCTGTAGTGGTTGTGATTGTTGCTCTTTCATTACTGCAGCAGAAGTGTTAGTGGTGTTGTGAGGTCTACATTTATTTTTTCACATAAATGGAAAGGGAAGAGGGCTATAAAGGGTTATACAGTGCCTAAGGGACTGAATTAAGCTCTTTTTTTATGTGCAAACTTTACAACTTGGAAGGGGAAAAAACTTCAAAAATGTTTATTGAAACATTTACAATATATTGAAGAGTATAAAGAAACAAACTTAAGATCAACTGTAGTTCTGTCACTCAGATAACACCACACCTCTGTTAATATTTTGGTGTATATCAGTCCATACTTTTGTTTTCATATATGTACACATTCTTTTGCTTCTACACAAAGTATTTAAAAATGGGACCACATTGTATATGTTTCCTCCAAGTGGATTTCTAGTGTACAGAAACATTTTTAAAGCTTTTTTTTTTTTTTAGTAGAATATCCAAAACATCATAGAGACTAGACTAAAATGAACACAATGTACCTTTCACACAGGTTTAATGATGTTAGTAAATAAGCACTCTTGTTTTATCCATACCCTTGTATTATTATGAAGCCAGTTCCAGGTAAATATTTCAGCATACATAGTTAAAAATTTTACTTTTTTCAAAATTGCTTTTCAGAAAACTCATCAATGTACACTTGACAGGGATAAGGTTTAAAAAGCTTTTAAAAGTTTTAATGTTGTTATTCAACATAGTATTGGAAGTCCTATTCAGAGTAATCAGGCAAGAGAAAGAAATAAAAGACATCCAGACTGGAAATCAAGAAGTTAGGTTGTCACTTTTTGCAGACATGATTCTTTATATCAAAAACCCTAAAGACTCTGCCAAAAACTATGAGAAACAATAAACAAATACAGTAAAGTTGCAGGATACAATATCAGTGTACAAAAATCCATTGCATTCCTATATACCAACAATGAAAAACCAGAAAAAAATGAAAAAAAAATTCCTTTGCATTTGCAACAAAAAAGAATAAAGTGCTAGGAATAAACTTAACAAAGATGTGAAAGACCTATACACTGAAACCTTATAAGACCTTATTAAAATAAGTTGAAGAAGACACAAAGAAATAGAAAGATAGTCTGTGGTCATGGGTTGCAAGAATCAATATAGTTAAAATGGCCATATTACCCAAAGTGATATACAGATTTAATGCAATTCCTGTCAAAATCCCAACAACACTTTTTAAAGAAATAGAACAAAAAATCAGATTTATGTGGAACCACAAAAGACCCCAAATAGCCAAAGCAATACTGAGAAAAAAGAACAAGGCTAGAGGTATCAGACTCCCTGACTTCAAATTATACTTCAAAGCAACAGTAATCAAAACAGCATGGTATTGGCAGAAAAACAGACACAGAGACCAATGGAACAGAATTGAGAACCCAGAAACAAACCCACTTATGTATGGACAAATAATTTTTGACAATGGAACCAAAAGCATACAATGGAGACAAGAAAAGCCTCTTCAATAAATGATGCTGGGAAAATTGGAAAGCCACATGCAAAAGAATGAAACTAGACTGTTTGTCACTATACACAAAAATTAACTCAAAATGGATCAAAGACCTAAATATAAGACCTAAAACAATAAAATGCATAGATGAAAACATGGGTAATAAACTCATGGACCGTGGTCTTAGGATTTTATGAATTTGACCTCAAAAGCAAGGGAAGTAAAGACAAAAAAGTAAAGGCAAACTAAAAAGCTTTGCACAGCAGAAGAAACCATCAGCAAAGCAAAGAGGCAGTCAACTGAATGGGAGAAGATAGTTATTTGCAAAGAATACCTCCAATTACAGGCTAATATCCAAAATATATGAAGAACTCATACAACTCAACAACAAAAAAAACAATCCATTTAAAAAATGAGTAGAGGACCTGAACAGACACTTTTCCCAAGAAGACACACAAATGGCCAACAGACACATGGAAATATGTTCAACTTCACTAGCTATTAGCAAAATGCAAATCAGAACCACAATGAGAGACTGCCTCACATCCATTAGAATGGCTGTCATCAACAAGATAATAACAAGTGTCAGAAAGGTCGTGGGGATAGGGGAACCCCTTCATACATTGCTGGTGGGAATGTAAATTGTACAGTCACTATGGAAAACAGTATGGAAGTTCCTCAAAAAAAATTAAGAATAGAATTACCATGTAATCCAGCAATCAATCACTCTGGATATCTATTCCCCCGCCCCCCGCCCCAAATTTAAAAACATTTATTTTTAAAAACATATACCCGTATGTTAATTACAGCATTATTCACAGTGGTCAAGACACGGAAACAACCGAAATGTCCTTCAGTAGATGATTGGATAGAGACAATGTGGTACATGTATACAATGGAATATTACTTAGCCATGAGAAAAGATGAAATACTGCCATTTGTGACAACATGGATGTATCTTAATATGCTAAGCGAAATAAGTTGGATGGAAAAAGTTGAGAACCATATGATTTCACTCATGTGGTATACAAAACTGAAAGCAACAAACAAAAACTCATAGACACAGACAACAGTTTAGTGGTTACCAGAGGGAAAGGAGGTGGGGAGGTAAAAAAGAGTGAAGGGGGGTCAAACATACAGTGACAGAAGGAGATTTGACTTTGGGTGGTGAACACTCAATGCAACATACAGATGATGTATTACAGAATTGTGCACTTGAAACCTATATAATTTTATTAACTAATGTCACCCCAATAAATTTAATAAAAATAAAATTTTAGTGTTATGAGTTAGATTCTATATATATCATTTTACTCAGTTAATACAAAGAATTCTAATAAAGTGAATTTGGAAATGCTTATACTCTGGCAGCAAACTTTACAGTTTCTCATCAGTATATCCCTCATAGGAATGCCATGAATATTAGATAAGGTGACCATATAATTTATGATCCAAATGGGATGCTCTTGAGATTTGACGGAGGCACTATTAGTAATAATGCCAGTATAACAGGCATAAATCAGGACTATTTTGGTGCAACTGGGTTGATGCTTACCATATTATTAGATAATGCACATAAGATGCATTATATGTAAAGTGACTATATCATGTATTCAAATGGTAGCTTTTATTAAAGTTTATGTATGCTGGATACAGATATGTATAAAATCTTCACTTTAAAAGAAGTGTTTTTAATTGGCGACTAAGAAAGTCCTAACAGTTTTTGTTTCTGTGTGTTTTGGCTGGCAGTGACTGTTGTTGCTTTTTAAAGTAGCTCGAATTTTCATAATTAGGATATTTGTATTAACATTCGCAGCTGGAGAATGCTGGAGGAGACCTGAAGGATGGCTGCCATCGCTACGAAGGAGCTGTTGTCATTCTGGATGCTGGTGCGCAGTACGGGAAAGTCATAGACCGGAGAGTGCGGGAGCTGTTCGTGCAGTCTGAAATCTTCCCCTTGGAAACACCAGCGTTTGCTATAAAAGAGCAAGGATTCCGGTAGACTTTTCACTTATGTTTTTCTGAGGAGATTGAGTTTAGATTGTGGGATATTTTATTATTATTTTGCTTGGGCACTGCATTTTTTATGAATATAAGACACAGAATGGTTTTACAAGAAATTTCCCATAGTTCTGATTTTTAAAAATTTAAAGGAAGAATGTGTTTTTCAGTTAAAAAAAATTACCTTAATTTTAATTGCACAGTTATAAAAACTTATAATTTGAATATGTTATGTTGTATAGGATTTCTGGGTCAGACTAAAACATGGCTATTATGGTCATTCATTCATTAACTGATCCCAGAACATTTGATCAAAGGACTATGTAGTGACTGGAATTCCTAAATGAGAATTCTGTGTACAGCAAGTCTCTTTTGCTTCCTATCCCAAGAAACTAATTCTAAAATAAGATTTTGTAAGCCCAATATAAGGGCAATTCCACAGCTCGTACTCTTAGAATAGTCAAAACGATAACCAACTTGTAGTTTCTTTCTTTAACAACTATTTCTAGTAAGTACTATACCTTTTCTCATGGGATTAATGTTCTTTGTTATTCAGAAGTAAGCAACTGCAGTTAATTGGCTCTAAAATGTTAATGCTATGTTTCTTCCAAAGTATCATGTTTTTTTAAACATCCGTCTAATTGAAAAAAAAATAACTTTAAAGACTATAACATGTATATGTTGTCCTGTGATTGTTTGTGAAATAGAGTGAATGGGAAGTCAAATAAGCAAATTTAACTCTGTTCTAGTCCTAGGATACAGATTAAAACAGCTATCTTTTTTAAACTGGAATTTTAGAGGAAGATGGGAGTCTTGAGTTCATCAAGTCACCTGTCTCCACATGCCAGTGAGAACTAGTTTTAGGGGAATCAAAAAACTTTGTGAGAAATCTGAATGGGTCTCTGTCAAATCCAAGCTTCTTTGTTCCTCCCACCCAAAGCAAACCAACAAAAATCCCCAGCAAACTAATCCAGATAATTATTTTAAAATAGGGTGGACAAATACTTGGCAATAGAGGTCTAATTATTATTATTATTTTTTTAATCACCTGATCGTAAACAGTTCTTGGGCCCTACTTGTGCCTAGAGCTTTTCTGTGTAGGAGAATAGGAACTATAGCATTGTGGCTTTTATTACTATAGTCCTCTCTGTTGAGATGTCTATTTGAATACCCTTTTTCTAGAATAAATGTTAGTTTTATGACATAAGAGACATCTTAACCTCCCTGTTTTTAGAACTTTGATCTTCCTGATAACAAAAAATTTGTGTCTGGAATGGCTTATAGCTTATTGACCTTGTAATTGCAAGTTAGTTTCAAAATAATAGCAAGGTAGAAATAGAAGACTCAGAATGAGTGATTAGCTCTTCTCAAGACTTACTAAGATAAGAATTTTCGTAATTGGTTTAAGTACTTCTTGAGTTTTATCCTTGACTAAGACTGTTGCCTTTTCCGGTATTAAGAATCTTAGAGCCTTGAGTTGCTTATCAGGTTAATGAGGGATGCTGGGCAGTCCCATGGTGGTTATTAGCCTTTATAAAACTATATACAGCATACTGAAATTCTACAGGTCGTGATTATTAAGTATGTTTTACAGAATTTTAGTTTCTGCATTTTTAGTGAGCTAGGTTACATAGCTACCCTTAGGGCTAACCCCACAACCCTTTAAAATTGTTATCTTAAAAGATGTTAACATTTATCATATAAAAATGCCTTAGCTTGCCAAGTAATTTTTATGAATTTGATCTTTGTTATGTTATTGTTCTGGATGTATTATAACTTTAGCATTTTAGTTTGTATGTTTTTACGTGGCAGGCAGCCACTAATTATAAAGTGAGTTGTAATCTAATTTTGTAAGTAGATTTTGGTTGGATCTTGGGATGCATTTTCCTTTAGAAATATATATAAATCAGGATTCCTACAAACTCATGCTTAAAATGAGTCAGAGGGTATCTTAAATTGAGTAAAGGGCATAAGCATGCCTGTATTATATAAGTGGAACATAATGGTGCACGTCTCTGTGATTCCAGTTATTTGTAGCCATGCTCTGAGAGTGATGGCTCAGTGTTGCCAGATTTTTTTCCCCTTCTTTTCCTAAAGAAAATCCAGGAATTTGAATTTTTATGTAAAATTCATAATAGTATTAAGATGTTCTAAGTTTTTTTAAGTGAATGCAGAGGGCCAAATTAGATATATCAGTGGCCAGGTGAGAAACATAGGCCTCAGTTTGCAGCTTCCTTTATACTAATAGTTTGACTTCCAAGTTAAGCCATAGAATGCTCTGTAAATTGTAACATAGCTAAATTGTAATATTGACATGGGTTTTGGGAGCAGGGCATATGGGGCACAATTGATGTTAGCTCCCTTTCCTGAGTCTCAGGTAAAACTGTAGGGAGTGTTGGGCAGGTTTTAAACAGGCAAAGTTAGGTAATTTTTCACATTCCACTATTCTTTGTTGTAGAGTATTTTACCCTGAGTCATCCAGGGCCCTTCATAATACCTTCAGTTGTCCTTTTGTGACCTGCCTTTTACTCCTTGACTCCCTGAAGGACTTTTATTTTTTCCATCTCCCTTTAGAATTCTCTTTTACTTCCTCTCTTGATGAGGAAAAGAAAACAAATTCATTGCTAACCTTCATAGATAAAAACACTGGTATTTATATATTTGGAAGTTTGTGCTTATTAACAAGTGAATGTTGAATTGATAGACTTCCACACATTGTAATAAAGTAGAATAATTAAGCCGTGTGGGAGGATATTAATTAGCTGTGAAGAATCTAGATATTCTGTAATATACTGAAAACATAAAATCTTGGAATCTGTAGACTTTGTATAAAAATTAGAAATTAGAGGTTCTTCACTGACTCTTCTTCCTTAAATCCACAGCGCTATTATCATCTCTGGAGGACCTAATTCTGTATATGCAGAAGATGCTCCCTGGTTTGATCCAGCAATATTCACTATTGGCAAGCCTGTTCTTGGAATTTGCTATGGCATGCAGGTACATCAGTGAATTTGACTTAAGAATTGACTTAATTTTATTCTGTTTGGGACTCCTATCTTACTGGTATTTAGAGTATTTAAGATATTTAGTTGTTTGAGATAATTTGTACACATTATAACTGTTTATGAGTTGCTACTCTAAGTATAGCAGAACTAATACGAGTGGGAATCTATTTCCAGAAAAGTAATGTATTACTGCATACAACAAAACACTGTTCATTAAAAAAAACAAACGACTCAAACATTCAAATATACATAAAAGTAGCAGAAATAGTACACAGAGCTTCTGTATATTTTTGCTTAATTTCCCAGTTGTCGACATTTAAGCATTTGAAAGAAAGACATGTCCTTTTACTTTTTGTATTTCCTAAGTACTAGGACCCTTTCCTACATAACCACAGTACAGCTATTAAAATCACAAAGTTAACGATGATTCAGTGTTAGCATCTAATCCATAGGTTCTATTCACAAATCATCGTCTCATTAACATCCTTTGCAAGTCCCGGATTCAATCCACGGCTGTGTGTTCTATTTAGTTGTCTTGACTTTTTAGGCTCCTTTAGTTTGGACCCATTCCTCAGTCTTTCCTTCTCTTTCATGACCTAGACAGTTTTTTTTTTTTTTTTTTTTTTTTTTTTTTTTTTGAGTACATTCCAGTTACTTTTTAGAATATCCCTCAATTTTGGTTTGTTTTATGTTTCTTCATTATTACATTATTACATTCAGGTCATATATTTTTGGAAGGAGTACCACAAAAGTGATGCTGTGGTCTTCTCAGCATCTCAGTAGAAGACACATGATGTTGATTTGTGCCATGACAAATGATGTTAATTCTGATCATGTGGTTATGATGGTATCCACAGGTGTCTCCACTGTAATACTAATTAATAATTATTTGTACTTTGGAGTTGTATCAAAAACAAGAATAAATAGGTACTAGTTGTGGTCTTGAGATAAGCTATTCTGTGAGTTAAATGTTTAGAAACCCGTTTTGGCTGTTTTAATAACTTTTTTGCTTACTTTATTTTTAAGTAGCATAGGTTTACCAAAGAAGTAGAATGTGATTATTGAATAAGATGGTAGAAAGATAACACTGAGCTAGTTACATGCTGAATTCTCACTTATCAAATAATGATATATTTAGTAAGATCTGTTTACTAAGGAGGTAGGAATTCAAATAAATACATCTAAGAAACATTGTCCTTGGTGGTTATAAGCAAAATGACTTTCTAGTTGAGATAATTTTTGACAGTGTATCTTATTTAACCAGATCATCTGAAAATTGAGAAAATTGAGAAAGTATTCCTTGAGTAATATAACATTATTAATTGACATTTTATAGTATTTTGCCTTTTCTAATGTCAGAAGCAATGTAATTCTTTTTTTTTAACTCAGAATTTTCTGCTATGATAAGAATAACCAAATAAATATAGTGACTGTGGATTCACTCGTTTGTGAATTGTCTTGACCTTTTTCCCTGCGCCCCTTGTTTGGCTTAGCACATATGAAAGTGGAAGTGATGACAGTCACAAGTGGAATTAATATAATTGTGAGATCTTAATTGACCAAAATGGAATTGGTGTTAATTAAAATATCAGCTTATTAATTTCCTTGTTATATTCTGGTCCTCTCTATTTGATTATTGAAAATTAGCTGTTAATTTTTAATTTCTTATATTAAATTACATTACAGGCTTAATAATAAAGAGTTTATATTTTTTCTCCCAATGACTGAGTTGTTTTAAGTCTTTGGATTGAGGATAATTTAAATTTTTGTAAGTGGACAAAACAGAGTCATTTAAAAATAACAATCTGGTTGAAACTGCTGTGCTTTAATGTGAATATTGCACAGAGGGAAGCTGAAAAAAGTAGAAAGTGAACAGACCAGTGTATTTTCTTCTAGCTGACTCTGGAGCTCTCAGTGAAGGGAAGAAATATAAATCAATGTTCACATAAGAATGCAAATATTTTTATTTTTGATATAAAAGCAGGATATTAAAAATCACTGGTCTCTAAAACACCTTTAACAAGATTTCATTTTTTGCTAATTGTTTGTTGTGGTTAACACTTCGATTTAGAGGAAATACTGATCATTAAAAATTATGTGAAGTACAAAGTACAGAATTTACAATAATGGATATTTTCTTTAGGCAGACAAGGATTTTTAGAGTAAAAGGTTCTTTTTCTCCTGTTAATGTTCTCTGAAAAGCCAAATGGTAATTATGAATTTGACTTGGGTAAGATTTTCCCACTTAGTATTCTAACGAATATATTTTCTTAGAGCCTGCAGCTTGATTGAGTTGAATGTTGGGAATTGGCTGACTTTTTAAATGTACCTTTGCCTCAGAATATAATATATTTACATAATTTATTGATCTCCCTTGCCACAATAGTCAATATTAATTATATAGTGCAACTTATAATTAAGTTAAATGGTTTTTAGTATATTGAGAGGCATGATAATGTTCTGTAAGGAAGAGTCTCACAGGATTTTTTTTTAAGCACCTGCTTATAGTTAAATAGGTCTGGAAAATGCTTCCTTAATTTAAGTAATCTTGGCTGACTGTTTCTCCATTATGTCCTCTATGTAATCATAAGGCCAAATTTTTCTGTCATTCAATAGAGATCTTATGGTAGCCAGAGCCAGGCCTGCTCATGTTAAATGTGCAAAAAATTTTGCCTTTATGCCATCCTAGCTTTCGTAGTAGGATAATGGAATAGGCTAATGATGATCTTTTGGGCAGAAATTGTCTTTTTCCATAAAATATTGATCTAGATGATACCATCTAGCTAATATGCTGTTTGTAAAGGACTGCCACTTCTTAGTTACTATTATTTGGGTAATTTTATCACCTAAGGTCTCTAGTGTGTACCTTTGTCCTCCATGGCTTCCTGAAATTTTAGTAATTTTAACATCTTATGTACTGTATTTTCCCATTAACTAGATGCTCTTGTCAGAGCCTTTCTAATTATTTCCTTTTAATTCTTCCTATTAATTCCTATTAGTTAATTAGGAAGAAAGAAGGAAAAATAATTCTTTAGAAGAAAAACTTATTTGCTTCCTTCTCCTTTTATCTCTATTACCAATTTAACTACCACTTCCTTTACATTTTCCTTCATATTCTTCTCTCTTCCCACCAGAGGTAACACTTTTTCTGAATTTTGTTATTCCCCTGTTTAAGCCAAAATAGAATATTAAAACAAAAATTTAGTAAGATGGCAAATTGTTTTATTATCAGAAAGTTATCCCCTCCTCCCATAAACACACACTTAGCTGATTGTTCAATTTCTTGCACTTTCAACCTTAAGTAACATAGTCTGGAACCAAAAATAAGTGTGAAAGCTGCCTCAACAGGTAAGTTTTTTCAAGCCATTGGCTTTAAAAAAGCCTTTAATTAAGACTTCATGGACTTTTAAATTGTGTAGAGTTCCAACAGCATTGGTTATGTTGATCATTCAGTTGTTATCTAAATAAGAACTGCAAATTAGGGAGGCAGAGGTACACAAGGTTTATTGAGTATATAGAAGCAATTTTATTCATATCCTGAAAACAAGGAATATAAATTATTAAATTAGCATAAGAGAATGGATAATTTTCTTTTGATTTATGTTTACATCAATTTATTTTCTCTTTGAACAGATGATGAATAAAGTATTTGGAGGTACTGTGCACAAAACAAGTGTTAGAGAAGATGGAGTCTTCAGTATTAGTGTGGATAACACATGCTCGTTATTCAGGTATTACAGATATTTTTAGATGAGTAAGAATGGTGGTAGAGTGACTAGTTTAAAGTAGGGATTATATGCTTCAAAATTGGAGATTCCAAACTCCTTCAGACAAAGTTTAGACCACTGGCCAAAGATGTAATTGTCATAGTATTTGTCTTCCAATTGAATGTCAAGACAGCAGAGTTTGGTGGTGATGCTAACTGAGTATAAGGAAAGCACTTGTAACATAATTTAAAAGCACCTCTGCAGTCTTGGACACCTACTTGGGATTGCATTTTATAATGCCAACATTTACAGTTTTCCCTTTTTACTTGTTGGTGGAATGTGGTTCTAAACATGAGTGTGCCAGATACAGCAAATGGATACCGTTTTAAACTGCCCTGCACCTTCCAGATGCATTTGTATACTTCTCCCTCACCACATTCTTGCTGGGTATTTAGCAAGGTACCATTTATTGGGCTTTTTACTTAATATGTGTTGTGTTTCCTTTCTTCTTACTTTTCTATATCGAGAATATCTGGAATTACTATCTTTTTTATTATGGTGAATATATTAATTGATTTTATTGCTGCATGTTAGTAGATTAGGTGCTATAGCCTTAATCTATGTAAAAGTTGGTGAATAAGCTGTTCACTGGCTTCCTAGAATTATTTATCTTCTGCTTTACTAAAAAAATCACTGAGTTTTCATTCAGTTTTCTGAAAGACCAGAAAACTTATACTTTAGTCACTTGCTTCCTTTTTGGAGTTTTTCTGTGTTTTTGGTAAAGCCCATTTTGATAGACTATTGATTACTTACTTGCTTCTTTATGAGCTAAATTTTTATTTTAAAACCACATTTCCCTAATTGCATTACATCTGTAAAATGTAGGCTGATGTCAGTTAATGAACACATGTAGTTTTTATTATCATTTCTTTTATCTGCTAATTATTTTTAATTATAGGTTTATTTGTTAACATAAATCCTTAAAGATTCCATTGATTTATTCCTAAATTAATTCTTAACGAATAGTTTTCTCCAAATTGGACAGATCAGAATTTTTTTTTTAATTGAGTAAATTTGATGTGTAATATTGTATAAGTTTATGGTATACAACATATTACTTTGAAACATTTTTATATACTGTAATATGAATACTGATATGCTATTTATCATATTACATAGAGTATAATATTATTGTCTATATTTATTATACTGTACATTAGATTCTGTGGCTTATTTACTACTCCTTATAAGTTTATACCCTTAAGCACCATTACTCTTACCCACCCTGCCCCCCATGCCCCAGTCCCTTAGAACCACTATTTCACTCTGTTTTATAGGTTTAATTGTTTTAGATTCTGCATATAAGTGATATCATACAGTACTTGTCTTTCTCTGACTTATCTAACTTAGCATAATGTGCTTGAGGTTCATCCATGTTGTTGCAAATGGGAGGATATCTTCCTTTCTCATGGCCAAATAATATTCCATATTGTATATGTACCACATCTTTTTTATCCATTCATTTGTTGATGGGCATTTGGGTTGTTTCCGTATCTTGGCTATTTTGAGTACTGCTGTAGTAAACATTCGGGAATGCATATATGGATCTTTAATATTCTGACCACACACAAAATGGTTAACTATGTGAAATGATGGATGTGCTAATTAACCTTATTGTGATATGTATATATACACACACACACACATACATGTAAAATCACATCATCGTGTTGTATAGCTTAAACTTACACAATGTTATATGTCAGTTATATCTCAAAGCTGAATAAAGTTAAGCAAAAGAACCTATTAATCATGTCTGTAATTAAGGTATTTGTGTATTGTGTTTTACTTTTTGTATGTTTAGAGGCCTTCAGAAAGAAGAAATTGTTTTGCTTACCCATGGAGATAGTGTAGACAAAGTAGCCGATGGATTCAAGGCTGTGGCACGTTCTGGGAACATCGTGGCAGGTGAAATTCAGATTTCATTTTTAAAATTTATCTAAAGAGTCTAAGAATATGTTTCTGTGTGAGGTACTGTTTTTTATTTTTCTTATTTTTTTTTTAAGGATATAAATATCATAGCATTAACTGTTAATTTGTGAAGGGAATTTAATATTAGAAGGATTATCTAAAAGTCACGTACTAGTTTGCCCTGAAGTATTTTAAAAAACATTTATCCTAACAAGTTTTTCAGACATAAAACATAGCAGCTATACTTTTACAGCTCAGAAAAAAAATTGAGAATTGTCCATCTTTCTAACATGCTATATTTTTAATTGCCTTTTTAAGTGCCTTTCTTAGGTATACATAGTCATGTATCTTGGGTGTCTGTAAAATACTAGACCAAGCACTCAGGACATTTCTTTGAACCAGGGTAGGCAAATTATGACCTGTGGATCAAATCTGGCCAGTAACCTGTTTTTGTATGTCCAGGAACTAAGAACGATTTTTACATTAAAGGGTTATAATAAAAGAGGGAGACTATGCTTCACAGAGCCTAAAATTTTTTCTGCCTAGCTCTCTGTAGAAAGTTTGCCTTCCTGTGCTCTAAAATTATTTTTGTTCTCTCCTTTTTGGAGGAAGAGGAATCAATTTTCTGACAGTTTGTAAACATTTGCTTATGTGAATAACTGTAACGTAAATAATCACCAGTGGTCCTAGAAATCAGTAGAAGAAAAAAGTGCATTTAACAATAAAGTTCTTTTTGTTTGAAATGCCATATTTAAATAACAAGTTGAGAAAAAGATTTGTCATGAGTAAACTGAATTGAGTAATCTGTCAGTTACTTCACAGACCTGTATATTAACATGAGAATGATCAAGAGTGGTTTTCATATTGAAATATTCTTACTTCATATAAAAGATTAACAGTGGTGGATGGCTTATGTATTTTTATTCATTCAACAAATATTTGAGTACCTACTATGTGTCAGGCACAGTTTTAGGTCCCAAGTATACAGTAATGAACAAAATGGGCAAAATTTTTGTATAACATTTTGGTTGGAGGAAGGGACGGGGCAGACAGTATACAAACACACACAGAATATATCAGGTGTCAGTATTTATTAAGTGTATTGAAAAAATAGGGAAAAAGAGGAGTGTTGTAGAGTATGTGTAACTAGGGTTGTTAATGTTTTATATCAGATATTCAGGGAGAATAGTTCCTTAAGATGACATTAGACATTAAGGAAATAAGTGCTGACCCTTCTGGATATTTGAGGGAGAAGGAAAGAGCAGTACAAAATTTCTGAGATGCGACCATGGTTGAACAGCAAGGAGACTATGTGGTTGGAGTGGAGTAAACATAGGGAAGAGTGGTAGAAGTTGAGACCAGAGAGATTGTTGGATATCAG
Organism: Eidolon dupreanum; assembly: GCA_028627145.1. Lineage (NCBI taxonomy): Eukaryota > Metazoa > Chordata > Mammalia > Chiroptera > Pteropodidae > Eidolon > Eidolon dupreanum. Next base: position 18,645,505 of record CM053507.1, read on the forward strand.
AACACAATACCTTTGAGGCCATTATGAAAACGTCTTTACTCATAGTGAGGTGGAATTTTGAATAAAGGAGAGATGTGCTCTAATTTGAGGATTAATCTGGCTACAGATTAGAAAAGAGACAGGGTCAAATGTAGAAGTAGCGAGGAACCTATGGTGATAATCAGGAAAGAGTGGTGTAAGGAACAGTGTGGCAGAGATGGAAGGAGTCTGGAGTGATTGGATTCTCATAGAGATCTTGTACATGTTTTGTTAGATTTATACCTAAGTATTTCATTTTTTTTCGGGGTGCTAGTGTTACTTGTGTTTTAAGTATCAATTTCCACTTGTTCATTGATGGTACATAGGAATGCAGCGAACTTTTGGTGTTAACCTGTATTCCATTACCCTACCTAATCACTTATTCTAGGAGATTTTTGGGGATTTCTTTCAGGTTTTTATGTACAAATAATCATGTCACCTATGAACAAATACAGTTTTATTTGTCTTTCCCAATTTGTATGCTATTTATTTCCTTGTCTTTCTTTGCATTAGCTAGGACTTTTAGTACGATGTTGAAAAGCAGTGGTGATGGGGAACATCCTTGCCTTGTTCCTGACCTTAGTAGGGACGTTTTAAGTTTCTCACTGTTAAGTATGAATGTTAGCTGAAGGTTTTTAGAAGACAGTTTTTAAACAAGTTGAAGAAGTTCCCCTCTGGTCTTAGTTTAGCGAATTTTTATCATGAATGGGTGTTGGATTTTTTTCAGATACTTTTTCTGCATGTATTGATAGGATTGTGTAATTTCTTTTATAAATCTAGGCCTATTCAGAGTATCTATTTCTTCTTGTCAGTTTTGGTAAATTGTGTTTTTCAAAGAATTGGTCCGTATCATCTGGGTTATAAAATTTGTGAACAGAGCTGTTCACAGTATTCCTTTATTATAACTTTAATGTCCATGGAATCTGTAATGATGTTCCCTCTTTCTTTTCTGAAATTAGTAATTTGTGTCCTTTTTTTCATTTAGCCTGACTAGAGGCTTATTCATTTTATTGATCTTTCCAAAGAACGGGGTTTTGGTTTTGTTGATTTTCTTTCCCCCACTGATTGCCTGTTTTTGACTTCATTGATTTCTGCTTTGATTTTTATTATTTCTTTTGCTTACTTTGGATTTAATTTGCCCCGCTTTTTCTCATTTCCTGAATTGGAAGCCTAGATGATTGATTTTAAATCTTCTGTTCTAATATAATATATGCATGAAGCTATGTTTCCCTCCAAGCACCATTTTTGCTGTTTTTTTGGTGTTCTTGGAACAATTTCCAATGTATGTGTGAGTATATGTGTGGGGAGGAGGGAGCGTGTTTCCTACACCAGCAAGCAATTCTTGTACACTAGCGAGGTGTCTGAGAATTTAACTAAATTCTGACACTATTTATCTAAACATAGCATAGGTTCTATAGATTGAGGGCTCAGTCCCACAAGATTGTTACCACTTACAAGCCTAGGTTGATGGATTAGCTGAGGATTGGAGGTTCCAATGAACCCCTCCTCCTTGAACTTCAGATGCCATTTGTAATTCCAGGTTGTTACCTGTACTTCTGACCAATTGGCTATAAATTAGAGGTTCCCACAACCCCCAACTTTGGTTCGATTAACTTTCCAGAGCAACTCACAGAACTCAAACATTTTACTTACTAGATCACTAATTTATTATAAAAGGTTATAACCTAGGAAGAACCAGATAGAAGAGATGCATAAGGCAAAGTGTGGGGAAAGTACACAGAGCTTTCATGCCCTCTCCACACACTGTCCCCTAGATCTCCACATGTTCACCATCTTGGAAGCTTTCTGAACCCCATGCTTTTTGGTTTTTATGGAGCTTCATTACATAAGCATGGTTGGTTAAATCATTGTCCACTGGGGATTGATTCAGCCTCCATCCTCCTCACCCCTCCCTAGAGGTCAAGGGTCTGGGACTGAAAGTTTCACATTTCAGCCCAATCACATGGTCGGCTCACATCCTTAGGTGCATTTCAGAAGTCACTTCAACGTAAGAGACACGTTTAAGCTCTCATCACTTAGGAAATTCCAAGGGTGTTGGGAGCTATGAGCCAGATACTATGGACGAAAACCAAATTATTTCCTATAAATCACAATATTGCACATTTAAGTTCTACTCTCAGCAAATTTCAGTTTGCCAGTACAATGTTGTTAACTGTAGTTACCATGTTATACATTAGCTTCTAAGACTTTATTCGCCTTAGAACTGAAAGTTTATAACCTTTTACCAACCCTTGTTTAGCCCTCAGCCTCCAGCCCCTGGCAGTCACTTTCAGCTTTCTGTTTCTGAGTTCAGCTTTTTATTTTTTATTTTTTAAGATTCCACATAGAAGCAATACTATGCAGTATTTATTTTTCTTTGGTTTATTTCATTTAGCTAATGTCCTCCAGGTTCATCCATATTGCTGCAAATGACAGGATTTTCTTCTTTTATTGAAGGCTGAATAATCCAGTGTGTATGTCACATTTTCTTTATCCATTCATCCACCAGTGGACACTTAAGTTTGTTTCCATGTCTTTCCTATTGTGATTAATGCTGCAGTGAACATACAGATCTCTTTGAGATAATGAGTTCATTTCTTTTGGATATATACCCAGAGGTGGGATTGCTGGATTATAGAGTAGTTCTATTTTTAATTTTTTTGTGGAACCTCCATACTATTTCCATAGTGGCTATGAGCTTACATTCCCCTTAACAGTGTACATTCTTTTTCTCTGCATCTTTGCTAGTATTTGTTAACTTGTCTTTTTGAGAATAAATATTCTAACAGGTGTGATGTGATATGTCACTATGGGTTTGATTTGCATTTCCTTGAAGATTAGTGATCTTGAGCGCCTTTTTATCTATCTGTTGGCCACTTGTAGCTCTTCCTTGGAAAAATGTATATTCAGGTTCTTTGCCCATTTTTTAATGGGTTGTTTTTTTGCCTTTGAGTTGTATGAGTTCTTTGTATATTTTTAATGTTAACCTCTCATTGAGTATATTGTTTACAACCATTGTATCCCATTCCTTAGGTTGTCTTTTCATTTCGTTGGTTTTCTTTGCTCTGCAGAACCTTTAAGTTGGATGTAGTTAGTCTCTCTTGTTTATTTTTGTTTTTGTTGTCTTTGCTGTCTTTGCTTTTGGTGTCAAATCCAAAAAAATATTGTCAAGACAAATATCATGAAATTTTTTTTCTATGTGTTCTTCTAGCTGTTTGTGATTTCAAGTTTTACGCTCAAGTCTTTAATCTATTGTGAGTTGAATTTTGTGTATGGTCTAAGATAGGGATCCAGTTTTATTCTTTTTGCATGTTGTGTCCATTTTCCCAATATCAGTTATTGAAAAGACTCTCCTTTCCTCATTATATATTCTTGTTTTCTTTGTTGTATATAATATGCCATTTGCAAATAGAGACAGTTTCCCTTCTTTTCAATTTTGGAAGACTTTTGTTTTTTTTGCTGATTGCTGTGGCTAGGACTTCCAATACTGTTGAATAAAAGTGGCCAGAGTAGACATCTTGTCTTCTTTATGATCTTACAAAAGCTTTGAGCTTTTCACCATTGATTATGTTATTAACTGTGATTTCGAGTGGTGGATATTATCTGATGCTTTTTCTGCATGTATTGAGATGATCATATGATTTTTATTCTTTATTTTATTAATGTGGTGTATCCCATTGATTGATTTGCATATATTGACCCATCCTTGCATCCCTGAAATAAATCACACTTGATCATGGTGTATGATCCTTTTAATATATTGTTGAATTCAGTTTATTAATATTTTGTTGAGTATTTTTGTACCTGTTTATCAGGGATATTGGCCTATAATTTTCTTTTCTTGCAACATCCTTGTCTGGCTTTGGTATCAGGATAGTGACCTTATGGAATGAGTTTATAAGTGTTCCCTTATCTTCTGGTTTTTTTTTTTTTTTTTTTTTTTTTT
>CM053507.1:18649568-18735983 GCA_028627145.1 Eidolon dupreanum
TTCTTGATTCATTCAGTACTGGTAAGTACTGGTAGGTTGTATGTTTCTAAAAATTTATCTATTATAGGTTATATAATTTGTTGGTGTATAATTGTTTGTAGTAGTCTCTTAGGATCCTTTGTATTTCTTTGGTATCAATTGTTATGTCTCCTTTTTCATTTTAAATTTTACTTGAGTACTCTTTTTTTTTTGGTCTTTTCAAAAGGCTAGCTCTTTAATTTACCTTTTCTATTATATTTTTAGGCTCTCTTCTATTTGTTTTTCTTCTGAACTTTGTAATTTCCATTCTCCTAGTAACTTTAGGCTTCGTTTGTTCTTTTTCTAGTTCCTCGAGGTATAAAGTTAGGTTATTTATTTGAGAGCTTAATTTTTCTCAGTGTAGGTGTTAATTGCTATAAATTCCCCTCTTAGTGTTGCTTTTGCTTCATCTCATAGTTTTGGTTGTTGTTTTTCATTTTTATTTTTCTCAAGATTTTAAAAATTTCTTTTTTGATTTCTTTGACTCATTGGTTTTTCAGGAGCATGTTATTTAATCTACATGGATCTGTGAATTTTCTAGTTCTCTTGTAATTGATTTCTAGTTTATTGTTGTGGTTGGAAAAGATGCTTAATATATTAGTCTTCTTAAAATTAATATAACTTGTTTTGTGGCTTACATATGGTTATCCTGGAGAATGTTTCATGTGCACTTGAGAAGAATGTATTTCTATCAACATTTCACTCCACTCTCTTCTGCTTCCATCGTTTGTGAGGAGAAATTGGCTATAATTCTTATCTTTGCTCTATGTATAAGGTGTTATTTTCCTCTGGCTTCTTTCAAGATTTTTTCTTTATCTTTTCTTTTCTGTAGTTTGAAAATGATAAGTCTAGCTATGGGGTGGTTTTTTGTTTGTTTGTTTGTTTGTTTGGTATTTGACCTGCTCAGTATTTTCTGAGCTTCTCGGAGCTGTGGCATGGTGTCTGACATTAATTTGGAGAAGTTGTTTATTGTTGTTTTAAATATTATTTCTGTTCTTTCATCTCTTTCTTCTGGAATTCCCATTACATGTATCTTACATCTTTTTTACTTATCCCACAGTTCTTGGGTATTCTGTTCTTTTTTATTTTTCTCCTTTTGGCCATTTTTTGGCCATTTCTATTGATATATTCTGTAGCTCCGAGATTATTTTCTCATCCATGTCCATTCTACTAATAAGCCCATCAAAGGCATTCTTCATTCTATTACAGCGTTTTTGATCTTAGCATTTCTTTTTGGTCCCTTGTTAGAATTTCTGTTGCTGTTTACATTTCCCATTTGTTCTTGCATTCTATACTTTATCCATTAGACTTGTTAGCTTCTTAATCATAGCTTTTTAAAATTCTAAATCCGATAATTGCAACATCCCTGTGATATCTGAGTCTAGTTCTGTTGCTTGCTCTATCTCTTCAAATTCTGTTTTGCCTTTTAGTATGTCTTAATATGTGATGGTAACATGCTGGGGGTAGGGGGTAGTATTCTATAATTTTATGAGTAGGTCTCAGTCTCTTAGGGAGCCTATTCACCTGGGCTGAGGACTTCAGAAGTCCTCATTTTTTTTCCCCTTGTTAGATGGGACAGGATGACTAGAATGGGCTGGAGTTGGGTATATCCCTACTCCCTGGTCAGTTAGGCTCTTTTAAAACCCTAGCAGGTTAGGTTGATTATATAGTTTCTTCTATGAGTAGACCTTAGAAGAAGGTCTATTTAAGAATAACACAATGATCTGTGTATTTAAAATTGGTTCTTTTTCTCCTCTCCCTGCTGGAAACATGAAGAGATTTTTCTCTGATATTCACTGTGAGAACTTGATCGAGCTCCTGGACATAAAATTCACAAAACGTGGGGGTCCCCCAATGACTCAGTCCTGCTGGAGTTTTTTCTCTCAGATTTTTCCATATTGAGACTTCAGTAATTCATTGTTTACAGTTCAGGTTTCTCCACTTTGGCAATGGTTCCTGTGGAGGTTTGCATTCTTGAGTTTCCACTCTGGTAAGCCGTGATTCTCTGTATTCACCTGTCAGTCTCTCTAAGGGCAATAGTCAGCTTTTTACTTCTTGTTAGGACAGAGAGGTGTCTTCTAGCTTTTTATATGCCAGAGTGGAAACTGGAAGTTAGATTGGATTCTGATGTATTTTGAAGGGAGAGATAAAGGATTTGCTGTCATGTTGCATGTGGAGTGGGGAAGAGAGAGTAGAATTGAGTCTTAACTCCCAAGTTTTTCAGCCTGAGCAACCAGAAACATGAAGTTTCTATTTACCTGATAAGAAAGAATGCAGAAGTTTGGGTTTACATACTAAATTCAAGATGCCTTATTAAACATTGAAATAAAGGTATGAATAGACAGTTGTATATATGAGTCTGGACTGAAGAGGAGATACAAATTTGGGAGCGTACCAACAAGGGTAGAATTTAAGGTTAGAGTTTGAGATCTCTCAATGTATAGAGGAGACATTTAAGGGCTAAGTACTGGACAGCTTTCATTTTCTGTGTGTAGAGATGGATAAGATGAGGAGGAACCAATGACGATTCAGAAGGAGCAGACAGTGAAATAAGAAGTGAAGCAAGAAAGAGTATGTCCTAGAAGCCAAGTAAAGTAAATGTGAGGTTCCCCGGTATATTAGAACGAGTTTGAGTTTGGAAGCCTTCCAGGCCTGTTTTAAGTACTTAACTGTGAGTCCAGGCAAGTTTCTTGATATCTCAGAACCATAAACAAGGGTAATACATGCACACGTAAAACATCTAGCTTAACATCTGCTGCCTAATAGATAATCAGTAATTGTCAGAAACACATTTAGTCAAGTCAGTGAAGTTAATATTTGTGGTTAATAGTATTCAGGAAAGAAACACTTAGAATATTTTGACTGGTCTAATATGTGAGGTTGTTATATAGAAAATTGGTAGCTGCATATTGCATGTGAAAGCCATATCTATCCAAGAACCCAAACTGAGTTATCATTTTATTAAACAGACAAGACATATGAAGTAATTTGGACGGAGAAGTGAAGGTACTGTGAAATAATCTCCGTAGAACTTATTTCACTGTGGTATAGTTCCTTGATTGCTACATAAGGGAAGACCTTCATAAAGATCATGGCAGTAGTTTTTATTTTTATTTTTGCTGTTGCTAAAAATCCAACTAATTTGTATCAGCGTTCACATTTATAGGGGAAAAAATTGTGAGGAATTATTGTAGGTACTAATTGAGTCTTTTCAACATGAAAATTTAATATGTGATTATTTTCTTTATAAAGGTATAGCAAATGAATCTAAAAAATTATATGGAGCACAGTTCCACCCTGAAGTTGGCCTTACAGAAAATGGGAAAGTAATACTGAAGAACTTCCTCTATGATATAGCTGGGTGCAGTGGAACCTTTACGGTGCAGAACAGAGAACTTGAGTGCATTCGAGAGATCAAAGAGAGAGTAGGCACATCAAAAGTTTTGGTAAGCAATTTGCATCTGAGAGTCTACAAATTTATGTCGGTAATAGTAGAACTCAGAGCTGGCTTCCTCATCATAGCCTTTCAATGTTGAATGGATGATCATATGCTTTTGTGAGTTGTACTATTGCAGAGTGCTTTTTTAGTTACCACACATTTCTTTGATACAGTGCTTTTAGGTTAACAATTTAAGCTGATAATTTTTATTTTCTTTTTGCTTATTGTACTCAATTTGATTTTTCTTTTCATTTCATCCTGTAGGTTTTACTCAGTGGTGGGGTGGACTCAACAGTTTGCACAGCTTTGCTGAATCGTGCTTTGAACCAAGATCAGGTCATTGCTGTGCACATTGATAATGGCTTTATGAGAAAACGAGAAAGCCAGTCTGTAGAAGAGGCCCTCAAAAAGCTTGGAATTCAGGTCAAAGGTATTGATGAATCCCAGAAAAGTTAATTTGCATGTCAGGACTTATTTAGTCAAATCTAGCCTTATGGTTTAAGTGAGCACATTTCCTTAACCAAGTACAGTTTTCCCAATAAGTTCACGGTTGAAATATTTTTTATTTTTATATTATAATTACTACTAGTTCAGGAGAGGTCCCACTGTAAATTTTAAAACTATTGATTACTTTTAATGTTATGTATAGATCAATAACTTATTATTTTCCAGCTACCATTCTGTTCTTTTCTATTCATTCTCTCTTTTTAAGTTACCTTTGCCTACCTGTAATATTACTCATGCATGAGAATATCCAAACCTTCCTATAACAGGTACGGATGTGGAGATTATTTTACAAACAGGTCTATACAGAGAAGAGGAAAGAGTCTGTAGCACTTTTTTTTTTTTTAGGGCCACTAGCGCTTAACTACATTTACATTTGTGGAACTCTTACACTTTTTAATAACTAGGTGTAATCAGTAGTTATAGTGAAATCAAGTCAGTAGTTTAATGATACAAACCATATATATTATTGAATTAATCGAAATCGATGCCAAAAGGTTGAATGTAAAATGAAGACTTGTAGTTAAACATGAAGTGCAGATGAGTCTATTTCTTTCTCCTTTTGAAATGTCACTGAAGTAATAGTATAGGCATGAAACAAGTGTAATGCCACAAAGAATAGAGGAGGTGATAGCAGTCTAATAGTTTCAGCAAAATATTGGAAGGTGGTGGAAAGCATGTGGATAATGTGAATTATTGCTGATAAACTAATGAAGTTTAAGTTTTCACAACCCCTCACTAGCCACACCTTTTCTAAAATCCTGGGAGGGATCCTAGTAGTGTCTTCACATGGTCATATATTTTTATGAAATTTGCAAATAAGATATTTTGATAATTTATAATAAATTAAGTTCACTTGGTTTTTCTACTCTAACTGGCTCTCTGTTGGGTAGTGTTTGACTAGCTATGGGCATTTTGGGATTTGGCTAAGAAAAAAAAAGTTGAAGTAGGTATACATTTAGATTAGGTTTTAGTGGTACATGCATACCTCAAAGAGATTGTGAGTTCGGTTTCAGACCACTGCAATAAAATGAGTCATAATCTCTTTGCTGGTGTGGGGTCTTCCCTTCAAATTCGCAAAAAATGCAACATCTGTGAAGTACAATATAATGAGGTAAACCAGTGTGTATGTGATTTGCAATCCTTTCTTTGTATAGTTAAGTTTCTGTTAGCCATCCTAGTTTTAACTGGAGATTTTTGAAATACCGAATTTGTTATTATTTTTCTACAAAGAGGCCTTCAAATTGTAAAAGTTTCAGCCCCATGAAAACCTGCATCTGTCCTTGGTAACTGAGAGTAAAATGGAGGACTCTATCTTGGGGTGGGAGTGAGGGGAGAAAGCCAACAAAAAGCAAGACTTCTGGGGAGGCTCAGGAGTTGAAAGCGTTGGCTTCCTTTGTAGGGTGTGGTTCTTTGGATGACGCTAAAATGTTTAACATGGATTAGTTGAAAATCTGGGAAGCAGATCCCTTTCCTCAACACAGGAACAGACTGCTGCTATCCTTGCCCATCAGAAAACTGGATTTATCCTCTAGAGAGGCTAAACAAGAAAAGGGTTAGGCTTGGGTATATCAATACTAGGCACAGTTGAGGTTGGAAGTAAGATTTTACTTTTAAAACAGTAGTATTAAGTAAAAATCTGAATGGTGACTCCCTTCCCCTAGATACTTCCTTTGTTCAACTTACCAGCATGCTGATCAGTGGGAGACTGGAGGCATCGTCTCTGGAGTAACTGAACTGCTTAAGAGACAGACCTATAGATTCATTGATGGTCCCGCAGTGAAATAGGCAGCTGCTGTGTCATCTTACAGTGAAGCCCACCAGTTCAGCCTATTACCAAATAGAGATGTTAGTTTTTGAGTACCTTGTTCTTACATGTGGACAGTCGAGGACCACTAAATATATGTTCATGTATGTCAGTGAGACCGCAATGTGCAGTTCTAAGAGCTTTGGTCCCTGTATAAGAACCACTGGTTTGGATTCCCTTGGGGCCATGCTTGCTGTGGCTTTTGTTTATTGCTCTGTTGGAACACTGAATAGAGGGAACGCAGCCAGCATAATTTATGATATCATGAGCCTGGATCATTAAATGTCACAGAATTCACGAAGGAACACTTAAATGAGTGTCTGTGTCTGGACTCTATTAATCTAGGTTTGTTTATTGGTAGTTCTGGGATATTTAGACAAATTAATGGGAGATCAAAGGATCCATCTAGGTTTTCTTTCTGTATTCATTATTATGATTTTTAAAAAATCTTCTATTAGTTTAAAGCATATGTCTCCTCTCTTCCCCAGTGATAAATGCTGCTCATTCTTTCTATAATGGAACGACAACTCTGCCAATATCAGATGAAGACAGAACCCCACGAAAAAGAATTAGCAAAACATTAAATATGACTACAAGTCCGGAGGAGAAAAGAAAAATCATTGGGGATACCTTTGTTAAGGTACCTTTTTAATATCCTCAATGTGTAGTATTTTTGGTGTGAATTTTCATATTTGTTTTTCCTTATTATGTCAGATAACTCAAATTTGCTAATTTCGATCCTTTTTTTTTTAGGCTAAGAGTTTTACTCTATATTGTTATTATGCTCACTAGTAGGAACTGTTTTATATTTTTAAAAAATATGTACTTTGGTCAGGCTATTTATTATTTTTACTAAGAATAGTTATTTTCAGTTTATATTCGACTTCAGTTTTTTGGGTATTTCAATGACTAGTTTTTAGCCTCGAAGGGAGCGTATGCATATTTCTGTTGAATGATGCTAAAGCATGTTCTTTCAAGAACATATGTTCTTAAAGGAATTTATTTTGGGAGTTGGTAGATTTCATATTGTCGGTATCACATAAGGACTTTGAGGAATTTAGCTGAAAGTTGATATAAAATTTTGCTGTCTTTTTTAACGATTCATCTTTTAAAAGGCTGTTTTACTCCTGTTGATTATAGATTGCCAATGAAGTAATTGGAGAAATGAACCTGAAACCCGAGGAGGTTTTCCTTGCCCAGGGTACTTTACGCCCTGATCTAATCGAAAGTGCATCCCTTGCTGCAAGTAGCAAAGCTGAACTCATCAAAACGCATCACAACGACACAGAGCTTATCAGAAAGTTGAGAGAAGAGGTAAAAATTTCGTGAACTTTCCCATAAAGCTCTTTCCTTCCCTCCTTTAACTGTTTTTAAGTGTGTACAGCTCAGTAGCATTAAGTGTATTTGCATCATTGTAAAACAGATTTCTGTAACTTGGCATCTTGCAAAACTGAAACTCTCTATACCCACTGAACAGCAGCTACCCTTTTTCCCCTCTCCCCATCCCCTGGTAGCCACCATTCTGCTTTCTGTTTCTATGAATTTGACTACTCCAGATACCTCATATAAGTGAAATCATTATTTGTCTTTTTGTGACTGTCTTATATTGCTCAGCATAGGTCCTCAAGTTTCATACATGTTGTAGCATATGACAAGGTTTCTTTCCTGTTTAAAGCTGTATGATATTCTTTTGTATGTATGTACACATTTTGTTTATCCATTTATCTGTTATGGACCTGTCGGTTGCTTCCCTTTTGGCTATTGTGAACTGTGCTGCTGTGAACATGGGTTTCCAGATATCTGTTGGAGACTCTGCTTTCATTTCTTTTGGATATGTACAAAGAAGTAGGATTGCTGGATCATATGATAGTTCTATTTTTAATTTTTCGAGCGATTTCCTTAATGTTTCCATGACAGCTACACCACAGTACCTACTCGCCAACACTGTGCAAGGGGTCCACTTTCTCCACAGCTTGCCAATGCTTGTTATTTTCTGTTGTTTTGATAGTAGCTATCATAATGGATGTGAATTATCTGTCTCTCTTTATTTGGGGCATCTTAATGGATATGTAGTGGTATCTTATTGTGGTTTTGATTTGCATTTCCCTGATAGCTAATGATGTTGAACATCTTTTCATGTACTTGTTGGCCATTTGTAAATCTTTGGAGAAATATCGATTCAGATCTTTTGCTTGTTTTTCAATTGGTTTATTTATCTTTTATTGAATTGTAAGTGTTCTTTATATATTCTGATTATAAGTCCATTATAAGATACATGATTTACCTTCTGTGGGTTGTTTTTTCACATTTTTGATGGTATCATTTGGAGAGTTTTAATTTTGAAACACTAGAATATTTTAAAATTGCCTTGTATTCTAATGAGAACTGTATCAGAGATGGTGGGTAGATTTGATCAGATTTTTTGTTTTTTTAAATTAAATAATGTGTTTCTATTTTTTTCATAATTTTAAAAATGTGAACTTTCTGTAATTCAACCACAGCTTTTACTTCCAGGTGACTTCTTCATGGGGTCTCAGTTCCCTTTTAAATAACAAACTCTTGTTTCAGAAGGCAGTTAGCTTTTCATCATTCTTTCCATCTAGGTAATATCCAAGGACAAATCCCATAGGGACAAGTACATGTACTCAGTGGTCACATACAGTATGAATTAAGTTCATCATGAATGCTGCGGTCTTGGTGCCAACAATGACCCCATGACCAAGGGCAACCACAAGCCCAGCCTCCAGCTTTGATCAGATTTATTTACACTTAACAGATTTATATTTAAAATACGTTTCAAAGAGAAATAAGATCATTAAAATAGTCATCTAATTCTTTAAAAGGACTTCGGAGGAAGTACTTTAAAAGTTGAAGTTTTGAAAAATGATTTTTAAATCTAAAGAAAAAATCAACATGAAAAGCCAATAATTGGTTACTTTGTTTTCCATGTTATTTTGGTTACTAATTTGTATTAACTGGCTTTTTCCCCTTGTAGGGAAAAGTGATAGAACCTCTGAAAGATTTTCATAAAGATGAAGTAAGAATTTTAGGCAGAGAACTTGGACTTCCAGAAGAGTTAGTTTCCAGACATCCATTTCCAGGTAAAATTAGAATTATATTCTTTTTGATTTGTCATTAGACCTTCATGTTGAAGAAAAGTCAGTTCAGATAATTTTGAAATAATTTATTTCAGAGAATATGTAACTTGAGAGAAAGGAAAGGATGCGGGGGCGGGGGGAAATGAGCAAAATCTTTTTAGTACCTACTGTATATACTTCATTTTATTACTCATTTCCTATTGTATCTATATTTAAATATGACACCATTCCTCTGAGTCTGGCATATAATGTTGCCATCAGATAAGGAAACCAACACATAGAGATATTTTGATAACATTGCCACATAATTCTTAGTGGCGAGCTGGGATTTGTATGTTTTTTTCTATGATAACCACGATGTATACCATGGAAGACAGAGTTAAAACTTGATTCTCTGAAATCCTTTCTCATGGCTGACTTGTCTGAATGGATGAACCACATCTTTGCACAAAGGTGTATGTAAATAATTCATGAACAAATACAAAATAGTTTAGTCATTTGCTGTCAAGTAGAAAAATAATTAGAGGTGATACTCATTTAAAGTTACGACTGAGAGTTTTAGCCTGTTTTTATTATGAAGTCTTGAGTTTGGGCAAGTCTTGCACCTGTTTCTAGTTCTTATCATTAGTTGATAAATTGAGAAAATGGTCTAATTAAATTAAAAAACGGTAATAGTTCACATTTCTTGAGTGATTTGTATATGCTAAGCATTCTGCTAAATATTTTACACATATTGTCTTATTTGATCATCACAATAGAAACTACTATTATTCGGTTTCACAGATGAGGAAATTCAGGGACAGAAGCTACATTGCCAAAAGTTATGCAGATTAGGTTTGGAGCCAGGACTCAAGCCCCAAAAATCTCACTTCAGAGCTTGTACTCTTAACTACCATATTACCACCAAAAACAGTGTTATAGAGTATCATCCATGTGGTGATTACCACTATTTGTGTCAATAAACTTCACATCTAATAATTTAAGATGCTCAGTTCTTAATCTATGTGTTGGCAAAGGATTGTGTATGAATGTAATGGAAGGAGGCCAAGTGGTCCTATGTTCTCAGTTCACATTTCACCTAGATTCACTTGACTGTTGTAGAGTCTATTTTATATTGATTTTCTGTTATATAAGATTTCATTAGAAAAGGGATTTTGTTGCTTAAAAAATAAAACTAGGCATACTACTCATCTTAAATAAGCTATTTATTCTAAAAGTAAGAAATGAAACTGAGGAATTGATGGACGTGACTAAGTTTTTATCTTTAAGCAGGCATCTCAAGGGATACCTTTTCTGTTTTAATAGTAAAGCAACAGAATTCATTTTCTTAGATTCATGCACATCTTGCGTGTTTATTTTTTCAAGTATTTGGTGAAATAGAAATATCATTTCACATCTTTTGGAATTAAACATTCTTGCATTGTATGTTTGATTTTTTTTTCAAACAGTATACTCTTCTTCCTAAAATTAAATTGGTAGTTGAATCTGGGCTATCCATGATAAGATGGTTTATTATACCGTCTTCTTTACTTATGTGTATGTTTGAAAATTCCCTTATTAAAAATTTAAATATATTGGCACATATATTGTGAATTAAAAATACTGAAAAATTTTGTGATGCTTAATACATGGACTATCAAAAACAAGATAGAAATCATTGATAAAGAGATTTGAAACACTGTAAAAATGAGATGGATGAAACTAATGCTACATTTGAAATTAAACAGTTTACAAAACTTGCAATGGTGATGTGTCAATTATCTCAATAAAATTGGAAAAATACTTAAAATGGCACATGGATTTTAATTTTTAGAAGTTTATATTTGAGGATAGCAACATTTTTATATTAAATATAAAATTTATACTAAATACCATTGTTACTCTTCTCTTTAGGTCCTGGCTTGGCAATCAGAGTAATATGTGCTGAAGAACCTTATATTTGTAAGGACTTTCCTGAAACCAACAATATTTTGAAAATAGTAGCTGATTTTTCTGCAAGTGTTAAAAAGGTAATAATTTACATTGTACTTGTATTTATAGGAGCTTTCAACAGATACAGCTAATCAGGACAAGGAATTAAATGGATTTTTGTTGTACTTCAGTATTTACAATGAATTTATTAGGGTTTCATTATTTAAAAATTCAGAGTAATTTAGACTTTGCAGTGACTATGAAGAAAGTAGACTACAGAGACATTTAAATGCAAGCTTCTCTTTCCAGCCACACAGCAGTTTGGATACTCTGAATCCTTAAAAATGCTAGATATGAAAGGGTGTTTTACAATACTTTATATGTGTTGCAAGAAAGTAAGGAAAATTATTTTAGCTCCAATTTGAAAATGAGTGGAAAAGTGTTTCAGTCCTTTTGTAGATTTGGTGCCTAAATAATCTGTGTGGCCTGAAAAACCTCAAGCTAAGAAATCTGAGATTTAAAGTGGACCGACCTTGGTAGTGTTTCTAGATGTCAGGCAAGAAGCAATATAAATCCTCTTTGGAGTATCTTTTGCCAGGCCTCAGAGAATTCCCATACAGTTCCAATAAATATGAGCTTACAGTAAAAATTTCAAAATATAGAAGTAAGGCACCATGAATGAGAGCTAGTGGAAACTAGCAGAACAAAACTCTCAAACACTTCAGATACTGGAATTAGCAGATAGACAGTATAAAGTATATAATATTAATAGAAGCAATTGATAATAAGAGTAAGGTATATGCTAAGAGACTATCAAAATGATTGGGCAGCTTTGAAAAAAATGGAATCAAAAAATGAAAATTAAAAACAGCTAAGGAAAGAATTAGTGAACTTGAAGACAGATGTTAAATTATCCAGAAAACTGATCAAAGCAGCAAAGAGAAAATAGGGATAGAATGAAAAAGTCAACTTATTAACATGCGTCCGGAAGGAGATAATAGACAAAAGTATTTGAATTCCTCCACATTGGTTAAAGTCACCATGCCTCAGAATCAGGAAACATAACACATCTCCATAAGGGTAAAGGAAAAGAATTTGGCACCTAACAAAATTGCAGATTGCCAAAGACAAAGCAGCAGCAGCTGCAGAGAAAAGATTGATTATGCTACAAAGGAAAGACTTCAAAGTGCCAAGAGAAAATAATTGTGAACAAGAGTGAACAGATAACTAAGAACCAGGGCAAAATAAAGACATTTTTAGATAAACAAAGTTTACTGTCATCGATCTATTATTTAAGAAACTAATGCAGTGGTTCTCAACCCTTTTGTGTATTAGAATCATCTGGGGGTGGGGGGCATGGTTTGAAGTATACTATGCTTGGGTCCCTTCTCCCTAGAATTTTTTAATCTGGGGTGGAACCTGAACATAGCAAGTAATTTGGGTGTGCAGCTGGGCTTGAGAACCACTGTTTTAAAGAACTGATTTTAGGAGAAGTGAAAGGATTCCTAGAGAAAGATCTGAGACAGGAGAAAGAATGGTAAATGGGTAAAATTGAAGCAAATGTGGACTACATAAAATAGTGATCTATAATTTTTGGTGTTTATTTTAAATATGTAATAATATATAGCTAAAATAGCTCGTAAAGCACAAGGGGATTGATTGGAGTTAGGCATTTAAAGATGCTCGTATTGTTTGCCAGAGCTCAGAGAGATTGAGTCTCTTGTTAAATATCCATGTTAACACAGGGGAAGTGCTAAAAGAAGAGAAATAGAAGGTTTAACCTCAAAACCAATAAAGGGGAAATAATGAGTTGGGAGAAATCATTAGTTCAGAAGAAGGTAAGAAAGGAGAAAGAAACATAAGAATAGAAATTATTGAAATAGAAATTACTGAATAAAATAGTAGCATGAAATCTAACCATGTCATTAACTCATAATTAATTAAAAAGACTATCATCTCTAGTTAGGACATAAATTGTTAAACTAGATTTCAAAGTAAAACTAACTATAGTTTCTTTACCTAGGTATAGAAGGGGTGAAAGTAAAAGAATGGAAAAACATATACCAGACAAACAAACTAAAAGAGGAAGTAGGTGGATTAATTTCAGACAAAATTAAATTTATGGCAACAAGTTTTGTTAGAGATAAGGAAAAGGTTTGATTCATGTGAGATATGTCCCTTGCTGGTGACAGAGGGTTAAAGCCTAGATGTATGAACATATACTCTGTATTTCTTGTCTTGATATTTAATATCTCATAGCCCTACCTCAGGAGTGAAATTCTGGTATGCTGTGTAGCACACTCAAATCAAAGAGAAATACCAGATAGGATTTATTGCTAGAAACCAATAAGTATGGATACATACCAAAAGAATGAGTATCTTATTTCTTGAAATGGTAAGGAATCTCTCTCTCTTTGGTTTTCTCAGCCACATACACTGTTACAAAGAGTCAAAGCCTGCACGACAGAAGAGGATCAGGAGAAGCTGATGCAAATTACAAGTCTGCATTCACTGAATGCCTTCCTGCTGCCAATTAAAACTGTAGGTGTGCAGGTGAGTTGTGTGAAATCATTGACCTGTAACATAACTTTCAGTAGTTTGTTCTTTCTACTAAAATTGAAATAGAAACGACTTGGGAAAATGAAACATGCAAGTATATATACCAAGTTTAGAAAAGTGAAAAGGCAGTGTTTTATGGAATGTTTATGGAGTGAATAATATTATAGGAACTGTATATTCAGTCAGAGATTTTGTGGTTTTGGAACATCTGTCATCTCTAAAAGTAAAACTTCAAAGAATAGTTTGCTATAGGATTGGCTTGCTTGCTTCTGCCTTGAAGAGTAGGTTGGTACCAAGTGGTCATATCCACATTTATACTTCTTGGTGTGAAATATACTGTGGCTTTACAAGTCTCTAACTGCAGAAGGTCCCCAGAAGAACATGTTACACCACTTAGGTCTTTTTCTCAGCTTGTGTTTTCCTTAAACCAGTGCTGTTTCTTCAACATATCCTCTCTGTTTTAGCTGTGATAGTGTACAGCTAACACTGTTTGTATTTATTGTTGCATCTTTCCAATTGTAAAAGCATGTGAGGATAATATAGTTTTCACTTTTAAAATGCTATTCATAATTACATTTTATTAATCTCTCCTTTATATGATTCTCACATAGGTTTCTGGGGGTGGAGGAAGCTTGGGAGGGTAGGGAAGAGGAAGGTTTCTTGTTATTTAGTTTGTAGTTAAATGAAAACTAGAAAAAGGTGTTAAAATTTAACCCAAAATGGTATGAGTGCCAGTTATTGGGTTAATGTGTTTATAATGGCCTCTTAGAATAGAATTATGTATGGAAAAAAAATGAACTGTTTTATTTAGAGATTATTCATCTAAAACTTGAGTATACTCTTTTTCCTAAATTTGTTGGATAAGTGACTTCTTTTTTAAAAGTTAATCTTACTCGATTTCCACTACTCTTGCCATCACAATGAAAGTATTTTTAGTTATTAGATATATAACTTTAGTTTCTGAGGCCTTTGGAGGGCGTGGAAGCCCAGATAGAAATTGAAGTTCATGATTAGTAAAGCAATAAAGTTTATTTTCTAAATACCAAAACAAACCATACTTGTAAGAAAAAAATGCAGTACATTTAAAAATAATTTTTCTATTCTTGCTCACTAGTTGTGTTGTTTGTGTTCTTCCAGATACATTTATTTTAAAAAGAATATAAAAGGAAATTAGATGTACATTGTCACCTTTCTTTTTAACTAAACGTTATGAACTTAGTATCTTTTCACACCAATAAATTATTCTTAACTGCTGCCTTATTTTCCATATATGATTATATCATACTTTAATTATTCCTCTACCTGTAGACATTTAAACTGTTTTTAGTATTTCACTATTATAGGCATTTCAGCAAATAATGTTTTATTTCTTTAAGCAGTTATTCATGTGCTTCTGTAAAATCATTTCCTGGATTAAAATTATAAATTCTGATATCAAATTATCAAATTAGCATTCATATAGTCTGAATTCTTGTTTTTTCAGTATACCGGGTATTGGATAGTTACCTAATGAATCTCTTTAAATTGCTTTTTAGTTTAATTTGATTTTTTTAAAAAAAGCAAATTACTTGGATTAAATGGGACAAAGGAAAAGGGAATCAATAATATTACTAGTTTTATTTACTTGTTTTTAAATTAAAATGTTAAGCTTATTTTTAAAAAAATTAAGTGAATGTTTATGAAATTATCTCCAACTTAATAATTCTTTATTCACCTAATCATGCGCAGATCTTGTCTGCCAAATAAAGCACACTAGCTGTCCTCAGTTGGGCAGGTATTTGGAATGAAATTCCAGGGGGCCTCTGGCATGTGTTGAATAAATTCTTGAAATTAACATGACACTTTCTTTCTTTTTTAAAAAATAAATTTATTTAAATTAGTTTCAAGTATACAGTATATTGGTTAGACATCTGTAATGTTCATAAAAGCATCCCCCCAGTTGCTCCCTCCCTCCATGACACTTTCTTTATGTCTGAACTGATTTAGGTAGAATTATATGAGATTTAAATAGGGTTTATTTATATAATTAGAGAAGTACCGATACATACTTTTATTTAAACAAATTTTTGTTCAAAAAACAAAAAAATACTATTAATGATATCACCGTGCATGAAATGTTTTCCAGTCCATCTTTGACTTCTATGAAACCATTAACAATTATTGGTTATATTTTTATTTGCAGGGGGACTGTCGTTCCTATAGTTACGTCTGTGGAATCTCCAGTAAAGATGAGCCTGACTGGGAATCTCTTATTTTCCTGGCTAGACTTATACCTCGCATGTGTCACAACATTAACAGGTACGTTGTGCAGTGGGCACGAGGGGTGAGGTGTAGTGGAAGGATGTGTTTTTTAGGTCTTTCCACTATTGAAAGACCAAAAGGCTCAAGTGTAGATACAGGTGTACACTTGGGTCACAGTTTTGAGCAGACATTTAATAATACCTTGTGTTTTATTCCTTTTGTACAATGTAATCATTCGCATATTAAATTTTTGTTTATTTGTTAAAAGGAAAAATAGGAAGGGTTTTTATTTTAGTATAAAATACTAAATGCAGTTTTAAAACATGTCTTCCAAATTAGCATTTTATACTAGCTATTGGTTTGATCGTAACATGTTTTATTCCAAAAGAATTGAAAAAATATCTAAATATTATAGAATTACCAATAGGGACTTGGTTAATTTGATAATACTTCCAGGGGAAATCAAAGAAAAGTAGGTATACCAGATATCATTAAAATAACTATATGTATAATTTATTTTGAATTTAGTTTTTCAAATTCACTTTTCCTTTAATTTGCATATTTATTTCTTAGGTTGGATATATCAACAGCCAATTTATAATTCATGTGTAATACTCATTTACATTATCCCATATATAGTTCAAAAATCTCAATTTGTTTAATACCAGATTGCTCATTAATATTCTTATTTCATAGTCACTCTTTTCTAGTTTTTTTTTTTTTTTTTTTTTTGTGGATCTTAGGTAGTTAACAAAAAAGAATTACTTGATGTTTCAATTTATTCTAGTTTGCCACAGAAATTAGAAACCTACCAGTTGGTATTCACCAGCAGGGTGGGTTTTCTAACTGCCAGCTGGTGTGGCTTTTAGGATAGGGAGTCACAGGGAAGCCATATTTTTACTGATGGGAATGTGCCCATTAAAAGGCTTACTTGAACCTGAGGCCCCGAGATACAGAAGCACTGTTTAATACACTGAAAAAAAAAAAAATGAATTGTTATTAAATAATGGTAAACTTGTAATTGAGATAATTGTTTTGGTTAAAATAGTGGTAATTCATCTTCTGAATAATGTTAATACTTAAATAAGGTATTATTGATCATACAGAATATTCACTTTAAGTTTGACTCCATTGTTTTCACTATTTAAGTAGTGTATTTTTCGTTTTACAACATTCTTACACTTTCATCTGTTTTTCTTTTGCCAAAAGGCACTCATCTTTGCTGAAACTTTATCTCTGTCTCTTGTTATGCTGGTTTCCCTGCCCATCTTTTCTTTTTGTTTCTCTCTCCTTTACCAGACCTTCCTCTCTCCCCAAAAAAGAGAAAAATAAAGTCTCACAGACTATAACAAAAAACTACATTTAAAAATATGAACCTAGCAAGCCCTTCAAAGTGTCTTGGTGAATTTTATATTTATTTGCCAGGCTCTTTTTTTAGGAATTGGAATATATTTTAGCATTGTTTTCCATTTTTGCCAGTTTTTTCCCATAATTTACATGATGGAGTCTTTGTACAGAGAAAGATTACTCCAAGTTTTATTGTTCTATACAATGTGGGAGACTACCTATCTCTGTAAATTTAATGTCCACTCTTATTTGTAAGAGATAAGACAAAAATAAGTCCATGGCATTCTCTTACCTAGCTGCTTTTTCCTCTAAGGATCGTTTGAGCTCTAGGAACTATATTGTTTAGTGCCTTAACTTTCTGTGGGACAAAAACCTTTCTTCTCCAGTATGTTTGGAAGGAGGCAATGGAGTAGTTGGTGATGGTGTTGGTTTTGATCTGATGCTGTTATATTCCAAGTACATATTAAGAAAAAAAGGGAAAACGTTGTTAAACTTCACCATGGTAATTGTCAAGAGAGATATATTTCCTTTGCTAAAGACATAGAGGGCTAAAGAAAAAGGACAGTTGCCTGCTGGCTGGAGCTGGAGTGGGGCGAGCTAGGTGGCACTCATAACTCTACCCCGATGGCCTTTCATTTTCTGGGTGAAGGTTGTGAAACAGCCTCCAGACCAGTGATAAGATTCCCCTTGAATTGTTTGATTCTAATTTCCTTAAGCTGTGTTCCAGTCCCTACTTAATAATTAACAGTGAGGTATCTTCATATCTTTCAAACAAATATTTACTTAAAGTAGTTGACAGTTTTTATTTTTGGAAAGAAATAGTAGGATACCAAGTCTTAATGTCCATTTTGGTGACATTTTTAATAAAGTGTAAATGAGAAACTCTCTTTGGGATCAGTGTTTCCCAAAGTGAAAAAAAAGATCAAGTGATCAAATAAGTTTGGGAATTTCACTGTAGTCTCTTCTTGGAGGTTACCTGTGCATTTAGCATATTACAATATCTGAAATTTTGTCACAAAACAACTTATTTGTTCAACTCAGTGTTTCCCCGGGCTTAGGTGTATTCATTTCCTAGGGCTACCATAACAAATTACCACAAACTGGGAGGCTTCAAACAACAGAAATTACAGTTCTGGAGGCTAGATGTCTGAAATTAAGGTGTCAGCAGGTGTCACCAGGTTCTCTTTGAAGTCTCTAGGGGAGGGTCCTTTCTTCCCTCTTCCTAGTTTCTGGTGTTGCTGGCAATCCTTGGCCTATGGCAGTATAACTCCAGTCTCTGTCTCCATCTTCACATGCTCTTTTCCCTCTGTATTTGTTTGTGTTCACAAATTTCTTTTCTTAAAAGGACACTCAGTCATTGGTTTAACTCTGACTCTGATCAGTTATGACTTTATCTTTACTTGATTAAATAGGGTCTGCAAAGACCCTGTTTTCACCCAGAGATTCCAGATAGGTACGAAGTTTTGGGGACACTCTTCAACCCAGTATATTATATGAAAAGAGGATTGTGGTAATCACACACATCTTTGCACATTCTGAGATACTAGTATTCCAGAGAATATACTTTGAGGAAGATACATAGAACGTAGACCCATCTATAATTTTATATCCTACCCTACCCATTTGAGGATTTGAAGTGAGTGGGAGGGAAGCCTAAGTAAATGGAAAGAATGTTAACTCTGTGTGCCTTGTTTTTCATACTAAAATGTAATTTCTCTATAATTTTTACCTTTCCCCTTCTAGAGTTGTCTATATATTTGGCCCACCAGTTAAAGAGCCTCCTACAGATGTTACTCCCACTTTCTTGACAACAGGGGTGCTCAGTACTTTACGTCAAGCTGACTTTGAGGCCCAGAACATTCTCAGGGAGTCTGGTAAGTTGCTTATTCTGTTGATCACTGCATGCTCTGACTAGAATTTGGAAGCTTGGCATTATGATTTCCAGTAGGATGCAACTTTGCATTTTTAGGTGCTTTCATTTCCATGGTTAGTTCTATGTATTGCCTTCCATATAAAATGTAATTCACCCTTTGGTCATTTGTGGACATGTGCAGAGTGGCAGGAAATTTGAGTTGCCCAACTTGCATGCCCCCAGCTAAGGTTGAATAGGACCATACTCTGCTTCTTGTTTCAGCTCTTTTACTGTAAACAAACATCCTTTCTGTAGTATGTTTAGTGCCATCTTTTTTGTATTTTTGTGCCTTTTTTTTTTTTTTTTTTTTTTTTTTTTTTGCGATTTTACTGTTTAAAATGTCCCTCCCCACCCCAGCATAGTGCTATTCACATTATTAAGCACAGGAAGGCTGTGATGTGCCTTACAGAGAAAATATGTGAGTTAGGTAAGCTTTGGTCATACATGAATTATAGTGCTGTTGGCCATGAGTTTGGTGTTAATGAATCTACATTAAATATTAATAAATATTGCAAGAACCTAACTATTTCTTCTAGGGGCAGTGGTTAAGTATTTACTAATACAGTGTTTGCTGTATAGAATATAATTACCATGAATAACCAGGATTTTAGCGAACTGAGAGTGCTTTACCATGGGTGGTGATTGGTTCTACATGTTAACTTCTTTTCTCTAGGATATGCTGGGAAGATCAGCCAGATGCCGGTGATTTTGACACCATTACATTTTGATCGGGACCCACTTCAGAAGCAGCCTTCATGCCAGAGATCTGTGGTTATTCGAACCTTTATTACTAGTGATTTCATGACTGGTATACCTGCAACACCTGGCAATGAAATCCCAGTAGAGGTAACTTTTACATATTTTTTTCTAATTTACATTTTCAGTACCTCGTAGATTTTATAATACGGTGATTGGAATAGGCTATGACAATGTTGATATTCCTGGGGTTGGTTTTCTGTTCATGAGATAGGCTCTTTTTTTTAACTCTCCACGTAATTGATTATTTAGTATACTGTAGTAGAAAAAGGCCTTAAATTTATTGTATCTCTCTAGATGTCTGATTGCTATATGGAGAGTAACCAACTCTAATCTATAATTTTATCTGATTTTGCCAACTAACCTCTATTTTATAAATAATATTCTCCAAGTAAAGAAGGAAACCCTAAGAATGAAGAAGAGTTTATTAGAAATAAGGATGAGAATTGATGACATTATAGCCAGAATTCCATGAATTGCTTAATGCTCTGACAGTAGCAATTCCATTTTTGATCACCATCTTCCTCTCTTATTATCTCTCCATCAACATGTTCTAAAGTAGCTATTTGCTTAATAGCAAATGAAAATCACAGTGAATCTTTATATGATGGACCAGTGCTCTAACACAGGGTTCTGGTTATAGTGCATAGTTGGGCTGGGAAATGTGGCTTAGAGTCTGTTTTCTTTTTGGCTCAAACTTGCCAAATCTCTGTGTAGTCAAGTAACCAAGACTACTTCTCCTGTACACTTGTCAATGATTGCTTTTTATAGTGCATTATGTGCCACCTTGGTAGACTCAGAATTATATTTTAGCCATGGATAGTTTGTGAAGCATTGGCTTAAACACATGAAATTGTGTGGTTGGATGCCATAGCAGTGCCAAATTGCTGTAAATGTTTCTAAACACTTGCAATGGATCAGTAACAAACATAACTTGTAGGCTGGCACCTGTTTGTGGATTGCACTTTGAGTATGACCGAGTTTGTCACTTAAATCTATAGAGAGAAATAGGTTTTCCGCGTATAATTAATTAGAGACCATCCCATATACATAGAGGAAGTAGATCACATTTAAATTTCAAATTGCAAATATAAGCCCTCTTGGTCTGTTGGACATGCAGTGGATCCTGGCTCCTTTATTTATAATCTTTGTTTTGTAACAGGTGGTGTTAAAGATGGTCACTGAGATTAAGAAGATTCCTGGTATTTCTCGAATTATGTATGACTTAACATCAAAGCCCCCAGGAACCACTGAGTGGGAGTAATAAACTTCTTGTTCTCTTAAGTACTGTGTGCAGTTTAAATTGATTAGAAACCATTCCCAGTATTGACGTGCAGTGCTGTGAAGAGTCCTGGAGCAGCTACATCACATCTGCGTTCTCTACAGCAAAGCTCTGTGGCCTGAGGGCTGAGCTGGGGATACTAAAAGGGACCGAAGAGTTTGTACGGGTATAATCAAAGCATCATTGCCTACATTCAGACAGCTTGACACTGCTTTGCCTTTGCCTCACTTGTTCTTTATGTATATAATCACTGTTGCTCTTGATGTCTCTGTCAATGACGATGTGTGAAGGTGGGTGAGTTTGGGGATAGTAATGGGCTTCTGTTCCCTTGCCAGTTTGTAAGAGGTGTTAGAACACCCCCCCCCACCCCTTTTATTTTTACCGCTGTGACTTAGTAGGTATACCTTTTGGAGAAACTGCGTTTCCCTGTAAGTAACCTTATTCCTCCAGAGGTTGGAGAATGGATGAACGTATCAGGTGAGGGTATTGGTGGGCCGTTCCAGCCACTTTTTGCAGTACACTGGCGCTATGAAATGTAAGCTACCTTAAGATGGGAAGCACCAGGAATTTCTTGAAATACTTTGGAATTTTATGATAATCACAGCCATGGGAGAAACTATGAGTGGTTTCAGTTTAAAATGTTTTCAACTCGCATCGCACGTAGATGTCATATTGCTGATTGTCACCCTTATAAGTAAGGAGCTTTATCCTTCCCGCCTTATGTTGACAACTCCCACAGCCTTGGATAAGACTTTTCTGCTCTCTCCCTAGAAGAGATTATAAAGTTTGAGCATTTTAATATCATTTGACTGGTCAGAGGGGAAGCTCTAAGACCACGAAAACCATTGTGCATAACCACAGCTTACAAATGCATGCCCACAGTTTATATCATCTAGTAAAGAGTTATAAAATGAACTCAGTTGTAATCTGTAGACAGGTTTATTACCCACTACTTGAGCAGAAGACTGTGACCAATCTTGTGCCATGCAAGCTATTGCCCAATCTTATAATCCTTCTACCAGCTATAAGACAAGAACTGCTGTAGGACTTGTTGCCATTGCCCCAGTTTCTACCAGATCCTTTAAAACATTCGTATAAGCACTATAAAAATAGACAGTGTTAGACTTAAATTCTGTAACCACTTCCCACTCAATATTTTAGCTACTGTTACTGTTTAAGAACATTACCTTTTTTTTTTTCCATTTTTTTATTGAGGTATAATTGACATAAAACTATATTAGTTTCAGGTGTTCATGTTTTTCTTATACCCTTTCTATTTCAGGTTGTTGCTTCTTATTTTCAAAATCTTGTATTAGGTACAAAATTTTGTTTAGGATTCAGTGTTAGATAAACAATAAAATTATGCATGGCAGATGTCTTCCTTTCATTCTGGCTGGCCCAGAGGACAAGAAAACTGTGTTGCTGGACCATCAAGGGAAGAGCTTCTGTCTGTTGTAACAGATGTCCTTACTTGAGACAAAGGAGTCAGATGACTTTTATAAAACTTGAAGGGTTTATTCTCTGTCCTGATGATGAGGTATTCATAGTGGCCTTTGGAAAGGGGATATGTTAGTGATCTGGCCTTAACACATTTGGAATCATGTTATTTAAAGCTGGAATAGACAACCTATAAAAGGTTTACAAACATTTATCTTTATGTGTGGAAAAATTCCTTTTCTAGCAAGTGTCTCATGGTTTTGTATTCAAGTAAATAATAGGAATCTAGAAAGAATAGGTAGTAATAGTGTTTTTTTCCTCTGTAGAACATTGCTCACTAAGATGGTCCATGTAAAAAGGGTTAGGTCATATAAGCTTGGAAAATGCTCCTCACTTGTCTTTCCCTCTTGGAGATTCATTGGTATACATTATAGTCAACGCTCTGAGAAATTTTGAAGTTAAAAACAATTGTTACATTTTTTTAGCCTCACATTTTCCTAATATTTGTTCACTAAACCCTATTTTATATGGTCCTACTTAATACTGGAAATATGTTTTCTCTAAAACATACCTTGACATGATATAGTAAAAAATAAAATAAAATTTCTGGAATTCAGAAATTCCTTAGTCCTTAGTACCCTCTCTTCCTTTGCAAAGCACTTTCTGCTTTGTGCCATACAGTATTACTCTATACTATACCTTCACAGTACTTCATTTCAGCAGTTGAGAAATGATAAGATTGTAATCCATTTTACACTTAAGGAAGAAGCTCAGTTTAGTAAAGGTTACCTAACGAGTTTCAGAATTAAATATCTTTGGTAGACCATAATTATAGCCCCATCATTCACTACCTACCTGAGATACCTCTCTATAAATATATTTTGTTTCTTTGTACCTTTAGAAGGACAGCAGAGCAGGGAAAGCATCTTTTATTCCTAAGATTGGCAAGCTCAGAATTATTTTTAAGAACAAATACCAATTTCCACCTTAATGGTTCCATCTCTGATTGTCAGCCATGTTAGACTTAACATAGTCTGGCATAATTTCTAAGAGGTCTTTAGATATATCTTGAGAGAGAGTTTTATATTGTTTTCCCATCTTCCAGTTGCCCTTTCATCCTGAGATAGGGACATGCATGTAGCCAAACAAGAATCGTAAGTTTGTCCCTTGCTGTGTTTGGACTTATCCCCTGATAGCCTGTTTTACCAGATAATTTGAATCAAACCTCTAGAGAATGAAGGCATTCAGATTAGATAGTACTTTGTCCTGTCATTAAAAAGCTATGTGAATTTGGTCAAATCGTTTCTGTTTCTTTAGCTGTAAGATGAGGAAGGTTAAATTTACAACATCAAATCCAGCCCTAAATTCTTATTTTATAAATAACAAAAATTATAGCAGGAAACAGAATGAAGAAATGGAATAGTCTTTTTAGATAATTCTTTTAACATCTGATAAGCACCAAATATAAACATCAAAATACATTGTAAAATTAAATATTGCTACCCTTCTTCTGAAGCTATGGTATAGATCAGCAAGGTCACTTGGAAAATATCCATCTACATGTACTCAGTGACAATCTCTTTACTGTATGTTTTTAGAAAAGTTGACAGAATATGCTTTGGCTTTGAAACTAATGAAAAATCTCTCGTAATCATTTGTATACAACTAATTGTTGGCAGAGCTGGAACTAGAATCTAGGCTTTTAGTTCTCTACGTTGAAGAAGTAATTCTCTGAGGCCTTTCAAGGCAAGGTTTAACAGGAAGTTATCAGTGTGTAATTGACCATCAGGGATAAACGTACTTCCAAAGTGTTAATCCTCTCTTTACAGACAATAAGTTAGTGATTAGTTTCTGAACTATCAGAAATTCCTCTGAGAAGTAGTCTCAGTGCTGTACCCTTCTTTCTTCCTTCCACACTGCTCCCCTCCACTGGTCTCTTCCCCCTCTCTCCTGAATTCTCACTGGAACGTAGTGAGGACACACTTTCACTGTTACCTCAATGGATCTCCTTTCATTGGCCCAAATTAAGACTGTAGTAGGGAACTGAATGCTAATTGGGTGTCTCCACCCTTGGAAAGTGCTCTTTTTGTGTTTCTACTGAGGTGGTTTAGGGAACCTGGGATCTTTTTCAACTCTGGCAGACTTTGACAATAGTGATGATGGCATCCTTGGATCTTATATTCCTGAACATTTCATTTAATGACAAGTGAAGAGGTTTGGAATCCCTCAGAGTACCAAAATGCCAGCTTCCATCCCTAGTCATATATTGAAGAGGCCTGGGTGTTCTACCCAACTTTAACCTTTTTGTCAGTGGTTCTCAACTCCGGATGCCTATTACTACTACCTGAGGAGTTAAGTCAGTATAGTGCCTGGATCTCACAGTCAGATCAATTAAATTTGAATCTTGACAGTTTTAAATCTCAGCTGAAATAAATTATTAGTGAGAGGCATACCTGGCCTGTCTGGTTATGGTTTAAAATCTTGGTCAAACCTATCGATGAGAAGAGAAGGCCATAGATACTGTCTTGCCATAGATGTCATAGCTAAATTAGTTCAGAGCTAGGGACCAGTCTCTGGAATTGATTGTACACATACTGTGTTGTAGCTCAGATACTCCAAAGGCCTGTTTGGTGGTAATTAGGGCAGCTGACATAAATGTTGACCCTGCTGAGGTCTTTGCAACAATTTATGGACATCTCTTTCAGCTTCTTCCTACTCCTTTTGCTTTTTGTCCAAGAGGAAAAATCCGTCCCTATGCTGCAGCCACCTCTTCAAATCTGAGTGGAACCAGCTCGTGAAACAGAGCTATTATGTGCCCACTCAGAAATCCTTCTGGAGCTGTGTCATTTGGGTAATTCTCTAGAGAGCTAGAGATTACCTATCTGTAACCTAAGTTCTCTGAATGAGAATCTTTTGAGCAACTCCATCTTAATTTATCTTACTATGAGAGTCTTTGTTCACTGGTGAATCCTGTGGCATCTTTTGACCTTGTTAAGGTCTTAATTAGCAAGACCTTAACTTTGGGGGGAGTTTGGCTATTTCTTAAGTGTACGAAGTTCAGTAGCTCCAAAATTCTTGAGTTCCAGGAAGCCTGAACCTGGAGTAATTGGAGTGGAGTATATATATACTTTTGGAGAATATACATGTTTAAGGTAAGTAATTTTCTGTCTTTGAATCTGCTATGACTGTTGTTACAACCTTAAGATATTAAATGAAGATGTGAATGTAACCTTTTGGACAGAATTTTTATAAAGAAATATTTTATTAATTGGAGTAGTATAGTTGTGAAATCTAATTGTTCATGTTGCATTGTATGTTGTAATGTTGGCATAAAATAGCTTTGCTAAATTAATGTGAAATGAGTTTAATGCCTTTTGTCTTCAATATACTTTATAAAAGAGGAAACGATAACTTTCATAATGTGTCATTAAGCTTTCAATGTTTATGAGAAAGTAAGAGAAGCAGTTGCGAAGAGGACAGACACTATCAAGATGTGGAAAATAAGAAATTGCATGTACTATCAGGTTTCTGGATAATAAACTTAAATCTCTTTCTCTTACATGTATAAAGGGGTGATAGCATTTTACTCAAAGTGTTAACAGTGTACATAATCAACATCAAATATTGGGTAGCTTTTTATTTAAATGATTAACTTAAAGGGATGGGTATTTGTTTTTCCAAAATTAAAGTCATATATATATAGATACACACTTGCATATTCATTTATATTTGATCAAATCTCAATTTCTTAAAACATAAATTACTTTTATGAATTGATACAAAAGTTGGATCCTTTTCATTGTTTTGGGACTGTGTTATCAGAGTTGATCAAAACACATCAAATTAAATGTTTTTGTTATGAATTAATCAGTGTGAAGATGAGAGGAAATAACTATGTTCGGAAACTGAATTCAGGAATTACTTTTGGAAGGCTACATCGCTGTGGTGCGTTTCCTTCCAGATCGAGGATCTGTCTGGTCTGGATGGCTATCTAAGAAGACTATTCAGTTCAACTGTGTTTTGAAAAGTTTTAATTGTTTTAACATGGCTCAAAATAATTATTACTTTTTTATCTTGAACTCCGAAAAATCTATTATCCTTTTTAAAAAAATACTATTATCAAAAGCTATATACCATAGTGAAGTAGTATTTTTTTAATTGTTAGTTATTCTAATAAGTTATATACATTAGATACTAGAAAATACTAGGAATCCCACTTTAATCTCACTGTTACCCAAGTACTGTGTCAAAGTCTAATTAAATGCTTTTTTTTAATTCATTTTTAGAATGCTATTCCATATGCAGTTTTTATGTTACTGTTCTTTTAGGCAATCTGTAAACTGCCAACACATTCTTTTCTAAAAAAAAATATAGAGAAATATAGAGAAAACTATTTTAAAAATTTTTACTTAATGTGACTACATTAAAGAGTGAAGAACATGAGAACCTTTTGTCATGATACCTTTACCTAATTGCATCAGGATGATTGATATTTGCTCTAAATAAAAAAGTTTCAGTGGACTAAAAATAGCTAGGTAAGAAAATTTTGATGCTTTTGGAAAGCATCTTCTTTTACTATGTGGGTAGTGGGGATATAATGTAATGAATGGAAGTACTCTATAGAGTTGTGTTTTTTTTGTTTTTTGTTTTTTGTTTTTTTGTTTTTTAAGGAAAAATGCTAAGAATTATACTGTGAATTTGTGTGTTCAGCACTCCTTAAAAATTTTCAAGCATATACAACTGATGCCCCCTCCATATTCCTACAACTTAGATTCAAGAAGTAGAATAGTACTTTTCCTTAACAATTGAATAAATAATATAGTACATAGGGAGATTTTTCAGAAGTAAAGTACCCAGAGATTTTAAAGTAAGTGAGATATCTTGGATTTTTTTTACTTACATGAGTGTTTTTCTGTTGTCCTAGTTTGTTTTCTGTTGGATTTTTGCTTAAAGAAAAACTTAAGAATTTTTTATTGAACAAGACACATTTTGAGAAATTTTTTTAAAAACTTTTTTTTTTTCTTTTCTGGTCAGGCTCTTAAAGTGTCTGATGTGAATTATTACAGAGGTTCCCAAACTTTCAGTTTCTTTAGTAATTTTTTTATGTTGACTCTAGGCCAAAATAAGTACCTTGAAAAGCAATTTCACTTATTAAATGATAGTAATGTTCAAATAACTTAAAAGATATTTATGTTCTAACAATGTAGTAGCTCTTTGAAAAACATGAAAAAGCTCTTTGAACATATGATGAAAAATATATATTCTTAAATAATGAATTAATTACTAATGGGATGTATGCATCTGCTGGGCACCATACAACTTATTAAACTTTGGGATAGCTTGACTACCACCCTTATTTTCTGTTCCATGCTGATTTTTGCACAGTACTTTTTATCACAGCAGCCACTGAAAATGCAGCTTTGCAAAGGAGCAACATCACTGAAAGGAATGTAGCATGATCATATGTTGAAATTGACCTACCTGCAAGCTAGTACACCTTTGTGTCAGTTTGCTGTAGTGGCTTGGAGTGACTTAGGGGACAGTTTGAGAACCATGATGTCTGAGGTTTGTTTGTTTGTTTGTTTTTTCTTTTCTTTTTCCCCTTGTCCTTAATAATGAAAGAGTTGTCTTTCTTAGTTTTGACATTTAAGAGTTGGAATATTTTGCAAAAGTATAGATATTTAAAAATCTCATTGCATCTTCCTAAGAGTGGAGAAACAGTTATACCATATATTACATAATATACACATACAGAATGTGCCTAGATTCAAGTTTGATGTGTGCTTTCATTCACTTTGGAGCTCACTTTGTCAGGTAACTGCTGAGGCTTAAAACTACCATACTTTTTAGACCTGTACTATGGAAGTGACTATTTAAATTTACTCAATTTACACTGTGCCAAATCTGCTAACACTCATTAGTATATTGATTTTTCTTTGTAAAACAGTCGCATACCACACACACATAAATCGTTCTGTTAAGTAGACAGTGATGCCCATCCCTTGAATGTGTTTTTAGAATTCATTAAGGCAGAGAGAGGGAGTCGGCACCCCTCACATTAATTTAGGAATAAAATGAACTTCAACCTTACAGAACGTAGCTATCTTGAATGTAGTTTCACTTCTGTGTGACTTCTTTATCCTGAATCTCAAGAGAGAACCATTGTAAAAAATAATTTTCTCTAAGAAATAAGAATAAGAATCCTGAAATTGGCATATTAATGACATAGAGTAAGATTCCTAGTTTAGTTGTTAGGTGTCGTTTTGGGAATGAACATTAGAAATAATGTTTGTTCTTAATTCTGGTATATCAGTCTGAAACCCAATAAACTTGATTTATTTCTGACTCCACAAAGCTGTGTTACCTTGGGCAATCTCCTGGGCAACAGTTAAATGTATGTAGGAATAATATTGCCTCTGTGGTCAAGTGAAAGGTATATGAAAAATACATTATGTATGAGACTATGCTTTATCTGTAAAATACTAGTGTAAGCATGGTCTTATTTAAAACAGATGGCAGTGCAGATGAAACAAATTATGTGGATTAATAATCCCATTGTACTCAATTAGCTGGGACAATTCAGTTAAATTTTATGCCAGATCTCCAGATTTTGCAGGTGGGATGGGACGACTTGCTTTAAACTATACAATGGCTATGAATGCATCTTTATGAAATTTGTGCCTCATGATATTAAGCCTAACAGAGAACAGAACTGCCTCCTGTCTCCTAATTTCCAAACTTGTACTTGAAAAGTACAAAAATTCAGTACCTAGTATCTTTATTCTGATTCTGGCTGTGTGCAATAATGAAAGTTTTGTCCCCTTGTAGTTGGGGAAAGAGGGCCTATTAGGAACTGGGCCGCATGGCAAGAGGTGAGTGGCAGGCAAGCTGGCATAGTTTCGTCTGTATTTGCAGCCGTTCCCCAGTGCTAGCCCGCCTAGCATCACTGCCTCAGCTCCACCTCAGATCGTCAGGCATGAGATTCTCATAAGAGCACCAGTCCCTGATGCCATTAAGGTTGGGGACTACTGCATTAATAGATGTGATAAGTCAGCATGTGAGTAATCGCAGAATAAAATATTCAGGCAGTACTTTCCATAACATGTTGAGAGGTGAGGGAGGACACAAGCTCAAGCTCATATGATGTTCAGGTGCTTTTTGTCACCCCCGGATTGGAGCTGATCTTGGCAGGTAGTAGGTTACGGAGAGGTGGAAAGTGTAGAACAGTCCAGTTGGGTGGAGGCTAGCAGCCAGAAGTGAAAAAGCTTTAATGAGCTTGGCTTGTTTGGGAGGTTGGAACTGGAGAGTTGGTGCAAAACTGTGGGGATTGAATTGAGTCCAGTTGAGAGTGTGTACTGCATAAGGCAAAAGCTGCAGAAACTTTGCTCTATGATATTCCAGCTATAAGTGGCACCAGCCCTTTTCCCTTATAAACAAGGTCTCTGTGAGAAGCTATAGTCAATCTAGTCACATAAACTTCTGTGCCTTTTTATGGTTCAAGTGACATGCTATATGTTTGAGAAAAGCCTTTAGTATGGCTTTTAAGACCCTCCACAGCCTAATTGCCTGCCTGTCTTCTGCAGCCAGGTGGATCCTCTTGTGGGTCCCTCTTGTCCCTGGCTATTTCACTTCTCTCCTTTGCCCCTACGGCTCCCCCTGCCTGGAGTGCCAGGCCCCACTCTGCAAACATCAAGTCAGCTTTCAGTACTGGGGAGGATCTCTTCTATGAAAACTTCACAGTCCACGCTTGTGTCTGTAGGATGGAGCATTCATTCATTTCCAAGCCCCACCCCCTGTTGAGGAATACCATGACTGTTTATTTTTCTTTGACTTGTTTATCTTCAACCAAACTAAACTTTTCAAAGCAGGGTCAATGTTTTTTTTTTTTTGTCTTTAAACTTTTAGAGCCTGGTTCATAATGTGTGAAAATAGAATGCTTTTTAAAAACACCTTCAAGAGGACAAGATTCATTTCAAAGGAAAAATGTCCAGTAGTAGAATCCAAGTATCAGAGCCATAAGTGAGGAAGCTAAGCTCAGACAGGTAACCTGGCCTGCCCTCTTGCTTCCACACTTGATATCACCAAGTGGGAAACCATTTATATTTTTCTCTATGTGTAACTTTTAGTCTTTTGTGTTACAGCCCTAAGCGCAGCGCTGTTTATAAAAATTATTTATCTTTAACTCTGATTAGACAACCTGGTTCTTCGGCAAATTCTGTTTGAATTGTAAATTGAAATTTGCTTGGAGAATAGCATGCCATTATTGGGAATTTCTTCAATCTTTTCATGAGGTTGGATGGTCAAGGTTCTCCCTGTCCTGGAGGCAGAAAGTCCCAAAATTCAAAGTAGTGAGATGATGATAGTCCTGCCTCGAGGTGGTCTGAGCAATGTACGAGGTTCTCTTATGGTTAGACTGGCCAGTTGGCCATTCAGATTTTCTTTAAAAACTGTTCTCTTTAGTTTTTCTCTGGGTATCTTGTCTACTCTTTCACAAAGATAAAAGTTTTTAGAAAAGAAGGTTAGGCAATTAAATCTTAATGGGGATTTAAAGGTTTCCAGCTTTTGTTGTAGCATAGAAACTGTTTAGTTCATTACTTGGAAACGTGAAGAATAATGGTGTTTATCATGCAAGGTGTATTTTTGAGTGCTAATATGCTGCTGAGTGGCCTGGCGAATGTGAGGCAGCTATAGGTTGCATTTATTTTGTGGTTTAATGTTAGAAGAGCGAGAGGTTTATTATTCATCATCATTTACTTTAAACATTTTGCATTTATTCAGTAATGAGAAGATATATGTAACTTGACATTTATTATCCTCCAAGCAAATGCGAGTTTATTTATAGCAGTACGTATTGCGTGAGCACCTGTTCCTTGCCTGGCACTGTGCTAGGCTCCAGAGAACAAGACTCGAAGACTGAAGACCATGTCATGTTGGACTCCTCTGGCTCCCTCACTATACCCAACCCTCTACACAATCATCTGATTTGTTTTTCAATAACTGCTCCTTCTTCCAAGATATTTCTTCAATCCCCTTCTTCCCCTTCGCAGCTTCCACCACAGTCCAGGCCCTCCAGTGTCACTGTTCTGTCTCATTTCAGTGGCAGCCAAGGGATTTTCTCTGCCCCTGTTTTCTTCTCCAAGCTAGTATCTCCATTTCAAAACACAGATCGTGGACACATACAAAGTTTTGGTCACCTTATTTGTCTGCTGAAAACACATTAATTATCTCCTACGTCCATGGAATAATGCCCAGACTGCTTTACCTGGCGCATAATGAATTTTCCAGCTTCATCTTCTAACACTATCTTCCAGCCAGTCCTCAAACTTTAGGCATCTTTCTGTCCCTGTGTGTGTGTGTGTCCAGGCTGTGCTCTATCTACCTAGGCAGGGATACCACCAAATGATGTATGAAGCCAGCTTATGCTTTACGGCCCAGTTCAAGTGACCTTTCCTAGAAGCCTTCCTCAGTTCCTTTAAGTCAGAGCATTTGCTTTCTCCTCTACATTCCTGTGGCACATATGTGCATTTGTCTTATAGCATTTATTCCATT
Source organism: Eidolon dupreanum (assembly GCA_028627145.1). Classification (NCBI taxonomy): domain Eukaryota; kingdom Metazoa; phylum Chordata; class Mammalia; order Chiroptera; family Pteropodidae; genus Eidolon; species Eidolon dupreanum. The sequence continues at coordinate 18,681,429 of CM053507.1, forward strand.
TTGCCTTGCTCTGCAGTTGTTTGCTTGCTTATTTCCAATACTCAGTTATAAACTTCTGTGAGAGAGGAGAGAATTGGTCTTGATTTTGTGCCCCATCAATACCTATAACAGGTGCTTTCAAATGCTTGATCAATGTTATGTCCTATACTTTATATGTTTTTAATTGCTTGCCTTTTGGTCAGCAAATTCTTAGTTTTCATAAGTCATCAGTATCATTGCTTAAAAGGGGAGCTGGACTCACATTCATACTTATAGGTGTTAGGTAAGGAAGGTCAAAGGGAGTCTGTATATAACAAGCAGGTCAACAGCAGAGTAGAAGCAACATGGGACAGAGGGTCAGATTCCTTAAGGCTATTTCTCCAGCTTCATAAGTTACCAATTACTTCGTGAGTGTAATCTTGGACAAGTTAATCTTTCTGAACCTTTCCTCTCACTTAAAATGATATGAACATAGTACCTATCTACTAGGATTGTTGTAAGGACTAAAGATATTTTATTTTAGGTTTACCACCCAGTGCAATGCTGGCATATACCAGTTTTTCAGCAAATGGTAGTCATGTATGCACATTGCTTGCTCTGTCTGCTGTTGCTCCTGCTTCAGGTAGAATGTATTTGTTTTGTATGGCCCTCTACACTTCTAGCTACCACCGACAGGAACAGACAAGGGCAGCCTGTTCATAGACTGGACAGTGACCTGAGACGGGATGGCCTGGCATAAAGGGCACCTCCTAAATGGAGTTGATTATTATTTCCTGCCTTGGGAGTTTAAACTGGGAGATTCTGAAAGACCGAGTTATGTAAGGGTGTGGAAATTTAAGATAAATTAGAGCTGGATCCTGAGAGGCTGTGTTGGCTCTGTGCAAGATGAGGTTATAAACAAGCAGGGGAAGGTGGTCAAGTGGTAACAGAAAAGATGCACAGAAAGGAGCATGAATACTGGGGATGGGTGATAGGTGGGGGGTGGGGGAGGAGAGAAGAAGGAAGGGGAAGGGAGATAGCTAAATGGTGAACTCAGTTCTTAGCATCTCTTAGTAATTTTCATCCAGAAGGTTTGAGTATCGCTTTGCATCTTTTCGCAGAAGACAGAAGAGATGGCATCATGTGGAAGATGGGCTTTGTTGCTTTTACTTTCTCTCCTAGGGCTGCAACAGTCCAGCTAGTCAGGCTGGCTCACAGAGAGTGTCTACAGAATCGATGCCTGGTATGCCTCTCCAGACAGGCAGTTACTAAAGGAATCGTCCGCAATGTGATCTCCAGGTCCACTTGACCCCAGGACTCTGGGTCCTTTCAGCACTGGAGAGTCATGACAGAAGAGGTCTTCATTTTACCTGGGAGGCTCAAATGTGTTCACCTGGGGCACCAGGGTACAGGGCTGGTCGATCTCAGTAATGACTCCTGTGATGGGTAGGAATTTGGCACTAGGACTCCAAAAAACCAAACCTGAAAGCAGGGGGCCACAGACTATGCAATTTACAATTGAAGTTAAATGATCAATGTGATGCTACAAGTGTTGAGAATTTGAGCAACAAAGTGGGAAAAATCTTAGTTCAGTTTTTTAGTTTAGGCAATGAAACTGGGCTAATCAGACCCACCTGTCCTGATCTAATAGTTCAGAAATAATTTTAAGATTTACCGGGAAGTCCTCTTTCCAGAAGAGTTAAGCACTCCCCAAATCTCCAACTTCCCTTCCTCCTCTACCCCTAGATTAAGGCACAAAACTCTACCAGCTTAGTTTCTGATTCATTCTGGAAAAGAGTTCCTATTTTAATTGGTTCCTTTTCCTTTTCATTCTTTAACACGAGGAGTCAGCCTGTCTCAATTTGAAACACTTGCAAACATGTCTAAAAAGAAAACCGTGAAGTCAGTTTTTCTTCTTTTTTTATAAGCAGTTATCACTTATCACTCTTCTGGAGCCTGTGGTTTCTAGGAAAAACAAAATTAGTGTGTATAAATTGGTGGGTACAGCTATTGGAGCTCATATAGTATGACTTAGTCCAATTATAATTTTAAGTTTCAAATACTTTTTGATGCATATCCATTCCTTAGATATGCAAGCCTAATTATTTATGCCCTGTGTTCCGTCTCTTCTTACTGCCTGACTTTATAGCTATTGAAGTGCTCATTATGTTGGCCGTTGGGAAGGAAAGAAGAGGGAAAGGCATAGAAAAAAACTAGTTAATTTTATTTTTTAATAACTTCTGCCTATAAAGAAGTTTAGTGGGGGAAGAAATAACTATTGGCCTCAAGGTTGTCTGAGGCTTATCTCTAGTTCATTAAGATTTCTAGAAGCTGAGAAATGATAAGGACCTGGGAAAACAGTTGTATTTTATCCCAAAAGGCAACTAAATTTAGCTCCAGAGGTGGAAAGATTGCACAGCTGGTTAAAAGTGGAGCTACACAGACAACTCTGAACGTGGTAGTACTTCTCTCTTCCTCAGATGGTTTTTCAGCCCTGTAGATCCAAATGGTCAGGGATAGACCTCCACCTCCCATCCCCTCACCCCCCACCCACCACCATACTTGAGAGCAAGCACCTCTTCCCATTAGTCATATATATGTCTTGGGTCACTGAGGTCCCATCTGGGGCCTCCTCATCAAGTTTAGTTTAAAAGTAAGAAAGCATCCTGCTTCCTTCTTGGAAGCAGCAAGGCCAAAGTCCTTGAGAACCACCACTTGTAAAGACCATTTCCTCTTTCAAGTTAATTTGTATCAGATTGTGCAGACTGATTCTTTAGCAGTCTTTTGGAAAGCAGAATTTAACTTTTTAAACATTCGATGAAAAGATGTTTAATGTCTTCAAAAGTTGGTTCATTTAACAGTTTATTCAAACATTTGAATGCCCACTCCATTCTCGAATCATATCATGACACTTGAACAGAATCATAACATGGTTCTCATATGCTTTGATTCTGCTTTATATTTTAATCTATTTTTAGATATGCATATGGAGAAATTATAAGGATATTCACTAAAATTTTATTGGAGTATTAACTCAAGATAATGAGATTGGAGCGGATTCTAAATGTCTCTCCCTTTTTGTTCAAATTTTCTAAACTCCCCACAACACATGCTGCTTTCACAGTAAGAAAGAATTTTCTCCCAAAGTAGATACTTCTCTGAGTAGAAGGCCGAAGAATACCTTAATTAGGCCATAATTTTGTTTAAACCGTTAGCTGAAGAAACTAGGAATAGGGCTTTTAAGTGAAATTAATGGATTAAAAGTAGTTTTCAGAGCTTGCGGGGATATGGGAAAGGACAAGTCTTGATAAAAGCAAAACTTTTTGATATTTGGCAAGGGAGCATGAGTTCCCTGAAAGCCCAAGAAAAGTGAAAAAAAACTACAGAAAAGCAGTTGCCTAGCAGGAAACCTTGTGGTTTGGTGTGATGCACTTGTTGGACCAGGTCTTTGAAACTGAGCATGTCTACAGAACCTGGGCACCTCGCCTTGTAAGGTGGCATGCGCTCTATGTTATTTAACTTGTTTAAATGTAAATCTGTAGCTGCAAGCCACACAACTAGGGGCCTGGGTTAGAGCGGGGGAAACCACACCTCATCTGCCTGTGGGAGACACAGCTCAGGCCCTCCCATAGAAGGTGAACAGTAGCTATCGACAGGTGCATGCAGAGGAGTGGTTGTGGGGGCTTATATGTAATGACATATTTTGACACCCATTGTTTTATCTTTGGCTAGTTTGCTTCTTGAATTTTTAATACTGGATTTCTATCACTAATTAACATGTGGTTGGTTAATAGTTGCCATAACCACGGAAGTTTCTTTAGAAAAACACAAACTAGTTTACAATTGATCTAAATCACCTCTAGTCTGAGCAAATTCCTTTTCTATTCCAAATATCAAATTTTGTTGTCAGATAAGAGTTAAAGGGAGGAAGCTTTCATAATTTTTAAAAATTATTGAAATATTTCCTAGTTTTTTTTTTTCATTTAGGCTTTGGATTTATGATGAGATCTTACACCAAGATTTAATCATTTAAAAATATTTTTCTATATCATACATTTCAACTGAGTACTTGCTAAGAACAAGGGCTAAAAAACTTGCAGTTGAGTCAAAAGGGTTTTAAATAGAACTTTTAAGACACATCTCCATCATTCTTTACAATAAATTGGGGGTGTGAATGAACCAGTAGTAAAGGGAAGCAGAAGTGAAACCAGTCATAAAGGAGATGAATGAAGTATGGCATTAGATACTTGACCTTGAACTAGTTACATAATTTCATGACAGCTCTATGAAGTAGGTATTATTATCCTTGGTTTACAGATAAGGAACAGGTAGAACACAAATCTCTTAAAACAGAGCCTGGACTATGGAAAGTTCTATATAAAAGTTGGTTAAATAAATACTTTAAAAAGAGGACTGAAAAATCAAACTATCTGTAACTTTGTCTTGTTTTTGAATTTTCTAGCCTCTGAGCAATCAAAGATAATTAGTGTCAAGTTATTTTCCAGACTAACAGTTAAATTTAGATCCTCAGTTGCTTCTTGATCACTTGATACTGTACATTCTTGATAATTACAATCTTAAAAGGATTCCAGGTGTGGTGACTAGGACTGCAGGAGAGGAGAGAAGAAACTATTCCCCTTCTAATAGCCTTGGCTTAATTTGAACTGAACCATGAATGTAGACAAATTTGTTCTTTGCAAAGTATTTTGTAACAGTACTCTAGAACTTAGGGAATTGTAGAACCAATGGTCTTATTCTATGAAATTCAACTTTTGGTTCCTAAAATCTGCAAAGCCATTTTTTTCAGTCCATAGAGCTATTTTTTTTTTCACTGAAAATTAGGAAAATAGGGGATCTAAGGGAAGTTTCTGCTTTCATATTGTAAAGAATTCTTAAACTTGGTCAATTTATTCATGTGTTTGAACTTTTAAAACCTGAGGTTTGTTTTAGAAAATAGGTTGACAGGTGTATTAATTATACTTGCCCCATTGAACTTCAGAAAGAATAAAGATTTTATCTGTCTCTTCCTTTTTTCCTCACTGCTCTTCCCTATTTCCTTTCTTCCTGGACTGTCTTCCCTATGGATGCTGGAGAAATTATGTCTTTTAAAAATTAGCTACATATATTTAATGAAAAGTGTGTTTTTTGGTTTTTATTGGGACATTTCACAATTCTCTTTATAAAGGAAAATGATATACTAAGCTGACTTTAAGTATCTATCCACTTTAAGTTTATATAATGATTTAGGACCCACAGATCTTTGAGTAATGTGAGGATTATCGTAGTAGAAATATTTAATAATACAAGATAGAAAAAAACCCATCTGGAGAATGGTCAAACAAAATAGCGTTGATACATAATCTATTATTCATGTAGCTGTTAAAAAGACTAAAAAGCTATATATGCTGATATGAAAAAACTCATATATAAGTTAATGTACTTTCATTTGAAAAAATGTAATTATGTATATGTATAAAAACTAAACTGTCTAAAGTAGTTGCTTTTGGGCTAGGTCAGTGGAGGTGGGAAACTGGGATTTCAACACTTTATTCTGGATGCTGGAAACTTGCAAGAAAAGTCAGAAATATGAACTGTTAAGTAATTAATAGAAAGGAAAAATTGTATAATCTTAATATACAATTAAACCAATTTTCTGTTTAAATAAAACAGAAATTAACACTGGCTCATTGCCAGCATCAATTTAATTTTACATAAACATGGTCTTTGAGGCTGAAGCAAATCTGAATTAAAATATAAAATATAAAAACTGTTCTTGGAGTTACTTCTAAACAGAACTTGTCTCTAATCCTAATGTAACAGAAATGTATGCATAAACCAGATTCATCAAATACATCTTTGACTAACAGCTGTTGGAGAACTATGTTAACGTCCTGCATAGGAATGCTACGTATTCAAGGATTTGACATTTTCAGTGATCGAGAATGACTATATTTTGTAAATGAAAATACCACTACTAAAAACAGAATACTGTAAACAGAATGATGTCATTCGTTTCCAAAGACTATGGATATACTAGAGTGATGCAAAAATAATAATACAAATGAGATATTTTGCGACAAACTTTAGGAACAAGGTTATGACTGTAATCCACGAGTTATCTTGGGGTAAACGCTGCAGCCACAAGCGCCAGTGGCAAATATTCTCGGGGCAAACAGGAAATGGGTTAAAATAAAATGACTCCATTTTCTAACAATCCAGTTGGCAAAAATTATGAAGTCAGATAGCATCAAATACTTGCCAAAGATATGGGGACACGAGAATCCTCATAAGTAAAACCTATTTCAGCGACCTATCCTGGCAGTGCAGAGTGAAATGAAGAACACACACACATACACACACTAGAAATTCAATGCCTTGAGAAATATCAACATCCAGAGAATCACTTGCATAGTTTTGCAAAAAGATGTCCTCAGAAAGACAGAATGCTCATGGCAGTATTATGTTCTAACAGACAAAGGTCATAAATAACATAGGTGTCCATCTCTAGGCCGAGTGTATGGATAAAATGTAGTACATACATTTAATGGGATGCTATGCAGCAGGCAGAAGCTTGATATAAACAAGATTTACACATCATAGATACACATATATCTAAATATGTATGAGAGACAGGTTGAAAGATCAAACTTTAAATATGTTGCAACAACATGGAGGGACCTAGAGTCTTATACTAAGTGAAATAAGTCAGAGAAAGACAAATACCATATGATTTCACTTATATATGGTATCTAAAGAGCAAAGTAAATGAACAAACAAGACAGACTTACGGATACAGGGAACAAACTAATGGTTGCTAGATGGAAGGGAGATTGAGTGGATGGGTGAAAAAGATAAAGGAATTAAGTATAAATTGGTAGTTACTGAATAGTCATGGGGATGTAAAGTGTAGCATAGGGAATATAGTCAGTAATATTGTAATAACTATGTATAGTGCTAGGTGGGTCCTAGACTTATCGGGGGGGGGGGTCACTTTGTAAGTTATATAAATGTCTAACCACTATGCTGTATACCTGAAACTAATATAAACTAATGTCAATTGTACTTACATACATACATACATACATACATACATACATACATTAGAGTGGGTGTTTATACCTAGGAAGAGATTGAGATTAAGGATGGAGAATAAAGAGAATTGAAATAAAACAAGACAAAATAGAATATAATAGCCTTGTAAATGCCACCAATGATAGCATACTATGAATTGAGGAAAGTGATCAATTCTGTAACCTAAAGTTACAAAAGACATCAAAAAGAAAGTTACTCTTCCTTTACATTTTGAGCAAAGATAACTTAATTTTTTTTTTTTTTTTGACTTGTGAAGATGGAATAAATCCCATGGCGACTTGAGTAGCTCCATTACTAAACACTAATCTAGTTATCCCAGTTTACTGTTATCCAGGCACACGTTTGTGGTCTTCCTGTTTTGTTTTGCTTTTTTTTTTTTCAGTGTGTTCATTTATCTCCACTCAATAAAGTCCTCTTTATGCATAAAACTGCCAGATGCCCTACTCCACCTTTGCCTAAGCAGTGATTTTCTAGAAACCAGAGGGAAAACTCCTGCAAATTAAACTACCTGAGTGCTGCTAGATTTGAAGTGACAGATGGTGGTTGGATTTTACAAGCCCCCTTTGCCCTCTTCCTTCATTTTTGGCCTGTTTTTATGTTAATCCTCTCTGTGCAGACCTGGCTAAGCATGTTAAGCGCCCTTCAAGGAACTGCGTTAATAATAACCCCAAATCTGGGTCTCCGAAGAGTCGAACTGCCGTTCATTTGCAGAGTCAGAGAAGCGCCTTCTGACCTTTGATGTATTAAAGTTTTGCAGCAACTGTGATATTTAGAGAGAATGCAAGCAGGGTGGGGATGAAGGGTTTACCAGTCTCCTCGGCACAGGACCTCCCGGCAGGCTGGATTTATTGGATTTTTCACTTTCCTTCATCATTTGGATTTCCAAATACTTTTTACTAGTTCAGTCTTTAAAGCTGAGAAAATCAGCCAAATTGTACCAGAACACCACAGCCTTAGTCCCCGCGGGCCAAAAACAGCTGCCGAACTCTTCCAACTTGGCCACACAGCAGCATCTACTTAAGTCTCCTGTGCTCACTTCCCCAGACTGAGGGGCACCACATAGTGCTGAGATTTTTGTGGGAAAAAAAGAGGATCACTGTATCATATACCTCAGTTTTTTCAATAATGTATGCTTCATGTTAATGTTTCTAGTTTAGGAGTAACTGAAGTAATTTCACAATGCTAAATAGAGCAAAATTTGTTCCTTAGTTTTGATCACTCATTCATTCAAAAAATATTTATTTTTTTCAGCATACGTGTCACATATGTGGTCCTAACTCTCACCACATAATTGTTAGGCCGTCCTCGTCCTTTGGTGATGAGATCTCATGTTGTGTTTTTTGGACTGTTCTACATTTGCTCTGTGGCTTTGTGAACTGTTAAATAGGGATGTTCTTCAAAAGTGGAAGAAATATTGGTGCCTTATAACTGACTTCTCACTCAGCAGTAATCCATACCGTTAGGTTTTAGTAAACATCGCCTGTTTTTCATGCTGTGCTGGAGTGAGGCATTGTGTGGAGTGGTGTGGTGTGGTGTGGTGTGGTGTGGTGTGGTGTGGTGTAGTATAGTCTATGGGTGTACCACAGATTCACATAATAGCTCAAACATCAACTTTGCTATTATCTAGCTTTGTAGTCTTGGGTAAAATGTCTTTACCTAAATTTCTATGCCTCAGTTTACTTAAAATTATAGCAATGTTTGTGCTTAGAGTTACTGGAAAAAATCAGGTGAGCTACTATAGGTACTCAGCACATAGTAGATGCTCATTAAATGTCAGCCTCTCCTATGGCTATCTGAGAGGAATGTAAAGAGGGTAAAAGCCCAGGCCTAGTCCTCAGAAACTTAGTCTAGCTCATTAGGAAGATGAGACATAGACTCCATGTAAAATCAACAGAACATATCTCTGAGAAGACACCTAAATAGCATGAATTGACTTACTCTGTTCTTTCATTACACCAATTCTGGAAACGAAAGATAGACTTTTCTCAAAAAAAATGTGTTTATACTTGATGTCCAGAAGGCTTTTTATAAACGAACAACCCTTCTTGGGGAAATGAAACACTTACATTTTAAATTAGGTTCACACACACATGTGCGCGCACACACACACACACACACACACAAATAGTGTAGTGACTTAGGGTTCCATTCAGCTGAAAGTTGTACAAATGTTTGATCCGTCTGGTGATAACTCATAGAAAATGTTATTTCTCATGTTTGCAAATAACTACCTAAATAGAAACCTGCTGATGAGATTCTATTTAATGTATATGCACTGAAAAGCAATTTATTTTGCTATATTTTAAATTAAGAGAATTGAAAATCTACCTTCCTTACATTTACATGTCTTCACGCTATTTGAGGTGCAGATCAGGGCAGTAGAAATTAAATATGTCTTTTGCTAGTGCCAGGTCAGTGTGGGTCAATGCCAGGTCAGTCCGGGCATGATCTCTAGCAGGAGCATCTTTTGAAGTAGTTATTTAAAATCCTTGTTGCTCTTCTGCTGGCAGGTTCAGTGGAAAAAGCAAGAGCTTTGCAGCTAAATGAGACTTAGGTTCTAATCCATATCCCTTGGGATGAGGTATTTGAAATTTGCTGGGATAGTAGTAGTCACATTTGCATAGGGGACATGAAAACTTCTGGAATCAAGGATGGATACTTTTCTCACAGGTTAACTGCTGTTAAACTTCTCTGGTGGTTGAAATAGTCTCATATGGTGAGCAGTGTAAGAAAGGCCACTTGGGACCTCCCCAGAGGGCATTTACTAGGAAGGCGAACCCCAGCCACGTGCAGTTATCTTGGGGAAGGAGATGGTTCTGGACAGAGCTTGTGTCTGAAGTTAGAACTTGACATTCTTCAGCGGTGAGCTTAACAGCACTTCGGAGGAAGAAATGACCAGCTGGGGTGTCTGCTGACTTCACATCTCACAAAGTTGCTGGTGACAGACACAGGCACAGTGTAGCTGCAGGTTCTTAGATCACCTTCTGGTGAGGCTGTGCTATTCTGAAGCCTGGAGGTGGCACTTGTGGCTTTAACTCCATTAGCGAAGTTGGGGATGGGGGATTATGGAGATGGCAGAGTGAAGGGTTGGGAATAAGGTGACTCCAGGGGCAGTGACAGGCAGAGAAGGGGACTGGTGGAGTGTTTAAAGGAGTCAGGGATAGGAAACTCCTAATCACTCCTCCCCTTGGAGCAGCAATTAACAACTCAGTCTATAGCAGAGTTGGGACTTGAATGCAGGTCTTGTGCTGCCTCCAGTTCTGATTGTCTCATCAGTCTGTCCCTAATGAGGTGATGTCTATGCAGACCTAGGGGATGTAGGAGTTGCTTACTTGGCTGCAGCTTAATGCAGGATTGCCCATTACTCAGGTGTCTGGGCTGCTATTCCTGAGCCCATGCAGCTCAATTGGAATGTTCCTCTAGGCATGACTGTGCCCCCGGTGTATTTTTTAAGGTGATAGCTGTAAACTTTTGGCCCTTTTCTCTCCCTGTGTTGGAGTATTCTCAGGGCTGGAGAACTCACAGCCCTACATGGCATTAGTCACAACTCCCTGAATGAACTTGCACAAGTCTCAACCTCAGTGAGTGTTGGGACAAAAATACTTATTTTACTTGTTTTACATGTTTGATGCTAAATTAAAGTAGCAAATACATTGGAAGCGCGTTGGCAATAAGACTATTTGAAGTGGAAGAGTACAAAGCATGCAGAGAGAGGTATTTTAAAAACTTCCTATAAGATCAGAATGAAATTTAATATTCAGATATTCCCCGTTAAAGCCCACCAACAAAAGACCATCAGGAACACACCTATTGTGAAAAGAAATTGGTTTATTTTTCTTGCTGTAGCAAGACTGCAGGCACTCCAAAGGAACCACGAGGAGTTGGGAGAGGCTCGTAGGATGTGAGTGCATGCTGGATGATTCAAGGTGAGTTTAAGTTGTGGAGGCCAATTGTGATTCCGGTGTTTCAGGAAACAGCAGCAGTTTTGTGATTGTGTAACCAGACAGTGTTTATCCATCAGGTAGGAGGCCGGCTGTGGGATGGGCGTGTTTCTTGATAAGGGATAGGAGCAGCAGTCTCTCCTGTTAGACAGAAGAGGGGAGTGTTTCATCATTTTTGTGGTTGCACAGTGGCCTTATCGCTGTCTCATTCCAAATATGGTCATGAAGTGGCTCTGTTTAGATATTGTTTCTCTTTATTTTCACTTGGGAACATAATGGCCTAGCTGCCAGCAGGGCTACTTTCTCATCTGATTTCACCTATATTTACTTACCCCCTTTTCCGGAAGGCAAATCAGCAGTTCATGTTCTCAAAGCGTGCCCAGGCTGGCCCTTGGTCAGAGCAACTCTAACTGGGTTTCGGAGGTTGTATGAAAACCAAGAATTAAGTTTCAGAACCCATTCAGGAAACAACCACCACCACCAATACCCCGGGGAGTGGAGCATCAGGGAGGGCGAGTGAGGGGGAGGTGGGCCTGCAGCAGTTCCGGAGGCAGAGAGCAGCTTAGGCACGTGTCCGCACACAGGCACCTGTGAGGAGCCCAGGAGAGGCCTGCAGGAGTCCTGGTTCCTGATTTTAAATCTAGTGACCAGACGCCCTCCCTATTACCTTCCTGTGATTCCTTTTCCAAATAGTCTCTCTCTATGTACATAATCTTCGTTTTAATGTTTATTTTATTCAGATAAAAATGGGAATGGTAAATTATTAACACTAGTTGCTGCTGGGAAGTGATACCTAAAGGTTTAGGGAGAAGTCCTCACTCTTTGCTTTATACACATATTATTTACGTTTTGTGGGTTAATTATTTTTGAAGTTAAATTATTAAAAGCAAAAATGAAACAAAGTAAGAAATGGCAGGGTGGTGGAATGTGTGATTTGACACTGGAGATTCTCTCTGAAGGGTGATTTTAGATTTAATACTTCCTATTTTTTTTGAAGAGAAGTTCAACATTTCCTCTTGGTAAACAGGTATAGTTAGGTGTTTGGGATCTGTTTATTTTTTATTATTTTTTAACTTTAGTCTTTTAAAACATTTTTATTTTTCAATTGGAGTTGACATTCAATATTATATTAGTTTAAGGTATACAGCACAGGGTTAGATATTTGTGTAATTTACAAAGTGATCTCCTTGACTAGTCTAGTACTCACCTGGCACTATACATAGTTATTATATTATTGACTATATTCCCTATGCTGTCCCCCTAGATCTGTTTAAAAGATCATTTTGATAAAAAAAAAAAAAAAACCTAAAAATTGTGATTCTCATCCAAATATAAAATTTTAAATTTCAATGATTTTATTTGATCCATTAATTAATGGGGAACCAATATGATGTATAACCAGTGTGAGAGAATTCAAAGAGCAGACACGCATGTAGACAGAATGCTGAAATGAATTTGCTCAATAAATGTAAAACTGACTTCTTGGAGGGAGAAGTCTATCGATTTCACTTCCACCTGACAAAACTCGTTGCCGTCATGGATAACAATCATTTACATTGCTGTCAGTTTCCTACATTTACAAAGCTGTAAAATAGTTCAAAGACAATGAAACGCAGAAATAACCTAGAAAGATGCCTCAGACAAAACACCCAGAAATCTGACTGGACCTTTTTGAAATTTTTCACATTTTCCTCCTGCCAGCTCAAAATAACATTTGTTAAAATTCAAGTGTTTCTGCCCAAGACCTGTACTTATGATTATATGTCTTAAAAGAAAAGGGAGAAAATTTGTCATAACTTTATTCTGATGTTTATATTCTGGGTGATAAATGACCAACCCAAAATGACTGTTTGTATAAAACAAAAAAATTCACTGACCTCAAGAACAACATGCTAATGACATAATTACCAGCGAATTATTTTAAATTTTTGTTTTCTATTTCATCTTTTGGAATGGGGCAGGGAGCAAAGTATCTATTATGATAAACAGTATAATACATTTTTTAAACACTCAACTCTTTTTAATGATGGTTTCTTTATTGCATTGGGCATGTTTTTCAGAAAAAGTCAATATACTACTCACTAAAATAAATTAATATTCCTATTTTACCTCATCCATTTAACTAGAAGAAGAATTTCTTAGAAGATTATCCATATCTGTTTGAGCTGTGGGATAGGGAGTAGGACTGTCAACAAGGAGTGAATTGAAAACAAGTCATAAAACACTGCGTATGTCCAAGTGATCACTTTGAAAAAAAATTAAAGGACTTTATTTCTTCACCGACTTTTCTCAGTCCTTCCTTGTCATTTCTTTGCTACTTTTCATGTCACTTCAAGGTATACATAGTGAATGCTCTAATATTTCATCTATGATGAAAATTAATGAAGTTTTATTTAGAAAAGAAAAATTAAAAATTTGGGAAAGCAATGAGGGAGACGAGAAAGGTAGAAGAGAGATTTCACACCAAATCAAACCAAATAAATATATTATGAAACACAGCTGGGGAAAGGAGCCTCAGAATTCCTCCTCATTATGGAAATAAAATGGAAATTTAAAATAAACTAAGAACGACATAGCAGTAGCAGTATCGAGAGTCTTCCCTGTATTTATTTGCTGCACTGGGACAGTATCCACATGTCCTGGTGGTGGGGAGGGGTGCTATGACTTGAGGTGCAGTAAAATTTTTATTAAGCCCTCTCCTTTACTTTGAAAGAATTTTCCCTAAAATTTCAGAAAATATTTGTTTACGAGGCAGAATATTATATACATTTCCTCCGAGTACTCGCCAAAACCCGAATAGTAGACAGTGTGAATTCCGAAGACGGATACCCTCTGGCAGAGTAGCTCTGCCTCTGGTTGCTATAAAGTCTCCTTAGTTCAGACTCCACACATTTTTAACTCCATAGGCACTAGCCTGAGGTTCACTCTGCAAATCCTTTCTTCACAGATGGTGAAAATTAACACTACTAATAAGACTGGTAGTATCTGGGGTGGTAATGATGACTTATAACAGCAACTATACTTCAGGCATCTTAGAGATAGTATTTAGATATTTAGTTAAATTAAACACATATTATTCAGATTGCCAAGTTCTGGGAGGAAAATAGAGAAATGGTGCATTCTAGTGGGAGTTATTGAAATTGCAAATCTGGCTTATTTTAATGATCTCTCAACCATAGTTTGAGTGAATGAACCAAAGAACAAAGGAATATTGTAGCCCAATTTGAGTTTTTATATGTATCTCACTAAACTGAATAAGAAAATTTTTATACCAGATCTTTTCATAATGGTGGTTTCTAAGAAATTACAATTGGTTCAAGCCAGTTGTGGAATAACATTTTGTTATTCAACAAACTTTGGGAGAACATGACCATGAGCCAAGCAAATTTATTAGCTTGTTTCACTAAACTGCATTTGAAGTACCAGAGAAGTTATGTTAGCCAGGTTTGAAAGTGCTTCTGATCCATTCAGAAGTGACTTTGACAATTAAGCCACAGTAATCAAATATTGCTGAACACTCTGAGTTCCAGCTTCTTTATATAGAAAGTAGAAATAAACACTAAATAGTATTTACTGCATTTGTAAGTATTGGTAAATGATGAGACAAATACACGGTGGAATATAACACCGTTATTGTTGTTGTTAATACTATTATCCTTGGTATTACCATTGTTCTTAATTGGTATATTTTGAACTAACAGTTGGGGTACCCTGTTGCAGATATACAATTTAAGCATGTGCAAAGCTATGTGTATAGATTTGTGAAACACTACATTATCATTCTCTTAAAATCCAAGTTCTGTAATTCAACATTTTATTGCATGTCACCTCATTTTCTAATTATTTTACTTTGTTTTGTTGATTCTCACTATCTAAATGATAATTTCTAGGAAGGCTCTGTATCTTATGGCACATAAATACCCTTTCCTGTAGTAGAGGTATAAAAAATATGAATTGGAGATTAAAAGTATGCATTTTCAACCAATTTAGAAGATGGAAAAGTTATTAAAAACAACACCGAACAAATACTACAGGAAAAGCTGCTTGCATACAAATTAGAAATTGAGAAACCAAATCCAATCAAGCTCTTAAAAACTCCAAATTTTCCCTTTATTTTCTTATTTCTTATTGCCTTTTCTCCCTTATTATTGCAAAAACAATTCAGCCTTAGGCTCACGGCAAGTAAAAAAAAAAAAGATTTGAGTAAAGAATACCCATAGCCTATGCCTTTTAATAATTTGGCACATATCCTTCCAGATCACTTTTAATACAGTAAAGAAATGATCAGACCACACCTATTCTTTTGAAAATTATCAGAAGTTATATAACCAATTCCATCATGGGACATTTAGGTTGTTTCCAACTAAGCCCGCTTATTGGATATTCAGGTTGTTTCCAAGTTGTCTTTTTTGTTGGATATTAGGTTATTTCCAACCCATTACTGTTGTCTTATGTATTGCTGTTGTAACAGATTCCCACACATTTAGTGGCTTAAAACAGCACAAATGTATTCTCTTACAGTTCTGGAGATCAGAACCTGAAACCAGTTTCAGTGGGCTAAAGCCAAGATGTCAGCAGGGCTGGTTCCTTCTGGAGGCTCTGAGGAGAGAATCTATTTCTTTGCCTTTTCCAGCTTCTAGAAAGCATTCCAATCTCTGCTTTTGTCACATTACCTTCAATTCAGGATAATATTTCTCCCTCTTTTCCTCTTAAGAGGATATTCGTGATTATATCATTGGGCCTCCTTGGAGAATCTCTGCCTCAAGATCCTTAATCATACCTGCAAAGTCTCTTTTGCCATATATTTCCGGGTTCTGGGGATTAAGACATGCACATCTTGAGGGGTCATTATTCAGCCAACAACCACCACTATAAAGAGTATGAGCAGGTAGAATAGCCTGGGGAAAACACTAGGGAAAAAAAAATCCTAAAACTTTTATGAAAAGTGATAAAAATGTTTAAAGACATATGAACAGTTGTAAAACTGCCAAAATTTCTAATGCTGCCTGAAATAGGAACCAGTGGCATCCATTTCAATCAAGGCATTTCAACCAGTTTGAAGTCTTGACCAATCTGTTCTTTATCAAATAACCTGAAGTCTACCACATAAGCACAAAGAAAGGTAAGTAAAGTAAACTGTGAGAGGTTGTGTATCTCAGGATATGAGTCTCAGAGAAATAAGCTGAGCTATGAAAGAAAAGAAGTGAATCGGGGGGTGGGCATAAGGGAGGAAGCTGCTGACACAGAGAATGTGGTAGATATGTGAATGGAGAAAGACCTGAGATAAAAGAGAGCGTTGTGTATTTAAGGAACTGAAGGCAGGTTTGTGTGACTAGTAGTGTATTTTTGTGTTGGTAGTGGAAGGGGAGCACTGCAGAAAGAGGAAGCTAGTTAGTTAGCCAGGGGCCGGACGGATCAAGGCAGATCTTGTAAGGCCTGTTGTGTGTCCTCTGATACATGAACTTAATATTGTTAATATGGCAGCATTCCCCAGATTGATCTGCAGATTTAACACAACCCCTATCAAAGTTCCAACTGATTTCACCTCCCTGCCTCAGAAATTAATGAGCTGATCCTAAAATTCATACAGAAATGGAAAGGACCCAGAATTGTTAAAACAATCTTGGAAAGGAAAAGTTGGAGGACTTACATTTCTTAATTCAAAAATTACTATAAAACTATAGAATTAAAGATAGAACATTGCTGGCATAAGGACAGACCTAGAGACTAATGAAATAAAAACCCTTCCATTTACAGTCAACTGATTTTCAACAAGGGTGCTGTGATGATTCAATGGGGAAATGACAGTCTTTCCAATAAATGGTGCAGAAATTGTTGGTTATTTAAAATATTAAAAAGTAACAACATAAACTTAGATTTTACCTTATATTATACAGAAAAAATCAACTCAAAATGGATCATAAATCTACAGGTAAGAGTTAAAATTTGAAGATATCTAGAAGGAAACATATAGGTTAGCCATTAGAGACATACAAGTCAAGACCACAGTGAGATACCACTTCATACCCACCGGAATGGCTGTAATGAAAAAAGGACTGATAATAACAAGTAGTGGCAAGAACATGGAGGTATTAGAACTGTCACACATTGGTAGTGGGAATGTAAAATGGTACACACCTTAGAAAAGAGTTTGGCACTTTCTCAAAGTGTTTAGCACGTAGTTACCATACGATTCAGCAATTCCACTTTTAGGTATCTACGCAGAGAATTAAAAACGTGAGTCCACACGAAGGCTTGTATAAGAATGTTAGCAGCAGCACTGCTCATAACAGCCAAATGTTCATCAGTTGATGAGTGATAAATAAAGCATTATGTATCCGTACAATGAAATAATTTGGCAATAAAAAAGAATAAAGTACTGATACATACTAAAACTTGGCTGAACCTTGGAAATATTATGCTAACTGAAGGAAGGTAATAAAAATGATCACATATCATATGGTTCCATTTATAAATGTTCAGAATAGGGAAATCTTTAGCAGCAGAAAAGTAGATCAGTAGTTGTCTAGGGCTGGGGGTGGTGGGGCGGAGGATAATGGGAGTACTGCTAGTATGTTTGTATTTCTTTTGGGGTTGATGAGATGTTCAAAAATTAGATCATGGTGATGGTTGCACAACTCTGTAAGGATATTGAAACCCATTGAAAAGTATGTTTTAAATGACTGAATTTTTTAATGAATAAATATCTTAATGATATTTTTAAAATGAAATCTAATACATCTACAATGTAGATACACCTCAAAACATTATGCTACATGAAAGAAGCCAGACACAAAAGACTCCATATTGTATGATTCCATATTGTATGAAATGTCTGGGATAGGCAAATCTACAGAGACAGAAAGTAGATAATTGATTGCTTAGGGCTTGTGATGAATAAGGAATGGAAAATGAAGTTTCCTTTTGGGATGATGGAAACATTTTAAAATTAGATTGTGATGAGGGCTGCACAAGTCTGTAAATATGCTAAAACCTATTGAATCATAAACTCTATATAGGTGAATTTTGTGGCATGTAAATTATATCTCAGCAGAGCTGTGAACGTATTTTTAAGTGTCCTGGGGGTTGGCATGGTCAATTCCCTTCAGTGCAGAAATGGAAAGAGGACAAGATTGGAGCAGAGGGCACATTAAATATATCATGTGAGAGTTAAAGCTGGCCAGGTGGTCTTAAATTCTGTTAAGAAATAGATATTTATTCTCTAGCAGACTGTGATAGTAATAGTTTCCAGCTCTAGTCAATTGCTTACCATCTTCACAATTTTTGTTACAGCCACAGCACACTATAGCTATGTGACACGTGATGCATCCGTGGAGAAAGGATGTTTCAAGATGTATTATGGTAAGTTTGCTGCTTAGCAAGTCAGCTGATTTAGAGGCAGGGGATTAATCAGGCTGTCAACTTGTTTTCCTGGAAATAGATGAAGCAAAAGAGATAGTAACTGTGGCTTTCTCAATCCAGCTGTTTAAAATGTTTATGCCAATAGTGTCTGAGTATCTGTTTCCTTGGCTATAATTGAGGGCTTTCCCTAGACACCCAGGGGGGTGTTCTGTAACAAGTGGTTAGTATTGACGTGTTAGGGAAAACAAAAAAACAAAAAAACCCTGCTTCTTACACACCCCAAGGCCTCTCATCAATAACTTGTACCTCACATAACAATACATTTATGAAAACTGACTTATTTTTAGACTTCCTTCTCATGATAAAGAAATAAGCAAGCCATAATTTCACAATGTCACAAAATTCAATACAGATAGTATATTTTTAACTGTTGGAGACATACATATAAAAAGCTGGTACACATGTATGTATATGTGTGTGTCTATATATACTGTAAAGTAAAAACAGAAATTTAAACACATATAACTAGGTGTTGTGTTCATTTCTCAACTGTTTAGGAGAGCTCTGCATGGGAAATAAAAGGAAGTAGGTTAGTGTACCCATTCGTCAGATGTATGGCGTGAGTAGTACTTAGGATTCAAAATGATTATAAAGCTAAGGGAATGAAGTAGAGGGCTATAAAAGCCAAGTAATATCTGACAAGTTGGCCTGACCAAGAGACTGTAACCGAGCGTGAGTTCACTTTAGTTGTCATGATGCTCACGCTTTTCAGAGGCACGCAGAAGCGTGTTCATCTGCAGTTGATATGGAGATTGAGCTTTTCCTGGAAACAATATAACAGCATTTAAATACTCTTTTGTCCTTTGTTAATAAGATGGTTATCGTAACCTTTAGGGGCTCAGGTGTTTTCCTTTGCTTGAAAGCATGGACATGTCTAGACAGAATGTGCTCTTGTTCCTGGAAGGGATCCTGACCTTCGCCAGTGCCCTTGGAGAACAGCGAGGATCAAGGACTGTGGGGGATGGTGCTGAAAATCTACAGCTCACAGATGCAGATCTAGGAGCCTGGGTGTGGACCCACCAGATATTATACCCATGGTCATTCGTAGCAACATAGCAACATTCTTCTGGTATCTTTTGTTTTGATCAGGGGTTCTTGAAATCGGAGTTCTGTGGAAATGGTAATTAGGTTTAAAGTATTATTGAAGAACGGATCTTGCCTGGATAGTTAACAAAACAATTGCTCCTGCTTCCTTCCTCTGACAGTGTATGATTAAGTTATCATGAATTTGAGCCTTGGAAGGGCTCACCTAGAACATGACATCATGGACTCCTTTGGACCCACAGACTTCAAAAAATTCCATTTAGTCCGAAGTTCCCTGTTTGGGGATGAGGGGCTGGCAGTCCAAAGAGATGAAGATGGGGCTAGACAGCAAAGAGGCTGGATTTCGGACCCACCTTCCTGGACATGGTCTGTGTCCTTTCTCTCTACCACAAGGCCTCAGAAAGGGCATGGGCTTTGGTATCTGCACGTTAGCATGTACTAGCCGTGTGAACTTACATTTCTTCATTTGTAAAGTGAACAACAACAGAAAAAACAATCCTGTATGGTGTTATGAGGGCAAGATGAGTTGTTGAGCATCCATCACTGTGTGCTTAATAAGAACTCTCTGCATAAGAGCACTGATGTTGTTTTTTCTATTCCCTGCCTCAGCTTTGGTGAATATATTTGGAGAACATAGTCACTGTGGCCCTGGCAAAGTATATTGTCATCCTGGGAAAGACAAAAACACTGGATACCAGATGCCGCTGCACAAAGCAGAAGCCTCTTCAACCCTGAATCTAGTTCCTGACCTAGAGGAAGAATGATGTATGTGAAAACAATTTGTACAATGTAAAATGCTATAAAAGTGCTAGTTTTTGTTATTATCGATGTAACTTAATCTATTTTAATGATTTCTTTTTTATGGTCCCTAGCACAACTTTTGCCTGGAGGGTTAAGACAAATCAGCTTTGGTGATAAACATGTCTTTGAGCAAGGGTCGCCCTTGGCAACAAGAGGGCTAATTGCTTAGAAACAGTTGCCTTCTGGTAAGGAAGGGAGAGCAAAAAGGAGTGTAGAATAGTTCCAAATAGTTCCAAGGAGTTCATGACCAAATCTTTGCAGCTCAAGAGATGGGTTCTCAGGCTATTGTTGGTCTGTCACTCAGAGCGCCATTTTGTTTGGATGAAGCCAGACTCTTGTAGCAGATCTGGGAAGAGATTCTCCTGGGAACCTGTGGATTATCCACATTTTAGAAGACTGAGGCCAGTCAGACATTCTACAGACTGAGATGTCACTGAGTCAGGGGCCAAGGGTGTGTGTCATCTACTAGCTCACTTGTGAAGGCCTCGTCGGCCTGGAGAGACTGAGGTGTGGGCCTGCAATTTTACCTGGGAAGCAGCTATAGGAACCTCTCTTTTAGGATTCCCTAGGGTCAGGTAGAGATTATACTTTACCAACAAATGTGTGTTGGAAATCCTTTGGTGAGGATGAGCTGAAGGAAATGGCTTGCGTGGAAGGTTGGTGGTACTCAGGGGACTGGCAATACTAATGATCCCGGGGTGGTAAATATGTGTGTGTGTATGTGTGGGGGGATGGGGGGACTGTTGGAATTGAACATGGCTATTGGAGTTGAATGTGCGTGTGTGGAGGAGTTGTAAAAAACAAGGGGACTTTTTTTTGCAGTAGCTTTTTTTTCTGTTTATAAAAGAAATACAAGAATAGTGTTGGTTGCTGGACAAGTTTGATTTGAATGGGTATGTAGATGCCAAAAAACATGGGAAAATATAAAAAAGTATAAAGAAGAAGATTAAAATCACTCACAATCTACCACCAATAAGTAATTAAAAGCACTGTATGGGTGTCAGTCTGGACTAGAAATGACCATAAAACATGACAACAGTTAGTTGGTTAAAATAGTGAGAAAAGAGACTTCTGTCTTCCTTTCTTCTTTTGATTTCAGTTTGCAGTAGTTTCTTCTAGTGCTTTTAATGGACATATATGGATGAAAAAGCTATAATGGTAAATTTTATAAATTTAGAGCGCAATTGTATATGCTGCTTTGTTATCTGTTACCTTCACTTTAAGCATATTGTGAGCTTTTCCTTTGTGAGTAAATATTTTCTAAAATATGATTTAAATGGCTTCTGTGGAGTTCATCATGTGAATAGATTATAATTGGTTTTAGAAATTCCCTATAGTGTACATTTAGTTAGTTCTATTTTTTACTGTGATAAATAAAACTACTCAATATCTGTATGCATCATGTTTGTGTGGATCTCTATTGCGTCCTTGAGATAAATACTACAAAATAAAATCATGTGGCCAAAAGGTATACACATTTTTCATGCTTCTGATACATACTATGGGATTGTGTTCTGAAAATATGAATTTATACTCCAAGATGAGATGTTTGAAAAGGTATAAAGAGGGAGACTGGGAAACTGGGAAGCTTTGGAGAAGAGAATTCTCAGGGATTTGTGTTTGAACCAGTAACAAGGTCAGCAAAGTGAGCTGAGGGCAACATTTCACCTCGAAGCGGTAATTAAAGAACATAGTGTCTATGAAAAAAGTTCCTTGAACTCTTTATGAGCTTTACAAAATCTTTTCTGCTCTAAATGGTAGAACACAGATTCAAAATAGTGTCTTCTAGTCGAAATCCCTCATAGTTTTCTACTTGAAATTTCCTATATTCCTAAGGAAAGAGCGTGGCATGATGTCCTTTTTTAATACCTTGTGATGAAACAGAATGCCCTTCCTCACCTTTGAGGCAAGAGCAGCTCCCACAAGGGTGGCTGAAGTGACAAAGAATGAGGCTAATGTACAGATACACAAGAAAGGGCCAATTTCTACAAAATGAAATGGCTATTTTAAACTCAAAACCCACTTTTATGTCGTTATATATTATTGCTAAGCACAAAAGAAATTTTAAAAAGCTCTTTTCAAAAGGACTACTCAGCTCCTAATCCAGATCTATAAATTACAAGTAAGTGTGAAGCTCTGTAATTGACTGAAGAGTGACAATTATGTGGCAAGTAGTGACAAGCAGAGTCTACTGAGATGTGGCACACACGCACTGTAACCCTCTATCACGGTACTTTGTTAAAAGTTTTAATATTGGTCATTTCCCTCAAATTCATCTTACTGAAATGGGCAGCAGGAAGAAATGCTTGGTTCTAGGATTTCTTACTTTTTTTTTGGACTGAATTGGGCATTGAAGGCAAAGAAGAGAAAGAACAGACCTGTCGGTTGCTGAGCAAGTTTGATGACAAATGTTATTAGAAAACTGTTTCCTATTCATTCCAGAACCATCCCAGCAAACGAGTCTATTTTGGAGCCCGTATCAGCAAAACGTGAAGGGTAAGCCATTATTTTTGTCTTCTTTTTACGTCATTCTCAGGTGGTGGGGGTGAAGGAGTTTTGGGCGTGGGAGTCAGCGTCTGGAACTGTAGTCGTGATGCCAGCCCTGACTCTGACACCGTTTATCTGACTTCCTATTCTTGGGCCTCAAGAATGTAGACATTCTAGGATTGCTTAGAAACAAGAAAATTCTGGTCTCTAGCAGATCCTTTCTCACTTCTAAAGCTCAGAAAAGAAAGAGACAAAAGGTTTTGTATGATACAGAACATTGCTCATCAAAGAGTAGTGGTCTGTGGACCAGCAGCATCAGCATGACCTAAAGTCCTGTTAGAAATGTGGAATCTCAGGCCACATCCCAGGTCTGCTGTATCAGAATCTGCATTTTAACAAGAGCTGGTGATTCATGTGTACATTAAGGTTGAAGAAGCAAGCACTGATGCAGAAGTATGCAGTGTTGCAGCTTTATTGTGAATTATTACACTAAACTCTCCTCAAGTGAAAATAC
This sequence comes from Eidolon dupreanum, assembly GCA_028627145.1. Classification (NCBI taxonomy): domain Eukaryota; kingdom Metazoa; phylum Chordata; class Mammalia; order Chiroptera; family Pteropodidae; genus Eidolon; species Eidolon dupreanum. Next base: position 18,704,688 of record CM053507.1, read on the forward strand.
AGTGTGGGAACACTAATTTATTTCTGAGCTAATGTTCATAGCAAGACTCCTTCACCTGGAAGGCTTCTGCCCTACTCCCCTCACCCCCCAAATGTCATGTCATGAAATGGGATCCATGACTGATAATCTGAACTTGCTAACAATCCATTGTGAGAAAGGCAAACATGGGTTAGATTTCTGGGTGTGAAGTGTGTGCGGCACGCATGTACACACACGCACATACTCTTTAGACAGGAAAAGATTGCCAGAAATTAAAAGGGAAAATAGCTATCTACTATTTTATTACCATAACAAAGCAGCTTTTTTTTTTTCATTTTTCTATATTCTTTCTCAGTCCTTTATATAAATACAACTATAATTTTGGCATAGTTGTGACCATAGCATAGACACAATTTTATATTGGGCATTTAACATTATCTAGTAAGCATTTCCATGATGCTGCATGGTAATAGTAAACGCATACTATAAAATTTTTAGCAACTACTTACACAATTAAATCTTTACTGATGCAAATGTTTTCCTTTGATCATATTTCATGCTTTATATTTGAAATATCTTTAGAGTGTTGGATAAACTGTAATGTTGTTTGTTTGCAACAGGAAAGGATTGCAGTTAGTCCCTACTTACCTCTTTCCTGGACCTTCTAATTCCTTTCCATTCTTACAGTGAAGCAAAGGAAAGAGGCATGAGAAAAGTTTTTGCTCATAGCTTCATTATTGTTATTTATCACAGAAGTTTTCACTATTCAGTACCTCATAACATAAAATGAAAACTAGAGTTTGTCATACTATATATTTTGTAAATGGAATCACTTACTTTGTTCTTCACTTGTCATCAGAACTTCTGAAGGTTATCTTCCCAGCAAGGTTAAATGAAAAAGCCAATATGTGTGTGTGTGTGTGTGTGTGTGTGTGTGTGTGTGTGTGTGTGTACATACACACACAGACACACATATATGTGTATATATACACACATATATATGTATGTATATGTATATACACACACACATATATATATGTGTATGTATATATATATATAAATAAAAACCTACCCCTTTCATTAATAAAGTAATTTGGCATATCTACTGTGATTGAAATAGCGGTGAGAAGTAAGTTGTTCTATTTTAAAAATAATTCACACTATCAGGGGTATTTTGATTTCCCTATCTAGTATGTCTGTTCTTATTTAATTTTCAGAGTAGTCTGGTGGTTGCTTTATGTTCTCTGTTCAGGGAATTTAATTGTCATCAGCAGGAGAGAGAGAGAGAGTAGTGTGTGCTTATTCCACTTCAACTTTAACTTGCAGCCTGAGGAGTCTTTGAAAAGATTTCTTCAGCACTTTCTGACTTTCAGTGTTGAGGCTGAGACAACATTTCGATGACATTCTGATTTTTGATATTTTGTATGAAACTTCTTTCATGTGATCCAGGGCATCTGAAAAGCCAGTTTCTTGTCTTGAATGTGGATCAGTAATGCAAGGCATCATTATGGCATTCTGCGTATCTCCCAGCCTGATTTGACTGAAACCCAAATTGCTCATCCTTATGCTATCCAAAGCTAAAATTTTTCCAGCACTTTACTCCATCCTAAATATACCTATATATTTTGGATATTAATAACATTCGATATTTTAAAATTTTTGATATTTTCCCCCCAAAATTAGAACTATATAATTCCTTTCCACCTGTAACTGTCAATAGTCTCCATGGTCTATCTGTACCCAACCCAAGCCTCTTAATGTTCCTCCACATGATGCAACTTTCCTTCATGGGAGGCCTGGCCTAGGGGATATTCAGGAGACAAGCTGGGCCTAATCTGACAGTAATTTTATTTTGGCATCATTAACCTCTACTTATGACTGATCTAGAAATTCAAGTCGGGTTTACAGAAGTCTCATTACCCCCCTTTTAAGAAGATACTAGGTTTGGTTAGCTAGCAGCTCCAGTATACAGAAGAGGATGAATTTTCTACTATTTTGAAAATGTTCAGAGCAGAGAAAGACGACGAAGTGGAAGGAGGAAAAGTATTTTAATTCTTGTTTTGGTTGATCAAAAGAAAGTTAGGATTTAGAGAAATTTTCTGGGGAAGAAAAGGTATACATTGTACAACACTGTCAATTTCATAATGGAAATTAATGAATGAAAGAAAATCACCACAGATCCCACCTTTTCCATTATTATCCTGTGCTCATTTAAAAATTTCCCCTGTTGATACTTATCCAAATGTTCATATAATTTATAGGTAGTTTTAATTATACTATGGAAACAACTTTGTATATGGCTTGTTTCACTTAGTATCATGCATGCTGCTATGTAATTTCTGTAATTATAATTTCTTAATGAGGGAAAATGTTTCATTTAAATCAGTATACCATAATTTATTATCACTGAGCATGTAAGTTCTTTAATATCATAAAGAATTTTGTGATGAACAGTCTGGGGCGTATATAGTTTTTTTTTTGAAAGAACAGTTTGTTCAGATAAATTCTCAGGGGTAGAATTATTGATGCAAAGCAGGCGAACATGTTTCTAGCTCTTGAAATGTATTGCTATATTACCTTTAAAAATATAGTGCTATTATTTACTTCAAAAATGTGTATGCAAATTCATATTGCCACCTGTGTAAATTTGGAAACCAGTTATCTTAGGACAATGAAGCCCTTCATGTTCTGGCACCTTCTGGCTTTCCAGCCTCCTCTTCCCTGGGCCACACACACTCTTATCTTACTCTATCTTCTACATGTACTGACCTTTCATTCCTATAATGTTTCATGATCTCTTTTTTGTCATGTCTTCACACATACCATTCTCTCTGCCTGCAGCATTCATTCCCTGCTTTTACGTCATCCTTCAAGCCTCAGTTTGACCGTTAAATCCTCCAGGGTGAGGTGCTTCTCTTTTGTACCGCATGGCCCCTTTGTCTTCCTATCACTGTTTTTATCATTTTGTGCATCCCTTCGCTATTTTTCTGTTTCTTCACCTTGACATTGCAGTGCCTAGCTGGTTCACTGTTGTATTTATAGTGTCTGGCACAAGTGGAACTAAGTAAGTACATAATAAATGAAAAACCAAGCTAAACTAAACTAATTAATTAAAGAGACATGGAGGAGAACTCTAATCTAGTTTAATCTGCCTAGACATTTAATTTAAAATGTTATTGGGAAAAAAAGGAAGAAAAACTCCAATTCTATGTTCCCAAGGATAAAAAAATAAATTGTTTGTAAATTTGGGGATGTCATGAACCTCAGACAAAAGCCAGACCAGCTTCCAAGAAGTTAGCATGCAACCTTTATGGTCACATCCCAGCAAAACCAGAATGGAAGAGATTAAAATTCATTCAAGTGGCAATGTCTGGAGTGGGCACTGCACAATTTAAACTTTATCAGCAAAGGAAGGCCATTTGGGAAAGGAAGTGCAAAAGAGGAAAAGCAAGACAAGGATAATTTGGTTACTAGGCAAAGGTAGAAGGGGCATACTCACGGAAGGTCCCTCTGGATTGGTGAAATAAGAGGAAATAAAATTAAAAAATATATATTTATTGAGTAGAAGGTATGGAATTAGATACTCTAGCTACAGAAGATATTAAGAGGAAAAAATATTGAGGTGCTTTTAAATAGGTTAAGTTTGGATGAAACTGAGAAAAAAGAGATTTGGGAATAGTTATTTTTTTATGGAGAAGAAATTGAAAAAAATATGGGGAGGAACTGCAAGAGAAGTATTTTTCTCTTTAATAGCTAGAGAATGGAAAGGATGAGGCATCTTATTCATGGTTATATGTGAGAATGGTAGGAAGCAGATATTTTTCATCTAAAAATCTCTCAACATTAACATTTTCATGGCAGAAAAATTATTAACTTGGAGTCATATATAGTCTATACAAATTTTATGTACTGATTTGATATAGTTTTATAACTATTTTCATGTATTTACATAATTTTTATTATTGTAATTAACATCCAGAAGAAAACAAGGGAAACATATAGAAAGGTAAACCGGAGGGAAAGGAGAGTCGTGTGGCACCAGGGACTTCCAGTGAATGGGGAAGATATCTTGAGGGGTTAATAAGTGCCCTGTGTGGTGGAGAGAATTGAGAATATAGGAATATTTTTGTGAAAAGCGATAATTGGCAGTTTAGGGAGACTACACCATATGAAAGATATATATACAGGAAGACAACATCCTAAAAGGTACTTCCCAACCCAAACCAATCAATAATGAATATGAGCTGTATGTGAAGCCTTGAAGCTTGCAGTATCACTTATGAAACAGTAACATGCTCAGGCAAGTGAGGTGCCTCCTGATATTTTGACAAAATGCTTTCAGCACCAACCCCAGCTAAAAGCTGCTTTACTGCCCTCCCCACCTCACCACCCGCCCCCGCCCCCAAAAGATCTGTCCACTGACAAAAGCTTTACAAAAATATTTCCTTTTCAGGTTTAACTTTCGGGGATTCCACTGGATGAAAACTATGATTCACAGGATCAAGGAGATTAACGAAAGGAAGGATATTTTGCCCAGCATCACTCTGGGCTCTCATACCTGTTCCACCGTCTCCAAGTCTGTGGAAGCAGCTCTGGTATTCCTCACAGGGAAGGAAGAAAACAAGCCCAACGTTAGAAGCTACTGGAGCATTTCTGGCAGCAGGAATGGTTGGAGCAGGTGGGTCGTCCTTATCAGTTGCTGCTTCAAGAGTTCCAGGGTTATGTTATTTACCTCTGGTATCTCAAATTACTGTGCTGGGTACTAGTTTATAAAGAAACACAAGTTACGTTTGTGGGAATTGTAGCAAATAGTAAGGTGCTCAGGTGAGGCTGGGGTAAGACGCAGAGACAGATGGGGATGGTGAAATTGCTACTGTTGCTAATTCCTCTGTTCAGTTCTACTTCCGCAGGTGTGACTTCAAGCCTGTGTAGAAGTGATTTCAGACACTTCTACATCCCTTAGGTTGCTGCTTTAATTTTTGGCTTGAGGTTTTGATCCAGTGGTTCGCATGTTAACATCGCACTAGGCGCTACACACTGGAGCACCGGGTGAAGCACAGAGCAGGTGACTGGGAAATACTGGTTGGTCGGTTAACAAATGATATAAGGAACTCATTTGGTTTCTTGCCTATACTGCTCTATAAACTATCATGCTGAAATAAGCCTGAGAATTTCACAAGATAGCTAGTATATTGGGATGCTAACTTTACGGATTATTTTAAATTCAGACAGTGACATATTTCAACTTAAGAATAGATGATATAGGAAGAATAGATTATTAAGAAAATATAAACCTCTAGAATTATTTCTAAGGATGGGTCATTAAATTATCAATAGTCAAGATTTATTAATGTGAATGATAATTAAGCTTATTTGTGTTACCGAGTGATGGGGGGATTTGAAATAATTATAAAAAGTAGCATTTACATAGTATTTCTTATATTGTAAAGCATACGTAATATTTCAAAGCTGCAAATGCACATGTAGAAGGAACAGGAAAATACTGAGAAACAGAACCAAGAAGAGGGGTCAGGTGATGCAGCTGGCACCTTAGGTGTGGCTTTCATGAAGCTGATACAGACTGCTGCTGCTTTGAGTCCTGTCTTCCACCGAATTACAGCTGTGGCCCAGACACCAGCTAGAAACCCCTAAATAGATTTTCTCATTTAAATCCTCATAGTAAATCTGCAAAATGGTAAAAATTCTTTTATGCAACACTTTCACATTTGTTGTTTCACTTAATATTCTGAGTATATTAATTGTTGTAATGTACAGCATATGTTTTATATAAGTATATTATTCTTTCTACTATACTGAGTATATGTTAAGTATACTTAATATACTTAATATGTAGATAACATTACCCTGATTTTATTTATAGGGAAACTAAAGTTCAGAAGGTTTAAGTCACTTGGACACAATCTTATACTAATGAATTATGTAGCCAGAATTAAAAATCAGGTGTCTCTACTTCTTAAATGAAGTCTTTCCTACATATGGTTTCCTTGATGTTACTGATTATGAGTTTCCAAAGAAGAAAGAAAACTTTAGCCAATGGAATAACAATAGGACAAAGGGTAGAGAAAAGAGAAAGTAGGAATATTGTATCACTTATGAAAAAACTGACAGTCATGGGGCTATGGAATTATAATATAGGAGGTTCTATTTGAGGTGGTACATTGATAACATGTGATGGGAATGGGAAAGGTTGGGGAAGATGTGACATATGTTCTTCATTGTAGAGTCAGTGAGGACGAGAGTAAGGTACAGTGGAAATGCATGTAAGACTGTCAGGAATTCATGGCACTGAATTCTTAAATTCTCACTAATAGAAAACACATACAGGGAGCACTGGCAAAATGAGAAAAAAAAAATACCTCTTCATTTATCTAGACCAGTGCCTATAAAATGAGTGATTCCCAGTAACTTTGTTGGAGAACATGTCTTAGACCTGAGGTTGAAGTGGAGCTTTCTACCACCTTTCTCAATCTGAGTCTTGGGGCCTAAATACTCAGAAGTCCTGGGTAGAAAGAAACAAGAACTGAGAAGAGGAGAGAAAGAGGAGAAAGTAGTGGCGGTGATAAGATACAGAAAGAGAGAGGGAGAGAGAGAGAGAGAGAGAGAGAGAGAGAGAGAGAGAGAGAGACACACACACACACACACACACACGGAGGAGTGGGAGTGGGGAGGGGGATGGAGGAGAGGGGAATGAAGGGGAGGGAAGAGAGAATTGGGCCTGCCACAAGACTGTGAGTCCACTCACTCCATCATCTGTATGAATGAGAAGTTAGATCTGAGAAAGCCTGGATGACTTGACCCATACACCTAGTCTCAGAAGAACATAGACAAAAGGGCAAATGACCTCCTTTGCAATGCTGTAACCCTTCCTGTGAAAAGTGGGGCATTTTATGTCATCATCTTAATAATTAGCTCTTCCAACTTCCTTTGGATTGGGGTGGGAAAAGTGTGGATGTGGAGGCCCAAAGTGTTTCCGTGATGGTCCCCACTCACTGAGTCAGGAAAGGAGTAGGAAACCTTTTGTCTATGGAAAGACATGAGAATAAAGGGAGAACTGTTAAGTTCCCTCCCTTGCCAATAAAAATATTCAGAGATTGTGTAATTTGAGATTTCTCTATTGCCTTCTGCATGAATATCTTCAATTGTAGGTGAGCTATGCCTCAACCTGCTCAATTCTCAGTGACAAATACCAGTTTCCAACTTACCTTCGCACAGCAGCCAGTGATAAGTTTCAGTCGGAGGCTGTGGTAAAGCTTATCCAACATTTTGGTTGGGTCTGGGGATTGCAACTAATGATGAGCATGGAAAATACAGAGTAAAAAATTTTAAGGAAAAAATGGAGAGTGCCAACCTGTGTATTGCATTCTCTGAAACAATTCCCAAAGTCTATTCCAATGAAAAAATGCAAAAAGCTATCCCGCTATAAAGAAATTCACTGCTAGAATCATTGTACTTTATGCATCTGATATTGAACTCAGTCCTTTTGTGCTGGAAATGGTTTACCACAACATAACTGACTGAACACGGATAGCGACTGAAGCCCGGATTACCTCAGCCCTCATTGCAAAGCCTGAATATTTCCAATATTTTGGAGGAAGTATTGGATTTGCAGTCCCAAGAGCTGATACACAGCAATTAAAAGAATTTCTTCATGATGTACATCCTGGCAAGGATCCAAATGATGTTCTGCATTTAACTGCACTTGGCTGAAGAGTAATGTTCCATACAACACTGACCATTGAGTGAGTATGATTGGCAAAGAGGACAGATTACATGCCATGTCTGATAAATTCTGTACCAGAGAGGAGAAGTCGGACGATCTTAAGAATATGTATCTGAGTGTGTCTTAGCTAAGAATTACAAACAATGTCAAACAAGCTGTGTATTCTATGGCTTAAGCCTTTGATGGTCTGAGCAGGTGTGAAGAAGGACATGGACCATATATTCCAGGAAATACCTGTGCATATATACCTGACTTTGAGCCTTGGAAGGTGAGCAGTTGTTTGTTTTACCTCATGATGTAGTTTGACGTGAAAAGAATTTATACTAAAAAACCTTTGATTTGCTTTTGTATATAATAGACGTGATTTTATCACATGCTCACCTAAAGGAAGGGCTTTCTTGTGTGACCTAAATGGGCATTTTTTAAGTTTCCATTTGTTATTATTAGGTTTGTTGTGAATGATAGAAAACCCCTGAAAAACAGTGCTTAAATAAGATTCCCCTCACATAAATGAAGTTTAGACATTAGCATTCTAGGGCTGAGAGAGCGGCTTACAGATCTAGTTCCTTCTCTTTTGTCATTTCACTGTCCTTAATATGTTGGTTCAGCTCATGATCTCCAATTGCTACTTGGGCTTCAGCTATCATATATATACTCTAAACAGCAGGAAGGAGGAAGGGCAAAGATGTGTATATCTCTCTCCATTTAAGGATATTTCTTGGAAATTACATACATTCTTCTTACATGTTATTAGCCAGAATTTATTCACATGGTCATATCTAGCTGCAAGGGAAATTGGAATGTGTAATCTTCACACAGTGTGGGAGGGGTCACTCAAGGCCGGGGAGGCCAGGAGGTAAAGGTTATTGGGTGACATCTTGAAGACATGGCTCTCATATCTCCTGCCTCAGATCTGATATCCCAGCAATTCATGTGGGAACACAGTCTCCTGAGAGATCTCTCACCAAGATGCATACCAATCGGAGTGCCGCTCTGCTTACAGCCTTTGGTAACTCCCCTCTTCCCCATAAAGGATAAAGCATGAGCTTCCCTGGTCTGGCACTGTCCGCCCCCCACGAGCTAGGCCCTGTCAGCATCTCTGATTTTATTGCTCCTTCTGTGATCCTCAGCACTTTCTTCTCCAGCAACACCAAATTGCTTGTTATGTTCAAGTCCACGGTAGCTGGAACCACTGAATCTACACTTTTATTTTTATTTTCAAATTGATCCCACATTGCATTTAGTTTTCTGTCTCTTTAGTCTCTTCCAATCTGTGGCAGTTCTTTGTTTTTTCCTTTGTTTTTCATGACCTTGATACTTTTTATTTATTCTGGCCAGATGTTTTTAGAATGTTTTTTTTTTTTAAATTTGGGTTTGTCTAAGTTTTTCTCATGATTATATTTAGATTATGCATTTTTTGCAAGAATGCCATAGAAGTGATGTTGTATTCTTTTCTATGCCTCCTATCAGGAAATACCTGATGTTACTATGTCTCATTATTGGTAATATTAACTTTGATCACTTAGTGACTATGTTTTTCTGTTGTAAAGTTACTATGTTCTCTTTGTAATTAATAATTATCTTGTAGGGCAATATTTTGAGACTCTGAAAATATTATGTTTCTCATCGCACTTTTGCACACAAATTTTAACATCCATCGAAGATTCTTGCCTGAAACTATTACTGTGGTGTTTAAAAAATGGACCCTTCTGTTTTATTTATATTAATATGGACTCATGAGTATTTATTTCTATTCTATGAGTAGAATAATCCACGACTATCCTTATTTATTCTGTTGCTCAAAATGTTCCAGATTTGACCATTGGGAATCACTTTAAGCTGGCTCCTGTTTCCTTTTGACACATCTTTATAATTTCTGAGCACTTCATTACTTTCTAGAACCCCAAGATGTTCCAGGCTCATCTTGTACCTCCTCTGCCCCAGCCATTTCTCCAGAGAGTGTGTTTCATTTACTGAAGAATGGAATTTAGAAACCAGACTTTGAATGCTAGATGTGTTCATTGGTACTGGGGAAATTGTAGCAAACTTATAATGAGAACTTAAGTTATAGTTTAAATGCCATGGGGAGGGGGAGGTCCCTCTGTTTTAAAAGAAATCATCTGGGCACTTCTTTTGGTAATAAAAAGTATCCTATATGACAAATAAAAACCCTCTTATTGTTATTTGAATATATCGATATTGTGATTTAAATTTATTCACAGAGGAACAAAGATGTGTTAGGATTGCAGAGGAGAATCATTAGGTAGGGTCAAGGGACCACAGGTGTCAGGGTGAATGTTGCTGGGTTAGTCTAGACAGGATTCACGCCCCTTCACACATTTCTCATATGATGTCAATAAGTTTAAACTGTAAAAAGCAAGATCTCATAGTAAAGAGGGTTAATAGGCACATTTAAGAATGCTTCATAAATATATTAAAGTAAAAAATTTTGATTTAAAATTAAAATGATAATCATACCACACTCATTCTTGTCAGCTTATCCCATTGGCAGATTTGATTAGAATATGTATATTTGTAAAATGCTTTTACTCTTCTGGTTTATTTGGACATTTCTAAATTCATTTCCATACCTGGTTGGTAGGGAACTGTGTCTTACCATCCAAAGATGATAAACAAAATTACGGAAAGGTTATTCTCAAGAATGGTTAGGGACTGGTAGCCTTTGAAAATTTCCTTGCTTGACTTTTCTGAAGATTGGAAAGAAAAAAATGCCTCTCCCTAGTGGACTTGGCGTGTTATGAGCTCTGATATAGATTTCATGTCGTTTGAGAACAGTGTATGGTAAAAGAGGGAGAGGGAGAGATAAAAGGGCAAGTGACCTGGGGTGGCCCTAGTGGTGGATGGTGACTATTATAATACTTTCCTTGGTATATTGACTTACTAAAGCCTTTAGATTATATGAACTTAATCCCTATGAAAGAGATAGGGCAGGAATAATTTCCTTTCTTTTACCGACCAGGAAACTAATAGTTAGGATATATAACTTGTCCAAGGTTTGACATTTGACAGAGCTAAAATACAACTCCAGATCATCAGACACCATAATTCAGGCTCTTTCTAAGATGCTGTGTGGCCTCTCTGGTTTCTGGACGGTTAGAGGCCGGACTTGGCTCTGTGTCTGGGAAACGTAAGTCCAGCATGTGGTGTTGACAAAGACCAAGGACCCAGGATATATTCCAGTGCAGGCTGGTTACCTTCATACTGAAGAAATCATGCTCTTCCCTGGGTAAGTGTGAAGGAGTGAAGCAAGAGTAAGAGAAGTATTGTTTTGTCAGGAGATTACTGTCGATGTCTATAAAATCATTTTGTAGTTGTAGAACCGGCCCCATCCACTGTTGTATTTTGGCCATGGCCTCTTCTGTACTCCCTTATCCCACATATTATTCCCTTGGCTTAGAATCTCCTTGCCCCAATATTTGCCAGGGAGATTCCTGTTAATTTTTAAAAGCCCAGCTCAGATGGCCGCTTCCTGGGGAAACTTCCTCCAATTTTCCCAAGACAATTGGTTAACCATTCCCTCACCTATGCCCCCTCAAAATTCTTTCTACAACAGCAACATAGAGCACTCTGAATTTTACTACTTGTACTTGTTTATTTGTTTAGCCTCTCCACTGCACAGAGCTGTGCAAGGTTAGGGAATGAATCTTGCTGGTCTTTATATCTTTAGAACCTGATACATAGGGAAGGAAGTGATGGTAGTATGGAAGATTGGTACCTACTTACAAGTGGAAGAAATCTAGGAGAGAAATCAAAATATCCTTCTTCCCTAGATATGGAGGCATTAGGAAATATTAGACACCATTTTGCCGTAGTATAGAACAGTGCTGTCTAATCAAAATATGTGAGTCACACAGGTAATTTAAAATTTTCTAGTAACCAAATTAAAAAATAAAAAGAAAAAGATGAAATTAAAGTTAACATATTTTATTAAACTCCAAATAATATTTTAACATGTGGCCATAATCATAATATAAAATTATTAGTGAGATAGTTTAATATTTTTGAATTAAGTCTTTGCAATCCAGTGTATGTTTTATACTTACAGTTCATCTCAATTTGGCCAGCTACTTTTCAAGTTTCAATTGTCACAAGTGGCTAGAAGTTGTTGTATTAGACAGCTGAGATATAGAGGAAAAGAAAAAAATGTAATCCCATGAATTAGATGTGAGTTTTGAGATTATTTTCTTTATAGACTCTGTTTTTTTGGCAATCAAATTTTTACAAGTTGCTTTTCTCTCTGTTGTTTTTTCCCCTTGTTTTCTAGTTAATGTACTGTTTGAAGACACTTAGCTTTACTACCCATAATGGAATGAAAATAAAAATTGACAGAAAATGTTTATGGCCATACCACCCTGAACACGCCCGGTCCCCTCTGATCTCGGAAGCTAAGTAGGGTCGGGCCTGGTTAGTACTTGAATGGGAGACCACCTAGGAAGACCAGATGCTGTAGGCATAAAAAAATAAATAAATAAAATAGAACAAACAAACAAACAAACAAATAAATAAATAAATTTAAAAAAAAGAAAGAAATTGATGAAAGTGGTGATGTGACCGAATATTATGATATTCTAAATTGGCAATTGGATGACAATGCAGAGATTGCCTTTGTGAAGGTTGGAGAATATATATTCACAAACTCTAAGTTTGAACTTGTGATGAAAAAGAATGCGACGATATTTTGGAATACTGAATCATCAGAGGTTACTCTGACATCTTTTTTTAATATGTACAGAGAATCGTATTTCTAAATTGTTTCAGGTATATGGAATATCAGTTTACCTGGAGTTAGCTATTCCAAGTTAATTTTCCAAAGTACAGTGAATATCTTTTCTCTATATAGGTTCAGATCTTTGATTTTAAAACATTTTCTGGTTTACAGTTTTGATGTTAATTCTATTTTATTTTTCTTCTTCAAGTACCTCAAAGTGTTTGACTTCCTTTGTCTGTCTGCCATTTTATCCACTTTCTCTCTGATCATTTTTGCCTTTTTCTTTATCATATCCTTATTCTCTTGGTTGTTTTCCTGCCTTTAGTCAATGCCCCTTATTAAATTTTCATTATAATATATTCATTTTTGTATATCTTGTAACTTTTAGCTTAATATCTGAAATGGTTTTGTTTTTTTCTTTAGTTTCGTTCCTGAGTAAAATAAACTTTTAAAATTTCTTCCAGTTGTATATCTATTTATTATTTCTTTAGAGCAGTTTTTTTACCCCTTGCTTTATTGAAATATAATAGACAATTAGTTGCTCCTATTTATACTGTACGATACAATGAGTTTTTTTTTTCAATTATAGTTGGCATACAGTATCTTTGTTTCAGTTGTGCAGCATAGTGATTAGAGATCTGTATAACTCACGAAGTGATCATGCCACTAAATCTAGTACTCTTCTTCCTCCTTACATGTTTATTACAGTATTATTAACTATTTTCCTTATGGTACATTTTATATCTCCCTGTCTATTTTGTAACTATCCATTTGCACTCCTAATCCCTTTGCACTTTTTTACCATCCTCCCAACCCCCCTCCTATCGAGTAGCCCTAAAAATATTCTCTGTATCTATGAGTTTATTTCTGTTGTTGTTGTTGTTTATTTTGTTCTTTAGATTCCACATGTATGTGAAATCATGTGATATTTGTATTTCTCTATCTAACTTATTTCCTTGAGCACAATACCCTTTAGGTCCATCAAGGCAATATCTTTTCCATCCCCTTCCTTTTAGTCTGTGTGCGTTTTTTAATCTGGTGTGGGTCTCTTGTAGGCAGCATATGTAGGGGTCTTGTTTTCTTATCCATTCAGCCACTCTATCTTTTGGTTGGAGGACTTAATTCTTTTCTATTTGAGGTACTTGTTGATAGGAATGTAGTTATTACTGTTCTTTATTCATGTTTTTGATACATAATTTTTCTTCTTGAAAAACTCCCTCTGACATTTCCTGTAATACTAACTTGGTGTTGATAAATTCCTTTAGCTTATTTTCGTCTGGGAAACTCTTTAACTGTCTTTGACTCTAAATGATAGCTTTGCTGGATAAAGTATTCTTGGTTGTAGATCCTGGGTTTTCATTGAATATTTTGTGCCAAGTCCTTCTGTCCTGCATAGTTTCTTTTGAGAAAGCAGTTGCCAGTCTTATAGGTGTTCCCTTGTAGGTAACTGCTTTTCTCTTGTTGTTTTTAAGATTCTCTCTTTGTATTTAACCTTTGGCATTTTAATTATGATGTGTCTTGATGTGGGCCTTTTGGGGTTCCTCTTTCTTGGGACTCTCTGAGCTTTCTGGGGTTGTATGTCTATTTTCTTCACCAGGTTAGGGAAATTTTCCATCATTATTTCTTCAAATAGCTCTTCAATGTCTTGTTTTCCTTCAGGTACCCCTATAGCATGTATATTTTTTACATTTAATTGTGACCATTAGACTCCTTAAATTGTTGTAGACTTGGCATCTTTTTTCTTGCCATTCTGATTGAGTGTCCTCGGCTTCCCCATCCTCTATATAGGACATTTGATCCTCTTCTTTATTCACTCTGTTTATTCCATTTAATATAATTTTAATCTCAGATAATGTGTTCTTCACTTCTGACTGGTTCCCTTTTATAATTTCCTTTTCCATTTTTAAGTTTTTTATCTCTTTGTTCAAGTTCTCACTGAATTCATCTACACCTCCTCTAAGTTCATTGAGCATCTTTTTAACCAGTGTTTTGAACTCTGCACCTATTAGATTGCTTGACTCCATTATATCTGGATCTCTGTTCTGTTCTCTCATATGGTTTCCGCTTCTTTGTCTTCCCATTTGGGCTGCCTTTCCATGTCTGTTTCTATGTACCAAGCAAAGTTCCTAAGTCTCCTGGTCTTATTAGCATGGCTTTGGGTAGTAGGTGTCCAGTGGCCCAGTCCTGTGAGGGGTTCAGCAGCAGGCCAAGCTTAGCCCTAGCCTGTGCCCCTCCAGGGCCACCTGTTAAGATTCAGAAAGCGATCCGCAAATGCTGTGCTATAGTGGCCTCAAGAGGCCACGCCAGAAATTGTAGTCAGCTGCCACTAATGTCAGTCTTGGTGCTGCTCAGCAAGGAGCACCTGACTCACAGAGTATATACCTGGATGTGGCTTGGGTGGGGCCGTGAGTTGGGGGAGGAGGAGTTTCAGAGAATCCTCTGGGTGGAGCGTCCTCTGTTACCCAGATTGATGACATCTCGGCTATGGCGGTGCTGTGTCCACACATTGGGAGGGCTTAACAGAGGAACAATGGATACCACCAGCACTTCTGTCCTGAGCGAGCCTCACCTCTAGCCCTCACTCCGTCAACTCGGTGTCTTCCTGTAAGTCCCTAGTGCCCCCCCATCCTCCCCGCCCCAAGCAGCCAACTCAGCATGGGTGCTCAGATCAAGCAGGTCCGTAACCATGAAAGTCCACTTGAGGACATGGCCCCTTTGAGAGGCATCTGCAGCTGCCACTGCCGCAGCCTCTGTTTCACTCGGCCACTAGGGACCAGGCAGCCTTGCGTCTTGCCCCCTCCGACCTTCTACCATTGCAGATTGATTAATTATTTCTCTCCTTAGTGATAATACTTCTGTTCATCTAGATCCCAGGTGACTTTGCTTGCTGTTTGCTCTGTGTTTCTGACACAACTTTGATTTGGTTGCCAGAAGGATGAACAAAGCCTCTATCATCTATGCCATTTTTCCCCTCTATTTATGTTTTTAATTTTTAAATATATCTAATTTAAGAGATTTTTGCATATCTCCAAGTGCTTTACTGAGAATATTTAATTCTAGTGCTAGAATATTTATGTTAAGTGCTGTGTTCCAGTATTCTTCTGCTTAATTGTTGTGCGTGTGTGTGTGTGTGTGTGTGTTGCAGGGGAATTTTAATCTGGTGGAATGTTTTGACTTCATTTTCTGTTTTATTCCTATAGTAAACTTATGTCAAGGCACAATTCTATTTTTGGTTATTTTTACAGAAAAGGATGAGGGTTTGGGTTGTCTTACAAGCTCCTATATGAAGACTGCCCACCTCTGTTAGTGCAGTGAAGAGCAGTTTATTTATGACATGATTTTTGTGGTAAGGGAGGGCTTAATGTGCCTTTTGATTGTCCGATTAACTCTTGTTTCAGGAGGATTCTTAATTTTCCCTTTCTTTACCTGTCTACCATATCTCAAAAAGGCACTTCACCCTCTCTGTATACCTTCAGTCCCACTGAAGTGGTGCCTTCCTGAAACTGTCACCTTCGGTCCCACTTTCCTGAGACCTTTCCCTATAGCCAGTACTGTCTCCGTCAGGGTTTTGGACCTGTTTTAATGGAGGACAAATGTTTTCTTTCTAAGAACGGTTTTGTCTGGTTTTCATCAACCTTAGGTTCTCTGCTCCCCTTTACTCTGTTTTTCCAGATTTCCCTCATTTTCCACACACCCAGGGATAAGGAGGGAAGTCCAGAGCTGCCTTGCTGGGATTTAATGGCTAGTTTTTTCAAAGGACTTGCAAGTCCTTTGAAGTCAGAATATTTTCAGACTCTTTATGATGCTGAAGTCATGGGTCATGTGTGGTTTTATGTACTTAAAAAATATATATGGCTTTTTTTAGAGGATGTGTAAAGAGATCCACAGGTTAGCATCTGTCATCACCCTGGGGCAACCTGGTTTTTCTTTCCCTATCTGACAGTCGTTCTAGAGAGACTTCATTTCTTCCTCCCTTTATTCTTCTTCTATAGACTCAGGATAAAAGAATGGGAGGGAGAATTTACAAATATATAATACAACTTGAGGTAGGGAACGCTAGCTACTAGTATGGTATGTGTGCACAGACATGTCAACAAGCTTTAATGTGTCATTCAAAAATCTTACATCATAGCTTCCTTCTCACCAATCTCATGAGTTTCTTTCCTACAGGTAGATATCTTTTCTCTTCCTTGGCACAGAAAACCTCATAATCTGGCCCTAATTACCAAAAGGAAAGTTCATTTGAAATCCTTTCCGAAATATTGTTTTCAAAATTTTTCTGAGAGGTAGTAGAAGTAAGGTTTGAGGATTAAATGTACTGGTTTTGGATGTAAAGACCTTACCCTAGATAAAAAACTGTTACTTCATTATGATTCATTGTTTATTAATAATGAATTACACTTATTTTGTTATTACCAATTATTAGATTTTTTTCTTAAGAATATTTTTTCTTATCTTTAAAAATCATTTTATCTTTAAATTTACTTTTTAAATAATTTTTACATTTTTCAATTGCAGTCGACATACAATATTATATCAGTTTCAGGTGTACAACATAGTGATTAGACGTTAGTAAGGTAGTATCACAGTTTTTATTCCTCTTTTTGTAGCCACAGTAGGGCTTTGATATACAGGACTGAAAAGTGGTTGGTGAGCTAGAGGTGGGGGGCCCCTGAGTACACAATATAAAGACGGCACCCAGAGAAGTATTGGAGAAAGTTAAGGGGGAACTTCATCACTTATTAGAAGTTAAGAAGAAACCAGACAGCTGAACATTTACCCTTAATGCAATGTTATTTGTAAGAAATCAGGGTAATAGTCTGATATTCTAGTTTAGTGTTTACCACAGCGTTACAGTAAAATGATGGGGTGGTGGAAAACCTGGTAATTTAATCTTCCACATGAATCTCAGAATGAAGGAACCAGCTGGAGTGAGAGAGACAAAAGTGGGTGTCAGTAGAGCCAGAGCTTTTCCTTGTTGCCTTAAGACTTTTTTCAGGGAGTAAGAAGTGGTGGTGGTATGTTTTTTCATCTTGTTTCTTATTTATCTATCTTCCCTCTCCTGGTTTGGCCCTTTTGACCCAAGAGCTGAGATCTCTAAACAGTCTTCCAATTCATGCTGGGAAATGACAAGAAAATTAAGATTTCTGAGCTCTTATGTTGTGTCAGACACCTTAGAAATTGTTTTTTTTTCCTCTCTCTCTGCTAAACATAGGTTAACTCATACATACTCACAAAAGCATGCACAGACACACATATACACAGTAGTCCCTCCCTTTTTTGACACACCCTTAAGCAGTCCTTGAATACATTATGATGGGACATAAAAATAAAACCTTATCAGTGTTTACCACTCTAGGGGCATTTTATTTCTTTGAACTAGAGATGCTTTATCCAGTACAGCAACCTATACTTACATGTAGCTTTAAAAATTTAAATTGATTAAAATTAAATAAAATTAAAAATTCAGTTCCTTAGTCACATTAGTCATATTTCAAGTGCTCAACAGCCACATATGGCTAGGGACTACCATACTGGATAACAGAGATATATACAACTTGTATTATTGCAGAAAGTGCTGCCCTAGACTATAAACCATCTTCTGTGGCCCAGAGCTCTCTTCTTCAGCGGGGCCTGAGACTTTTCACTTTTGTATTCCTAGTGCCAGGCATATAGTAGGTGATCAGAAACAGAGAAGTTACCACTTATATATACACAAAATTTATAGACTGCTCCTTCTACTAAGAATGAGGGAAAATAGTAAAAATTTTAAAAGTAAAATCTATTTTCATGTTTCTTTAGAGCATAATAATTTTATTTTCTCATTTAAAAAAATTAAAATCAGAGTTACATTTGTTTTAATGAAATCAGTTCAAATGTAGTTCAATAAAAATTTACTAAGTAAGTATCTACTATGAATCCACCTCTGTGTTAAACACTTCAAAAAGACCACTGCCCTCACAGTACTTACAATCTAATTAATTAATTAAATCATCAAATATTATTGAGCACAATATTTTATAATATTTTATGTGCTAAACACTGTTCTAGGAACTGGGGATATGTCCATATACAAAACAGAACAAATCCATACCTAACATTTTAGCAAGAGGAAATAGGTAATAAACAAGATAAATAGATAGATTATGTTACTTTAAAGGGTGATAATGTTACAGAGGAAAAAAACAGCAGGGACTGAGATAGGGAGTGGAGTGCTGCGGGAAGTATTTTACTGTAATTTCATACTGTGGTCAGGGAGGGCCTCACTGAGGTGACATTTGAACAAATACTTAAAAGGGAGTAAATCCATGCATTATCTCGGGGAAGAGCATTTCAAAGAGAGGGAACATCAACTTCTAAGCCCTGAGGCAGGGGTGTGCTTGGCGTTTTGGAAGAACAGCAAAGGTCAGTGTGGCTGGAAAGAGAGAAAGGAAGAGTAGTGGGAGAGGGAATAAGAGGCAGGAGAGGGTCTGGTCACGTTCGGCCTTATTGGCTATTGAAGGACTATGGCTTTACACTGAGTGAAAAGGGGAGCTGTGGGAAATCTGACAGAAGAGAGTCATGATCTGACTTAGGGTTTAAAGGATTATTCTATCTGCCATGTTGCAAATAGACTATAGGAGGGGGGTTAGGTGGAGGACAAGAGTAGAACCAGGGAAACCAGTTAGAAGACCAATAAAATAATCTAAAATAATGAAAGAAGCTTGAATCAGGATAGATGTGATGGAGGTGGTACAAAGAAGTTGCATTCTGAATATTATCTTTATAGGTAGAAGCCACATAATTTACTGACAAATTGGATTTGGAAGTGTCCTGCATCAAACAATTAGTGAACACTATAAAGCAAATTTAACTTATGATGGTAAACTGAGACTGGAAGTTGGTGAGCAGATGGGCCTGTGTGAAGGAGAGGGTACATAGGTTGCAATAAAAAATAAGGTTGGGGATGATGGATGAGAATGGTGGTGTCAGTGACAGAGGTGAGGGATTTTAGAGAAGGAATAGGGTTAATTGGGGTCATTTTGGATATGTTGAAGATGAGGTGATAGTGGAAGTTTAGAATATGGACTTAGAGGTCAAGTGGGAAAGACATTGTGAAAAGAAATCTTTTTCAGGCTCTCAAGATAATTCTTGGGGTCACAACTCCCCCCACATCTGCTTGCAGGGACAGATTTGTCAAATTGTCCCCTCCCCAGAGTGTCATGAGCATGGAGTCTGGCTTGAGTCTCCAAAGTTGGAAAGAGCTAGCTTTAGGATTAACTTAGCACATCTAGAGTCAACCACAAGGCTGACTTTTGGCAAAATTCCTCCCTAGGCTCTCCACATTTTATTCTCTTTGTCTATTACTCTTGTCCAGCTATCCTGGGTTTCCTAATATGTCACAAAATGTCCATAGAAATCCAGATGTGAATGAACTCTTTCACCTTCACAAGCAGTGGTGACAAAGGGCTCTGTTACATGTGCTGTATTTGTCTTTGCTAGTGTCCCCATTTGGTGTGTACCGATCTGTGTCATCCCGGGACCCAGAAGGGGGTTCGTTGCAGGGAGCCAATATGCTGCTTTGACTACATCCCACATGTCATGGGAACCAGGTAGAGATGGTCATTTTATCATTGATATTAAAACACAATTCGTTCAACATGTTCCGGCAAAGAGATTCTTGGGAGCCTTCTTTATAAATAGATGTGAACAACTCACAGCACAAACCTTCATAATCCATCAGACTATTGGATGTTCTATGCAAAGTGGAAAAAATACAATATTGGGTTTCAATTCTAAAGCTGCTGCTGTTGGGAAAAAGACCTGCATCTGTGAATTTAAGAAAGAAAACTTTTTAAAAATGTAAACTATGAATAAATGGATTCATAAAAAGTATTTAAAATTCTTTTGATTTCTGAAATAGGTGAAACATTAATTATGGAAAAAATAGTAAATAATTGGAAAAAATAAGTGAATTATAGTTGTGTTTTACCAAATTATTTCTAATTTTGAACTATCTGATCAAGAATGCCATCCCTAAAGACTATTGTCTTAAATTCATAATTACTCAAGGTTTGTAGGACAGATGAATTCTGTAACTACTGCCCCATGAATTCTTCACTACAACCTGCTGAACTGCTGTTCGTGACCAGAATTTTAGTTGGGTTTGTTGTGCTTAGCCTTATGAAGCATGTTGGAGCAGGTTTATTTTTAGAACTACCTTCTATTAAAGATAACACAGATTATACTTGTCTTTTGTCAAAAGGCCCTCAACAGGAATTTATTTATGAGAGCATTTTAAAAATGTCCTCTAACGGAAAACAAGCACAATGTAACTTGAGCAACCCCCGGACCCCACCCACATGACCCTGTGTCTGCACAGAGTGACATCAAGAGAAGTCGGGTCCAGCAGTCACAGTGATTGAAAAGCACTTAACGATTCGTACCTGTATCTTTCAAAGAATATGAAAGAGATCTATTTCATAATCCACCACAAATTCATCTCAAATAAGTTTTTATGTTGCAGTATTGTTCCTTAGTGTCTCTGCCCAGCTAAATGTCCCCAATGTTTTCTCAACCTTAGTCAGCATGGTTGTCATTTTTGTTTCCCTTTTTATTCCCCGTCCTTTTGTTTTAAACCTATTCTCTTAAGTCTGCATTTGGAGAGTGAGGAGGGCAAAGCTGAGTGGGCAAAGATAAAATTCTCTTGAGTGGGTAGGGGTGATGTTGAATGGAAGATGAAAATACTTGTATTTTAATCAACCTTATCCCTATTACAATCCTCTTTATTGTCTGACCTTAGTAGCTTTAATTTTCTCTTATATGGGAAATCATCATTTGTTTTGGGGTTTATGAGGATACATACTTCCCTTCTCAATTAGATATTTGGAAGAGAAAGAGGCGTCTTACTGAACAAAACCCATGCAGGAAAGGTTGAAACCAAGAAGAGAGACTGAATTTCCACAATGGAAAATAATTCTCAATCCGTGATATTAGCTGTGCACTCTAAGGCCATCTATCACTGCTTTTTTTTGGTAGATATTACATATTCTATATAAAGGGATCTCAGTGAGTCCTGCACTAGGCCTTTGGCTGCTCTGAGGTATTTCAGCTGAAGGGCTCAGTTGGATTTCCTTGCAGTCAATCATCTGTCTTTGTCCATTAGGTCAAAGGGAATATGAACAGTATGGTAAGGACTATTGGTCAAAAGCACAAAAGAGCGAGTGCTAAAAGGGGGGGAATTCCTTGCTTATGACAAGGACCTGGGATTCACGCTTGTTATTCTCTCCATCTCCAGGTCACTGGTGGTCATGGCTGTCGCAACCATGTACGTGATATACAGGGATACTCCGCTTGTGAATGCCGACAACCAGGAGCTAGCTGAGCGTTCTCATTCAGGTTTCTGTTGTCATCACACTGCTGTCTTCTATGCTTTTCGCTAGCAAGTCGTACGCACAACTGATCCTGCAGGGTCGGCCAGGCCACTCTGGCCCTGGGCTTTTCTCTTTGCCTGTCTTGCATTCTTGGAAAGACGATTTCACTGTTTTTAGCCTACAGAATTTACAAATCTAAAACGCAACTTATATCCATCCTCTCCCTTTATCGGAAAATCATCATGCTAATCTCTGTTCTAGTGGAGATTGGCATTTGCACAGCCTACTTAGTATTGAAATCCCCAGGGGTGTACAAGAACATGGAATCTCAAAATGTAATGATCATTCTGGAATGTGTTGGAGATTCTATAGAATTTTTATGCTCTCTGTTTGGAATTGATGTCTTTCTGGCCTTGCTATGCTTTCTTATGATCTTTATGGCTCACCAGTTACCTGATAATTACTATGAAAATGTATTATCTTCGAGATGCTGGTCTTTTTCATTGTCTGGATTTCTTTTGTCCCTGCTTACTTGAGCACCAAAGGCAAGTTTAAAGTGGCTGTGAAAATATATCCAATCTTGGCATCCAGCTATGGTTTTTTGGTTATATATTTGCTCCCAAGTGCTTCATTATTTTGCTGAGGCCAAAAAGGAACACCGATGTAATTGTTAGTAGAAGAGTTGCCACTATAGATAAAGTCATCCAACTGAATTCAGCCTCTGTGAGCAGTGAGTTTAACAATACCATGGTGTCAGCTGTTCTGGAAGACTAGAGTTGTGAGTTCAAAGCTATGGTGGTGACAAGGCTCAACACCCCTTCCAGGCTTTCTCTGCAGCAGCTGCCTGATACTATGGGGTAATACTGAGGATTTGGGATCTGGTAGTGTCGTCTCGGCATGGTATATGAACTCTCATACTTTTGAGATACCATTCATGGTGAATTAGAATACTTGTTACTATTGAAATTGTAAGCCACTTCCTTCAAGCATTTCATAATGCTTTGGTATAAGGAGTATATAATAGAGGATATAATAGGCACAAATAATCTAAGGTGATGTGTAGAAAAAATTGACTCTTTTTTAAAATAAGGTATATATTTTATTTTATTTTATTATTTTATTTTTTTAAACATGAGCAGATTGACTCTTGAGTCCTTTTTTTTATGTCATGGGCATCTGATCTAGAAATTTACATTAAACAAGTTACTTTGTGGGAACCAAAAGAGATATCTTTTTCTATATTCTGTTAATGCCTCTGTGGAATAGACACCTTTTCTCTTTCTGAGGTAAAAATTGCAGCTCATAAAATTTCTTGGAACATGGCATTTGGTAAAGGAATTTATGTTTCAAAGAACACTGAAGCACACAGAAAATACTGAAGGAATTGAAATATGAACAAAACTCAGTTTCTTCTTGAATCTATAATGGGAATAGACAAGTTTCTCCCAGAGAGAAGTCAAGGCCTATCTGTTCCAAGTTTTCCTGGAAAATAAATAGTAAAATATTTGAGCTTCAAAACAGTCTCTTGCTTGAAAAACAAAAATAAAGGAAATTAAGATGTCAGCAAAGCAGTTGTTAGGTTCGTTAGATAGTGACTACCGGGATGACAAAAAAAAAAAATGTTTACCTAGAGCAGGTATTGTTAGGTAATTAGGCATGAGCCGCAGCAGCCAGCAGTGAAGGTCCAGTTCTGTAACCATAGAAACCTCTCTTAAAGATCTTCTTTAAGCACCTCCCAGAAACACCTCACTTTTAGGGTTATAAATTATCCCAAATCCTAGAGCACTAAAGCCATAAAGGCTGCTGGCTAAACCAGCTACAAATACAGAAAGTACTATCCTTACCTGCCAACAACCTCAGCCTCATTATAACATCATTATAATATTATGGCTATGCCTGGAAGTTCACGAATCTTATTATAACAGATTGAATTCTGGGTAAGCACGTGCGCAGTAGGTAAGGGATTATAAAGCAGCCAACTGTCAGTCACAGTGACCTCCCAGACCTATCATCTAGGACCTCCCATTATGGCCCAAATATAAACAGACCTTCCTACTTTTGTGTTGTTACAACTGTCCTTGCTGAAAACCTGCTCCTCTCTTGGAATGTACTGTCTTATCTCTTTACCTCTCAAATTCAACAGGGCTGCAGCCTTCCTTAGCACAGCCCGTCTTTTTCTAAAATGTACTTTCATTAAATCTTGACCACCTGTAATTCTTTGCTGCATCAGCAGGGAAGAACCGAGGGACAACACACCACACAACATTACACGACCACCAACCACCCCCATGCTGCTGGGGCGACACCGGATTTCACATCACCCCAGGGGCAGCAGTATCAGAATGCAATATTTTTTAGGAAAAATTAAATGATAGATATTTGCTCTTGAGTTTTCCAGAGTTAACAGGACTGCTATAAAAATATTTTCATCCAGATCTGAATCTTTAAAAATAACCTATATGCATTTACGTGCATATGAAATAAATGTGTGGAAAAAAAGAATTTGTGGAAATGCTGAAAAACCAAATACCCATGTGGATACTTGATTCTAGGAAACCAACAGGATCATAAAGCTCTTTTTTTTTGAGAGAGAATTTAATAATGTTTGTAAATATCAATTAACCAAACTGGGTAGCGATTCATGCAGGCTTGTGGGAGCAGAAATCATGATGACTAGTTTAGCAGAATAGGTCTGTTGGGAATTTATTGATTGATTTTTAAAAAATGATCATTCCAGACCAGACAAAGGGGATGAGCTTTCTGTAATTTAAATAAGAAGTTTACACCAAGGTCCTGCAAAGCTTCAAGTAAGCTCCTTTGTTGTAGGATTAATGGTATCCTGATCCTTTCTGGGAAAGCATCTATTCATCCATTATCTCCCAAAACAACTATAGTCCTTTCATCACAGCCCTAGGATTCTTAGAGAAGAGCCTACATTACAGCATGAAGTGAGGGGAAATTGTTTTCTTTGTCTCTTCACTTGGTCCAGGGATGGACTTTGACAAAGAGATGATGGTTTGTCAAAGTATCAAACAATAGAAAAATGAGAATCTGAGTCAATTTCCTGCTAAGTCATTCTCTTGTTCATTTATACATATTGCTTGCATATTCTCAATGATCCATCTTGGTAATAAAAAAACAAGTGAAAGCTGGCTCAAGTCTAGTGACTTGCTTTGTATTCAAAATAGTTTAACATCAGAGTAATCTATTTCTTTGCTGAAAGTTTAATATAGAAGATACAGTATCTGAAAAAATAATTCCAGAAGGCTATCTGGGGAATATCAAAGTCTCCATTATCTACTTTTGTGCCACATGGCTCAATAACACTGTCTTAATAGACTTCTGTTGTTTGTAGTTATTTTTTTGATCAGTAATAGGTTTAGGAAACTAGAGATAATAAATGTTATTAAAAACAAAGTATCAACTGAACTTGCAGGTTTAACTTTAGTGTTTACCTGTACAACTTTACAATTTTAAGATGCAACTTTTATCTAAAATGATCTGAAGTTATCACCTGTTGATTTGGTACACATGCATTGTCATAGAAACTGGCTTATGGCAGATAAATCGAATAATATGTGATTGTCAAAGGATGATAATCTAATTTTTAGTATTGATTTATTCTTTGTAATTAGTTACTTATCGAGTATTAAAACATTTCTCAAAACATTGTAAGATAATTTCTCTTTGGATGAATATGTCATTTAAAAATTATTTCTATTGAAAAAAATTACTGGAATCTCTATCAGCACATTTTGCCTTATAAGAGAATCTCATATTGAAGTGAGAGTCCCTGCTGTGAGTAAACATTTGCTGGTAACTATGTGCTGGGCCTTGGGGAACAGCTCGGATTAATTTCAGGATGTTGCCTCATTATTTTCAAGGAGTAGCATAAAAACTAATTGCTTGAAAGAAAAAAAAAATTGCAAAACAGCCCTTTACTCAAGGCTGACCTAGACACTTGCAGGTTCGAGCTACTTTAGAAAAAAAATGTTTATCAGGGCCATTCACATCTACATTATGAGATTAATTTCTTTGTGTTAAGACAAAGAAAATTCCTGATAGAAACTGAATATATTATCAAAAAGGGAAAGATACTCTAAGTGTCAGATTAGTCTCCTTAAACAACAGCTCTGACCTCATCTCTTCCCTGTTCATCCACTCGCTGTGGCTCTCCACTATCTACGGCATAAGTTCAGCTATCTTAGCCTGACATTCAAAGTCCTGCTGTTTTCCATCTTCTATTTTCAACACAGTCCAACTGGAGTTCTGCAATTCCTGGAGCCTACCTTCTATTTTCCTGATTTCATGTAGCTCACATGATTCTTTTTTTCCCTCCAATGCTCTAATAGTACCTTCCTACCTTCCTTCCTTCCTTCCTTCCTTCCTTCCTTCCTTCCTTCCTTCCTTCCTTCCTTCCTTCCTTCCTTCCTTCTTTCCTTCTACCCATGCATTACTGAAGGCTTGGTGTGTTCCAGATTTAGAGTTAGGCATGGAAGATATACAAAGACAAAGTTTCATCCCCCACTTCTGGGTACTTCTGTAATTCGGGATATAGGTAAGAAACTTGCAATTATCTTATGATGTGATAAAGCTGTAATTGTGGGAGCATAGAGGAAAGGCAGGGTAAGTGTCAAAGAAGGATTCCTGAGTGAGGTGACCTTGAATGGATTCCTGAAAGACAAGAAAAAATTAGCCATATGCAAGACAGGTAAGCTGAGGTATGCATTACCTAGTCTAGTGTTTAGAGCATAGTATATGCCAGCTTCCCTTTCCTTTTTTTTAAAGTCCTATAGGATTTGATCTGTGCCTCTTTTATATCACTGGCCATTTTATGCCTTTTATCTGTTTCCATGTCTTGTCTCTATTGCTACATTATAATTTATTTTGTGAAGGGACCTTGAAAAAATATATATTTTTAGTCTTAACATCTAGAATATATCTTGCATTTAGTTGGTGCCCAGTGATTTTATTTCTATAAGTGAATGGATGAATGAATACAGTTATCAAGGTAGCTAATCACTCACTTAGCAAGGCCCAAGGGTGATGCTTCCATAAATCGAGGAGGCCTGGAGCATGGCAGGGGAGAAGGAGTTAGACAGTGAAAAGAGCATGTTGGAGCAACAGTGGATTTCCAAGATAGCAAGGGCTAGTTTGAGAGCAATGGGCACTTCAATTAAGGAACAGGAGAGAGTAGGACTGAAAGGAAGGCGGAGGGTTGAAATGGGAGTGTGCACCCTTTAATGGTATTCACTTGACTTTTTCCCCCATATTATTTTCTGCTTATGTTCTAATTTTGAAGAATAAATGCAAAATTTAACCCTCCCCCTCATACCCATCTCCTCCATTTTGAGCTGTCATTATAAAAAGCAGTTCTTTGAAACATCTAAAGGCAGAGTAATTATTTGTAATCTCGAGGTAGAATTATTAACAATTTATGTAATATCTTTGTGAAAATTGAATCATTTACGTTTGTAGTGGATCATTATATATTTTCCCTGATAGTTTTAGAAAAACAATTTGGGTATAAAAAGCATAATGTGAAAATTTAAATAGACTGGATATATTAGAGTAGGTTAACTGCTGGACCAAACAACCCATAAATCTTAGAGATTTAACAGATTAACACTTAACACTTAACACACACTAAAACTAATGTACATATTGTTCAGACTGCTCTCTGCTCACCTGGGTGGCCACTTACAGGCAGCGACTCAGGGATGCTGCTGGATAATCCATACTTGCCCCACCCCACCCATTCTCTGCCTTCTCCACTCTGCTCTGTGCCCTTATAGACTGCATGACATAAGCCGCCTTATCTTGTGGCTTCCAGTGGGTTTTGCCAATGAGAGGCAGCAATGGGAGAGAGAAGAGAGGTCAGGGTCTTTGCTGTTGTAGCCTCTACCTGTGGCCCCTCTCCCATGACTGTAGCTCCCACCAAGTGCCACATTTGCTGATCAATCCTCTTTTCCTTTCAGACCTGAGTGTAAGGACAATTTCCCAGTGCTTTTAGGCCCAGTTGCTTCACTATCCGTTGTTAGACCCTTTAACTTTGTCCGCTCATGTTAATTGCCTTTCTTTAACTCTCTTCAGAGTGTATCAGCTGTTTCCTGTGGGGACCCTGAGTCATACAATGTCCCAAGTTCCTTTCATTTTATGTCGTTGCTGTCTTCAATGCAAGCTGAGAGAGTCCTTTGCAGCTTTATTCATGGATGAATATAAATAGACCCTGGGAAGGTCTGATAATGGCTGGTCTAGGTACTAGGCCTTAGGAACTCTTAAAACTATTAAGCAAGTGTACCTCTCAAGGAAGAAGTCTCCATGAAAGAGGAAATGCTTAGAGTAGAATCCGAAATGGTCACGACAAGGACAACAGGGGCAAAGAAACAAAGTTTTCAAATCCATATGATCAAAGTAAACCTTACTGATTTAAACCTGTGTCATCTTGAAACATATGACAGAGCTGGACATGAATGAGAACAAACTTTAGGATAATGATCAAAAGTCAGTTATTTTTGCTAATGGGGTAAAGCGATCAATGACAAAGACAATCACAAGTTACTCATAAGATATTACTGTCATATGACTTATTTTATAAACAAACTTTCCAGGACTATTTAGTGTGTTTACTGCAAAATATTGTGGTATGTGGCTGCCCATTTTCCCGTCAATGTATCATCACTCAGCACACTTCAGAGTGGAAATGCCTGTGAAGTCTGGAACACATTATTCTTTATCCTCAGTGATAAAGAATCTTTCCTTCTTTCAGAACTATTAAATATTTTTTACATTTTTATTTATTATTAAACATAGAGAAATGTAAGAGAAAAACAGAATGTGTGTAAAAGGCTGATTGGAATATAAAATGGGGTAAACAAAATAAAAATATCATGATAATTACCACTCTGGAAAACTATTTTGCAATATTTACTGAAGCTGAACATATATATACCCTATGACCCAGCAAATTCACTCCCAGGATTGCTAACTAAACTGTGTCTGTAAGCTTATCAAAACCATGAGATAAGTGATTACCCTAGCAAGAAGCCACTCAAATGCCCATCAAGTAGAACAGATAAATAAATTAAGATATCCTCAACAGTGTAACACTGTATAGCAAGGAGAATGAATAGGCTGCTATAGGGAGGTAATTTTAAGAGCTGGGACATCAATCTAGGCCAAAAGTCATAATGGCTGGGACCAAGAGCAGAATTCTCGACAATCTGTGCCTAATCGGACACTGTCACATTAGGTTTCCTGACATAAATTAGACAAGTTAACAGTTGCATATATGAAGTGCATATTCAAAGAAAATGAAACATATTAGAAAGCTACAATTTGAGCAACTAACATCACTTCCATTATTTCGTTCTGGTTTTTACTGCCTTTTGAAATTCTGATAAATAAAGAATCATTTAAACTGATAAAACCACCTGAGTAGAAAATGATTTTCTCAGAGTGGTTGCCAGAACTCACTAGTAATTGAAAAACATGAATGAAAAATTTTCTGCTGCTTCTTTTCCATTTTAAAGTTTAAATACCTACAAATAAACACAGACCTTTTCTCCTTTCTGTCTTTATTTTGTATAATAATTCTTTTGCAAGTGCTGCTAGAAAAGAGAGCTACGTTCTAGGTGGTGTCAGGAGAATGAAAATGGACATGGGATGCAGATGCTATTCCTATTCTCTAAAAAATGGTGGGCTAACACAGAAATCATTGCTTGGTACAAATGATATGTAAAACAGAAAGACACAAATCTTCTTGGGTCATTTATGGACCTGATGATACGCAAAAATTTGGAGTTATAGCCAAATCAGCAAATGCTTTTTTTTTTTTCTCCCAAAGACACCAAAGTTGATTTCTACCTTTTCCTTTGAAGCTTCTCTTCATGGTGCCCCACTTTTTTGGGGCTGGAGTATATTAATTTATAGGTCAAACATAAGGGTTTCTGAGGCAATGCACAAATTACTTACTACTTCCTTATTAGGTTGTTGTTGTTGTTATTATTATTATTATTATTATTATTATTATTTGCTTTTGCTTTATTAACTTCTGTTTAAAGGTAAATCTCCTTACAATATGAAGCAGACTGACAGGGTAGCAAACATCCTTAGCGAGGTTCTTAATTGGGGAAGACAAAGACACAATGATTTACTTTGGTGCCCTAGTCTCAGAAACAGTTGGAAATAGTAGAGCAAAATTTCTAAAAGCAAAGAGTTTAGAATAACATGGTTTGGGGTCAGTAGTACACTATCTTGCTGTTTAATCCTAGGTAAGTTACTTCTCTAAGCACAAGGCCTGGCATGTAGTAAACATTCAATAACTTAGCTAGTGTATTACTCTGTTCAGGCTGCTGTAACAAAATACCACAGACTGTGTGGCTTATAAACAAAAACCATTTATTTTTTATAATTGTGGAGTCCATATCATGGCACAGGCAGATTCAGTGTCTGGGGAGGGCCTGCTTCCACACGGTGGAGAGCATCTTTCTGGGGTTTCTTTTATAAGGGCACTAATCCCATTCCCAAGGGCTCTGCTTCTATGTCACATTCCAAAGGCCCCACCCCCTAAAAACAACTCCTTGGGGTTAGGATTTCAACACATGATTTTCTTGAGGACACAAACATTCAGACCATAGCAGCTAGTTACACTAGTTATTTTAACAGAGAGAACTCAACTGCTAGCTATTATTATTATTATTAATTATTATTAGCCAGTTATCTCCTATGTCTATTTAGTCCAAACCCCAAGGACTCAGCACTTAAAACCCCAGTGGGGGCAGTGAACCCTCCCCTGGTTTCTGTGATAGTCAGTGGCATTTCTGTGCCTCACAGTTTATAGAATCAGAAACCTAGGAATTATCATCAACATATCTATTTCGTTCAGCTGTCACCTCTGTCCTCCTTGCAAGCCCCATGTACAGCACAATCACCCCCTAATTCTTGTCCGTAGTGTGGCTCTCAGATCAATCCTTTCCTCTTATTCACCTGTCAGGCACTCTGGCCTTAGCGTTTCCATAGCCCTCACCTTGTGTCTCTGTGGTCAGAGTCCTCTTTCTAAGATGAGCAAATAATTTTGTCACTTCCTGGCTAAAATCCTTCCAGTTCTTTTCTCGTTCTCTGTTTATCTTTCTCTCCTGACACTCCTCTGTGACCTCCCTTCCCTCTAGCTAGATTATTTACAATTCCCTGCATTCATCTCCTCAGAGAAAAAGGTGGCTCCTACTTCCTGAGTAATCTTTCTATCTCTGCACCTCTCTTGCCAGCTATCTCCTTCCAGTCCTTGAGGCCTCAGGTAAGAAGATATCATTCTCCAGGGAAGCCTTCTGAGCAACCTCTCCCGGCTAAGTCCGCGTTAGGCACCTTTGCAGTTCGTAGCACTGCACACCGCCTTCCACTGTGGGGCTTAGCATCTCGTGTTGTGATGGCCCTTGGGAGGGGGCACCATAAGCTCAGGGAGCTCTGTCTTGTTCATCTCTGTAGTTCATATTCCT
>CM053507.1:18736483-18796692 GCA_028627145.1 Eidolon dupreanum
GTTATGTTCTAGCCAGGGAAACAAACAGATGCATGCAGTACTTTGAAAAACGCTAAAAGTTTGGTCAGTAAAAGAGACAGTTCGAATGATTTAAGGACATAGAAAATACCTTGGTCACATCACCTACTATCCTCGAGAGTTTTATCCTTTCTTTGTCTAAATTTCCTCATCTGCTACAAGGGTGTCCTAACAGTACCTACTTGTAGTGTTAGGAGAAGATTACATGAGATAATGCTTATGACATTGGCTTTAGAAACCACTAAATGCTAGACTTGTGCCATTAAATCGCTATAAAGCAGTGTGCCTGGATCATGTTTTCTCTGGTTCCTGAAGAAAGTTATACCGAGTTCACATTTAATGTTTCAGTGTTTTTTACAGAATTGATATGAGACACATGTACTTTCCTTGAAACCAGAGCTTTCGCTTGTCCATTATATGATTCTTTTGTAAGTACCTGAATGATAAATCCTTCCAACTCCAAAAGTGAAATGAAGACGAGGATATGTAAGGAAATTCACAAAAGAAGAAATACCAACTGCTAGTGAATATAGGAAAAAATAAAGATACTTAACATTATTAATACTTGAAAACTGAAGCATCAATGAGGCATTGTTTTCATGGGTCCCATTGTAAGATTAAAATGTTAATGCTTAGTATAAAATGCAGAAATGAGCTTTCTCATACTGGTGTAGGTAAGAATTGGTTCAAACTTTTCTGTAAAAAAACTTGACAATCTGTATTAAATAGTCTAAAATTTTTCCTGGTTCTAACCTAATAATTCCACTTACAGAAATTTATTTGTAGGAAGTAGTTGTGGATGTATGAAAGGACTTACCTTCAGCATTGCTTTTATTTGCTCACCCTCCCTACCAAATCCTTAAACTACAAGAATAGAAAGTTAGTGAAATAAATTTTGATTTGAAATATAGTGATATGCTATCCATACAACTATTTTAAGGATTATTTAATGGGAAAATGCTTTCTTCATGTAGTGCTGTATGAGAAAAAGTGTGAATATTCAAGACTTTATTAAAAGTTTGAATCCGAAGGTGACAATATAATTATCAGGATTCCAATTATGTGAGAAAATGTTCATGACATGTCATATTGTTAAGAAAAAATATATTATAAAACAATATGACAGTACAATTGTAATTTTATGTAAAAGGATATTTCTAGATGACACTGGAATTCTACATCAGATGTGAACAATTTCTGGAATCTGGGATTATGTATGATTTTAAATTCACCATTTATGTTTTCCTGTATTTACTGATTTTTCTCTTAAAATCAAAATTTACCTTTAATTATATAAGTAATAACATATATATTCACTGTAATAAAATATCCAAACACTACAGAAGTATAGAGTAAAAAGTGAAAGTCTTTCATTAACATTTCCCTCAAGCCTCTAATGCTGATTCTCACTAGTTATAGTTTTGAGGTATCTTTCCACAACCTCTTCTGGGGGTTCAGGAACCCCACGTTGCATTCTCTGCAATGTTCTACAGTTTGCATGCCACAAAGAGGCTGCTTTCAGCCATTTTTCTTGGGCTCTTCCAGATGCAGCGCTCTGCCGATTGTGGGCTCCTCCGAGAGGTTTTCAGTGTTCCTTGGTTATGCCAAGGGAACAGCCCTCCTTGGGAATTCCTTCTGATCCCATCCTCCACTTTACCGACCCTGAGAGCATCTAATACTGTTCCTTGGCTCCTTTCCTCCTCCTCTCTTAGTCAGAACATTGTCACCTCCTCCTTAGGTGAGTATTAACCCCTGAATTTTCTTTACCTTTGGATTTTGGAAATTATAAACTCAGCCAGTCAAGCCTTGGTTTATAAGGCAATCTTTAGGATAATGGAATTAATTCTCAATAAATCTTGACCTTCACAACTTTTTCTCCTCTCCACAATCCTTCTGGTTCCCATGTCCCCTCCTCTTCCTCCCTCCCTTGCTCCTCCTTTCTCCCTTCCCCTCCCCCTTCCTCCCTTCCCCTCCCCCTTCCTCCCTTCCCCTCCCCCACCCCATCTCTTTCTCCTTTCCTTCCTCTCTTTCTGAGGTGGGCTAAAACTTCCTCATTTATAGGTCCTCTGCCTAACACTGAGTCCTTCTTTCACTTTGCATTTTTGTTCAAACAATTCTCAGTCTTTAGCTGAATTGGGACAAGTTCAAATATACGGAAGAGAAAAAACACAGCGACATATTAAAAAAAATTCTTATCAGAGTACAGAGTTATATTTTCTCCACTGCTTTGAAATGCCATGTTTACCTTTTACTAAATGTTCATATATTAAGGAGTGTTTCTAGATTCTGACTTTGTCCCTTTGCCCTATATTTCGAAATTTCTGCTTGTCCCATACAATTTTGATTTCTAGAGACTTGCACATGTTTCGCTATCACATAGAGGATTTCTACCACAGTGGATCCTGTGGAGAGGCTCGCTCGGCACCCATTCCAACTCCTTTCAAAAGTGGGAAGGCTGAAGTCTACATTGCATAGATTCTCTTGCCCTTGCAGTTCTGCTTGAAATTTAATATTTAAAAGGCAAAAGTAGAATACAGTGTTGTGGAAGCCGCTCTTGCCATTTGTGCTGGTGAGCACAGAGGGGGCAATTTGGTTTCCCTACAGCAATTCTAGCAAAGGTGCTATTGTCTAGTCCCACTTGGTGTAGATTGTGACAAATGCAGAACATTAAGCAGTCAGTAATTTCCTGACTCCGTGAGCAGCAGATGCTTTATTGGTGGCCTAATTCTGTATTGGGGCTTTTGGAGGTGTTCCTGGAAACTCAGCCCAGGTTCTGTTTTGTGCGCCTTCCCAGTGGATCTGGTACAACACTTAATATCTAGATCTATGCTTCTTGTTCTAATCATGCGGGTTGTGTTTTCTGAGAATGAGCCCTGACACAGTACATCTGCCATTATATTTATTCTTTACCTTGGAAGGTAGGGGTGGAAATGAGACTTAATTATTATAATATGCTTTTTTGTCCTTTTGTCTTCTATACCAATGTATATGTTACCTATTCTAATAATGATGATGACGACGATGATGATGATAATAATAATAAAACCCAGGTCCACAAAACATTTGTGAGTGATGCAAATTTTATTGAAGATTTTGTAGAGAGATTGATTAGACTAGTGTTTGCACTAGTTCCTTAAGTTTTAGTAAAATTTAAGAAAAATCCTCCATAGAGACTTTACTTCTCCCAAAGTTCTTCTTAACTGTTATTTTCCAAATTTCATCCCCGATTCTTTCCCTATGTCTCTCTTACCTTCTGAATCCCTCACTCTCTTCTCCTCTTCCTGCATGTCATTCGATTACATTTATTGTAATATTAAAATACTTCAGAATAAGCAGACTCATAGACAGATGTTCTCTTGGAAAAACAAAATAAACCATCCAGGTGTGCATTGTGTTGAGTAGTTGGTGTTTCACAATAAATGGTTTAGATTTCTAAGCGGTAGTTGGAAAGTATCCTTCCCAAATTTGCATAGAAAGACCAAAGCCCATTCACCTTGCCTTGAAATGAAAGGAAACCAAGTGATTAGCTTCTTGAGGATGTATCTGTGTCAGTTACTCAAATATTGTCTTTAAGATCCCAATCTGCCCTCAACCCTGCTTTGTAATGCTTGGTCTGGGACTGCTTCTGCTTTGCCAGCTGGCTCTCTGTTAGACTCACTCCACCAATAGGGGGCGCTAATAGAGGGAGCCTGGAGTTTGGAGGAGGGAGAGCTTGCTTCCTGCTTGACTTCTGATTCCCAGAGTGTCATCCCAACAATGCTTCTTTACCCTGGCAGCAACAATTTGTACCCTAAGTAGCCGCAGAGTCCAGTTCGCAGTTTTTCTAACACATGTAAAACCATCTTCACTGAGTGTAACCTCAGGGACAGTAGCACCTGCTGTCTGATGCCCCCAGGGCATTGCCTATCTGGGTCACTGTTGTATCTACAGAATCTAGAACATTGTTTGGCTATAGAAGGTACACAATAAATATTTTATAAATGAACAAATTAATAAATTTAGACAGATCTGAAATATGGTAGATTTCAAATGTCAAAAGCAATTCTCTCCTCAACACCCCCTCACCCTCAAATCCAAACACTGTCTCAGGGACTTTGCATTAATCTTACCAAAGTAGGCATTAATCGTTCCATTTTTAGATGAGGAAATTGAGGCTCACAGGCTTAAGCAGATCAAATAAGGTAACCAACTTTACCATCCTATACATAACACATTGGGGTTCAAATTCGGCATTCCTTATGAATCCTAAACCTGAGCTCTTTTCCCTCTGCCCTACGACAATTGTGATATTTTAAGAACCAATGGGGAGAATCATTGACAAAGTATAAATATTCCGATGTTACACAGGTATACATTCAGATTGTGTAAGTATGAAGAGCAAACATTTATTAGAAATAGTACTATTATAATTTTCATATATCTAATGAAAACCTATGAAATTAGTAATAAAAGACGCTCTGTGAGTATAATCAGCAGCATACATTCTGGGGAGTCAGGAGATGCACATTCTGTCTGTGGCTTGATGACCTCGGTGTGCCCCAGGACCTCTCTGTGTTTCACTTCTCTCATCTGCAAGCTAGGGGAGCCAGCCTCTGTGACTTCTGATACACATAGCATTTAGCCTTGTAATCTGGCAATTCTGTATATGATATAAAAATGAACTAGCTTATCCCATGCAGACAGTGGGAGCCATCTAAGTATGTCAGGTAATAAATAAATGAAAGCATAGGCCCTCTATTTTTTATTAAAATGTTTGTATTGCCACAGATTAAAAACTATTCTTACATCCATGATTTGTGCTCTAAAAGGAATTAAAAAAAAACAAACATTAAGTAATGTAACTTTTTTTTCTTTTTAAAGTTAGCTTGAGGCTAAAATAATTTCTTAAGGTCTGTTTTATTTATAAACTATTTATTCTTCACTTTAAAAATTAACAAGAGGATTCTGTTGTCTGTTACTGGTATAATAGAAGAATTTATTGAGAAGTTTATCCAATTAGATGAATGAAGTAAGTCTTCTTATTTATTTGTCCTTGTATTATTTCTAAAAGGAGGCTCTAGAATATTTTGATTAACTTCTTTCCTCAGGGCTTTGTAATTCAGTTATTATATTGGGGATGCATCAGAAAAGTTAAAAAATATGACTGAACCAATTAAATAGGATAGTTGTATCACAAATAAATTCAATGAAATCTCTGTCTGTTAGTTGAGCATCTGGGGAACTTTGACATTCGCAAGGATTTAGGGATCCTTGAAACCAGTGATCGCTGTGGTATACGTGTAATGAAGATCCTGCCTCTTTTCCTCCAAGGGTGCCGTTTCTCTCTCCCACCTCCAAGGAGGCAGTGAAAGAGAGAAGGGCAGAATGTCAGTAGAAACTGCCCTAGACTGGGACTTGGCAGTCCTGAGTTCTATTTCTACCTTGGCCAGGGCTCTGCTGTCATTTTACTCGTCACTTTGGGCAAGAGTCCCTCTTTCTTTGATCCTCATCTTTAAAAGGAATATTGAATTCTTTTTGAAATATCCCTGAGACTCTTTCTGGATTTACTAGTCTATGATGTTAGAGCTGAATCTGGGGAGCATTCATGGTCCAGAAGAGACTGGATGAAGCGGGGCTGGCTGAAGCAATTGCCTCAGCAGAAGGCTGTTTTGAGCAAGGAATGCTTGAAACTGAAAGCCGGCGGACAGGTCCACGGCACAGAGCTGCCTTTAGTTGGTGTCAATTTCCAGATAGACAAGGCTGCCTGGGGTGATTCTAATGGAGGGCTAACTATGCTTTTCCAGAGGAGTCAGGAGAGGGTTTTGATCTGGTGCAGGCTATTTGACTAATGGGCTTTGTGCAACTTGTCCTGGGGGTAGCAGAACAAGAACCAGTTCTCCCAGGAGAAGTACTATTTGTTTGAACAGTTATATTCAATAACCCAAGACCCCCTGGGACACAGACTGATACAAGAAAATATTATTTATTCTTCCTTCACCCTCCAAAGTGTCACATCCTTCAAGGTCAAAGCTGTATCTTTCTTTTCCACATGATTTTAATGCAGATAATTTCCATTTTAGTAACCTTTAAGAATCATATCTATCAAAGAGAGAAGGAGAAAAAAAGACTATAGAAAAGATTCCTTAGGTTGCGTGTTTTCAATGTACGTTTTTTATTTAGGTGTTGATGCAGTACAACTAAGTCACTGGATAGTGGTCCCATTCATTTTGGACTTTTAGTCTATTTGTTGTATGATAGTTAGTCATGGCCTAGAGGGACTTTAGGGATTAGAGAGACTTTCAGAGACAATCTAGCCTGTGGTATGCTGATAAACGGATTCTCTGAAAAAGAGGTCTGGATTTGTAGCATTTGCTGATTTCTGTGGTGTAAATACTCTCACTGTGGTCTATTTCAAAATATCAAAGTGAAGTCACTGAATGCGGAGTTAGGAAAGATGCACACCAATTGCTTCTCGTCATCTGGTTAAGAGCTGGTTTCATCACACCCCTGAACGTTCTCAATGAATAGATATGCTGAAGAATGCAGAGATGCATTATTGGAAGGTACCTTAAAACAGCGGTCCCCAACCTTTTTAGCATCAGGAACCAGTGCTTCTATGAGAATTTATATTTATATTCTCTATATTTATATCTAATGCCTGATGATCTGAGGTGGAGCTGTGGCGGTGATGCTGGCGCTGGGGAGCAGCTGCAAATACAGATGAAGCTTTGTCAACTA
Organism: Eidolon dupreanum; assembly: GCA_028627145.1. Taxonomy (NCBI): domain Eukaryota; kingdom Metazoa; phylum Chordata; class Mammalia; order Chiroptera; family Pteropodidae; genus Eidolon; species Eidolon dupreanum. The sequence goes on from CM053507.1 coordinate 18,743,219, forward strand.
CTTTCTGCTGTACCGCCCAGTTCCTAACAGGTCACAGATCTGTACCAGTCCACAGCCCTGGGATTGGGGACCCCTTCCTTAAGGAGATGATATGATTTAAAGAGTGGGCGGCTTCTAGGGAGAAGACTGCAGGAAAATAAATTATCTGAGTACAATTAAAATGAAAGCTGCAAGACTAAGCAAGCATGAGTTTCTGGACCTAAATCTATTAGGTATCATCTTAAGCTAATAGGCAGATGAATGGAAGCAAACTGTCCAGAAATAGACATCACTATATACAATACATGTATGTGTATTTACTATATAACGAAGATGATGTCCCAATGAGTGGGAAAAGAGGTATGTGTATTAATTACATATTACATATATTTATGATACATATTATATTTATATTTATTTTATATATTTATCTATGTTTATTTATATTATCTATATTTATATATAATTATGCAGTATTAATTCTAATAATTCATATGGTCCATGAGCCCCTGTTTTCTTTGGGAATAAAACATGTACTCTGGCTTATTCCAGGTAACCCAATCACTTCTCATATAACCTCAGTCTCTTAGGGCTTTTCTTTCCTCTCCATTTCTTTCACACTGGGCTAATCCAACTCCTCCGGGGGGTCAGGCGTGGCCCTAGCGTGGCTGCGGGTCTCAGATGTGAATTCCTCCTGTCTGCCCCACCAAGGTATAGCTTGCCCTGTGATTGCAGGTGTTGCAGGTGGCTGCGCCTATGTCCACAGCATCCACTCCAGACATCTTGGCGGAGGAAGCTGTGCTCTGTCCTCTCAGACACAGTGACTCGACCATGAGCAGAGTTCTCTCCCTGCCCACTTGGACGGGCCTCACTGCAGATGGCCCCCAGCTTGGGCTGCCCAGGCCATCGCCCTCGTCCCCGCAGTGCTGGCCATTGATTCCCTATTGCTTTCCGCACGTCTCTCAAGGGCGAACAGCACCCGAATCTCTCTTTCACTCACTCCATCAGACGCCGATGGAAGGCGCTATTCTTAAGCCCCCGATGCTGCCATTTACCCTACTGTGACTGTCCCCAGCAGTCCTGTGAGCGAGAGGCTGGAGCCTCGGAAAGTTCGCTCCTCACAAACTTAGTCTTCCATCCTGATGCGCTTGTGTTCGGCTCCAAGCTCCTCCCAGTCCAGAGCGAAGTCTTATTTCTACTCTTGCGGGTAGGAGATCTCGCTCTGGTTTAGCGTTTGAAATCTGTGTTCCAAGTCTAACAGGCACTTACCTCTTGAAATGTACGGGCTCTTGAAAAATTAAAAGGACTCTATCTTCAAGATTGCTGTTTCTGCTTTGAATTGGAAAAGCCTGTTTTTGTACTCCAGGCCAAAAATTTTGCTTGTTTGTTTTGGGACCCTTCCTTCGTCGGTGCAATAAGTCAATGTGAACTTTAGCTGATTATAAAAGAATGGAACTAAAGATCATGTAAGTGCATGTAAATGTCTGATTTGCTATGAAAAAAATAGTTTTATCCTAAATTCACAAATAGAAGAAATTATAAGGAAAATGCCAGTAGTTTTGATTATATAGAAATTAAAAACTACTTAATGTTAAAAAAAAAAAAAACAAACCCAAAAACCACACAATACTAAAGGAAAAAATAATAGTCAGGGGATCTCTTTACCCAAATATGAGAGATAAATGATTAATAACCTTGACATGTAAAAAATTTTATACAAATCAGTTAAAAACACTGAGGCACCGTAAAAAAAATGAGCAGAGTCAAATATATAAAAAATAAAGAAGTAAGAGGAGATACTAATAATTAATAAAATGAGATATCAGACATATGCAAATTAAGAGAGTAAACATGTTAAAATGAGCACACTCAATTCTGGTTAGGGCATTCTGAGAAGTGCATATCGTTAAAAGGTATGAACATTGACATAATTATTTTTATGGTAGGAAATTAAAATCAGGACCTTTTAAGCCCTTTGAGTCAGACACTTTGATTTCATAATTCCACTTCTAGGAATTTTGAAGTTAAAAGAAGTGGATAGAAAGGAAAAATCAAAATGGTTGTTATTGTCTTCTTTATTTTCTTTAATCTTTCAAAATGATCACATACTGCTTTTTATAATTAGAAAGAAAATTATTCTTAGGATAAGAGCAGACAATTAATTTCATTTCCCTTTGGGTGAATTTTGAAAAGGCTTCTATAAAGTGTCATTTTCTTTCAACATCCTGGCTGTCAGACTATTTGTTCAGTCCTCTATCAATAAGAGAAGCTTTATGACTTATAAACATGAAATAATATAAAATATAAAGAACAGTATTTAAAATTACATGGGTGAGAGGATTTCAAAAAACATTAAAATTGGATTCCCTGTAGAAGTTGTCCTTGACATTTTGAAAAAAGTCTAAAATTTTTAATAGCTGTCAAGCGACATCAGCTATTTGTCAAATTGAGCAGTATTTGTATTGTGCTTACCTTTTACAATATGCATGCACAGTTGTCTCACTCTTTGTTAATCCTCATGCTCTCTAGAGCAGGAATAATTACTACCATTTCCAATTTACCACTAGAAAGTCAACTCAGGGCCCAGATCTTCTTATGAGAAATTCCAAGCTCACGCCACTGGGCTTCGGTTTCTCTGCAGTTATAAAATAATCCAATAGAACACTGACGACAAAACAGAAATGCAAAATAAATTTTTGTTACAGACTTTTTAGATTTGAAGCTCCGTTTTAATTTTTGCGAATGTGATGCCATCTGGAAGTGGTATCCCATTTTAAAGCTGAGACAGTGATTCATGATTTCCTGACCCATATATCTTGTTTACTAGTTTTATTCATCCTCCTTCCTAAGATTCTGTCTCTTAGACAGGAGACAGATGGCTGGAACATTGTGAACATCCAAGGCTGCTGCTTTGCACAACTCCAAGGAGCATCATTCACATCATAGTCTATGTGAATGGTACCTCCTGGAATTGTGCTGTGCCCAGCCTGTGTAGCTGTACAAGGCCCTGGTGACACTGGGACGCTTCCTGCCTTTCACAGTGGTACTCAATGAAAGGTAGTGTTGGTCCTGAGGATGGTGGCCAGCATAGGGGTCTAAATCCTTACCCCCTGATTTTTGCCCCACTTACTATGGCAATAGCATCCTCTGTGAGTCCAGGTGATATATCTAACACAGAGGACAGTACAAGAAAACAAATGTTTTGTTATTAACTAAGCTACAATTCCCTTATCCTAACTCAGGGGTTCTCAACCCTGGGCACACTGACAATGTCTAGAGACATTTTTGATTGTGACAATTGGGTATTGAGTGATATTCGTATCTAGTGGGTAGAGTCTGGGGCAGACATTCCAAAGAGCATAGGACAGCCTTCTTGTAACAAAGAGTTGACTGACTCAAAATGTCAACAACGCAGACCTTTAAATGTACTCTCTCCTTGATGAGTTGGAGTGGTCCTTTTGTAAACCTTGAGCATTTTCTTGGCTCTTCCTTGGCTTTTTTTCAGGCCCCTAATAGAAGAAGGCTAGGAGATTCCTTTCCCCTAATTCTATACCCTGTGCCTTCCTCTTGGGAATTTTCTATTTTCTCTGTGTGAGAGGGAAACAAGTCCTTCCTGTGAAGAGTTTTCCTGAGTCATTTATTTACCCGATGCCTTTCTTTTTTCCCCCTATAGGTTTTGGTGTAGCAAGTGGTGTGAAATGAAATATGTCTTAGGGTGAGGAAATGCATAGTTGAAATCCCCCAGAATGAAAGAGGGTGTGGGCCTGGAGTGCCCCCTGAGAGTTCTCACTGCCTCCATCCTGGACTCCTGCAAGCAGAGAGGAAATAATTCATGCCTCTGAGGGAATGAAGGACCTAGCTGAAAGCAGGTCATTGTCATATCTTTGAATTCTCTCATTTTGTCTTAACAACACATGCCAATTTGTATTCTACTCTGAAATAGCCATGTTCATTTTTATGAAATTATTACTCATCTTGTTGTTTCTCCGAGTTTTTGAATAAAATTGGAACTCCATGAACATAGATGTATTTACCCAGTTGCTTTGCTTGTATGACCACGTGGTCTTTCTCTATTGCCCTTCTTGAGATGGCTTGGCAGACATCCACCCTCTTCCTGCATTCAGGAGAGAATACCTGATTACTTTTGGTTGGACCAGTGTTAGAAATGTTGAACTGTGCTGTGGTGTCCAGCTGCACCTGAATCAAAAGGAGTGGTCTGTCATGACATCCAGACTCTTAGGAGGGGGATGGTGAACACACTAGTGGATACATCATGAATGACAAAAGGTTTCTGCATATCCTTCAAAAGGAAAGGGATGAGGGGAAACAATGGTAGTCTTAGGACTTAAGCTGCAGCAAGAGTATCAGTGTTTCAGCCAGAAAACCAGAACTATGTCTTGCTGAGTAACGTACCAGGCTGAATCCAAGCATGTAGAGGGAAAAAGTTTTTTCTCCCTTACAAGAGGAAGCCACGGGATGAATATAGAACTGAGCTCAGACTTGAAGACTGAGCCCTAAAGAGGCAGGCAGGCCAAATGTTGACTGTTGCCTTGGGACAGTGGAGAATCTAGAGCCTCTGAGTCTCTAAACTGAGATCCCCAATGTGGAAAAGATGTACAAGTGCCAGAAGTGGTCAGAAAATGAACTTGGGGTCCCAGGCTGGAACTAACTGGCTCCCCATGGCATGAGGCTCTTCCCCTGTGGCCACTCCAAACCCCTCCCCATCCAAGGGCTTCTCAGCATTTCTGCCCTTCCTTCCCGTCTCCAGATGAGTGAGACAGTAGGCTGTATTAGTCAGTCTCTAACCAGGAAAGCAGTGCCCTCACCAGGTAGTTCAATAGAAGGAATTTAATATGTGGAAGTGGTTACAAAATTTTTAGAAGAGCTGTATGGCCAAACAGGAGACAGGAGGCAGCTCAGAGATTAACAATGACAGGAAGCTACCACCTTTAGGCTCAAGTGACAAATAGTAACAATGGCAGGAAGCTACCACCCTTAGACTCAAGTGACAAATAATAGCAATGGCAGGAAGCTACCATTTTTAGACTGAAGTGACAAATAGTAACAGTGGCAGGAAGCTACCACCTTTAGGCTCAAGTGACAAATAGTAACAATGGCAGGAAGCTGCTACCTTTAGGCTCAAGTGACAAATGCAGAAAGTCCAAGAGGCAAGGCTACCTGATGGGAGCTGGAACAAAGGTGAGGGGTTGCTCGGTGAGACATGAGCATACAGAGGGAGGGAGAGGCTGTTTGATGAAATCCTGGAGATGAGGTGATGCTGCTGGGGACATTGCCCAAAACAGAAAGAGGGGAAGAAATATCCTGGCTTCTTCCTTTCTTCCATCCCCATGTCTTTCCCTACTCCACCTACAATGCCAGGTTCTCCTTGGCTGAACTCAGATGGAATTCAGTAGGAAGGGAGCCTGAGAACTGTAATTTGCAGGTGTCAGCCTCCATCAACATAGAGCAGCATGGGGAAAGGGTAGGGGATGAACACGAAAGCAAGTGGAGAATTGGTCAGTACACAAGTGTAGATGTCGAAATAAAGAAAGGTGCTGGGTATGAGTTCTCAAACCCTATGTTTTTTAGTCTGTGCACAGACCCTTACAAGACCTTATAGGGTTAGCCTCTGAACTCTTGAGTGGCCCTGGACCTTGAATGCCTAAAGGAAGTTGTGAGAATCTGCAGAATCTTAAAACAGCTGAGGTGATGAGCACAGACATGGTCCGGTCTGAGTATGTCTTAAGGAGGACCCATTTCAGCATCTGTGCTCTACACGGAGGACTCATGAACTCCCGTGTGTCACAAGGGAGCCAGGAGTCTCAGGTACTTCTGATAAGCGCTAGCCAACAGATGCTCAGTAGATGGGCCTGAGAAATGCATTGACTTAAGTGACTTCCTTGGGCCTGGAATAATGGGCGAATTAAAATTGGAAGCTTCTAGACAGGAGTCAGGGATGCAGCTTATGGAAAAAGATGCAGTTTGTGGGAAGTGGAATCAGCACTGGGGAGAGTTGCAGCACTCTGTGCCTTTTGAGTATTATAAAGAAGGACTGCTCCATCAGAACTCGGTGACATACAGAGTCTATTTTGAACCTCATAATGGCATTCCAGGGGCTGGAGTGAGACAGATATGGTTTTGAATTTTGATAGTCATTTACTGCCTCCGTGACTTCGATGAAGTTATCTAATCTCCCACAGACTCAATTTCTCACCTATAAAACGGGGGTAATGTTCATATCTTGTAAGGTTGTCAAGGTGATGCCTGTAAAACTGCATCATGTAACATTGTTGAATGTTATTGAGTGCTTACTGTTTGCCAGACAATAATTGTATTATTAATAGCAATATTTAGAACAATCATTATTATTGTGGAGATGTTATATATGTTAGCCCATGGCTAGGGTGGGACTTCTAGAACAGACCACTCTAATCTACCTTAAGGAGGCTGCTGGATCCCCTTAGGAGATAAAAAATAAGGGTCAATTCCTCTCCAATGTGCAAGCATAGCAAAAGAAGACACAGGTCTTTGAGTGCCTGTCTATAGGTGAGCTACAAAGATGCAAATTGTGAATCCTCACACTGCAGCAGATGTATTTAGGGAGAGATGTTTCATGCCCGTGTCGTTTCAGCTGCCTCAAAAGTACTCTAAGGCCCCTGGGGACATCTGCCTATGCTGTGAAACTACAACTAGAGGCTGGTGTTGGACACAACTGAGAGGTTCAGTGTTTGACAGGACCCCACCCAGCAAGGTGGGCAGTCTGGTGTATATTGCAAAGAGCAGAGAATTTGCAGTCAAAGGATCTGAGTTTCTATCCTGGCTGAATAGGATCTTAGGCTTAATGGGTTCTGAGCCTTTTTTTATTTGTCAAATAGTAATAATATCATCTGTACTCTACTCAACCACAGAGTTTTTGTGAAAATGTTTTGTAAATAAGAGGCATTTACATGTGTTAATATTATCATTTTATGACATTGCTGCCCATATAAGCGTAATAGAAAGGCTTCTTAATCTATAAAAATATAGAAAAATTAAGAATGTATGATACAGATGGGGGGAGATGTTTTGTTCAGAAATGATTCAGCTAAAAAGCTCTTGCCCACAGAAAGACAAATACTTCATGATATCACTTATCTGTGGAATCTGAAAAAGTCAAACTCAGAAGCAGAGATTAGAGTTGTGGTTACCAGGGGCAGGGGCGTGTGGGCAATGAGGAGATATTGGTCAAAGGGTACAAAGTTTTAATTATGCAAGCCAAATAAGTTCTAGGGATCTAACATGCAGCATGGTGTCTATAGTTAACAAAACTGTATTGTTTACTTGAAATGTGCTATGAGAGTATATCTTAAGTGTTCTCAACACACACAGACACACACACACACACAGTAACTATGTGAGGTGATAGATCTATTAATTAGCTTGATTGTGGTATTCATTTCACAATGTATATACATATCAAAACATCACCTTAAATATATACAATTTTATTTGTTAATTATACATCATCAAAGCTGGAAATAAAATTAAAAGAGCTTTGCATAGAGAACTGTGCCTTCCCAGTACATTGGAGTCTGTGTAAGGGTGCCCCTCACTCCACAGAGCTGTGCCACCCCACTGTCCTCACTGTGGTTATGTCAGTTAAGACGTAGCTTCAAAAAAAGAGTAGCTTCTGAAGCACAGGAACCACACCCTCTGCCATCTGCCCAGTGCTGCAGATTTTCTAGGATGTTAAATGACTTAAGACATTTCTCTCCATCATTTGAGAGTAATGCTTTTCAGATCTTCTCTTGGACATCTCAGTTGGGGACCAATATTTTGATGACATATGTTGGTTGGGCCCACTGCTGTCATTTAAGAAAATGGCTCTATTTGAATCCAGATGACTAGATCTGTTTTCCCAAAACATCTGCTTGGCTTGTGTAAAGAAGTTTGAGTGGTATTCACAATCAAAGCTTAAAAATCTGTGTGGGTCTTTAGGATTCTTTCTTCCTTTAAAAGTTAAAGAGGAAATGAATTCAGACTTATGTTAAATTTTAAATCAGTCTGTCCTCACAGCATTGGGTGGTAGGTGAGTCATCTCCTCACATGATATCATATAGAATGTCTTTCCAACAGAACACCAAGCAATTACTTCTCTGTAGAGTAAACTTTCTCATTGTTCTTACAAATGGAAAGGCTCTTGTGTTAGAACACTTAACTCTTTTCTAAATACTCAGGATATGGGCTAGTCTTACATCCTCTAATCAATAACGTGCCTTTTGAGGTTAGTGTTTGCACAAAATGATGTTTCATGGTACCAAGGGTCTAGCCTGGAATAGAGATCATGAAGTCAATGAATTGTCACATCAACATTCAATTTAGTCTTTTTAAAAACATGAAAATTCAGTTTGGAATAAACAAAAAGAGCTTATCTGAAATTATCAACGATTATGAATACATTAAAGAAATAAAACAAGTCAACTCTTTGAAAAGACGAAAAGATAAGTTAGTCAAGAATTGTATTAAAGTATCAATGAAGAGATTAAAAAATTACTATGCTTCTCATTTCCTTTGCTCTTTTTCAAGTTTTGTGATCCCTTAATGTCTTTAGCATTAGATGTGCAGGCTTTAAAAAATTACTTTCTATATAGTTTCTTCTGATTTCTTGATAGGTCTTTTTTTAGAGACCCAGATTAGTCTTTCTCTAAACTTATCTTCTGTTCAATTTGTCCTCTGAAATCTAATACTGGTCTAGGAAATATGAACCTTATAAGAATTGTTTAAACTTCACATGTATGAACACTTTTTTTAGTCTTTCCTCTGACAAAAATTTGCAAGTTTCCAAGAGTAGATAGTAAAAGTTGCCCAGTTGCTAGAGCACAGTTGAATCCAGCTTGTTTTCACCCTCCTTGTCTTTTCTCTAGATCTGTCCGAGCCATCACTGTCTGCCCTGTGTCTTAGGCTTCAAACTTTATAATTGGAAACTTGAGCTTCTCTTTTGCCTCTTTCCATTAAGTAGAATTAGCTACCAAGCCCAATTCCACTCATGCATTATTTTTCTAAATAACAATTGTGTTCAAGTCATTCTTCTGAATAAAAAATTTGATGTTTCATACTGCTTATAAAGATTAAACTCCTCGACCTGGCATTGCAGAATCTCCATGTCTTCAGTCTAGCCCACTTTAACCTTTGTCTAATTCACCTGTATACTTATTTCATGCTCCTGGAAAGCCAAGTTTGTAGAGGTTTCCTGATTACATCTGGGGCTAAATCGTGCTAATTTGTCTCATTATTTTTTTAATTAAATTTTTTAAGGTGACATTAGTTAATAAAATCATATAGATTTCCAGTGTACAATTCAATAGTATGTCATATGTATATTGCATTGTATGTTCACCACTCAAAGTTAAATTTCCTTTTGTCACTGTGTATTTGGCCCTCTTTACCCTTATCTCTCCCCTCAACTTCCCCTTTCCTCTGGTAATCATTAAACTGTGTCCATGAGTCTCTGTTTGTCATGTTGTACCATTATTTTACTTTAATTTAAAAAAAATTACATAGTAACACATGGTGATTTTAGAAAACAGAGAAAAAACAGAGAAACGAAATAAAAATATAAATATCTGTAACTCAAACTCTCAGAGATAATTACTGCCAACATTTGGCTATATTTTCTTTCAGATTTTTTTCCATGCATATTTATACAGACATAAATTTATAAAATTGAATGGTACTATACATACTATAATTGTTTCAATAAACATAATTTCATGTTTATATTTCTGTATCTTGGCTATCAAATGTATAGATGTTTAATTATCTCTTCTATTTCAATCGCTTATGTTAATTTCAGTTTTTTCCCCCAACAATTTAAAACAACTTGCCTATGAACTTTTTTGTAGAAAATATTTTGTAAAAATTCTTAGTTAATTTCTTAAGGTTAATTTCTACAATTGAAATTATTTCTCAAACATCTATAATGTTTTCTTATCACTCCTATTTTCTCAACCTTAATAATTTTTATTTTTCTTCTTTGGGTCTAATTCAACTTTCTTATTCCATTCTTATTAAAGTTTAAAGATTAAACTCAGAACTATTTATCTAAGAAAATTTCTGATGAGATCTAAGGACAGGATAGGGATGACTTTCTGGCTCTTACAGTTCATAATGCTTGTTAACTACATCTAGAATTACAAGAGCTGTTTGCATAACAAAACTTACTCTCAGAATGGCTTATGTTCAGTTGGCACCCCACCCTGTCACCTCCGACCAAATCAACTCAGTCACCTCTTGCCATACTGTTGATCTACTTTGTATTGTTATTGAGATAGAAACCGTAGGTTTAGTTTGCCTGGCTGACTGCCAGAGGCTCTTTCTTCAAGGGCACTTTGTCTATTATTCAGGTAATCCACCACTGAACAGTTGTTTATTTTATTCTGTCCTATTTAATTGAAAAAAAAAAAAAAAAAAAAAACATTTATTAAGCTCCTTTGGAGCAGATGGCTCTGTGCTAGGCTCTGGGGCAGTGATGAATAGGACCGTTTCTCCAGGAGCTCAAGGATTAGTAGGGCAGCCCAGCATGCAAACACCTAGATTATTTTACTGTGACGTGTGTAGCAATAGAAGCACGTGCAATATAGATGAGCTAGTAATTCTTTACGGAGGGATCAGGAAAGGCTTCCTAGAAGAGGAAGCTGAGATGAATTTTGGAGGATAAATAGGACTTCCACAGCTGACTGTGTAGTGGGAAGGGTAGGGAAGAGAAAGAGAGAGCAGTATTTTAAAACAATATACTGCATTGTTTTCTAAAACAAGATGGTATTCTTAGGAAACCATATGCAGGACAGTATTACTGGAAAATTTGCTATCGGGAGAGGAAAGTGTGTGTGATGAGGCTTAAAATGAGAACAGTGGCATCGCCCAGGTCCACAGAAACCAGGGAGGGAGGTGTGTGTGTGGAAAAGCGAAATGTGGCAAGGATTCCCATGCATTCTCTTAGTTGACCTTCAATTTATTTTAAAGGAGGGATTGTTATCCCTCTTTCAAAAGTGGGGAAATAGAGTTCAGGAAGTTGCCCAAGGTCCTATCTAGTATCACAGAGCCAGGGTTTAAATCATCCACACATGGACTGAGCATGTAGAAAGGGATGTTTAGAACAAGTAATCTGTGTCAAATCTTCCCTCAGCCATCTACTAGCTGTGGTCTGGTTACTTAATCTCTCTCTTACTTAACTCTTATAGAAAATAGGATTGTTTATATAAACTAAGCTTGTTGGGTACATAATAGATGCCAAAAATGTTGGCTTCCTTCCTTCTTTTCTCTTCTCTCCCAAGGGTCCTAAGGAGATGGCTTCACTCTGATTCACCAAAAGGCACAAAACAGAGATTTACTCTCAAGCAAGTTACTTAACCTTTTCAAGCCTCAATTTCCTCATTTTTAAAATGGAGATAATAGTGCTACCTACTTTAGAGAGTTGTCATGGCATTTAAAAAAGAAAATATATGTCAAGTACTTATAACACACAACACGTGGTTAGTGCTCAATAAATGTTAACTATAAATAATAATAGAAATGAGAACATTCAAGTGTCCAGGGTTGTTGGAGTCAGAGAAATGGAGAGCCCTGTACCTCTCTGATGTGTTTTCTCCCTGGCATATGCTTTGAAACTGAGCTGGGGAAGGCCCACGCCCAAGAGAAAGCCTGGAGGCCCCAGGGGAAAATTGGGGCTGTTTGAGTCATCTTATTTTATTTACTATGCATGCTATACAGCTCTTGCCAAGGAGATGGCAGGATTTTCTTTCAAATAAAACTGAATTTTGCAGAACCCTCAGAAGAAGGATTTTTTTCCCCCTGTTGCTGAATTGAGCTTCCAAAAGGGTATCTTGCCAGAATGAAGAGTATGAAATGCTTGACTTTTTGATAACAGCCTCCAATTTAATAATTAGACATTCCAGGAATAACTGCTTTGGCAGAAGTTAACTACATTTTATTTTGACAGTGAAGGAGAGTTCTATTTTCTTTTTCCTTCCTGTTCCACTGTAACAACGGAAGAACTATTGGAAGCATGGAGTTTTTGTAACACATTCTACTATTTAGGGCCATGATGTGTGCTAAGATTTTCCTCAAAGGCCGCAACTAGAAATATTTTATGGTTGACAGATTATGGGAAAGGCCAACTTTCTATATATCCTAGCCAGTATCTACTTGAGAAGTTTTCAAGTTAAAGCTGTAGTATAACTCCTTTCAGATTTTCTTTCTATCTTCGCAACAGGGAGTGGGCACCATGGAGCTTCAAGAAGATGGGGAGGCTGTGGGGCAGAGAGACCAAGGTATGAACTCTAGCCCAGCCATTAAATTGTCCCTGGTAAGTTACTGAAAACCTGTCACCCTCATTGTCCTTATCTGGAAAAAGGCGGTGATAAATCTATGTGCCGGGATGGTTTGGAGGACAAGGGAATGTACATAAAGCCCAGAGTACTGCACATTGTAAGAACTAAACATGTTTCAATAGCTGTTAGGTTCTTTCCCTCACTTCCTCCACTGCTTTATAATTAGGCAATTGTGGGTAAGCCTCTTAAGCCCTCCTGGTGTCACTTTACCCATCTGTAAAGTTAAGGGGCCTGGCTAGCTAATTACACACTAATGTTGCTATGATTCTGTGATTCTCTATGTTGTTATTCTTCATTCACAAGCTGCTCTGACACTGGACTAAATCAGCTCCAAGATGAAAGGTGGAATGACCACAAGTGGCTGGGTGGCCTGTGTGGCCTCCATGGCAAAATGACTCAGGATCCTGACCACAGTCATCACAGCAGCAACATTCTAACAAGGGAGGAGTGACTTAGGGAATAGACCCCAAAATAGCTATTTTATACTGGAATTACCCTCCAAGTCTATTAATGAGTGGTCTTTCAAGTTTTAAAGAAAGAAGTTTGAGTAAATTATAGTAATAAAGGGCAATAGTTGGGACAGACTTATTGTTGGTCTGATACCTCAAATGTTTCCAGTAAGGTCACAACATGTCCTTGATCCTGGTTGCCTGACCATCTTCAGAACTTGCCTTCCTTTAAAAACAAAAATCTAATTATCCACCATGCTGCACACTCTACTTTTCCTTTTTGGGACCATGTTCAGTTCTTCTCCTTCCAAGGGGAGGAGAAGGAAGAAATGTAGTTGATTTCTAAGTCTCTAGATTAGGTAAAAGGCTGCTAAAGGATCATATAAGATACTATTTTTTTTCCTGATGTTTTCTTGGAGCAGCAATTACAGGGATGGCATAGCCTGCAGCAAGCATTTCATTGATGGCTTCAGTGTGTTTTCTTTGTTCGCCAAGCACTTAAATATTTTCAGAGAGGGTTGCTCCATGCTTTATAAATAGCAATGTTCTAAAATCTATCAAGAAGAACTGCTTTTACTCTCAGTGATGACGTTCAGAAAGAAGTGTGTAGCATATTAAAGCAGCAGAAATGCTGTAGGAATACAAAGTGACTCACTACACGGTGTTAAGTACTTAAAATGAAGACAATGACCAATAGTAATTCATGATTAGCTACTTAACAGAAAAGTAGAAACCAATCTTGCCCAGGCAGTCAAGAAAAAAAAAATCCAATGCTTTAGCAGAGCAAATGGTAAATAGGCAGTGTGATGTCTATTATTGTCATAAAGTGAGAGTGACTTCTGAAGAAACACTCAGTGCGCAGAGTTTGTTCCCTGATAGAATAGAGATTATTGATGCTGGAAAGCACTCTTCTCCAAGTCTCTGGGTGGTGGTCCTTGAACTGGCAATTGGTGAAAGGCTGTGAAACAGGTTATGGTTTTGAGTTCCACAAAGCTGCTAAACACGGAGCAAGTTACACAACCACTTGAGCCTGCATTTCCTCATCGAAAAATGGAGAGTGAAATGAGAATACAGGAGAAAATGATTAAAATTTCCAACTACATGAGAATCAGTTGTTATGATAAATATTGTTGTTATTCTGATCAGTAGTGTCCCTCATTTGGAAAAGACTCTGCTTCAAAGTTCTCCCTGCTGAGATTTGGAGGTTAATATATATTCATGCTCTAACTTCTAAGCTCTGCCCATCACAGCCTGTAATTGCAGCCCTGCCTGTCTGCTGGTGTATTACATTTACCTGGGACTGGCCTGAAAGGGTCTCCCAAGTTCAGAGGATGCAGGGGACATTGGAACTAATAAAAGTATCAATAGTCTTATGATGAAGATTGAAACAATGTTAAATTTTACACAGTCATGGCCATCAAGAACACAAAAACATCTCTTATACCTCAGTGTCTAGCTCACAAAACCTTCATTTCCATTGAGAGCAAAACAAAAATTCTGCCAGTTTAAGATAAATTGTCACTTTTGAATGTAAAAGCAGTCAGTTTCAAATTATGTTCTCACCCTCCTCTTTTTGGATGATCTGGGGGCGATCTAAGATTCTAGACATCTAACATATAGTCTTTTAAAAAATCTTTTTCTTTTGAAATAATTGCCGTTGTAAAAAAAATAGCAAAAATATTACAAAGAAGGCCTGAAAGGGAGCTGGGATGGGGGCTGGGAGAAAAAGGAAAAAAAGAAAAAGAAAAAAGAATGTCTCAATACTCTTCACCCATTTGGAGATACTCTATCTCCAAATGTTGATATTTGTGTATGTGTGTGTATATATGTAATCATATGCATATCATATATAGGCGTATATTTTAACAAACATTTGAAACTAAGTTGTAGATCTTACCTATAGTCTTGACCATGGCAGGGATATCTGGTCTCCAGCCATCCTTGGTCCTCGTAGGCCTGCACTTCAGGACTGCTCATCTCCCCGGCACAAGACTTCATTCCCTCACATCAAGACTCACCTCAGGGCACTCTGCAGTTCCTTTGTCTTGAACCTGGCTCCCATGAATACTGGTTTCTCTCAGTTATGCCTTTTGATGGGAGGGGTCACTGCTATAGAAACATTTGGATGCTGTTCTACATTATGCTGGGGTATGCGGAGGACAATTACTCTTGTCGTTTTGGGGGACATTGCCAGTTTTTGCCTCTTGTTTCTATGTAATTATTATTAAGGGCACTCTCTTCACTCTCAAAAGTGTCCCAGTTTCACAGTACATTCTGTAGTGACCTTGGTACACAGGACCTGGGAAGGTGCCCCTCGGACCCACATGAACAAATGCCTCCCTTAGCCATTGCTTTTCTCCCACTCATGACTTCTTTAATGCAAGGTAGATAGCATCCAGTGGCATCTCAACCCTAATCAAGTCCACTCCAATCCTCTCATCTTGCCTCAAATTTCTTTTTGGCCTGAAGGAAGGAAGGAGAGGAAAATAATACTTAGGTAATTAAATGTCCTTCTCCACTTCATGATTTTATGCTCTAAGCTTTTTCTCTCTTATTATTTTAATAGGAGTTTCTAGAAATAAAGCAAAATAAAACCTTTCTTTTTTTTGGTTCATGGCCCTGTCATTGGCCCTCAAGAACCTGTGTTGGTGATGAAGGAGAGAAACCCACTGGGAAGGATGCTGAAAGTATATGTGAAATGTGCTCCCTTCAAAGGGGCTGCTAAGGAGAGGAACTAAGGGCATGTGAAAGGGGCAGGACATACATTAAAGGGAACCAAATAGTCTAAGACAGCAGTAAAGAAGTTGTCTCAAAGCCAGTTGTAAACAATGTACCCTAATTAGTTCAGACAATAGGTATGAGAAGATCTGTGATCTCTTCAGGCTGTAGGGAATGGGGGGGCGGGGCGCGTATCTTATGACAGCCTAGAATTTCAATGAGGAAATTGGGAAATGGGTAGGTAGAAAGTATTACCATGGGGAGAAAGGGAAAGAAGTGATAAAAATATGGTGGTATGATATAGCAGGCACTTTAAGGAGAACAGTGATCAAACTAGAAGTAAAACAATTTAGTTGAAACACATACATTGTGCAGAGAAGCAGCTTGATAGAAATTTAAAAAGTAGACTAAAGGCAGACAGTGATTGATCTTTAAAATCAATTTGATGAGTTTCAACATTATCCTATGATGTAAGGGAAAGGAGAGATATAATTAGAGCACATTTCTCTCCCTTTTCCTTTCATTTTGTTGTTGTTGTTATTGTTGTTGTTGTTTGTTTAAGAGAAATTTATCTGTCAGGTATGTAGACTGGATTGAAGTTTGGAATGATTACAGAGAAAAAGACCAGATGAGGATTAAAATCCTTAAAATCAACTATTATAACTATACTTATTGAGTTAAAGGAAAATATCCTTGTAATGAATGAAACAATAAGAAATCTCATTAGGTAGTTCTAAAGTTAATAAAAATGCCAAGCAAAAGTAAACATATATCTAATAATATTTAGAAATATTTTAGCTTACCATAAATGACTGGATACACTGTCCCTTGTATACCTGATGCTGGACAATGCATCTTTTTTCCATTCAAATACATATTTAATTCTACGTGGTCATATATAAGACCCTAGGAACAAAATAAAATATTAAAAATGGTAAAAATATAAATGTTTCATAAAAACCTTAACAGTAAGAAAGCACTGACTATGGAGCATGGAAAGACAAAAGAACTAAACAAAAGGTCACAATAACTTTCACTGAAGGTTTCCAATATGGAAGAATTCTATTTGAAGTGAGCTAAAAACAGTTGGTGGTGATTATGTCGGGCAAGGGGAGGTAAAATCCCAAGAGCACACATTAGAGGTAAAACAAATGATATCAGTTTAAATTCTAGTGTTGTATTTAGAGAACCTGGAGTTTATATTTTGAATATTTGAGATGATATAACTACTGCATACTTTGAACAGATACCTTTTAAACTTATACAGAGATACTACTTCTATATGCAGAACTTGATCTGAAGGAGGAGAAACAATGACGTTTTCACCATTAGGGCATGTATCTGTCACTGTTTTAAAGAAGTTGTAAAGAAGTATCTTTATACAACTTATCTCCACAAAGAAACCATACATTGCTATATTTCAAATGTCAAGTGTATTACCAAGGTAAAGTTGATATTTACAACTAAATACACAGTTGACCCTAGAACAACACAGTTTGAACTGTGCAGGTCACTTATATGTAGATTTTTCCCAATAAATACCCATACTGTTAAAAAAAGAAAGAAAGAAAGAAAGAAAGAAAGAAAGAAAGAAAGAAAGAAAGAAAGAAAGAAATCTCATGAGAGTGATAAAATTAGAAAATAACCAAATAAATATTCCAGAACTGAATAGTATATTATCTGTCATTAAAATGTTACTGGATGCACTTAGCAGAATAGAGATGACAAAGTGAGCTTCATGAGAGTTCAATAAAATTATCCAATCTGAAAAAAAAAGAGAGAGAAATAAGAATGAAAAAAAATGAACAAAGCCTCAGGACATAAAGAACAATATGAAAAATCTAATGTATATGTTATTGGAGTCCCAGAGGACAGGAGAGAGTCTAAAAGTAGTGACCCAAACTTTCCCAAATCTGGTGAAAGATAGTAATTTATGGATTCAAGCAGCTCAGCTAAACTTGAGTAGTATGAATACAAAGAAAACCTGGGCACACATAGTCAAACTGATCTGAGCCAAAAATAAAGAGAAAATGTTGAAAACATCCAGAAAACCTAACACATTGAATATAAGAGAAGATGACTTGACTGGTCACTGACTTCTCATCAGAAGACCTGGAGGCCAGATGACCATGAAAAAATATCTGGAAAGTGATGGAAGAAAAAGAACCCAGAGAAAATGCCCTTTAAGAATGAAGGTGAAATAAAGGTATTTTTAGGTAAAAGAGAATTTGTTGCTAGTATACCTTTAAAAATATTCAAGGAAGTTCTTCAGACTATAGCAGATGATAATGGATGGAAACATGAATTCTCAGGAAGAAATCAAGAGCATCAACAATGGTCAATATGTGAGTAAATACAAATGCAACCCTCTGATTATATCTATTGCACTCAGCAAACTTGATCCTTCTGCATCTTCCTAGTTTTAGGAAGTGGCTCAGGCCAAAATCCTGTGTCATTCTTATTACTTCTTATTCTTTTATTCTGCTTTCCTGGTATCAACCTACCAGGAAATTATGTCCTTTCCACCTTCAAAATGTGTACATAGGTTTTGACCACATTTTTTTTTTTTACCTCCACTATTCACCTCGCACGGTCTAAGCCGCCATCACCTCTCCTAGATTATTGCAGCAGCTTCCAGACTGCTCTCCCTTCTGCTACCCTTGACCTCTATGGATTGTTCTAGAACAGTAGCAAGAGTGATTTTTTAAAAAGTATATAAACTCAATCATATCACTCCTCTGTTACTGCCTTCTAAAACTCCCTATCTCAAATTGCCGGTGAATAAATCATTAATGTGTAATTTTTAAATGATGCATCATTGTGATTTTTATATATATCTGAATAGACACTTAAAGAACTGAATAATTTTACTATAATAAAAAGTCTTCCTTTTCCATTAACTTATCTATATGAACAAGATTTCTCAGAGAACATATCTTTAAAAATGAAAAAAACAAAAGGGAATAGAATTGATGCTGACTCTTGTCTCTGTCTACCAATAAATAATATTACTCTGGATACATGATCTAATTCAGGAAAAAAAATCTCAGCTCCACCCATGTCATTAAGAGATACATTTTCAATAAATTTTACTTTTTATGGTAAACGATAATTTTTCAAAATTTAGAAAATCTAACTTTGATCAGTTATGTGCAATAATAATTGTCATGGTAACACCTGAGACATTTTATAACAGCGTCTTATTAAAAATGTTAAATTTTTATTTTATATTCATATTTTTGTTGCAAAGATTTATTTGATATGGACATCTGTAAAATATTTTCAAGCATACAAATATTTTAAGTCAGAATAAACTTCTGGGTGTAAGATAGACCGAAAAAACAAGTTGAGGAAGAAAAAGGAAGAATGTAAAATTTTCAACTGCTAAAGAAGAATGTGTTCATGAATTTTTTAAATGGATGATGATAGATATCAAATAGCTATGGGATTTAAATTCCATTGGATACATTTAAGATAGTGTTGTAACAACTTTATTTTTAAAGCAACAATACAATATACTGGAGTATCATCCTTTGCAATTTAAATTTATGATGAAAAATGTATATTTTTAAGTGTTTAAGTTGATACTTAGTTTTTCAAAAATTTAAAAGAAAAATGTAAGCAGAATGTTTGAATTCTAGTGCTGCAATAGTATCTAATCTGGAGAATAAGTATTAATACTTATTAAATGTTGAGCCTTGCTTGACACTGTTCTAAGTATTTCCTACATCTTTTGTTAAATGTTTATAATAAGGCTATGAGTCATGTTCTGATTACTACTGCTGCAAAATAAATAACCTCAAAACTTAATGGTGGTAATAAATCAACTGTTTTATTTAGGTCAGAATTTTGTGGGTTAGGAATGTGGGAAGGGTTTAGGGGGCTGTTTTCACTTGGAATGCCGCATGCGGTTACAGTCAGATGTTGGCTGGGACTGTAGTTATCTGTAGGAAGGACAGTGCCCAGGTGCCCACACCGGCTTGCTCACAGAGTTGGCCATCTTTTGGGAACTCATCTGGGGCCACTAATCAGAGCACCAAATATGATTCTCCAAGGTGGTCAGCTTCCTGCTATAGCAGCTCTGACTTTCCCCCGAACGAAGGTCCCAAGAGTGGCAGGTAAAAGCCGCATGGTCTTTCTGACATAGCTTCGCTTCTACCATCTTTTACTAACCAAAGCCGTCATAAGCTCACCCAGGGGAAGAGAAATAGACTTCGCTTGTCAATGAAAGGAATGTCAAAAAATTTGAGGGCCATGTTTTAAAACTGCCACAAGTTGTTAATTACCCCTATTTTTATAGATGAGGAAACTAAAGCATAGTGGGCTTAAGTAATTTGCCTAAGATCACAGAGCTGTAAGTGATGAAGTTAGAACTTGAACTTACCAGTCTGATTCCAGAGCAAAGCTCTCAAACACAACAAAATTGCCTCCTGAAAAAGGCAGGCAGAGGGCAGTCTGAAGCCCCTTGGCTAAAAAACCTCCCTTCCCAGTTCCACTACAGTGCCCTCTATTTACATAGCCCCTACAACATCAAACTAGGACGCCTGTTGCTATGGATACTATGTTGCCAGGCCTCTTCAATGACTCAAGGGAGGAAATGCAGAGAAATAAGAGTTGGAAAGGCTGCAGCCACTGGTGCTGAAAGTTCCTAAGCCTCCACCGCTTCAGGTAGGACAGACCTGGTGCTTGCCCTTTGATAAAAGTTTCAGGTTGCACATTGCTTTGTGGTCATGATTGTAATCCCAGACTACCCTGGATACTAGTATTAAACAGCTTCTACCGGAATATTGAAGAGTCCACATGGTATGACCTGCTGTCCCCTCCTTCTTTGCTTTGATTGATTAGCAACCATAGGGATCCTCAAAGATATCTATATGCTTTCCAGAAAAGCTAGCTGGCTCTTTAGGAAAGTCTCTTCTTTCCTCCTTTCTCTCTTCCAGTCTCAGAGTCTATAAAACCTCACTCACTACATCTCTATGATCTTTTATTTATGGTCTTGGATGCACAGAAATTCACAAACCTTCCTGAGTTCTTTACAGTGAGGCAGTTGATACAGGAGAGACTGAGGTTGATTAAGGGGATGCCTGGGGCTTAGAATGGGGTCACCAAATAACTTTGTGGTAGACGCTCAAGTGGGCATTGACATCATTGTCCCCTGAGCTGGGACAGAGATGAGCTCAGTGGGCATATTTGGGCCAGTTCCATGCATTTTAGTTCCATGAATTATAAAGGCCACTAGTTGAAACTTCTTTGCATTTTCAGAGCTGGTTTTGATGTGCAGTGGGAATAGCCACCTCATCCAAGCTCAGGTACACCTAAGCTCTTACCACTTCCTCATTCTACTATCTTTTTTTCACCCCAACTTCAGCCTCAGTCTCCACAATTACAAGATGATTCTCATGCTTCCATCCATCAGAAGTATCGAGAGGATCAATTACTGAATTGGTTATGGTGGGCTTACCATTCTCTCATTCAGAATGAAACAATGTTTGACATGTGGTTCACTGACATTCAAAAATCCTCCCTCTCCCAAAGAATTAAAAATATAAATAAATATATTATTTTAAGGTGTACACAAAAAGGAAAAATCCTCTCCTTGCATTCACTGACATTATTAAACTCATTTGAAGAAATTCACAGGAAAACTTTAAAATCTAAGGGAGTATAATTAAGAATAACAAATGAGATTCTAGATATCTTTTTCTTTTTTTAAAAAATAACTTTAACATGACGATCAAATATAATTTACCAAACCCTAATAATCTAAGGTCCAGAGTCATCACTGTGAAATGAAGCAGAGGGCCATACTTTGCAGAGTTGTTGAGGATTGTTTCTAAAATTTCCATGTTCTGTGATATCACGGTGATGGCTGGCATTAGCTCTACCTCAGGAAAGTTAGAGATATCCTTTCATCCCCAGCCGCAGACCCGGCTCAATTACAGCGTTGTGGCAGCATAAGGTTAAGGGGATAGGGGAGGACAAGGAAGACGAGGCAGGTAAAAGCAGAAAAATCAATTAAAATTACTTCGATAACAGTGACTTGGAGTCCCCTCTGAAATACAGACAGGAGCCTCCAGGATGCTGTCAGTCCGGACCGGGGCGGCGGGGAGTCAGATCGAAGAGAACACCACCAAGTTACGGAAACAATCTGGGCTCTCCGCAGTGGGCAAAGACAAATCTCCCAAAAAAGCCTCGGAAAATGGGAAAGACAGCAGCCTCAGCCCCTCAGGGCAAATCCAGCTCAGGGCGCGGCAACTGGCGCTGGTGCGTGAAGTGGAGATGAACTGGTACCTAAAACTCTGCGACTTGTCCAGCGAGCACACCACCGCCTACACCACTGGCATGCCTCACAGGTAAGCCTCCGTCCGCTCTGCTGGGCTGTCGGAGACCCATCTGAAAGCGCTCTCCAGAGTGGGTGCTTTGATTTTCTTTTCCCACCGTGCTGCTGGAGATCTGAAGCGCTCTAATTGCCTTACAGATGATTGACACTTCAGAATGTGTAACCACAAAGAGCAGGAACTTGGGGGAAATGGCAAATAATGCTCTCTGCGTTGTTATTCAGAAAAATGCCCTTGTGAGGAGGCAGTAAGACACTCAAGAGCTAACAGGAAGGAGTATGGAACTCAGATTTGTGTTAAAGTAAAAATCAGAGTTCAAAGATTGCAGGAAAATGCCCCCTTCCAAAACGACAACAAAAAGACTGCAATCTTTCTGCGCTTCCTTTACCTTGAGAACTTGGGAGTGAGAGAGGGAAATGTGTTTTGTCTCTTTGAGAAGTGTACAATTGGGCAGTGTGAACTTGTTGAATAACTTAAGCAATGGGGTGCAGAGTAGAACACATCGACCACTTATAACGGGGTCTGAGCCCCCTACCTAAGACAGACAATATCAAGAGAAAAGGGCATTTAAAAAAAAAAAAGAAAGAAAGAAAAGGTAATGTGAGACAAATCTCTATAGATTTTCTCTGACTTTTTCCCCCCCTCAGCCTCAGCTTCAAATAATGCAGAGGAGAAATAATTTCACACATCTCAATGATATATGGTCAAATTTACTGAGTAAAAGTCTCTGGAGTTTTGTAATTTAAGCATGCTTATTCCCTGTAATTGCTATAAAAATATCTTAGGAATTAAAGATAATTTTGCAAGGAAAATTATTGTGAAAACAAAGCCTCAAATAACTATTTTCATTAAATAATAATAAAAATCCATTAGAAATGAAAGATGGTTCCAATGAAATAGTCAAAGTATGAAAAACTTCTGAAGAGATTGCGTGGTGGCATAGAAATCCTGGAATGTATTCTATTTATCAAATCGAGCCAATGTTTTCTGAGCTGCCCTCGTTTTTGTATTTCAAATCCCAAAGGGACACTATAGGAACACTTATTTAGCAGTTGAATTCACTGACGTCTACAGACTAAAAACTTGTTGGACTACAAACTTCAAAAAGCCCAAACTTCCATTTTTCCTTTCTAAGGCAGGAATAAAATAGGTGGTTCCAAATCTAAGCCAACATTTAAAAGGTAGAATGAGATGAAGTTTCTGTGAAACGTTCTGTGAAATATATTTACTATTTATGGCCAGAGTGATTTGTCTGAAGCTCTTATAAGCTGTTACTTAGTGTACATGGAGGAAGGACCAAGGAGAATGATCTCAAAGAAAGCTCAGATGAGCTGTCAGTGTTGGGAATGTAGCTCATATCTATAAATCTTTAAGCTATCCTTAGAGAGCTTCTGGAAAAAGAGTTAAGAGGCAAAGGAAAGCCTTGATAATGATTTCCTTCCATAACACATTCTTTTACTTAGTCTAGGCCAGAAACTTTCCTTAAGGGAGTCTAACACAGGACCGTAAAATTGCTGCTCTATTATCTGACACTAAAATAACATTTATCAGGTCAGAGGGGAATATTAATTAAGATAACAAGGTATAGCCAGCAACTTTTGGGAAAAAGCAAATTGCTACTCTTTTCTGCTTTACTCAAGCAATAACAACTTGTCCTGTAGTCACAATGAACAATTTCCATGGTAATATGTGTGGCAGTGTCATTAATCATTGGTTCACAATAGCCTTGCATATCCCTTGTTTAATGAGTGTGCTAAAGAAGAGTGAAAGTCATGTCTGTCTTACATTATCAAAAATTAAAAATGTCTCCTCCCCCTTTATATTTACAACATGATTGTTTCCAGGGAGACACTAGTGTATGCGATTAGAACAAAGTCAATTTATAAATTAGATTTACTACAGAACTCTATGTGTGCATATCTCAGAAAAAGTTAATTTTTCTCATCTCTAGCTTCTTTCCTTTTTACACCCCAATGTTGGAACTACCTATATCAGTTGAGTCCTTGAGGTTGCTTGGAACAATGACAATGACTGACGGTGCAATACCTACAAATTATAATATAAGCAATAGCATGTGCATTTCCCTAAGCCACCTCCTTTCCTTTCATTTATAGATGTCACCTGTGAAAAAGTTACAGAAAGTTTTTCTGGACTTCCAATTGTTCTTTCTTCCAACAGCATGTCCCAAGAGTGATACCTCCATTAGAGACATGTATGAGGAAGATAAATATGATTGATATAAGATAGAAACAAATGTACCTATCTGTGAAAACTTACAGAACAGAATACAAAACAGGTTGAAGAGTCCTTGAAGACGTTATATGTTTGCTACCTGCTAGAATTCTATGGGTCATTGGTTAATGGCCATCAATAGGGAATTGCTAGAAAGCTGTAGCTTCAATTTCATTTCTGAGAAAATGGAATGAAAATATTTTATGGCAGTTTACTTCTAGTTCATAAGGAATTTGAGCATTGTCTTATGCCCAGATTCAATGATAACCTGTATTTGAAACAAAGGGTATTATTAACTGATTGGAAGAAAGCATTTGAAATAGAGAAACGTCCAGTCATCCTAGGATATTTCAGAAATAAAATTGCAGGAAGCAGGATCTTGGGGTAAGTGGTTCTGATCTCCTTTCTGGGGATGTGTCTGCATCAGACTACATATGACACAATCTAATATAATTAGCTTCATACTGATTGACTGGCTATTTCACAGAGATTTCTGATGACCTTATGAGGCTAATTTATTTTATACAATGGCTCATTCTTCTGCATAGTGAGAGAGGGTGGTGCAGGGGTCTGCATCCTGGAGTTAGAGGCAAAGAGCTAGCTTTGAGTTCCTGTCACTGTGGATATAACTTTTAAAAATATTATTTGTTGTTATTAAATAACTTTTTTTTTTAAGATTACAAAGGTAACATCTGAACTTGGTAGAAAATTTTAAAAACAAACATAAAAAAGAAAAGGCAATCAGTGCTAATATTTTGGTATGCTTTTCCCCAGCCTTTTGAATTGGAATCACAATATATATTTTGCTTTTTACCTTTTTTCACTAAATATGATGCCAGTCTATTTTATTATTTTAAAAACCACTTAAAAATTTGTTTCTAAGGACTATATCTTATGACTATATTATTGCCTAGCTATTCTTATTTTGTTTGCTATTTATCATCATTATAAATGATATTATAATAAATATTTTTGTATCAAATTTAAAAAAATTATATCTCTGGTTATATTTTTAGGCTCTGTTTATAGAAGTGGAATTAAAGGGTAAATACTGTATGTATAATATTACATATGCTTATATACACATATACATATTTATTCTTAATGCTGTTGCTTTTTGGAAATATTTTTTCAGTGTACCTTCCCATTGGCAATATTTGAGAGCTCCCATCTCATTGCTTTCTCTAGACTACACAGTATTTATATGGAATTTATAGCATTGCGTTTTATAGTTAAACGAATTATTGGGAAACTTAATTAACTTTTCTGAGTCTCAATTTCTTCAGCTGCAAAAGAGGACTAATAGCATTATAAAGGACTATTGTAAAAATTAAATGAGATAATGTACAAGTGGTTTGAAAAGGGTAATGTACTTTGTTTCCAAACTCTCTGAAATACTTACAGGTCGAGAAGTGACTCCATGTTGTGGATAGTGTATTTAAGGCTTTTTGAAGATAATTAAGGATAGGGTGACTCAAAAATATCTGGGAAAAATGTGCACTTCACCTGGCACCAGACAGCTGAGGATTCTGCTGTGTTCAATTAATATTTATGAGAGACCATAATGTACTCTTAGGAAGCGTTTTTAGGGATTTGGATCATCACTGTCCTCCTGGGGAAAAGTAACTAGGGGATAGAATACAAAGAGCTTTTAAATACTATCAGTATGAACATTCCAAACCACAGCTGACTGAACCTATTAAATTAAAATGGCTGGGGACATTTAGTAGGACAGATCAACACATGAATGAACATTTAGCTGTAGCATTTCAGTAATGATTTCTACCATCTTAAAAAATGTTTCTTAACCAGACATAGTTACACTGAGCTTCATTGCTACTATTTCTTCTCTGCTATAAAAACTTCCTGACTTCCTAGAAGTCATTTATTTCTGCTTGCTTCCAGAGGGTCAGATGTGATTCTGTGTGTGGGCAAGCAGTTCTCCAATGTGAGTTTTGGAGCATTCGATTCTTGCTGGAAGGGTAGTGGGTGATCCATGAGCTTAGCAACCTAATCATGCAGTAAGATCTGGTGTTGAGAATCAAGCCTGAGGTCAATGCATGAACATTCAACAACCGCTGAGTGAGCACTCTCTCTGTACAGGGCCCTGTAGCTGACACAAAGATGAATTAGACGAGAATCCTGCCCTCAAGTTAGGCACAGCCTGGGGGAGATAAGACATGCACTTAAATAAGAAATTCTGTAACAAAGTTCATAACAAAGCTGGAAGGAAGGAGTGAGTGCTCCCAGCTGGAATGATTGGAGTTGAAACACATG
Source organism: Eidolon dupreanum (assembly GCA_028627145.1). Taxonomy (NCBI): domain Eukaryota; kingdom Metazoa; phylum Chordata; class Mammalia; order Chiroptera; family Pteropodidae; genus Eidolon; species Eidolon dupreanum. Next base: position 18,769,580 of record CM053507.1, read on the forward strand.
CAGAACTTGAGCAAGAGATGGGGTTTGGGGAAGGCAATCCATGTGGAGGGACGAGCGTGAGCACAGACAGAAAGCGTGGAATGGAAATGGAGAGCTGCTGCTGTTCACAAGGCGCCTGCAAGCATCCTGGGGAGGTTCTTGCTGGCTGGAGCTGGAAGTGTGGCCGGGAGAGTGGGAGGAGAGGAGATCATTTCAAAGACTTGGGAGTCAGGCAGAGTCCAGGCGTGGAGGTGCTAGCGTGAGAGCTGCACTCAAGAAGAGGCAATGCAGGGGAGCAGAGGGGGTGATGGTTGATGTCTGAAGCAGGAGCACTGGGAAATTTCGTAGGAGAAAGCTGTTTGGGGGCAGAGGTGAGACGTCCAGAGGAGAGAGAGTGTGTAACAGAAATATTGAAACAAAGTTCTCAAAAAGGAAGAAGATGGAGTTCAGGGCACCAAATGCAGGTGTTGGCTTTGGCAAAGAGAAGTGTTGGTGGAGCCTGGTGATGAGAAACACGCCTCTGGAGTCCCGAGGTCTGCAGGCTGCACGCCAGCAGCACCGCCTCCCAGCCGGAGGCCCTGGGCAGGCCCCGTACCTCACGCAGGCAGTTGGCTTGGGCGGTAGGGCCAGGCTGTTGGATTCAAGCCCTGGCTCTGCCACTAACCAGTATGTGACTTAGTTTCTCATTATTAAAGGTAGGTAATAAGAGTGCCAATGCTGTAGAGTCATTATGGGATCAAATGACTTAAATAAGTAAAGCACCTGGAATAGAGCCTGGCATATACTATGTTATCATATAAAGGCCCTAAGCATAGTTCTGAGACGATTTATGCCCTTGTTATCATCACAAGACTATTATTGGATCTACCAAAATTAAGGATGGCTCCTCTTTCTGGAGTCTAGTGACTCTAGTCTGATTCTGCAAATGAGTGTAAGAATGCCTTGCTCAGAAGACTGCTGTGGGGATTCTGTGAAGCGACGTAAAATGTCTAGTGTACAATGAACACTTGATCAGTTTCAGCCCTCATCCCCTTCCCTCTCCTCTGCTGACCTAGTACACAGTGGGCAGTGCCAGTAAAATGGTATCAGAAACAATATAGAGGGCTGGAAATGAGCTACAATGGTATAACTCTAAATTTGTCAGCAGATTTTTTTTCTTATAAACTACTATTGATTAGATTCTTATTAAAGAGAAAGCACTTCCTTTTCTAAAAGATGATACACATTTCTTATAGCAGGCATGCTTTCTTTAGTCTATAACTCAGAATATTTATATGAGAAGTTACGTAGAAGTATCTTTCTAGAGATGTTAGAGTACAAGGACATTTTTGTGTAGTTTACTTTGACTTTAGACATAAGCCAGAAAGATTACTTTCTAGCTCATTGTTCTGATGTTTTTTAAAGTTAGTGCAAATCTTAGATTATTGAAGGACTAGGTGAACGGTGAGAGAATGAACATCAGTCGGACAGGAATTAGGTAGCCAGAGAAAGTTCCCAGCATGCTAGCAGCAGTCTCTGAGGAGAGGGAATTGATCTGGTCCCTAAAGGTGATGATGGTGTCCTTTGAGTTAAAGACCACGAGGCTGTCGTTGCCCTGTGCAGCTGTACCCCACAGGGTGATGAGCTGAAAGCAGACATCCCTGGGCAGGCATCTGCACCCCCACAGTGGTAGCCAAATACGCAGGGGCTTGCCTCCGTCTCCACCCCTGTAACTACTTTAGGGGATATTTAGGGAAAATAAAGGCAGTTTCTGAGTTTTATATTTCTGTTAGTTGGGCCATGTTTATGTGTGTCTAGTTCCTTCTGAAGGCAGTGTTTATGCTTTGGTTCTCGGACTTGCCCACAAGATTCTTTCCTAACTGAACGTCGGTGGAGTATAGACAGCACAGAAGCTTCGGTTCCTCTTCTCCTGAAGTCCCCTACCTTCCAAGCCCAGGCTTGTGTAATGCCAGTAGCATCAGTAAAGGGGTTTGAAGCCATGTTTCGAATCTCATTCTGCTCTGTGACCACGGTCAGGTTTTAAAGTTCTCCAGGACTCAGTGTTTGCCTGTAAAATGAGAAGACTAGTCAAGATGATCTCTTGGGCTCTTTCCAGCTCCGAGCCTACCTGGTATAAAAATATCATAATCTAGAGCAAAGGGGTAGAGTTTGATTTCCTGCTCACTGCCCTTTATAGAGATTGTGAAGTTATGTGAGATGATTTTGGAGGGGGCATGTGAACATTAAATCTCTTGATAATTTTATATTTATTTTCATGAGTATTAAGAATAAATATATAACTTATACCTCAAACTTATGAATTCATGGTTATTATGGCACAGGGCAAGGCTAAGTTTTAAAATAAGTGAGTCAACTTAAAGGAAAATATTCATTCAATATGAATAGAGGTGGAACTCAAATCTGAAAAAATCCTACAGGAGATACACAAGGAACTATTTATTTCATCTGCTCACATTTATCAAGCACCTATAAAGCATCATGCCATCTGCCCACGGCTTTTTATGTCCATTCCATTTAATCCATACAACAGTGGACTTGTCACATCCTACATCCTTTGGTGATCAAGAGTATGACTCTGCTTGTTCACTTCATGTCTATTGTCGACTAATTTTTCTTCTTTATCCATTAAGATTAATTTTCCTTCTTTACCCATTCCCTGGGATGCCTCTCAGTGAAAGGGCTCAAGGATATCCCAGGTTTCCATTTTGAGTCATAGCTATTCTTCTCTTTGTCCAAGCTGAGCCTTTTTAGTTCTGTTCCCATAAATTTAATATTCTGCTTCTCCCAGGATTGAGTAACATCACACTGTGATTTTAAAATTTAATTTTAATTATACAACCGAGATATATTTAATACACTTAGTTTATTAATTTTTTCCATTTGCCCTTCAGCTTTTTGTGTACTTCTAGTTTTAGCCAGTGAGAGACATTGTACCTCTTGCTTTCTCTGTAAGCCTCTGAGGCTACAGACTGAGGGCAGGTTAATATAGGCTCCGATGTCAGGCCAACCTAGGTCTGAGTCCTTCTACCATGCACTGCCCACCAGTCACTATCTATGTAGACATCAGTCTCCTTACTTGTGAAATGGGAATAACAATATCACATGTTCATACAGTTGGGAAGATTGAATGAGGTATGTATAAAGTTGCTAGCACAGTACTGAGAACATAGAAAGGCCCTTTTAGCAAATGCAATCATTATCATTCCCCTTAAAAGTGCCATCAGCACTCGTCTGTTATTTTACATCCATTTTTACATTTTTCTGGGTTCTTTCCATGAGCACTCTAAGGCTGAGAAAATGACCCAACCCTAAGAGAATGGTCTTCACATGCTGCTTTCTTACTTGCGTTACTTAGAACCCTGTCCTTCTAAGATTTTCATTTACACCCTCATTTAAAATCCTTTCTGATAAACAAGGATCAAATGTCTGATATGTCCACTCTCCATGTGGAGAGGATCCATCTGGATCCTCTGGAATAGAGAGGCCTGGGTTTAAAGTCTGGCTATTGCTGGCTAACTGTATTGATTTACGCAAATCACATCCCATCTCTGAGCCTCGATTTCTTCATGCATATGGTGAAAATGAAAACATCTGCATTATCTATCTTCTAGAATTTTAAAAACTAGATCCAATAGTATATGTGAAAATCCTTGGTATGCTATAGGCTGCTATCTATATGTTTACTGTTATATTATTTTTATTATCATCTGTTTTGAGATATTGTCTCAAATTCAGTCTAGGACGTGGTTACCCTAATCTGATTTCCAAGCCAGTCACTCTGTTCCCAGCACCAGGATACAGGCTCTGGACAGGTTTTCTTGGGTGCATTGTAAAGACTATGATGTCAATCTGCCTTCTTTTCCTAATATCAACACCTCTTTATTGAACAGTTATTATATTATATGTACCTGGCACTATCTTTAGATTTTTCAATTTAGTCCTTTCTCATAATCAGTGGGGTTGGGTTTATTATTATTATTATTATTATTATCATCATCATTATCATTATTTCCACTTTATGGGAGGAAACTGAAGCTTAGAAAAGATCCTCCCAAGGTCAGACTCTAGTAAGTGATAAAAACAGTACTTGAACCTGGATAGTTGGGCTGCAGATGTCACCTGTTGCTCCCACAGAATATTTTCTCCCTTAGTTTGGGTTGATTGTAGATTGCTACTGAGATGTCACTTTAGTAATTTCACCTTTCACTTTTCGTACAGTTTAAGGTTCCTTAATGTGGGCTATGGGAGTCGCAGCTTTCTTTCCCCATTTCAGGCCATTGCAGTTTGCCCTGTGTGTGTCTAGCAAAGGGCTGGGGGATGTCGGGGAGCAGCTCTGATGGGGAGGGAGTCACTCAGATGGAGAGAAAGGGCTGTGTAATACAGTGGACTGTGAATTTCAATATTTCCTCAGGCTTCTCTCCCATGGAAACCGTTTCCATCAAAAGAGCTATGTAAGAACAAAGGCCCTGGAGAACGCCCCCCCTCCCCCGCCCCAGAGTCATCCTCTACTAGATGAATTTAACTCAATTTCTGATCTTAAGTATAAGTCAGAGTCTTTTGCCCCCTCCCTCTCAAGACGAGCTCTGAGCGGACACAAGATTCCACAGCAGCAGCTGCCCTGGACTTTCTGATTTTAGCTTGTGCTTGTCACTAAATGGCATGTGCTAATGTCCTGTCAGAGGTTCTCATGATTGTGTTATGTACTTTTGCTCTGTGAGAGGAGGAAGTAGCAGTTCTGAGGAACACTTGCTCACATTTCTCTGGAGATGACAGTTGAGACAATGCTTCCTTTTCCCAACAGCCTCCCTAGCTAAAGAAAATGTCACCAGGTGCCAGTCTTCCAATTTTGGAGAAAAATCTCCTTTCCAAGGCAAGAGAACTTAGGGGTTTTGTGTGCATTGGTACACACATTGCAACCTAATTGCAAAGAGAAACTTGCCAAATATTTCTTCCATTACCAAGAAATTAAACTGGGCTCCAGACCATATATCTGGTTCTGATTCCCAGTCTAGGGAGGGCGCATGAATGCATGTTATGATTAGGCTGTAGGCAAATGCCCTCTACAAAGTAAATTTCATTGATTTTATTAAAGGTAACTGTAGATGCTAAATCCTGAAACCTCAGTGATTTGATATTAGAGAATTTACTTTCTACTCACGTAAGTCCAATCAAGGGTAGGAACAATGAGGTGAGATCCAGGCAGATGAAAGCTCTATCATCTTCAACTTTTGTTTTCTAAGGTGGGAGATGGCTGAGTGTTGATATGGATCCATGAGACAGGAGAAGAGACTGTAGGGGATCATGTGGAGGGTACTTTATGGGCCAGGCCTGTAAGTGGCACCTGGGACAGAAGTGACATTGGCTGAACTGCAAGGGAGACTGGGAATTATAGTCCAAATGCGTGCCTAAGAAGAGAGAAAAACAGGCATGCAAACAGCTGACCAGTTTCTGCCTCAGAGGGTGGTCAGAGCAGAGTCAAGGGGGTGCTGAGGTAGAGTCTGGCTGTTTCCTGTAACAGGGAAGAAGCCAATGTTATTCTCCGACTTCAGAGCCTAACTCGCTGACCTGGTCTTAGCCACATGGTGGGTCAACCTCTTTTGGCTTCTCTACTTGAAACCCACTTTTCTGTTTCACTGAGAAGGCTGACGACTCGTCGGAAATCTGTAGATGGTGATCTGGTATTAGCTTGGCAGGGACTTGGAACACAGCCTTGCTTACGTAAATCCAGGAATGCTCAGCTCTTGTTTTGAATCTCTCAGAGTTTTTTTTTTTTTCTTTTAATTGTCCAAAGAATCACTTATGGATAGATGTTCCGGGAGCCTTCCTGCAGCGCAGGCTTTATTCCGCCTCCACTTGGTCCTGAGACGGAGTCGCTGCGGTGCCCGGGTCATCCTTCACCATGGCAACAGCCGCAGGCTCTGGCGCCACAGGCACAGGCTGGTAGCACATGAGGCAGGATCAGGCACATGGAATCAGTCTCATTGAGAGCCAAGAGCGCTCACTAATTCAGTCTGTTAAATTAGAACTGGCCAGGCGTGTGTTTTTAAGAGGAGTTGCTATGACAGTATGTTCATTCAAACGATGTAACCATTACAGAGGTTTCTCTATAATACACCTACGGGACTCTTGAAGTCAGACAAGCCAGTCACTCTGTTCCCAGCAGCAGGATACAGCAGCATGAGTTTGAATGCAATACTGTGAAACAAAACCGCATATCATTTATGATGTTCTGGCATTCCTTCTCTGGCCCACTATCCTCCAACTAGACACATGTACATTTTTGTGTGAAATGGTGAGGAATTTGAGGAAAAATTGGTTAAGAAAATATGAATTTGCATTCAAGAGACTTTTTTGTTACAATCTCTCCCATTTGAAATACTTCACTTAAAAAATTAAAGTCCAAAGTTCATTTTATAACTTAATCTTCATATTTAATTTGATTGCAGTGATGAACATTAAGTAAGAAACAAGCTGTCCCAAAGGGGTGTTGAATTATTTAATTACCTCTGAGACTAAGGAGGTGACAGGCGGCATAAACAATCCCATAAGTAGGACGCATTAGGAAGATGCTCTTTCTGTCCAAGCTTAGCAAGTTGATGTGACTACCCAAACACCAGTTGCTTGTTGAACAAAATATTAAATGCTTAAATCTGTTTACACTATTTTAGGTTCCAGATGGCTATTTATCCAAAATAAATAGCAAAGGAGTATTAAGTTTAAATGTGTTTTTAAAGTATTTTCAGTTAAAGGAATTTCCAATAAAGTTAATATTTAGAATTCAAGGACAGTCTTTTATTATCATATATGTAACATTGAAACAATTTCTAAGTCAAACTAGAACACTAAACAGAAATTCATCCAGAACTATTATGTTATAGTTCTGGAGATATGGGGATGCATAAGACAGGCTTCTTGCCATGAATAATCTTGAAGTTTTTTCAGGGAAGACAACACTATAATGTTGTTTTATTGATATAATATTAGAAGTGTGAATGATGTGCTATGAAAACAGAGATAAAGGAATAATTAGTTCTGTCAGGACTGGGGAAGACAGGGAAAAGAAGTGTCAGGAAAAAATACACACAAAATGCACCATTTCAACTGAAGTTTTACAAAGATGTCCAGAGGTTTGTGGGAATGTGAGCCAGCAAGCAGGAAGGTAGGAAAGGGGCAGGGAAAGAACTGTATGGTCTGTGGTCCAAGAACAAAGCTGATCTTTTCTTAGACCAGGAATCGGCTAAACCACCAAGTTCCTGGTAATGGGAAAAAAGTTTGTGATATGGGCAAGACTGTATTTCTAAATTCAGAATAAATTCACAATTAGGCCTTGTTCATCTGACATTGTCCGAGAATAAAAACTTTCACTCATGAGATTTTTCTCTGAAATTTTCTAATTTAAGTGTCAAGGCTTTACTTCCACTTTATTTTTTTTACTTCAAATAATTTTTATTGCTTGAATCATATTGACATGGCTTTTTTTTTTTAAAAAAATTATCAGATGATATTGGTTAATAAAATTATATAGGTATTAAGTGTACAATTCTAAAATACATCATCTGTATATTGCATTATAGCTGTTTTTTTCCCCAAAAAACTTTATTTATAAAGTTACACACACACACAAAGAGTTATATTTGTCCCCAGGCTGTAGTTTGCCAGCCCCTTATCTACAGTGTACAATATTGATTCTTTTTTATTCAAAAGATTTCCTGAGCATCTATGATCAATTTAAAAATAGCAGAAAATGACCTCAGTTGAAACTTAAACCTGAAGAAACAACTTGACAACTCTCCTTTATCTTAATATTGTGCTATGTCCTTAGGGACCATTAAGGCATATAGAATTATTTGCCTTGAAAATTAGAGGCCTCATTTTGATATTTTATTTTTAAAGTTTTGCTTCTATATCTACCCCCACCATTACTTTTTATGTATCATTCAGCTTGCTGTAAATTTTTCTTGCTGCTTATAGTAGGTCTGCCTCTAACAGTCTTTTTCATCTCATTTGCTGTCTTACTTTGCTGAGGAATGGGAAATAAGAAAATCCACCTTGCTTGAATTATGAGGATGAAGGAGTAAATGATTCATGAATTGAGGTACTCTCTCAGGAAGTTTGAAATATGAGCCTTGTTATCTCTTATTTGCTCATTTGTTTATTCTTGGTTGTATTCCAAGAGTTGTTCGGTAAAAAGGTGACCTCTAAAAAATTCAGTTGTCACTTTATTTGAACTAACACTTGAATCTGTTTGGGAAAATGCCAAATGCTGAAATTGCTTCAAGTCGAAGTTTATCTTGGAATAATCCTTAGAGATGTTAGAAAAGCAAACCATGCAGAACACTAATTCTCAAAATATTGATGGGACAGTAGTACTCCAAACTTTATAATTTGTCCTGCTGAAAAGAACTTTCTATCACAGAGTGAACAAAGTGAATTTGTCTTTCATGGCAGGAACACATTTTTCAACACTATTGTCTTGGAACTTTAATCAATGATTAAACATTTACAATTATTATCAGAGAAATGTCATTTCAAGAGGGAGTGTGGTATATCTGGGGATTTAAAATATATAGACTAACTTAGCTTATTTATTTCTATGGGGGTAACGTTGTTTTCCCCATTTTTTTGAGAAAGAAACTAAAAACTCAGCGAGTACTCATATCTCACCTAGTAGAATGTTGTTGAATAAGGATTTAAAACCCTGTCTGCCCTCTAAGTCCTTGCTCCTGGAAATTTGTACTGTATTCCAGTCCTTACAATCACTGACTCTTTTTTTAAGTTAAATTTATGGGGGTGACCAATAACTGACTCTCAATGTTGCCAATTTACCTGGATATTTCCTGCCTTATTTGTAAAACAAGAGAATTAACTAATTGAGTTATAACATTTGTTACAGTACTAGTTAGTATTCTATATTTTTTTGGTTAGTCGATGAAGAGGTTAAGTTGCTTCAGATGGGAAGATCACAGTTAAGACCCCTCAGCAGCACATTGGATCACAAAACTGAAACTATACATTTTTAGGCATTGCTTTTGTAGCTGAGATTTACTTTATCTGATGCCACTCTGTGCCCCAGCCTCCCAGCCTTGTCCAGACCCTAAAAGAATAATGTGTGGAAGAAGATGGATGAGCCCCATGGCAGAGCACATGGAGCAGTGACTGTGGAGGTGTGGGATTCTTTGCAACTTTCAAATCTGCTTTCTGAGTAGATGTTTAAGGAGTGATGGATGGATTTCTGGCCAGATGATGAACAAATCAACTTTATCTAGACAATCCTTCACTTCTCTCTAGGAAGGAGAAAGTCATATTTAGAGCTATCCCATCCATTTTGCAGTCATGCAACCCATACATTGAAGTCCCCTGAAAATTGTTGCTTGCCGAGTCTGCCCAGGTCTGCCACATACAGCTGTGCCTGCCGTGCACTGCAACGCTAGTGGTACCATCCACGTGGACTGATGTTATTGGCAGTCTTTGGAGTCATGCAATGCAGCAGATAGTATAACAATAACCACCATTTATTGGGCTATTTATTCTGTGTCAGGTACACCAAATACCACATTTCCTAAATCTTCACAACAAAACTATGAGATAATATGGTGAGGAATATTTTCCAGAGGAAGAAAGTTCTCACAGTGTTGTAGGGTAGGATTTAAATACAAGTCTTCCTGATTTCACAGCCCATTCTCCTTCCACCATATTCCACCCCAATTCCATGGAAATTCTTCTAAGCCAGGCAAATGCAGACTGAGATAAGACAGGGACGTGTTCTCATCATCCTTGAAGCATTACTTCAGCGATGACTTAACAGCACGTGACCACAATACTATCTTGACCTTGAACCTTCCATGGCCCAACATTACTTAAAAAGAGAGTGCAAGGCCTATATAAGAGGATCAGGATCCCATCTTCCACCCTCCTTCCTCCTTACCAACATAAGGCACTTTGTGCCCCCAACCACCATCTTTCAGGGCATTTTTGTCCACAAAATGCACATTTGCACATCTAGGTCCCAATGGCCATTTTCTTCGCATTAGCTTAAGACTGAAGACCACATATTGGCATCTTTTGGGACCTTTTGCAGAAATAGCAAGCGAGTCACACCCAAAATAGTGAGGGAACTTTTGCTGTAAATGCCAAAGCTCTACTCAAAGATGCTTTCTGGTTGACAATTTGGGTCAGCGTGGGATTTATGCAGAATGCCAGTGAAATCCGAAGGGCCTAGAAAGAGACCCGTCGATCCGGCCAACCTAAGTATGCTTGTTATTTCTAAAGCAAGGCTGTAATGTGTATGTCTATGTATACATTAGAAATATGACAATTACACACTAGGGAGAGATCGTTTTATGTTACAGTGCAAGAGTATATAATATACAAGTAGCAGAGTAAAGAGAGAAAATTTCCTCAGCTCCACCCCCAAGAATGGATTTCAGCATCACCTTACTGCGCACCTCCATCGTAGCTCATAGGGCACCGCTATGTAACCTTTAGGGGTCTGTCTTGTCACTTTTACTGTGAGCTTCTCAAGGGTAAAGGTGATATTTTCTTCACTGTGTTATGTTGATACGACATGCACATATTTAACTGTGGCCTCATGTTGTCCAACTAGACCCCGAGGTAGCTCTGGCAAAGGTGAAGGGAAGATGACAATGACAAGAGGAGAACCCCCTCTGATGGTTCCCAGGGGAATGGAGGCAGATGTCTCAGTCAGGTGACGTCTTACCTGTCACAGCATCACCTGCAGAGGGCTAGTGAGCAGACACCTGGACACGAGCAAGAGGGTGACATCCCATAAGTAATCGGAATAGGAAGACAAGCTCTTCTCTGTGTGGTGTCCCTTGTCCAAACTCATTTGGGCAGAACTATGACTCCTTCACTCCAGCCACAGAAACGTAGTCCCGTTCTTCTAGCCTTACCAGCTCCATCCTCAGTTTTCAATTGTAGGCCAAGACAATTTTTAGATGACTATGACATGTCCATAATCCACAATATGGTGTTTAACAAGTCTCTTCTTTAGCCAAGAAAAATTTAAAGTGAGGCAAAAACGTGACTGGTATGTTCTAAGAATAATTGCAGCAATCTCCTTGGCCTGGTATCTTACAGAACTAGCTAGTAATTCAATGAATACAAGTTTCACCACTCAACACAGGGAGGGTCTTCACCTCTATAGAATGTGTAGCTCGAGTAGTTTTTAAGACTCATAGAACAGCAGACCTAAAGAAATCACAGATTTCTTAAGTCTGGCCCAATACAGAAACCAAGGAGACAGAAAGGTCGGAACAGCCCAAAGTCACACTGTTAGTTATGAATGCTAAACAGGTGTAGGTAAAGCCTGCTTACCACCCAGGGCTATGTGAGCTTCTATTTGTGACTTTTGAGTCCTAGTGCCTTTTATAAACCCTCAGAAGAAAGTAGGCCGGAAGCACCTCTCTCATCAATGACCTTGTTACTTTTCCCCGCACTCTGCAGACCCTGGGATGGCATAAAACTTACAGATTCTGAACAGCATGTGATGATTATCATTCCTGAGACACAGAAAGACCACAAAACAGACATTAACTGAACCCCTCAGCTGTTCAGAAGCATTTCAAACAGTCTTACACGTTTAGTTTAAAACTGAACTTATATTGACAGCCAGAGGTATAAATAGTTCTCTCATAAATATAGTTTATACTCCCTACCTCTAAACTGGGACCTTTATGACAATGATCAGCTTTGAGAAGGTTATGAAAAGAAAATTCAAATATTGGCTTTTTCTTTCCTCTCTCCTCTTCTGGGCCTGGCATCGAGAGGGTGGAAAAAGACTGTGCATGATGCATCAAAGAGGGCTCAGGTCTCGTTTGTCATGACGGCTCTCCCAGTTCACTCTGTTTCTTCCTTGGCTATTACAAATTAACCTACTATGAACATTTGTGTGCAGCTCTTTGTGTGAACATAGATTTCATTTCTCTGCGGTAAGTACCCAAAAGTACAATCACTGTGTCACATGGGAAGTTTGTTATGTTCCGTTTTAGAAGAACTGCCATGCTTTTTGGGGGAGTGGCAGTACATTTTTACTGCCCACCAGCAATTTATGAATGATCCAGTTTCTCTGAATCCTCGCCAGCATTTGGTATTATTGCCATGTTTATTTTAGCTATTCTGATATGTATCTCATTGTGGATTTAATTTGCATTTCCCTAATGGCTAAAGTTGTTGATTATCTCTGCTGTGTTTATTTACCATCTGTACATCCTCTTCAGTGAAATGTTTGTTCATATCTTTGATTGGCCTTTTTCCATTTGCTAATAGGACAGTTTGTTTTTATGGTTGAGTTTTGAGAGTTCTTTGTATGTTCTAGTTATAACTTTTTTGTTGCATACATGGTTTGCACATATTTTCTCTCAGTCTGTAACTTGATTTTTCATCTTCTTTAGATAGTCTTTCACAGAGCAAAAGTTTTGAATATTTATGAGATCCAATTTATAAATTTTTCCTTTTATGGACTGTGTTTTTGGTATCAAGTCTAAGAACTCTTCACTTATCCCCAGGTCCCCAAAATTTTCTTTTAAGGTTTTGCCTAGGAATTTTATAGTTTTACCTTTTACATTGAAATGTGAGATCTATTTTGAGTTAAGTTTTGTATAAATGTGAGGTATAGATCAAGAGTTCATTTGTTTTTGTTTGATTTTGCTTATAGATGTCCAACAGCTCTGGCACCACCTGTTGAAAAGCCAGTTCTATTGAATTGCTTTTGTACCTTTGTTAAAAATTAATTGAACATATTGGTGTGGGCCCTTTGCTTTTTACAACCACCTTATTGATATTTCCTATCATTTGACAGTAACATCTGAAGAAGAAAAATGTTAATGAGGCTTTTGCCCAAATGAATCATGTAAAATAAATTATTTAATTATGAAATATTTGATAATTTAGAGAGGTCTCATTACACACTCATAAAGCATCCTCAAGGCCTTATGGTCTTTATGAGAACAGAACATTTGGCCCATATCCCATCAAAATATTTCCCTTTACCTAAATAGAAAGACATGGGAAAGAGTGCCCATATTTTTTTTTCCCCAAGGCCAATACGTAATTGCGCAAGTTGGACTTTGTGGACTTTAAAGGGACAAGAAAAGTGATTGGCCTTTGCCAGGCTGCTTTTTTCACAGGCTTCAGTAGAAACACGTAGCTAGCCACTCTGCCAGAGACTAAGGAGCCTGCTCTCACAAAAACCATAAGGGACATCTAAGGAAAATAAGCTGATCCTTTTTAGGGACATGCCAAAGCCAGATAACTCAAGTTAATCATAGCAAGATACAGCCAGTCTTAGAGCTGAGTACTGTGAAATTAGCTTCGCTTCCCCGCATGTTTTGAAACATGCATCTGTATAAACCTGCCTGTGCCGACATCCCCACTTCCAAGCTGGGTCTGCCCAAATCCAGTGAATCAGCTCTGAAGTGTAGACGACACATAGCAGTGACCAAGCCTCCGCCTCGGGCAGCCTGCTGGCCTGTCAGGCCCAGTGCAGCAGCAGAAAGGAAATATTTGGAGAAGTTTTTACGTGTCCATGGAATTTCATTGCAGGAAACCACCAGAGCAGAGACGGGCATGGCTTACAGGTACTTCCTGGTTGTAACCTCCTCCAGCCTGGGCACTGCACTGAAGTTGAAGGTTCTTATTATTAGAAAGGATTGAAATAGCAAAACATACACATACAGAAAGGGGAAAAGTAAAATGAATGCAGTGAGCCGTCTTTTGGGGTTGCCTTATTTTTTCAAGCTTTAAATTGTCTATTTCCTCTTTGCTCAAATGTTTCTGTAAAAGATAGTCAAGCTCATCTGACCTGTGGAAGCTCCTGCACACAGGCTGCCAGTGGAAATATTTTTGACTTTAAGTAGGTAGTTGATTTAATGGGTCATAATGAAGAATGGGGACTCTATTCTTAAAGAAATTTATAAATTAAGAGTAGCATTTTTTAGCTGCCTAGGCTTCAGGGCTGTTAATACTTTTTGTAAGCCTGAATCATGTGGTCTGTGCCAATGGCTAATAAACTAGTTCATGAAGCTGAGCTAGCTCCCCTTGAAATGACAGCACTTTCTATCAGTGTAGTACAAGATAAATTACTGGTTATTCTCTAACCTTCCAATACCGTCATTTATTCTGTGAAAGATTAACAAAAGGGAGAAATTTTTTTTTTTTTTCTGGTACGGGGTTGACTGTGTAATCTTTATAAATTGCTCTAAGAGGGGAAGCATCATTCTCTTTCAGAGCAATTATTAGTCAAATCTCTATAAGATATGCTCGTGCTTAGCTAAATCACCCGGCAGCACCTGCACAAGTGCTTCTGTGACAAACGCCTGCAGTTTTAAACATCTGGGAAGCTGAGCAAAAGCTGTTCAGAAAGACAGGGTGCTGAAAAGTGGAAAAAAAAAAAATATATATATATATATATACACACACATATATATATATGTATATATATAAAATTTGTAAAGACCAGTTGTTTTAGATCAAGTCAAAACTTCTACTTCACAGAATAAGACTATTTTTGCATGGATAAGATGTCCCCAATGATCTCATTTTTCTGTAATTTAGAGGTCAGTTTTAATGTAGTGACTAGTGCTCTAGTTTATCAGCTAATTCCATTAATAAAGCAATTTGCAATGAGATGGCTTCTCTCTGGAGAACTAAGACTCTTTATGCAATAAAAAGCTCATGCAGAAGAAGAATGAACTTTTCTAGGTTTATAGGGCATATAAACATAAGACAGCCCACCCCATCATGCTTTAGAAGTAGAGCCTAAGAATCTTACCACCCTTGCAAGAGACCCTGTGGCTCCATAGACTGGGATGGAGGAAGGGATGCTTTTGTTCTCCAACCATCTGTCCCGACTCTGTCCCCCACAGGAAAGGGCTTCTCTCTCGGGCTCTCCATGTCCTCTCACTCTTTTCTCCATGCCTTCCTTGACCCTCAGCAGTGCCAGTGGTGGAATGTAGACCAGGTAAGGAAGGACTGTTTCATTTGTTGAATAAATAATCTGTCTTTACATCTTTGTCATGGGGTGGTATTACCATGAACTCTTCTATAAACCTTCAGAGGGCAGGCCTCTTTCTTTCAAAAGTCCTGGTTTCAATATCAGTTACACATCTTGTGATGTGTACTGATATTCAGATGAAGGTATGTTCCAGGACAGTGTTTTTCAAACGATGATGAAGCAGAGGAATACTTTCTTCAAACAGGTAAAAGCAAAGGTGTCCTGGTTGAAGTTGAGGGCCTAGAGCCCACCTGCTTGAGGGGAGTAGTCACCCCTCAACTTGGTTTTTCCATACTCTCCACAGTTTGAAAGTACAGTTCTCAGGTGACTCTTCATAATGCCATGGAGAGCAAGGCTCTATGACCTTGAGGATACTGGGTCCTGCTCAGAGAGACAGGCTCTTGGGCTCTCCTATGTGCCACTAGTTCATACTCTGGTAAGAAATGAGACTTAAGAGATTACTTATCTTGATTTCCCTATCTTGATTTCCGATCAGAATTTGAGGAGAGAAAAGTGCATGTAAATTGATAATTGGCCCCAGGAAATAGCCAAGGCCTTGCATTATGATGAACTTGCCATCTCTTCCTGATGCATCCCTCTGTTACCCAACCCCTCGACTCAAAGCAAGTCTCCTTTCTCCAAATTTCCATAGTACTTTGTCTATTCTTCTTCCAAAGCTCTTATCAATTAACATTACTTAAAACATTCTTTTTGATATTGATAAGGAAAGATTTTTGGGAAGAGAATCCAGGTTCTCTTGGTTCCTCTGCAACTTAGCTTTTGACCTTGATGTCTTGTAAATACAGTTGGGGTTAGGTGAGAAGGTGACTTTCCTATTCTTACTTCTTTATCTTGATTGCCACCTTCCCCTCAAACCTGTAGCTAAAACATAGAAATGGATAAGATGAAATATTCTCAGAAGGGAAAGAAAGAATAAAACGATTCTCAGCAATTCACAGTCTGTGTAGGTTTCCATGCTGAGTTTTAGGATTCTGAGAGCCTGAAAGAGCCCGGTAAGCTGTTTTCTCTTCCTAATTTGGTCAGATGCCATTGCAGCCTTCAGCCCAATACCAGCTGCTCGGGTCCCTCGATCATCTGTGAGAGAGCATTATACTGTGTTTCCATGGAGACTTGGTTATATTTCTAACTAAGGGTGACCAGAGAGGAAAAAAAAAACCCAGTAAATATGCAAACACATGTATCAACTGAAAAGAAACCGGAGGAAATTGTTTGAACGTAGTGTAAAAAGTGCCAAGTTGCTATGTAGATCCTTCTGTTGGCTTAGAATTTTCAACAAAAATAGAAGTTTTTTTGTGGATTTATTTTATTAGTGATTATAAAATAGTCACCCAAGAGGGTCCTTTGGAGGCTGAAAGTTAATCATCTCTATTACATAACGTTGAGCTAGAGAGTAGGCCTGAGCTTGGGTCAAGGTTAAAGTACACTGAGAAGTAGTTTTACGTACAAAGTACAAAAAATAGCTAGACTGAGTAAGGATGTTTAGCAAACACCCAGTTTTGAAGCAATTTTATAAAACTAACATTAGCCAGGAGGAGCTCAAACAGATGTGAAATGAAGGTCTAATCTAGGGGTCCGCAAACCTTTCCTGTAAAAGTCCAGATGGTAAATATTTTAGGCTCACGGGCCATATCCACCTCTGTCATAACTACTGAGCTCTGCTGTTGCAGCTATTAACAATAAGCGTGGCTGTGTTCCAATAAAACTTTATTTATGGAGGCTGAAATTTTAGTTTCATATAATCTTCTCATATCACAAGTCTTCTTCCTTCTTTTCTCCTAAACCATTAAAAAACATAAAAGCCAATCTTTTCTTGCAGACCATACAAAAACAAGTGGCAGCCTGGATTTGGCCAGTAGGTGAAAGTTTGCTCAACCCCGGTATAGAAAACAAAGTCTAATTGTACAAGTTATTTATTTATTTATTTATTTATTTATTTATTTATTTATTTATTTATTTGCGTTTATTTATTTTTAGACCTCCTTGTGTCCAGAGGTGTCGAAAGTGCCCAAATGCATGTAATCCAGAATATAAAAATAAATATAGAAGAAAAAAAAATGAGGCTAAGAAAGACTAAGAGCAGGAAGGGAAGACAGCCCGGGTGAGTGAGCATGCCGTATGCAAGCCATGCACTTGGACCTGGGTTTGGCTCTGTTTTTTCTAGCAGCACAGAAAAGACTGTGACTGTCATAAAGAGCTCTATTTCCCTAGGGAGTCACAGTTCGTGAGGCAGGGAAGAGCCAGGTGTGCTCAGTAGTGGCACACCTCTTCCTGATCTGAATTTCTCTCATGGTTCCTCCTCTTTGTGTAATTAGTAACATCCTAAAAAATATCCTTATAGTAAACGCAGCAGTGAGGTTCCTATGGCTCTTTCCTATGGAGCCCCTAAAATTAATAAGGGTCATTGCGTCAAATAATAATTCATCAAAAGCCAGTGGGTGGATGGTAGAAGAGATGATTTTGGTTTAACAGAAAGCACATTGATCAGTTTGAGATTATATATGCTTTAAAATTCTCCAATAATGATGACGCAGATACTACTATCTATTGTAGTGACAGGGCTTGTCCAGGTTCATGGAATGAAATGATCATTCAAAAAAAAAAAAAAACTGTTATTTGCCAACTAAACATAAAATTTTTTATAGCCTTGAGCTGAAGGTGGGGAGAAGATAATAAAAGAAGAAAAGGAGATGCAGGGGAAGTCTCAGAATTATTATATGAGACATTGGAGATAATCTGCTCCAATTTCTGGTTTAACAGCTGAAGAAAATCGAGGCTCGGAGATGTTGGATGACTAGCCTAAAGATACAAAGCTGGAGCCGGGACCCCTGTCTCATGGATCCCACTCCAATGTTTTCTCCACACTCTCCATATTTATTCCTAGCCCCCTAACCCATCCCACCTCATGGCAACACACATGCACGTGCGCCCACACACACATGCCTAGCACACGGCCACCTGGGAATGCTGCAAGTCCTGTGACATTGTCGCATTCACCATCCTGCTCTGGTCCACTTATCCAGGTGCTCCTCTGTGGCTCTGCCTTGGAAACTGCTTCAGTCCACCACTTTGCACACTGGTACTCCATCCCTGCCCCAAAACACTGAGTTTCACTCATCATTACTTCCCTTGCCTATAATATTTGTTCACATCTCCCCGGCCTAGGCGAATTGAGCCCACAGTCTCTTCCTTCTCTCTCATGGTATGACCTATCTTTGCTTCATATAGAATTTGGATTATTAGTTGTGTATATGTATGAGTGTCTTATTCTCCAAATTATGCTGTTGTCACCTTGAGGAGAAGGACTAGATTTTATAATATTTTGTAATCCTCCCATGCTTTGTGCTTAGAAAGTGCTCAATGCATGTATATTGCCTGATTGGGGTACATCCATTCAGAAGTTTGGGGGACGGAAAGAAAGACACTAAAGAGCAAAAAGGAATCTTGCTTCCCCTTTTAATAGTGCTCCAATCCCATATTTTCTCCTGTATCTTAGACGTGATGTGCTATTTAACCTGGCCGAGCTTTAGTTACTTCATCTGTAAAATGGACCTAATTCAACTCACCTCACAATAGTGTTGTAAGAATTACATGAAGTCACTTATTTGCTGCCAGCCAGAGTGGGAGCCTCTATCTTAACCAACCCTAGGAATCCATCATTTAGTCATCTTTCAGATTTCAAAGAAAATGTGTCTAGTCATGTAGAAAGAGGGAGCAAATAAATACCTACACAATGATTCTTCTACAATTCTGAGCATATCATCCTTCCTTCCTTCCTTCCTCGCCTTTATACATCTTTTTTTCCTTTTCCTATCAGAATATATCCTTATGATCTATTGAGAAAGCGGGTTTTTTTTTTCTTTTTTACCTTACACATGGCCTTCTATTTAATTAAAATAGTCTCATGAAGTGTTGGAATAAACTACAATCCAAACTCAGAGACATTTGGGCAAAGTGGAAGCATACATTAACTGACAAGAGTTTTCATTGATCTCTAAATAAAGATTCTTAAGATAAGTAGGAACTATTTTTTATTTTGAAAACCTCTCCCTGGGTTCTGTCAGAGTGAGAATGCGGTGTTCTAGCTACAGGATTTAAAGACCAGCTTCTTCCTTCTCTCTTTCTCTGATCCTCTGCTTCCTTATCTGTAAAATGAAAGTAGCAAACTGTTCCTCACAGGATAATACTATTTGTGCGAAGGGGCATAGAGTGACCCAAGAAAGACTCTCCTCCTCTTGCCTTTTCTGCTTTTCATAATTTCTGTGATAGGGCGTAGAAACTGAAACTTATTTTTGTTCCTAAATTAAACTCATGGTCATCCTCACAGACTCCCACCGTCTTCACAACCCCCCACCTCCAAAATCTTTTCTTGATGTATTCCTACGACCTACTTTTTTTTTGGAATACTTGGCACACTCAGACTTGCTTGAAAAGTAGCTGTGGCCATGACCGTGAAAATCAAAAGCCTAGAAAAATGCTACCTGTGCAGGGGGTTGTAGTTTCTACCAAAAAAAAAAAAAAAAAAAAAAAAAAAAAAAGCCTACATGATTTATTTATTTTAAACTGGCCTAATTTTGATCAGTTGAGGGTCTGTGCTAATTTGCTCTCAGTTCTCTGGTTGTGGCTCTCCTGACACCGTTTCTGGAGGGACACGGGTGACACCCAGATGGTTCAGACTCAAAACCTATGTGATTACTTGAAACCTGAAACAACTGCTGGTAAAGGGCCCAGAAGGCTTAGTTAAAGAGGCCTGTGCAGAGCGGGGCAGAATGTTTTTGCCCTCTTGACTGGAACAGAAGTTGTAAAATAAGTACGTTTTAAAAATGTCTGTTTAGATAGGAAGTGCTCTAGAACTTAAGCAATAGTGAGAGACTGGTGCCACTTGGGTTTAAAATATTATTTTCTTTCTGTTTTGAAATTCCCGCTTGTGGTTTTCCAGGGGGGAAGTTGTTTCGTTTTTGTAGCCAAATGGAAACATTGGATATTCAGGGCTCGAAAACAACACTGGGTTAGATGAGCCCGTGCTTTCTCACGTAGAAGTTGTTCACAACGGTTTCATATCTGAAAAAAATATCCACATTTTGAAACTTATTTTTTTCCTAAGAAGCCACTCTTGATCAAATAAAAATCAAGAAAAAAACTCTTCCTGAATTTCCCTGCACTGCCTGTGAGTGCCACTAGGATGCGCTATTTCACAAAGGAAATGGCGCTTCAGGACCCATCACCTCAGATAGTAGAAATCTTTACCCTGACAATCCTAGATCAGAACTTAAATTTGAATGTATGTATTTACCTTTATTGTGAAAACTAAGAAGCTTTTATTTTAATACCACATGAGAAATTTTCTATAGTAAGAGGGGAAAAAAAAGAAGTTATGGACACAGTTACACTCTCAAGATTCTGAGAAGCCCAGATCGTAGAACAGGCATGTTATTATAACCTAAACCGGTTTGATATCTGATGGAGCATATTTTCTATATGTCCCAGAGTTTCTGAGCACAGGGTATTCTGAACCACACCACAGGCCTCTGGGGGCAGCTGGTGGAGAAAAGATAGGCAGACATCTCCCCAACTTGGCCATCTTTCCAAGAATGTTCTGTTAAAGTCTTTTGCCTCACCTTAGATGCAGGCACATTTTGTACAGCTGTGACACTGGAAGGTATGTGTTGTTATGATGGCCTTCTAGAAGGGGGGTTCAGAACCCAGAAATATTCTTATAACCATAACCCAGCAGGTCTGGCTCAGCACCAAATTAGGAGGTGAAAGAATGATAGTTCCCTTTCTCCTCTGTATCCAGGGCTCATTTTCACTTATCATGGATACCTCTCCACCCTTAGCACTTTAGCTTCTTATTCAGTGACCCTTCTGCCTGTTCTTAGCTAGTTATCAGCTGATGCTTCCTAATATTTCAATTATACATCTTGCATCAATATTCAGAAAAAGATATGTTCTTGGACAGTGTATTTCAAACAATTATGAAGAAGCAGTAGAACCCTTCATTCAAACAGGTGAAAGCAAAGTTGTCCCAATTTAAGTTAGGGGCCTGAGAGTGTCTGCAAAATATTTCATATCCAAAGAAATGAACTTCTAGTGATGGTAGTCCAAATTGTAGAGGGGCTGTTTTTAGATAACCTATCTATTCTTAAAACCAGATCATTAAAAAAAATGTATTTGAAAATAATTTCAAATATACAGAAAATTTACAAGAATAGTAAAAATAACATGTTATACTTTAACATGTTACTAACATTTTGCCTCATTTGCTTTAACTTTGCTCCTGTTCTTACATGCTTGCTCCCTGCAGCACCCCCCACCTCCATTGTATTTTTCTAAGCCTTTTGGCCCTTTACCCCTCCATACTTCCTAAGAGTAGAGTTAATTTTAAAATATACTCCCCAGTACAATTACCAACTTCAGTTAAATTTACATAGTACAATACTTTCATCTGACCTTCTGTCTGTATTCCAATTTTGTCAGCTGAAACAATAATGCCCTTTATAGCAGTTTTTACTCCACTAATACGGGATCCAGTTTAGGATCACATATTCTTTTTTGTTGTCATGTCTTTTTAGTTTCCTTTAATCATGAACAGTTCAGGCTGGAAATAATTTTAGCACAGGAAGTTCAGTGGGAAAGAGGGCTGTGACTAATTGCAATGCCCGCTTTGAGTTGCGAGGTGGCGCTGTAGAGCTGCACAACTGCTATGCTGGTCCTAAGGTCTCCGGTTACTGCTAACAATTCTGGGTTAGAGACTGCGTTATCCAAC
Organism: Eidolon dupreanum; assembly: GCA_028627145.1. Classification (NCBI taxonomy): domain Eukaryota; kingdom Metazoa; phylum Chordata; class Mammalia; order Chiroptera; family Pteropodidae; genus Eidolon; species Eidolon dupreanum. Next base: position 18,791,353 of record CM053507.1, read on the forward strand.
AAGGGCCACCGCATTTTCATCCTGAACGTTAGGTCCAAAGCTGAGGTGGATCTCAAAGACTTACTGATCTAACTGACCTACAGAAGTTCAGTCGTCTGTGTTGCCATCTTCGCTGACCCATGTGCACTGGTGGGGGAGGGGGCGGTGTTGAGAGTCCCCAGAAGCTGGAGTAAGGCTCGAACAGGCAGGGTGGGAAAGTAGTGAGGGCCACGCTTACAGTTACCTCAGACTATCCAGCCCTGAAGTCAGGTGGAGGTGGGCCAGGGAACCACTCCAAGAGGCTGGAGAAGCAGCCAAAGGGAGAGGCCTATTACAAACTGGTTCCCACTGAAAGAGCGTGGATTCCGGAAGCAGGTTCTGATGAACCCACTGTGGGAGAGGTGAGAGTAGCTGAGATGCCGCAGCAGCCAGGGAAACAGGCTCTGAGGTGGTTAGATGTAATATTTATAGACAAAGGAGTTTTGACCCAATTGTCTTAAGTGTATTTTTCCTTCCATGATATTCTTTTTAATTTGTTAAGGCAGAATGAGATAGAAGCTCTGACAATTGTGCAGTGTGGGTGTAGAATGTACAGCTCATTAAGTATCTAAGCTCTTGCTTTAGCATTTGAAGGGTCTGTAACAGGTCACTGATTCACTCTCCTTTTGAAATTTTACAGCACTCTATAACTCCGCACATGGTGACAACACGCGTGTTTAGAAGCTGGTTATGGCTTTAAAAGGGAGCTATGATTGCTTCCTGAGATGATCATTGTGTAAGACAGCACCTCTATTCATAAATTCTCAAAAGGTTAATCCTTACCAATCTTCATAACTTCTTTGTAAGATTCATCATATTAGCACTTCCCTTTGTTACCCCTGTTTTTCCTCTTAGCACTCTTGTTTATTTCTGTATTGTCTGTTTTTCCGCCTGGAGTGTGAACTCCAGAAGGGCAAGGATTTGATTCATACCGTTAATTGCTGAATCCCCAGAACCTGATATCTAGTATAAAACTCAGTAAATATTTGCCAAATAAATGAATTATTAAGCAAGAGTATAACAAATTAGCCTTTGTAGTTCACAGGCAGACAATCTGCTGGATTATCAGACATGGGGCATTGTTCCGCTGGGCTCTCAATCTCGTCTCCCTGCTACTCACTTCCTAATTTCTTTCTACTAAAAGCCTCCATTGTGTCCTCATTTGTAATCATGGACAGCATTGTTCTCACAGGAAATAGGTCATTAAATCTTGGATTTTAAGATACTTTGAAGTTGTCTGCCACACTTTTCATAATGTCATAAATCCATTTATATTTGTTTCTCCTCAGACATCCATCTTGTTTCACTTCTCATTCACTGATTTACTCCACTCTATTCACAAAGTCTTCGCTGGACTTTCCTCCATAAAATTCACTGAGGTCCGTACTGGGGTCTTGAGTTAAAATGACTAGAACGAGACACTCGGGGCTTTCACCTGGTGCATGTTCCTCACTTCTCCCTGCATGAGGTGTTCACATACCCACATTACAGAGCCATGGGCCCCTCCTTCTCCACCCCTTCCCTCCACTAGCTCTTCCTCTTCCTATTCCTTGTCCCATTGGCTAGCCCTCTGTCGTTTACTCTTTTCTGATCATTTTCCATTTCCATCTCATTATAAGAGAGGCATCGTCTCATTATAGTCCTCGGGTGTCATTTTGCAAAAGATGGGAGACAAGTCTGGAGATTCCTGGATGACCTATCATCCTAATTACACTAGAAGATTTTCTCTCTACTCAGTGATTGTGCATGATTGTGAATGCTGATTGGACCTTTTTTTCTTGGTATGGATCAGACTTTCCCAGAAACAATCTGGCCTACAACAAAGGAACTTTAGCTGGTGATCGGCGGTTGCAGAGTAGCACCTTGGTGGCATCTTAGATCATTGTGGGGCTTCTTCCTTGAGTCTGGCTCCACTCTCCCTCCTGGGCCAGCTCCTGACCTGTTCCACCCAGTGGTAGTGGGAACAAGCAATGGCAACATTAGAGTTGCATTCCACTCAGGAGGTTTTGTTGCCCGAAGGAGCCTGGGTGAGATTCAGTGACAAAGGACAGAGTCCAGCCATCTGCTTTTTGCTCCTTCCTCCAATCGTTTCCTCTCCAAGGACCTTCCATTTCTGACTTCATATTCATGAATTCTTGGTTTCTGAAAGTGCTGTATGGGTTAAATATTTTCCTGGTTACATTTTATGACCCTTTAAATTGTTGAGTAATCCAAAATACATTCTCTTAGGAGATGGAGAATTAGGTTCATGTGGCCAAATTTACAATCTACATTTTATAAATCATTGGTGGCCCTCTTTTTATGAAGTTATTTTTTATGACCACTAATCAGTCTTTGCTGTTTTGGTCTACAATCTATCTTTTTGTTGTTGTTGAACTACTTAGCTTATTTCTTCTCTAACATACACAGATTTTATCTTTCATTCAAGAACTATTACTAAGTTATCAGCTGTGTTATACACTATTCCAGGCATTTGGGACTCAGCATTGAACAAAACAGACTGAATTCTCTGCTTTCTTGAAGATTTCATTCTAGTTGGAGTAAGGTAGGCAATAAATTAACTAAATAAATAGAGTGTGTAACATTTCAGAACTGATAAATCCTCTGTAGAAACACAGAGTATGGTAGGAAGAGGAGTACATGTGGCAGGGTACAGTTGCAGTTTTACATAGTATAGCCAGGGAATGCCTCACTGAGAAGATAGCATTTGAATAAACATCTATTGCTTCATGCTCAACTTCTCCTAAACTACCTGGCTGAGAACAGGGAGGCAGAACACTCTTGGTGCAAGAAGAGGGGAGTAGATTATGGTGAGGCAACCTATGTATGCCCACCACATTGTCTAATGATCACATATGGAGGGAACGAATGTATCACAAGCTGGCGAGGTAATGAACTCATGGTGACAACATTCCAGTTAGTCAATTACCTGGATATTGGGAATGAGGCTACTATACCCTTAGCCAGCTTTGTGCTATCTCCATTCCTTGAACTTTGGATCTGGTTCTTGGTTCTTCTTCTGCTCTTAAATGCTCTGACTTTTTATGTATAAAGGGACATTTTCCTCTATTAATCTATGTCTCCAGTAACTTGTGCTACTTAATCACATGACTAAAATAAGCAGAAATCTCATTTAAGTAAAGGTAAGAAGGGAAACACTGGCTTTAGATGCTATTTAATTTAGCATGGAAAGTAATGCATTTTTAATAAGGAACACATTAAAAACTCATAAAGTGGTTTTTTGTAAGGTGGTTAGCCACCCCCACCATTACCCCAATAACTACAGTCAAATTCCATCGACTACTCAGTAAGCACAATTATACAAATGCCGTGTTTCATTTTGCATCTGATTGTAGTATTTCTTCTTCCACACATACTCTGTATGCAGAGAGTAAGTGCACAGAATTTTAGAATCTGCAGAGATATTGGGGATAATTTAATCTCACCTCTTTACCTCCAAATAATTTTACAAACACATTTTCTAAGATCCAAAGAGGTTAAACAATCTGCTAACAGTCATATGGATGGTTTGCTAAGTTCTGGTTAAGAATTTAATAAAAGGCTTTTGATCTATCAGTTTACTCTTTGCACAAGAGAATTGTTCAAATCAGCGAGAAGTGATTGAGCAACAATTGTGCCCTGGGCAGTATGCCAATCACTGAACAAAAGTCATGGTTCCTGGCTTTACACAACTCCAAGAGCAGTCCAGTAGGTGAGAGAGACGTGTCAACCAGATAATTAAAATCTAGCATGATACGTGCAATATTACTATTTAAAATAAAGTTATAATGTAGTAGGGCAAGTGATGAATGATCTCTTGAGAGTCAGGGATGACTTTGAAGAATTGGCGGTTTATGCATAGGGTTTTGAAGGGTGAATAAGAATTCTTCAATTGGTCCAAGTCTGGGAGAGCATTCGATGTGGGGGGAATAGTATATCTGAAGGCCCAGAGGTGATTGTCATATAAAAATATTTTGGAGAGAGACAGAGCCGGATTGAAAGATTATTCTCGACAATCTGGTGATGGCCAGAAGGGAGAGGTTGGTGGGGCTGGGAGAAAGTGGTGAAAGGTTAAAGAAGTACATATTAGTAGTTGATAAATGATTATTCTAAGGCTAAGTGGGTGACAATGTATTCCTTCAGCACATTCACTTTTTTACATACGTAAAATGGAAATAACAATACCTATTCTATGGAGTTATGGAGAAGATGAAATAACATACGACTATAAAGCACATAACATAATAGGAACTCAAGAGCAGGTAGCTGCTGCTCTTCCCCATCTTCCCTCTTCTTCTCCTCTTGCTCCTTGCTCCCCTGCAAATCTTCTGGTGAGGAGAGTCCTGGAAGAAGAGATGAAGAGGCAGGAAAGAAATAGATCATTGGAAAAACTTGTCATGGAAAGCTGTTGCTGGATTCTTAGGCAAGACGTGACAAGATCAAATTTACATCCTGAAAAGGTATTTTTGAAAGGGCAGTACATAGGAAACTGATAGAAAGCTATTTTAATAATGTAGGTGAGAGGGCTTGAAGATAAGAGTAATGGCAGCATAATGGAAAGGAGAAGAAAGCATGGATTGGATGACTTTGGGAGGTTCAATGAGCACAATGTATTCTGGCATAGCTTTGTTTTCTGCATTCTAGTTTTCATTTCCACATGTACATTAGAGATTATGTAGAAGGGAGCATGCTCACTGATCTAATTGGGCCCTAAGGTATGACACTCGGGCATCAGGAAGGAGGCAGAAGGGTAGGACTCTATAGCAGCTGCTATTGCTTTAGGCTCTTGTGTCTCTACGGTGCCGCCACTGAATCACTTAAATCATTTATATTCTCATTCCCATGAAAAGAAACCTCAGAGAGAGCCACTGCACTGTCAAGTCTTTACTCCCTTATCTGACTCTAAAGAAACTCCTTAAACTACTACATTCCTGAGGCAATGATCTCTTCACTACAATTTATTAACTCAGAGTAACGTCAAATACATTACTTTAGAGCAGCTCAAGACTTTCCTCTGAGGCTGGCCTGTGTTTCCTCTTTAGCAGGCATTAAAGGGCCCTGTGGGTACAGGGCTGGCCAGGGAAATGCTCACTAAATCCCTTGGGTTACCTGCATTCCCTCCATTGCCTCCATCACTTACCTTCTACTTCCCTTTAAAAGCCCTGTGACCTTTACTACATGTTTGTCTTTCTTGTTTCACATTAGTTTTAATGGCCCTTTCATTGATGACCAAAGTGAAAGATGAAGTAATTTGCTCGCGCTCTCTCTCTTCTCTCTCTCTCTCTCTCTCTCTCTCTCTCTCTCTCTCTCTCTCTCTCTCTC
>CM053507.1:18797192-18977033 GCA_028627145.1 Eidolon dupreanum
TAAATTAAATTAAATTAAATTAAAATTTAGTTCCTCAGTAGCACTAGCACATTTCAATTGCTTAATATCTGCATGAGGCTAGTGGTTACTATATTGGGCAGTGAACTTGCGGACCATCTCCATCATGCAATAGGATAGTCCTACATCAAAAGATCAACTCAAGGCAAGAATCTCAGACCCAACATCTGTAAGGTTGTCTTTGATTTAGTGGAATTTTTTTCAGGTTTCCAAATGAACTATGGCATTTAAAAATTCTACAGCATCCCCTTACCTTAAAATAAGTCAAATAGTGGGATTCTTATCAACTACCCTTCCAACCTCACAGTGAAAGTGTGGGAATAATGATCATTAACTATCAAATTACTACCTGGAAGTGGGGTCAATGCAGTAACTTACAAATACAACTCCGTTATGAAGAAGGTGACGCATTGTATCTCAACCAAGAGCATTTTGATGCATGCCATTCTGCATGCCCAGTTATTTTTCAAGTCAATGAGGAGCATGATTAGGTCTTTGTAATTAAATTACCACAATGAGTAGATTCCTGGCACCAGCTGAACCCTGCGATTAGGGAAAGAGAAATGTGAATTTTATCTTCATTCATGTTGGTTCAAATCTAGCCATAACTTTTTGCTGGGTGTAACCATTTAGATGAAGAAGCACTTTTAATTTAACTTTATCTTGTTATTTCATTACCCTTTTGTAGTAATGGCAAACTTTGTACAGAATTATAAATCAAGGCCAAATGTTGCCTGGATGCCATGGTACAAAGATCCATTTAGTGTGCATCCAACCTTGTGATCTACAAGGTGATCTATCACTTGTTATCCTGTTCTTCCAACTGAAGAGTTGGATGCTGATGCATACTAATGTACAAGAGTCAATGCTGGGAGTGGAGCCTACCAAGTCTTGCATAATATCCTTCTCAGATCTTTCTGATTCTTAACCCACTTGCTGCAGGAAGGGCTGCTTTTCAGAATCAATTACCTAAATACAGTGAATTAATCTGGTGAAGTAGTTTAATATAATGTATGGCTTGCTGTATCTCCCCTTGACTATTGACAGTTTGCCCAACACTAAAGTTTAGATGTGACCAGATAAGAAAGACAGAAAACATAAATTGAGTGCCCTGGAAGAGAAGAGAGCATTATACTTTTCAAAGCGCTTTCACATATAGTATCTCATTCGATCATCATGTCATTCTGTATCCAAGCAGGGAAGATTTAGGTGTCACAAATGAGGTAGCTCTCTGGAGAATTGATCATTTTCCCACCTGTGTCCCATTGGCTCCACTCCTCACCATATGCTTCTGTTTGTAATTATTTGTATGCATGACTCTCTCTCTCACCAGACTTGAAGGTATGTGGAGGCGGGGGTGGGATGATCATGTTCTTATTTATCTTGTTTTCCTGGCATCTAGAACGATGCCTAGTATATAGGGTGTTTATTTGCCCAGAAGAAGGGTGAATGTAACATAAAAGATCCATATAGGAGTTAGGATATCTTTTTTAAGGGAGAAAAATATTATTCCAGGTTCTGTTGCTTAGGGTGTCTGCTCTACCCAAATTCACCAAGATGTTTAGCATGATCCGGGTCACACAGTCTCCAGTGATGGAGTTAGATCTAGGACTCAGGTCTCCTTTCACAATATATTTTCCACTAAAATGTTCTTTTCTTTTTATGCCACTGAATTTTTATTTTAAGATACTTCATCTCTCTTTGTAGCTAGCCCAGCAAAAGGGAAAATGAATTTCACCTGAATTGAAAGAGATTACAAATGCTTAAGTAGAAAGAATTGAAAAGCTGTACTGCTGTTTCTACTTTTGTTCCTGGATATGATGTCTAAAACCCTTTTGATGTGAAAGGAGATCTTAATGAAAGCAAACATGCGACTACAGCTTTATATTGTAAACTGGACTATAAGCACAGACAGACAGACAGACAGACAGATGAATTTGCTGGTCACTGATGGACACAGGCATGTGCTACTGTGTGTGGTCAGTGGTACATACAGGTCGTAGGCATGCACCAAGAGTCTTGCTCTGTGCTCAGCCTGGAGATTTAAGAGGAGAGACAGAATTTAGATGAGTAGCACAGAGGAGAATGAAAAGGTAGCAATCTCCACAATCAGCAGGCCTTTGTGTTTCATGTATTAGCTTACCTAACTGACAAAATCTAGCGTGAAGTTTACTGACAAACATCATAACTCCTTTACAGGTCATTTATGTTGCATGCCCCTTTCCTCTTCTGAGCCAATGTTTTCTTATACTTAATGTTTTTATGTATATTTATCCTTAATATTACTGTTATATTTAGGGTTAATTCCCTTTTGTACTTCTGAACTATCCTTGTTTAGTTTTCAAATGTAAATGATTAGTTCTCACTTTTGAATGAATACAATAGTTCTCCCTTTATCCGTGGTTTCACTTTGCACAGTTTGTTACCAGCAATTAACCATGGTCTAAAAATATTGAATGGAAAATTTCAAAAATAAACAATTTGTAAGTTTTAAATTGCACACTACCTTGAGTAGCATGATGAAATCTTGCGTTGTTCACTATGTCCAAGCCATGAATCGTCCCTTAGTTCAGTGTATCCATGCTGTACATATAATACAATAAGATATTTTGAGAGAGAGAGAAACCACATTTACATAACTTTTATTACAATATATTGTTATAATTTTCTATTTTATTAGTTATTGTCGTTAATCTCTTACTGTACTTAATTGATAAATTAAACTTGATTATAAGTATGTATAATAGGAAAAATCATAGCATATATAGGGTTCAGTACTATTCATGGTTTCAGGCACTCACTGGGAGTCTTAGAACATATCCCTGTGGATAAGGAGGGACCACTGTACCATTTTGAATCTTACTGAATTAGGGATTTGTTTCCTCTGTTCTCACAAAGCCTTCCCTCTACTCTGGATCACTGAGTGAGTGGTTCCGTAAAAGTGCATGAGGGATTCTTAGGCTGTGCTCACTTGCAAAGAAAAGACTACAGTGATGTTGGGAACAAAGGTGTGGGAATCACCCAGCTTCTGGCTGGAGTTTACTTCCTTTATTTCTTCCCATATGCAAATGTCCAGTGAGCATGCATGTATTCTGAGAGAAAGAGGGAAATGGCCTTACCTGAAGTAGAGGTAATATGCCAGGGTAAATTGCAGAAGTAATGAGAAAGTGTAATATTGCAAGTAATATGCTGGGCTTCAGATATTGTGTCAAAATAATTCTCAGTGGCATGGCATGGGACAAAGTAGAGATGAGGTGGCACCTATTCCCTGCCTTGAAGTTGCATGGCCTGTGGAAGCACACATTCAGCTTTTAGTACATACGAAGGCCCTGTAAGGTCTTAGCCTTTGATGGGCCAAGGGAGAGCAGAGGATGCATTTGAAAACAAATAGTAATTAAAAACCTGTACAGAAATTGTGTGGTGGAACTAGAGGGGCAATAACAGATTAAGATTGAAAAGGGACAGGTAATCCCCAAATAAAATGTCAATGTGTTATTTTTATCATTGTTCTAGAAAAAAATTTAAATTATATGTATATAAGTAGTCAATAATATGGCATATTTAAAAATAACCCTAATTAATGAAATTCAGCGAGATCCTTCTAATTCTTATGCGGTTTTAAATCTGTTAAAGAGCTTTCAAATCTCATCTCTTAACTACTCACCAATAGTTTGTTTTCTTTTGTAGTAACTGCACTACTGCACAGACACCCTTTTTGACTAAACGTATAGTTGAAATTGGTAGAGAGAAAGTGTGGAGTGAATAAATCAGTCAATAATCTTATGACAATATCTTTATTCCACTTAAGCTTCTATCTTCCTAATAAATTTCTTCTAGAAGCTTGAGCTTTTCGTGTAACTTCTTATAAAGACTTCTTAGGATTTCTGTGAACCAGCTTATATTTGTAGTGTTTAGTCTGACAGGACGTTTGGGAGTCACGCAGGATGTGGCTACTTCTTAGTTGTGCTGGGCAGTCCCTGCAGGAAAGTGTGACCTGCATGGCCCCAGGCAATTCAGGACCCTACTCTAATTCCAACAGGGCAAATAGTCCTTGGGACCCAAGCGATGTGCCCATCCAGCTGCTCCCTGTTTCTGGACCACCCTCCCTGCATACCCAGAATTCTAGAGGTCCCTCTGGAAGGGCCTCCACAGCTCCTTCTATAGCTCTCATGTCTGGAGGGTGTGGATAGGTGGGCTGAGGTGTTCGCCTGGGCTGGGGCGACTGCAGGGGGTGGCCTGTGATGTTCTTTGCAGAGACCAAAAGAGTACAGGATGGAAAAGATGTGGGCTTTCATTCACAAAAGTTAGGCACAAGCTTGTTGCTGACCTATACGCACTAAATGGCAATGGCAACATAACCATGGTTACAAGCAAATCATTTCTGTGAATTTCCATAATGCCCTCTAGGAGTAATAGCACTACTGTTCTAAGCAAGGTCGATTTTCTTTTCTAACACATAAACTTTCTCTGAAGATGACATCAAACAAACCCTAGAGGTGTGTTGTGCTATAATGCATCAATAGAATAAAAGTGTATAATTTTTGAAGGTGCTTACTTCAAAGAAAACTCATTGACATGATAAGATCTGATACGTTTGGTAAAAGCAAACAGCATATTTAAAACAAAATAGCTTTTTAACCAAAAAAAAAAAAAGTCAGTGCAGATTGGTATTATTTATGGAAATTTTATGGTGTAAAGTGATGTGCTGTGATATATTCAGCCAAGAGTCAGGAAAACAGCACTCTAGCTCTGCCATTTCTGTGGAACAGCTGAATTATTTGGGTCGTGGCCTCTTAGGATCTCAGTTTTGATGTCTATTAAATGAGAGAGGTTGGACGAAATTCCCTCTAAGCTTTCTTCTGTATTGGAAAGTCCAGGATTTGTACACAAGCCATGTTCTTCCAGTTAGATATGGGACATAAGATATTCATCTAATCAAAGATACCAGCAATTTTAAGAATAACCACTAATTTGTGTACTGTTAAGAAAAGACATACTGCCTATTATAATTTTAAAAGACTATTGACTGTAAGAAGCATTCCAGTTATGAGATATGAAAATATATTTTAAAAAAGTGTACATTAGAGTCTCTAATACATAGTAATTCTTATCTTATTCATTCTTCACAGACTCTTGCAAGGTACCTGCCATATCTAGTCATTAATTTATTCACTCAATAAATAAATATAAATTTAGTGCCTACTGTATTTCAGGCACTACAGCAGGCATATATCAAAATGTACTGAATAATGAAATTTTAGAAATATACTTGCCTTCCATACTGTCAACATACACATGAAACTAGTGATGCAGATGAGAATTCAGCCTAAGAAAACAGCAAGCAGTTCTCTTTTGAGGCCAGCCAAATCACCAAAAACTTGATCTCTAATGTAGACATTTACTCCATAGAAATTTGTATTGAGAAATGGAAGGCAGGTAAACAACAATTTCCAGATCAGTGTCTTAGTAATTAAGGGACCCTGGTTACTTTTTCCACATTTCTATGACAGTCTTGTTGAAAGAAGCACTTCTTAATTCCATGACTCTGATGAAGATGCTTTTTCACCTGTCGTTTTTTTTTCCTAATAGAAATAAGGCAAGGAATGAGTGTTTTCTGAAACATTTGCACACTATATCATATGAAACAACTTGCATGATTCATTATTATGCTACATTGTTAAATCGATCTACCTACACTAAAATCTTTATATGGTGTGTCTCAGGGTACCCCAAGACATAATAACCCTTTAAAGCAACACCTTTAAGGAATGATACTTCTCTAGTGAGCTCACTTTCAGAGTCAGAATCTTGAGTGCACCAGACAAGTGACGAATAAGAATCATTCAGCCCAACATCTTCATCTATAGTAGTTGTACTGGGACCTTAAAAAGATGACAAAACAATTAGTTGAAAATGCTTGAACCCACTCTATATAAAGGAGTGATTTTAAGTAATTATATACAACAAACAGTGGTGTTCTGTCCCTCTTCGGGAAGGAACTGGCAAAGATCCGTAGTCAGCAATGACTAAGAGGACAGTTTCTGTTCTCGTTCAGTTTGGATTTCCCTTCTCGAGCTGTTCTTATCACATGGAATATTTGAATATTTCTAGTTGGCCTTTTCCTTCAGTTTCTGTTTAAAGGTCGTTTTAAGCACAGCGTCCTGATCAATCAAATTTCCAAAGAGACCTCCCCTCCCCCTACTGCTGAAGGCTGCTCGTCCTGAGAATGGCTTCTTTCTAGGTTCACAGGTCCCCAGCTTCCTATTTCTTTCAGATCTAAACACATTGTATTTTCTGATCAGTTAAATCTCTTCTCCAAACTGGGGTGGAGAGAGGACTTCCACACGCTGCTGTCTGGGGGGTGACACATGGCTGCTAGGATACTTCCTGAGTCATGGTTCAAAGGTTCTTGCAGATTATCTGCTCAGAGTTTCTGTGCTTACCTAATTACATTGTCTTTACTTTCACATGATCTACACTAGGATAAAAATTTATGGTTGGCTAAATATGTTGCTAAGGGCCATTTCTATAGAATCTGAGCATCAGATCATTGTCAGAAATTTAATGCGCACACACACAGAGACACTTAAATCAGTTTCCACTTACATCATTTTGACCTATGACACCCCTTCCAGGAACATCATTGTAGGAATAAAAATGATTTATATTGGTTTCTCTACCCTATAAATGTCATTGGATAGTAGCTTTCTTGAAGAATCCTAATCCATATGACTACATTTTAAATCTAAATTTCTCCCCAGTGGTCCTTGGGATATGGAGAAATTAGCAGAGAGTATAAAGCAGAGTGCTTGGAAGAATCTCAAGGGAAAAGAGATAGCAAGCAGGAAAAAGATTTATATTTTTCATTTAGTAGTAATACTTATTTTATGCAATTTTATATCATTAGGCCCAATAAAGGATAGGAATGTGAAATATGTCCTCCCTGAAGATAGTTTTTCATGTTTGTTTAAAATTTTGTGCTTTGAATAAACCAATCACAAGGAAGAGTCCAATGTGGAAATGCTCTAGTGCTCTGAGTGTTTATTTCAAGGGCTCTTCATTTTCCCTCCACCCTCCAGGAAATTGAAACCCTACCGAGCCTGCGGTCCTTAAGGACAGAACCAGTTGTCTTCTTGGACAGTCAGCTTCTGAAAATTCCTTTTGAAATCAACGAAAAAAATGTCCAGTCTCTTGATGGGTTCCATTTTGTAAGTTTTCCTCACAAACCACAGGCTGCCCTGGGATCTTCTTACTTATTCAGTCTGACCAAGTCACAAGAGATTTCTGGGAGTAGAATGTATTTGACAATGTCAAGTGTGTGCCAGGCAAGAAGTTTCTTTAATAAGACATCTTATCACAAACACTTTTCAAATGCATTTCAGCACAACCTGGACACAGTAGACTGGGTTTTGCAATTCTTGTCAATATGCTTTGTACACATAATTTAAATGTATATATGATTCAAAGAAATTTTGAGAAAAATCCTTGAATTTGAAACAAGATGAGCATTTGATGCTCAGTGGATTCACACATAAACCTGGCAATTTTCTTGGTATCTGCATTCATCTGAAACGGTTATTAAACCAGACACTAGGAGCAAACACACTCTAATTCCCTTTGGTGGGGTGTGATAAGCAGAGGGACAGTGGAGTTTCATAACAGAATTTTAAAGCATTGTTCTGTTACATAATTCAAATAGCATTTTAAAAAAGGGAATTTAAAAAAATGGAATTGAAGATGGTGACATGATTGATCACTTATATCGAGGCTAGTGGTCAGTGGCAAATGGTACTAAGGGAAGATAGAGGCCTTTTAGGTAAACTAAGGCAGTTGTCATGAAGTCATAGGAAGACTAGGAGATATGATCTTTACACCAAAGGACTGGGGTAGGATCTGAAAAGTTCTCAGGGCAATATCAGAGGCTGGGAATACTTTCTGAGCCTGGTTTTTTTCCAGTGATGGAAAGAGCTGAGGGCATTTGATGCTTTTCAAAATAGAGTATGTCCAATCTCACTTTGGAGCCCTAAACCACTTCGCCAACACCTCTGAATGCAAATGTTCTTGCTGTCTTTAGGCAGATTCTTTCAGAAAGTGCTTCGGGTATTTCATGCACTGATGTGCCTTAAACGTTTTGTTGCTGGGGAAAGATATGTAAGGCTTATCGAAAGCACCTATATTGTCCAGCGAAGCCTCTTTCTCTGAAGGAAAAGAATGTCAGATATTTCAACCCACACTGTCAACTTCTAAGAGGAGCAGGGGGCCCAGTTATAAGATCCTGTCACAAAATCTGTCTGCTCAGTAGAAATAGACTCAGCACTTTTCTTACAGCACATCTACCATGTCTTAAGAAGTGCACCCCTGATTTCACAGTAGGCACAACACAACTGTTATCAAGATGGCAGATGAGTTGGCCAAGGTGTTTTTGAGGTGAAAGATTGATGGGAAACATAGTAAGCAATGGGAAGAAGAGAAAAAAAAAGATGAAAAAAATTTGTCCTGTCGAAGTGGGACTCTTGCTAGTTTTAACCAATTAATTAATGAGGTGAAACACACCAGAAATGAGTGATGAACTATTTGAGTAATAAGAACAGTTATTAGCCAGCAGTCGGTAAGAAAGAAAATGGCATACTCCGTTTGGGTTTTACTTCCAGCTCTACCATCATTGTCTCTGAGACTCTGACTCAAGTCTCTTAACCTCTCTGGGGACCTCAGTTTCTCCATCTTTAAATGAGAGCTTTAACTCTAAAGTCTGCTTCACCATTAACACTCTATGAAACCGAAAAAAAGTACAAGTTATATGTGGTGGCTAATTTTATGTATCATCTTGACAAGCTGAGGCACTCCCAGATATTTGTTTAAACATTATTTTTGGGTGTGTCTGTGTGTTTCCAGAAGAGTTTAGCATATTGAATTGGAAAAATGAGAAAGCAAATTGCCCTCCCCAAAATGAGTGGATAGCAGCCAATCAGTCAAGGGCTCGAATAGAACAAAAAAGCAGAAGGGAGAATTTGCTTTCTGCCTGACTGCTTGAAATGAGACATCAATCTTCTGTCCTCAGGCTGGGACTTGTACCATTGACTCTCTCGGTTCTCAGATTTGGACTAGAACTATACCACCAGCTCTCCACTAGCTTTCAGATGATAGATTGTAAGACTTCTCAGTCTCCATAATCACATAATTCCTTATAATAAATCTCTCCCTATATAGATCACTGACCTATTACTTCTGTTTTTCTGGAGAACCTTAACAACACATAGTTCATTTGGGAACAAAGGTATTGCTCTAGGCTTCTTGTCCCCAATTTTAATGAAAATAATTTTAGAAACTAAATACTTGGTATATATTATCTTTGCTCCCTTCAAGTAAGAATTGATCTTTAGTGGTTTGTTACCAGGTAGGAATTAGAAGCATTATATGGCTGACAGTATACTATATGCAGGGTTTACAAGGGGGAGACACTTTCTGCAGCTAGTTCCTTGATGAGAATGCAGCAGGAGGAGCTCTTTAGCTGTGTGAAAGCTGTAGGAGGGGTAACTAGGCAGCAGGATCTATGGCACCCAAGAAAATAAAATTCTCCCAGCAGAGAGTGGAACGCTTCATGAGAAGTGGGATGGGCCCTTCCCTGACACATTGATTGTTTTAGCATTAGTCAAAGTATCACCATATAGTATCAGCATACAGTCAGAAGAAACCAGGAACCCACATATCTGTCAAATTCTTTTTAAAGTCTGTTACTTAAAGGTGGCTAGCTGCCCCTAAATGTCAGGTGTGGGTGAGGTCTAGAAGGGCCACAGGAGTTGATATTTAGCAAATATGGTTACTTCCATTGGCTCTCTGTGTCTCACGGCAGCCCAGTGAGAACAGAAGGCATGGAGCCACCAATGCAGGGGTGTAAAGAGGCAGAGGGAAGCTACGTGGCTTGGGCTGCCAATGAGGGGGCATCTGCCAGTGGGCTCTCATTTCTAGAAGATGTGCCAGCTTCTAGTTAACTCTGCCAGATGCTAGTTGTCCAAGTCCTCCTCAGATCTGCGAGTAGAATCTTTTAGGGCAACATGATGCTTCTCTGGCTGTCATGTGACTTATTATGTTTTTTACTTACCTACATATTTGCCTGATGGAGGATGCCACAGGGCTTAGACTGGTCTTGGCCAAATGATCATCTCTCTCATGAGGCTTCTGATTTCTTACAGTGGGTTTGAATTTATAGCCTTCAGGATGTCATTAAAGGAAAACAGGGATGCTTTGAGTTTTTGAAGTCCACCCGTCTCCTATTTTTGTGTCCCTTTGTCTGTGCAGCTGTCCCTATTCCTCAGTGTGTGGGATCCTTGTGGTCCTACTGCTTCCTCGCCATCCTTCAAATCTACTTGTAGCTCCTCCACAGCACTTCGGAAGCAATATGATGACTTCATCTCCATTGTGTGTGATAATGACTTGTTTTATTTCTCCAGGGGCATCTGTATTTGAATAGGGCAAAATCCATTAACACACAAGTAATTTCAGGCAAACATCCAGGAGTACTTGAGGGGCTCTTAGAGAGAATGGCTATTACTGCATTTTTCAAATCACATGATGTGAAGGTTTTAAACCCCAGTCTAACATGGCTGGTCCTTCCTCACTCAACCCAGATATTTTGTAGAATTGCCTATAAATTAACCAATGCAAATTTGGGCTTATGATTCACAAATTTTGGGAGCGATTGATCTTTCTGAGAACATGTAAAGAGGTATGGATCCCCCTCCCCAGTAAAATATATGTATGCACAAATACCCACTGTCATATACCATTCCAGAAGAGTCACCAGACATCGCAGAGCTCATCTTGGGATTCCAGGGCTAGAGAAAGTCTGATAGCTGGAGTAAGGAGACCTGGATTTGAGGTCCCACTGTGATCTTAGGCAACTTCTGTGAGTTCCTGTGGACTGTATCAAAACCTTAGACTAATCAGTGATTTTCAACTAGGGATAGTGCTATGAGCATATTTCACCCATCATATCCATCCAGAACCTGTCTAATCATCATCACAGACACCAAAGGCAAATGTTGTTTTGAAAAAAATAACTATCCCAGGTGGACTGATATGCTCCCAGGGGGGTTGAGAATCACAAGGCAAGAAGACCTCTAAGATGACATCTGTCTCCAGTGTTTTATGACTCTGAAATTTTGCTCCAGAAATTCAGCTCCACAAAGTTGAGAGGCTATTCTGCCAAGAACTAATAGGGAAGAGGATGTGTAGCAGGAAAGAGAAGGCCAGAAGTCTGGCTTTAATGGAAGAAAGTGGTAGGAAGGGAGCAGAACCCTTCTAGAATCTTCTTTTCCTCGAGAGCCCATTGAATTGAGACAGGATTTATCTATTCAATCTCGAGAGGATAGATAATATAATTTATCGTTGTTTTTTGAAAACCTATGTACTTGGCACATTGTAGATACAGAATGAATGTTTTTTGAATAAGTGTAAATTTTCTCATTAGTTACTTTTTTAACCAAATAATGTAGTGAACTCCTGCTGTCCCATTCTGGTTGAGAACCATCAATATTGTCTAAGGTTTTATTTTACTGAAGTCAGTGAAATAGATGTTCATTTATTGATTAATTAAAGCTCAAGAAATATTTATTAAGCTCTTATTACATGCTTGACACAGTAGAGTTTTCGAAATAGTGGAGCTTTAAAAAAAGAGTTTTTAAAAGAGTGCTAATATCAAAAACCATACGTAAATACTAACTACTGAAAAAAATTACAGTCTATTTATTCTTTTCTTCCCCATTCCAGAAAAGGAGATACAGACGTTTGTAAAATAAAAGGTAAAATTTTAATATCATTTGTTAGTCCCTGGTTTGGATCCCCTTGGAATTTTTTCTGGCAGATTGCTCTTGTGCCTTCATGTTGAAGGACTCAGCCACATACCTTTGCTTTAGGTTGCAAAAGCAACCCATTTTAGCGTTCCTCAGAAAGTTAAGTGTCATGTGACTGAGCCAGTTTCACCAAGAACTCTTTCTATCCACCATTGCATGAAATAATTCTATAATATAGAGTTCTACATACTTAAAGAGGACAGTAACCACAGACCCCAAAGGGATCAATAGAGTAGCTAAAAATGGATGAGATTACATATTGCTTTGTCAGTGCTCCAGCTCAAAATTAGTTTCATTCAGGAGAAGATTAAATTGCTTCAAATACTGGAATCCTCCCTTAAAAACTTCATAACTGACTGCATATAATAAAAGACTACTTTCCCCTCATGATAGTAGTCATATTTTTGATTTAAGTCCTCTTGGTGAGAGTAATAATAATAAAAATACTACTTTTTGGATATTCTCTATGTGATAGTCTCTGCATTAGGCACTTTAGCATTGACTTATTATATTACTTGACATATATTAAACATTTACTGTTTTAGTTACCCAAGTCATCAGCCTTAGTTTAGAACTATTATTATCATCCTCCTCCTTTTATAGTTGAGAAAATTTAGGCTTAGAGGAATAAACTAACTTGTCAGAGGTCACTCAGCTGATAAATGGTGGAAAGCTGGGATTCTAATCTAGGTTCTCTAATCTTATTTCTAATTTAATCCTCACAGCCATCCTATACAGTCGTTATGGATGTTTCCATTTTACAGATAAGGAGACTGAGTTGGAGAGATGAAGTATTCTGAGAATGGTCATCGAGCTAGTAAATGGTGAACCAGGCATGGAATCAGATTAGTCTGACTTGTAAACTGGTCACTTGTTCCATTGTGCCGCACTGACTAACCATGGACCTAAAACATGTTACAGTGTAAAAAGGGAGGTATTTACCTATCTCAGCTTTCAAAATAATAGGCTTTTCTGTTGGTTTGCCTAATAACTTTCTTTTCTTGTATTTTTTTCAATTTCAGAGGAAAATGCTTAGTACCTGGAGAGTTTCTAGAAAATGTGTGACATTTTTGTCACTGCTTATAATGATTCGTTTTTATTCCTTTCTCTCTCTTTTTTTGAATACAGTAATACTTAAATATTCTGCAATAGAATTTCTTTTAGTACAATCCAGTATGGACTTTTTGAATACCTGACATTTGCAAGGTTCTGAGTTAGGCAGAATGACAGCTATAGAGATGAATAAAACATAGTCTATTGTGGGGGACAAGGCAGAATCCCAGACACTACACAGGAGAACAAATAAGCAAATAAACAATAGCAGAGTATCATAAAAATCCCAAGAATGGAGAAGAGAAAAAGTCACTTGGAGAAGTTGGAAACAGAGATGGATCGTAAAGGACGATGTTTTAGTTTGCTAGAGCAGCCACAAGAAAGTACCAACAACAGAAAATAACAACAATAATTTATTTTCTCACAGTTCTGTAGGCAAGAAGTTTAAGAGTTTGGTTTCTTCTAAGGCCACCCTCCTTGACTTATAATAGTTGCTTTCTTGCCATATCCTTATATGGTCATCCCTCGGTCTGCATCATAATCTCCTCTTCCTATTAGGACATTAGTAATATTGGATTAGGGCTCATCCATATGACCTTATTTTACCTTAATTACTTCTTTAAAGGCCTCATCTCCAAATACAGCCACATCTTGAGGTACTGGGTGTTAAGACTTCAATATGTGAATTTTGTGAAAACAAAATTCATACTGTGATAGGTGGGTAATCTATCAAAAGATGGAGAGTCAGAGAGACAAAGTTTAGAAGGGAAAAATATGAAATATGTTTGGAGGAGTAATATAGTAATCTAACTTGATGAAGAAAAGATTATACTTAGGGAAATCCTGAAAGCCTGGTCAGAGGGATTTGGTAGTTACTTCAGTGGGAGCCATTGTAAGTCTCTAGTGATAAAGTGATTTGATAAAGTTCTACTTGGAGACTATCAATCAAGCAGTAGTGTGTTGTGTTGGCTAGAAAGAAAAAAGTTGGGAGGCAAGGAGGCCATCTTGGAAGTCTAGTAAAGGAGAGATAAGGGTATGAATGAAGGAATGAATCAAGGTGGTGGGTACATAAAGAACAGTTGAATCAGAGAAACATCACAGAGTTTTAACTCACTGAACTTGATGCCTAATTGACTTTGGGTGTAAAAATGGAAGGAAGAGTCAAAGATGGCTCCAAGCAAGGCTTGATGAGTCAAAGAATGGTTTTGTCTTTAACTAAAACGAAAGGCAGAAGCGGGGTGTGGAGGCGGGGGATGGATGGAGTGGAGGAATTCTATTTGGGAGTGAGGATGTTAAACTCAATTTAGGACATACCAAGTTTGATATTCAATCAACAAGCATTTGAAAGATAGATCTAGAATTTAGGAGACAGATTGGAGTATATGAAAGATTATTGAATTATGTGGAAAATTTTATTAGGAGAGATGGAGAGTTATATACGAAAGTGTTAATAATGATTGTATTGGGAGTGGGATTACAGTTAATTTGTATTCCTTTCTTTTACCTTTTTGGTATTATTTGAAGTGTTTACCATGAGCAACTCTTTAATTGTATTATTGTGAGGTAGGCTCTCCATGTTTCTTAAGGTCTATACAAGATGAATTTCAGCTCACTATTTTCTCACTCACGGTAAGTCCAGTAGTCTTCACAAGATATCTAAGAATTTAGAAAGCTCTCATTAAGTGAGATTAGTGGGTGGATTGTCTAAAATCTTGTGGACGCTGCTCCTATTGTGTACTTCATTTATCCAGATATCAAATCAGTCTTTTCCTTATTTTGAGAGTTCATAAAATCAGGCTCACACAAGTCCTTCATTGAGAGCAGAATTTATTGACTATCAGAGAAGATTGGGGGCTTTATATTTCAGATATGCAAATAACTTAAAGCTGGCATTCCTTTTTTTAGAGTCTCTCTGCCATTCTGCCAACTTGACCTCAGTTCATACCACTCATCTCTAATTCTCCTCTTGGGAACACTTCCCCTCCACTCTCATTTCCCAAATCCCTCCTTTTTTTTTTTTTTTAAGGAAATCAGCTTAGTCCTTCTTATATTCTGTCTCATCTTATCAGATTTGCCCTTGGTCTTGTCTTTTTTGTACCCAAGTGGCCCAATAAGTTCTCTTCCTAAGACCGTTCCATCTTTAAGAAGAATTTTAGTTCTGGACTTTAATATGATTTTTTTTTTTACTCTGCAATAACTTATTTAAAAAATACTTTATAAATAACTAAGTATTGACAGTCATGAGTAGGATAAGACAATCTGAGAATTGTACACAAAGCTAAAAGAAATGAGTCTTTGAGGAATGCCTACAGTGAGGGGATAGGGGTGGGTAGGTGGGCAGGGGTAGAGAAGCCAAGGAGAGTTAAGAGGGGCAACCCAAATTAGGGATCTGAAATTAGGGGTGGAAGTTAAATCTCAAGGGACAGAGTCCCAGAGGATGAAGATGCAGAAAAAGTCATTGGGTCCACTGGGTTCAGAATGGTGGTTCTATTTAGGGCCCAGACCCAGGATCCTTGCTGGAATTGTCACACCCAACAATTACTGCCTTTAAGAATAGAGGCACTCCAGAACTCCTGCACTAACGATTTCAAATAGTGACAGTGCTTTTGCGTACACCACCAGAGAACCCCTTAGCATTGAACTTGACTTGGCTGAGCTTATGCATTTCTTGGGGGACCTCGCCTAATAGCCAGTCTGGCTTTGTGCCCTTCCTGGATCCCTGCTATTTGCCCAACACAGCCTCAGATGCCAGCTTCTCTCACCTCATCTCTGTCTGACCAGTGGTAGGTACTTGTAGTAGAGAACCTGGGTTCTTGACTCTGCCATTTCCTAACTGTGGCCTCAAGCAATCACTCTATCTCCCAGACTTAACTTCCTTATCTGTTAAGTGGTAATGAACATAATTAGAGATACCACTTGGACCTTTCATGGTTCTTATGAGGTTGAAATAAGGAAAAATAGGTGTCAGTGGTCTATAAAATGCTGTTGACCAAGACTTCCTGGGTTTGGCCACCATTTCTGCCCTTCACTAAATATTTTGAGCAAATTATTTAACTTCGTGCCTTTCAATTCTCTCATGTGTAAAGTGAAGATAATAATTATACCTACCTCAGGGGAGTGTTGTGCACTTTTAAAAAGTATATATAACTGATATAGTATGAATTTAAAATTTAGCTTTTAAATATAGTACAAATCATGGCACTTAGTAAATGTTATATATGTGTTAGCTATTATACAATTGTAATGTGTTTATTTATATGTAGCATGTCTTGTCCCCCATAGAAATCAAGTCAGTTGAAGGTTTGTGCAATATGGAGAGATAACTTAAATTAGAAGTAGGTGAGAAAGATGGTTATTTCTTCTGCTCTCATGCTCCTGCCTCCTCTCTGCAACCACCTCCCATTCTGACTTTCTTAACAGTTTGATCCCAGCTCTCAGACCCACCTGGGGTCAGTTTGCTGTGGCTTCAGGTGCCTTTTCTACCTAGAGAGAATCTTATATTCTGTCCAACTTTATTCCTGTCCCAAGTGTTGTTTATGAGGAAGTGAAGAGAGACCCTATAGAGCTTCAGGGTGTTTGGAGGCCAGAGAGAAGTTGGAGAAGAAGAGATGGAAGATGCCGGTGGGAGGTGATGATTGATGAAGTAAGTGCCTAGAGTGGGCAGGAAGGGATGAGTTCAAGAACACAGGTCTGTGAGAACAAAGTTGGCTGGTTTTTTAAACAGTCTTCATCAATCAAGTGAAATAAAACTGTCTGCCTTTGTAGACTAGCATGACCGAAATATCTCTCAGGGCATCTCCTTTTTGCCTCCACATGAAGATAGTAAGTTTAGCTCGAACTAAAAATGGGAAGTTCGTCAAAATGTCTTTACTCTCCCCAGCCCACTTCTTTCTCTCCTTGCCCATACTGATCAGGCCATCTCACCTCATGCCACTGGCCCTGTCACCTCCTGTGCTCATGCCTGACACACCAGCCTCCAGGTGCAATCAATATTGAGGGAGGCTGGCCATGTGGCAGGAGTTCTCATGCACATTATTTAATATTCATGGTACTTAATATTTCCATTCTTATAAGAGGAAACAAAAAGCCAGGGAGTGTGAGGGCAAAGTTCAAGGTCACACAGACAGAAGTGGCAGGAATGAAATGAAATCCCAGGACTTCTGACTACAGGTCTTGGAGGTCTTACTGACATTCTCCGATGAGTCCCCACCAGTTATCTCAATGACTTTCACTGACACTTTACCTACTTTGGCAAGCCTTTTCCATGGCTCGTGTGACTTTTTCAGTTCTCAGGGCTGAGTACTTTCTGATGTTCTCGGCTCTGAGACACATTTTCCATCTCACAGACCTGTTTCCCACCAGCATGGTAGGCCCATGGCCCTACTACCTCCACAACCACCCTCATACTTCATCATCTCCAATTATCAACAATGTCCAGGCCTCTCTTTCTCCCCTGGCCAGCCAAGTACACCGTCCATCTCTGCAACTTCTGGGCTGAAAATCTTTTCTATTTTCCCACCCTTTGGTTCTGGCCGTGCAAATCCCAAGTTCTAAATTTCCAGCTTTGGAAATATCTAAATAGTCTCTTTTCCGCATCCATACACGTGCAGCACCTGACCATCGTGGAGGAAAAAAAAAATCTGTTTTCTTGCCAATCAGTGAGCCTCACTTGCCAACAGCTGGCCTCAGTGGAAGCCTTCCTACTTCCTGGTGGTCCTTTTCCTCGATCCTGCCAATTCAGTTTCACTTGTTACTTCAATGTTTCAGCCCATTTTTCAAGCTCCCTTCTTACACCCAGGTGTATGTTTTAAAAAAGTAAAAACAAACTTTAAGGATGTGTCAATTATAATTATCCTTTTGCATTTTTCTCTTCTACTGCAACCCGAGGCCCTGGAAGACAAGCTGTTTTCCTGGAGGTGGACTTAATTTATTATTTTTCTAGTGATTCGAAAGAATATCAGACTGACAGTCATGACCTACTTCTCTTCTGAGAATTCCTTGCCCGCTGGGGGAGAATGAGTCCTAGTGAGCACCAGAACCTCACCAGGCTTCGGCAGACAGGGGCTTCTGCCCGCTGCGGCTGAGTTGGCTGAGTGAGGAAGGCCCTCGGCTCTGAAACTTGCCCTGCCCCAGGACTGGTCCCTTGAATTCCAAATCCCAGAATACACTTCTCTTGCTCTCCCAAAGTGCTGGTGCTGCCTTTGTCCATGTCGAATGATCATCTTGTTCCTTTATCTGATGGAGTCTCAGCTCAGTTTCCGACTGGGAACTGTGGCCTTGTAATACCACTTGGGTCGGAGCTCAGCTGGAGGGATCACGGGGCTAAGGACTCAAGAGCTACCCTAATTCCTGTGTGGTCCACTAACCCGTTCCATGATGCGAGCTACTTACCTAAATCCAGGCAGCCATCTCAGGGACACAAGCCTTCCTCTATCCCAGAGAAAGGATGCATGAGTAAGCAGTGATCTGTCGGCACTGCCAGAAGAAACAACAGATGGTGGGTCAGGAGCTCCATGTTCCCCTACAAAGGACAGAACGCTTGTTTTGGTCGATATGTACTATGCCACATCGCCAAACCCCATGTTTTATTGAAAGGGTGTTGGGGATGACGATGCTGGGGCTGGTGCTCGCGTATTGATAAATTGTGATAAGCTTCTGTCTCTTTCTGATCTTTTGCATCCTCTCTTCTCTGTCTTTCTACCGTTTAGATTTCTAGGACATCCATAAAATGAAGGTGTGGCTAAATGGATGCGATCGTTAAGTTCAGTAAAAGAAATGCTTTTCCCCCCTAGTGGTTGTTAGTTTAAAATTCACAATGGCACGTGCTTTATACTTTTCACGGGCAGGTGAGGAAACATCTCTATCCGAAATGCACAGGCAGTACAGGACCCTTAGTGGACGAACGGACGTATGCTAAGGTCACTTTGAACAGGAGGCAGGGGGATCACTGTCATGTTCCTTTACAAAATAAATCACCAAACAGACGTCTTCCACAATCTGATCATAATGCTGGATTGAATGAGTCTTTTGACAGACAAAATATTAAACCAAGAGGAATTATTAAAACAATTAATAATTTTAAAATGTTATGTATTTCAGGAAAATATGTACAAATATACTAAAGAAGTATAGTTGACCACAATTAGTATGTGACTTGTGTTGACTCATTAATCAAAAGCTTAGTCCTGGGGAGTTCCATGAAATTCACAGCTTCACCTTCCTTGCTTGGCTGTTGCTGGTTTTCCCAGGCAACTTCCTAGAGTATTTGAAAGTCTCTCTTCTTCCTGCCTCTTCCCCCAGTGCCCACCCATTCCCAGTAGAGCTGTAAACTACTTCGAATTGCCTTCCTGCCCGTTTCTTCACTAGGACCTGTAGATGGTGATTTTTTTTACCTTTCATTCTGTGTTAAACATAAAAAGCTTAGCTCTACATAAAATGTTATTCTTCATTTATTGAAGTTGATGCATTCCTTATGACAGCACAAAAACAAACTTCAAAAACATAACCTTCAAAAAATTTAGGCCATTTCTAAACATAGTCACTTATAAAGTACAAACACAAATTAAAGAGAGTAATTAGCTGTTATTTGTTGAACAATTAGGTGTCTGCCAGCTTGTTGAGACTGAGGCAAACTGCTTGCCCTCCCTAAGCCTGACTTGTCATCTCCAAAATGGGACAATAACAGATCTAATGCCCTGAGGCACATGCTGTTATATTTCCAGGATCGCCTCTCCCCTTCACTGCATTACCACATCCCACCCTATCCCATTTCTCCTTCAAGAATCAGGTAAAATGTCATCCAACCCATTTTGGGAGTTTGTTACTCCCTTTTTAGCTTCTGGAACATTTTTGCACATGTCTTTTTTCTGTGATTTCCTGGCATTCATTCCCCCTTTCTTTGCCAACAGCCCTCAGATTGTCCCTTGGGATCTATCCTTCCTGCATTGTCAACATGTTTGGGGATGGATTGGCTCCATACTCAACTAGAATGGTTGGCTGTCATTGACTTAAGTTAATTACAGTATCTCATTTTCCTGGCTCTAGTGATTGGTTCAAGAGTGACTTAAGCCTGTCCATTCAGACTAAACTCAGATATTGCTTCTCTTCTGAGTTTGGTGGTGAGAAAGTATGAGCCTTGGATTCCTTTAACCAACCTCCTAACACAAAAAGAAACTTCCTGAGGTTCCAGACAAGCATTGTGAAGAGGAAGAGCTGAGAAGAGGAGCCTGGAAATGTCTGTGAGACCCAAGTCAGGCCAAGGCTGAAGCCAATCCTACCTTCTGAACTACCCTTTGTTTTGAGCCAACCCCAAACAAAAACTACCTACTCACCTACCTGCCATCTTTTTGATTAAGCCAGCATAGGTAAGGTTGCATCTCAATGTATTACAGGGAACTTGGGGCATAGTAGCTGCTCAATAAATGTTTGTGAAAAGATGGGAAGGAAGGAGAGCTGTGGTTTTATCCAAGTATTTTCTGCTTGGCTATGCAAACAGCAAAGCTTTGCTCTGATATTCTTAGATTTCAATCCTTTTACATTTTACTTTTTAGCCAAAGGATGGAAAAAATGTGTCAACGAAAACAAAGGACTCACACAACGAAAATCCTCAGAAATTTCTATTTTTCCATTGATTTTTCAAGGAGCATATTAAAAGAAGTTTGCAGAACTTGACATTGTCCCTAGGAGGAACTGGAAAGTAAGAAATTCAAATGGTAAATTTATAGATGTTTTAGGTAAAATAAAATATTCAATTTTAATTTTTTAAAAAAAAATAAAGCTCCTATTCTATGCCAGTTATCTTTTGTTTGCTTCTCCAGAACTACTCTCTCCACTTTTCCACCCTGGCTCTCTGCTGCAGGAGGCAGACCACCGCGTGGCTCGTGTGAAAGCCTTTATCATCTGGTTTGGCCAATGGGAAGCCCCAGCAGTGGAGGAGGAAAGGGAGGTTAGGGTATCGACTCTTTTCTTGCACAGAATTACCTTAGGCTGCCTGTATCCTTTGATCAGAAGTTGTAAGTTCTTGACAATGAACTCATGACAGCTTCTTCATGTGACTCTCTCCAACCTGATTCTGGCAACCACTCTGTTCTCTCTGCTGCTGCTCACCCTGGGTTAATGTAGTGTCCTTTATGATTCTTCTATGTCTATGTAAATAAACCTGGTTCTGATTGACTAATTTGAGTATGTCAACTGTTTTCTATTGGGACCCCAAGTGATACCTATTTATTTCAGAAATAAAAAATTAAAGATGGACAATACAAATCTAATACATTTGATGCTGCTATGTGAAACACTACCTTTTAAGATTGGTGGAAGAATAGAGCCCATGTTAGTTGTGCCCATGAGAAAAGGACTAAAGAGACAAACAGGGAAGGGAAATGCTTAAAGAGCTCTCTTGGTTTTATTCAAGCAAGTCTTCCCATCCACAACCGCAGAGGTGCCATTCACAGGGTGATTCAGCCGAAACTATAGGAATGTTTGACAACCAGAAACATTTCTGCTCAGTAAGAAGAGAATGAGAGCAAATCAGGCAATTTTATTTGGGTGAAATCAAGTTAAAACTGGTACCAAAAAGAGCCATAAGAGAAAAAAGAAATTCCAAAACTTGTTAGCTTCTTTTAGTCTTGAAAATTGCTCCTTTAGTTCCAAGGTTCTAAAATAACACACACCAAGAGTTGTATATGAAATAAGTAGGACAATTAGCTTTGCCTTGGAAGTTTGGTTTAGGTTAGCATATACAGTGGCCTCTGAGATTTTTATCTAACATCAGTTGGCAAAACTCCCAGTTTCCTTGGACCTGACATCCTGAGTCCTTGTTCAGTTCTTTGGCAGGCCTGGGAGTGTTTCCTCCTGCACCCTAAGCTAGAGAATTGGGTTGAGCATCATGGCTTTGTATTCCTTAGGGTTGCCTCTGGTCCTACTTGACCATTGTGACCGTTCTGGTCTCTGAAGAGTGTTTTGAACTCCCCTCTCAGTGCCTCCCTACCCTTTTGATGTCCTCTCTTTTTCCATGACTTCTTTCCCATCTTGTGAACAGGGCTGTGCCTCTGTCTCAGCTTGACTTTCTCTGAAGTGTAGCTGTAGCAATGTGGAGATAAAAATAACAATGTCTTAAGAGACTAAGAGTGAGGTGGGTGTGGGGAGCATAAAGCACGTTCATTAAGAGCTTTTAAACTTCCGAATGCCTCTTCTGAGTCATTAACACGCTTGGTTAAGAACATCTCTGACAACTCAGGGAGGTGTTCCTGTGTTGTACTCTGAGTATGCTATGAGTGTTTATGTCATAAGGAGGAGAGGAATGCTCGCCCATGCTGAAGATGAACTGAACTCCATGCTGTGAGCAAACAAAACTAAATGTTAATTCTGTCCCAGGAGCCTATATCCTGACCACCTGCCCTGTTACCATAATGGGCACTAATTAGCTAACACTCTTATTATTTAGGGACATGCTACATGCCCGAGGGAAGCCAAAGTTTCTATAGTGAAACCTTACTATTTATTATAATTGGAAGTGACAACTAACGAGACTTAACAAGACACATCAGCTCTGGAATATTTACTTCAGATGTATAGTTTTCAATAGTATACAGTAACAAAAATGCACAACAGACAGTTATTCTTTCAGCCCTGCCTTCATGGGTAACTGTTCACTGTTATTCATGTATTCAGTGTTAAAAGAGGAATAGATTCTATGTTTTTTAAACTTTATTTTAAGAAAGTCAAATGGAGAAGTAAATATGTATATATTCACAGTTAGAGGTGAGAAATGTGTTCAAAATGTGCATGGTATAAATGGTGCACAGAGAAGACACAGGTTAGCTTGGTAGAAAGAGAGGCAAGAGTCAGGGAAGGCATCCGGAAGGAATGTGGAGATTGAATTGGAATTGGATAGGGATGGGCATCCTAGGCAGCACAAATAGCATGTGCAAAGGTACTGTGGCAGGGAAATAGGCCACACTTATGTTAATGGATATCTTGTTTAGGGTTTATTCAGAGTGATGTAGAATACTTTCCTTTGGGGAACGTACACTGAGGTGCTACTCATATGTCAATGCTTTTGCTAATTAATAAGCCAACATCCTTATCAATAACCTTAATATAAGAGTAGACCCTTTGAAGATAAAGTAGATTGTGCAAATATTTCCTGATTATCAATTATAAATGTTATGGTTTTGCTATTTTAAACAAAATATAGGCTGTATGCATTTCAGTTCATGCTGACACAGACGCTTTCTGGAATGTGGGTATACAGACATCCCATACCAGGTCACATATGGAAATAGAAAGCAAAAGCTCTGGAAAGTTCCATCACAACACAGAGGCATAAGGAAGCATGATGTGTGGGGAACTCATTATTAGTGTGTCAGTAAGCCTGCTAAGTTCATTTCAAAGAGTTTATTCCCCTGCTAAGGTTAAATACATCCAGCATCTTGATCATGCCATTCACTTCATAGTACACCATATTTAAGAATGGCAGAAAGATAAGTTGTGGCTTAGAGCAGGTGACAGAAATAAAAACAAGCTAATTTCACATCATTGGACTCTGTATTCCTCATTATAAAAAATTTCTTGAAAAAATATCTTAAAAACATTATCTTGCTGTTTTTTCTTTAAAACTACTGAATCATCAGGAGTTTGCACTGGTTTCCCTCTCCCCTGCAGGACATCTGCGATGGTC
Source organism: Eidolon dupreanum (assembly GCA_028627145.1). Classification (NCBI taxonomy): domain Eukaryota; kingdom Metazoa; phylum Chordata; class Mammalia; order Chiroptera; family Pteropodidae; genus Eidolon; species Eidolon dupreanum. Next base: position 18,820,791 of record CM053507.1, read on the forward strand.
TGAACTCATCGTGGATGCTCACTAAGCAACTGTCAAGTCATATTGGATTATTGACTTGGAAGGCAACGGCACGCTGAGCCCCTGTTGGTGAGCTGAGGGTTGCTGCTCAGGAGGACAGCTCGCTGTCCAGTAATGCCTCTGCTTTCTTTTGCTTTGTTGCAGAATTTCGTCCTGCTCTATGAAGCCAGTCGTTCCTCCATTTCATTTTGCATACGTTTTGTCTGGTGCTCTGGATACAGAATAGAATTAGGGCTAGATTTGAATATGCACAGGTTTGATTTTTAGTTTTCATACTGCTCTGGATTATAATCCTCCTTTCCCTCCCTCTCCTATGCAGTGAACAGGGTTGCGTTTGTAATACAGAAAATTTGGACAATTCCCCCCAGGTTCTGTACATGCTTTCTGGAGGTCAGAAGGCTAGAGGAGATAAAGGTTGTTTCTCTAGCCTGCACTAGGAAAACCAGAAGCTATAATGCTCAATATTTACAAAACACTCACATCATTTATTCACCCACTCATCTGAAAGACAGTTATTGATCACAGTATGTGCCAGGCACCACACTAGGAGCAGCCAGGCACCACATGCACCACCACACCGAATCCAGAGAGCATCCCAAAATCACAGGAGCAAGTGGCAGCACTGAGACTGACAGCCATGTCTCTGATCCCAGACGCTGTGCTTTTTCTGTTCCCCCAGGGTCCCATGCGTTGGCTATGGACTTGCCCCAGGTGGGTGCCGGCATCTGGAATTGTTGTTCAGTCCCCCTTGGCAATATGGTCAATATGGTGCCCTTCCGGAACCTTTCCTTCCATTTTCAATTTACCTTTATTTTTTACCTGCTCAGAGAGGATGTGGGGGTGGAGAACAAGAGGGTGCTTGTTTCAAAGTATAATTTTCCATAAGGTTTGGTCCAGGCAGCAGGGTTGAACAAAATGCAATGCTGAGATGTCAAAGATTTTTTTTTTAAAGAAAAGAAAAATTCCTCTGAATGATAATGAAATCTGAACTGTCAGGCTGGATTGAGTGTCAAACAAGGAGAGATCTGAGATGGTCCTCAATGTGAGAGTGGGCAGCGAGGGAGGGGGTATGGTGGAACGCTGAGGACAATGGCGCAGATTGCTCAGGGATAAGAATCAAGTGGCAGTGTCTGAACTTGTACTTTTCAGCACTTTATTTTGAGGGCTACAAATCAAAGGGGAGAACGAGGAAAAGAGCACAAATGAATTACTGATTAGAAATTGTCTTCGAAGCTTGCTCACTGCCTGATGATTCCCAGCAAATTATACGTTCTGGTTTGTTGAGTCATTATCTGCAATGATTAATATTTGGAATATGCAAACATGCATTATTTTTACACATGTGGTCAATGTAATGGGTTGGTTTTCTGCGTAATCAGTGATTGATTCTTCTGGATATTGTCAAAAGGTGCTTTCAGGCCTAGTAACTGACTTAATTCTGAAATCACTTCCTCAGCTTCATAACTTGAGGCGCTACACTAATGTAACCATACAGGGTCATCACTTAAGCACTATCATGGAAAAAGCATTCAAAGGGCAGTTTCTTTTGCTATCAAGTTATGCCCCCATGAAGCTCAAAATAGATGCACTAATGGAAAAATAAGTTACTTTACTTTCCTATGGCCAACAGAGTTGCTTACCTTAATGCTTCTCACAAGTCCGTGGTAATTACTCAAAGGAAATGAATGACTCCAGGAAACTCAGTGCTACGTTTGTGTCTGTGTGACAATCCCAGATGGTATCCAAGCACATGGCAGGCTGCCCAGTGGAGTAGCGGTGGAGCCGTAGCTCAGGTAGTCTCATGTAGGCTCAGCAGGACATGTTCTGAGGAAGGTGATCCAAAGACGGGCTGGGCTGGAACCAGAGAAGAGGCCGGGCTCTCAGATCAAAACGGGGAGGGAAATCAGGCCAGAGAGGGTGGTGCTGCTGAATGTCGCTCACAGGGAGCTTTGTCCTCCAGGTTCCAGGGATATAGCAATACTCCGGGGCGGGGGGACGGGGCGGGATTCAAGGGCGAAAGGACACTTGTAAGGGAACATCATGACCCCCAATCATTTTAGTTCTTGAGAATTAAGTATCTGCCTGGCTCCTAGTTCTGGTGGTAAATTATCCCACAAAAGTGGACATAGGTCAGGGAATGATGTAAGAACAGAGGCCTCTGTAGTGCTGTGGAAAGGAGGTCCACTCTTCACCTGGACCACTCACATGTGAGCAGAGGAAAAGCTCTTTCTCAGGCAGAGTTTCATTTTGCCAATCTGAAAGTCTTGAAAATGAAAGATGCGTGGTAGATTTTTTTTAAATGAATGAAAAATACAATTCTGTTTCTCTTTCAATCATTCAACAATCAAACAACTAATTATGAAGCCCCGACTATGTTCAGGTGCTAGGCCAAGCTTCAGAGATAGCTGTAGTGCAGCAGGAACAGACAAACTCTCTAGATGGGAGATGCAATGGGAGAAAGAATAAGGTAAGTGATTGTAAATTTGCACCCACCACCAGGGCAAAGGATGATACTTGTTACTCATAGAGTTTATTTTAAAAGCTGTCTGACCTAATCAGGGAGGACCTGGAAGCAATGACTGGGCTGATAGCTGAAGGATAAGCTCAGAAGGGAGGTGAGCCCTCCAGGCTGAGGGAACAGCAGAGGTAGACCAGGGTTAGACCATGGGGTCTTGCAGATAGGGTAGAGTTGTGCCTGTATCTGTGAAAGGCTTTTAAGAAATGGAGCATCATGTTTCAAAGTAAAAACACTCTGACTGCCGTTTGAAGAATGGATTTAGTGGGGCAAATGCGGAAGCAGTGAGATAAGGGTTATCATCAGCTACTTAGCAACTAAAACCGGTCAGATTTGGTGAGGGGCTAAGTATGGGATGAGAAAGAGGGAGCTCTCCTCCTGCAATCCTATACCTATATTAGTACTCAAATAAAATATCTGAAAGAGTCATATCAGCCTCTTTCCCTTTCATACGTTTCATGTCTAACCAGTTGGAAGATCCTGCCAAGGCTGCTAACTTCTCTGCACCGTCTGTGAGGGAGATGGGAGATGTTCCACTTTCCTACTCTCAGGATAAGGCTTTTGGGGGGTAATTTTTGTCATCTGTGCCATCTGCCTTTGTTTTGGGGATATCTAGTAAGACATAATAAGCAGCACCCCTTACTATTCCCACCCAAGATAAAAAAAAAAAAAAAAAAAAGGAAACCTAATTAAAAATCAAAGTTCCCAAACTTCCTGTCATCGCCCCCATTGTTGGAAGATGGAGAGATTTTTGTCAGCTCAAAGCCTGCAGCTACCTGCCGCGGTGACCTCAGGGCATGGCATCCATCTATATTATTCTGGGTCCAACCACAGGCTGAAAACACCCAGGGAACCACTCCTGCTGTATTTGGGAATGGCAGCAGAATGGAATGATTTAATAAGCACTCGCAGATCCATTGAAGCCAAACTCTAATTTCTTAAAAGCTCGGATCCAGTCATATTGTCCCTGTGGATGTGAGAAATTAAGGCTGAAAAATTTATTCTTGTCACCTGGGGAGAGTGGGATTGGTGTGTTTGTACCAAACACATTAGGCTATCACCTACCATTAGCAGGATCTTAAAACTCCAATCTTTCAGGGTGTAAAGACTTCTTTGAAAATGACTATCCTTCTATCTGTCTTTGATGTTAGTCTTTCTTTAAATCCATCACCTATCAGCTCACTGTTTGAGAGGCAATCCTAATTATTGTTAAAAGTGATAGTTGCACTTGTTCTCATTTCTGAGTTCTCACTCTATGACAGGCACTACAGCAAGCATATTTCCTATGTTATCTCGTTTAATCTTTATAGCTACATTGAGAAATAGGAAGCTATTAGCCTGCCTTTGAGATGAGGAGGGGGAGGCCGTAGAGATTAGGTAAATTGCAGACTATAGCTCAGATAGTAAATGACAGAGATAGGAGTTAAACAATACCTATGTCCTTGACCTTGATATTGAACAAGGCATAAGTCATGGAGGGTTGGTCTGTAGCCCGCAGTCAGTACTCGATTCAATAAACATTTAATGACCACCTAATATGTGCCAGGTGCTGTGTTCAGCATAAGGAACATGAAATGAATAAAGTGAATTTCTTCTCTGATAAGGCTTAAAGTCTGTCAGAAGTTAAACCTAGGTGTCCACATAACATGAGATATGTTATATTAAGTGCTAAAGTGGAGGTCAGGCAGAGGTGATGGGAGCACTAAGGTGATAGTGGTAAATTCCGATGGGGTGTGAGGGTGGGGTGGGAAGAACTAGGAGAAGTTTAGGAGAGGTACTGTCTTTTCAGTTGCATCTTGAAAGACCAGCAAACATTTGACAGGTGGTAGAGACTATTGGGGGAGGCACTGAGAGAATATGATGGACCATTGACCTGTGAGCTGGATTGGGGCAATCAGAGGCTCCTCATTCCCTCCTCTGCCCATGGAACATAGGATCTGCCCACCACTCCCACACTAGGGGCTGTTTCCAGGATGCAGCCTTGAAAGAATAATGTTTAGACCATCTGAACTATGTATATGACTGAACCCAGTTACGTCCTCTATATAAACTTTAAAGATTCTAGTGAGTGGGTGCAGAGATATACTTATCTTGCAGCTACACAAGACAAGCCTGGTATGTAAGTCCCTTGCTTATTGAAACTGCCACCTACCAGTCTGCCTTTTTCTTTTATCTCTTCTTGCCCTCGTGTATGGGGACAAATTTGCAAACCAACAGAGACAGAAAAGCCATTTCACATAGATGCAGCAGCTTGATCAAAGGCCCTGAGGTGAGAGAGTACACTGCGGTGTGCTTGTGCTCTAGGACCAGCCACTGAGGTGGCAGCATGGGCTTCTTGGGAGGTGGAAAGAGGGGAATCTGGAGAGAGGCTGGGCTGGAGGTGAGAATGGTCTGCAGGGCTGGCCAAGGGGTTTATGCAGAGTGGGTGGCCACGGGAGATTTTTCGAAGAGAGAAGTGAAACAATCACTTTCCTTCTTTGTGAAAGCAAAACACTTAGGGTTCATTTGCTGGTGCTCAGTGAGGTACTAGATTGAACTATATAAAAATGCTGCTGTTTGGTCATTTTGACCTACAAAAAATGACAGTTTCGTATGGTTCAACCTCATACATTTTGAGGTTTTGCTTCTGGTTCTGGAAAAGCCTTGCACATAGTGTATGGCTATAAATGGGGTCTCCTGTCCTTTGGAGGTCCTCAAGAGGTCTATTGAGGTCTGATGATTATTCTGAAATCTTCGTTTAGGCAGTAAGGCAATGAAATAAAATTTGATTTATTTTAGGTTGGACTTTGATTAACTCAGGATAACAACTCTGGCTACTTGGTGGAGATCAGAGGTTCTGGTTGGTTGTTGATGCAATCATAGGTATTTCTAGGACCTATGGGGAAGAGAGAGGATAGGGAATGAAGATTAAAGGCCTTTGAGGGTGAAAACTACAGGCGAATATAGACTGTTACTGAAAGCCAGCATGAAAAGACATGCCATGTTTCTAAGCAACTTTGGTTGTCCTGGGGCTTGTGCTAACGTTTCTTCATTCATCTAGTGTTTTCTAAGTATCTAAATGTTTCATGAACAGTTCTAGGAATGAGGATATGATTGGATTTAAACCAGATGTACTTGTGTGTCTGATTTTTGGGTTTGGGGGCAAAACTAGAATGAATAACATGATTAAACTGTTGTTCAGAAGATGATCTAGTGCGGAGCTGATCCTAAATGTGGCACAGTAGTTAGTCCCTGTGGAGAAGGGGTGGGACGGGAGAGAGAGTACCAAAATGCCGAGTGTCTGCTTAGTGTCAGACACTGGGTTTTTGTCTGATTATCTCCTTTTCATCTTCCTTATCTTTGGACAAAGCGTTGTTATCCTTTTTTAACAGATGAGGAAATTGACTCTCGGAGAAACTGAGGAAATTGCTCAGGGTCACCCAGGTGGGAGGTGGTAGAGCAGGGGTTTAAGCCAAGATCTATTTGTCTTCAAAGCCTGAGCTATTTCCACTGGCATCCCCAACACAAAGTTATTGCAGGCTTTGCATGACAAAAACTGCAGGGTCAGATGCTTATTTATGCAGGGGCTTAATTTATTTTCAACCTGAATGGAACCAGAATAGTGTAATCATAACCATTCGTTGAAAATGGCAATGCAAGCTGTGGAGATCAGATCAGAGTGTCAAGGCCAGGTGGCTTAAGTCTGCCAAGGGCATGAAAACAGTTTTCAAGCCCAAGGTAATGATGCAGCAGCATTTCTGCAAGTCCAACAGATTACGTAAGGATTTTGATGTTAAGAGAAATTACGAAGATATTGCTTAGAGTCAGCAAGCATAACAAGAATTTGGTCCCAATTTTGATGAATCTGTAGAAGTTGCAACCCAGAGATTGTGATATTAATTTGGGTGACATGATTATTAATTATTTTGACTTCTCTATCCCGTATACATTTAAAACATGAACAACAATGAAGTTATATGGCTTAAAGTTTCATGTCATATTATGTTTGGAGTTACGCAATAAGGAAACTAGAGTAAAATATGCAAAAAATTTCATTTTCTTAGTTTTAAAAATGACTTTCTACAAACTTGAGTAGTAAGAAATTGTCCTGATGAGTACATCTATCCTGAAAAGATTTCTGTTCTTTTTAAAAGTCACTGAAATTCTACCATAGTTTGGTGTGAACAAAGAAAACGAGCAACTCTTTCCTTAACTGGGTGCCAGGGATATAGAGAGTGAAGAGCTCACTCATCATTCAAAAATCGTACAAGTCCTGGACCTTCTTTGGTATTTATTATTGATATAAAAAGAGAGCTCATCATTTAACATGTCTGCTCCTCCCTTCAGGGGATGACAAGTCCCCATGATTGTGACTCTGAGACAGAATGGTCATAGTGTCCCATCATACATTCATTCTTTAGAGATCTGGTGCCTCCATTGCCTGGAACAGGGACTCCAGGGCCTGGTGGTGAAAAGCTCTATCTCCAAAAGCTTATGAACAGCCTTCCACGTTCTGTGGGTGGGTGACTCTTTCATTCCAGAATCAGAAAACTCCTTGCGGGCGAGCCCCGAGTGCTTGGCGCGCTCCCTCTCTCTTGTGTAAGAGATAAGCACCATTAATAGTCCTGTCGGTCTTGATTAATTCTGTGCACAGTGATCAAGAGAGTATTTGACTTTGGGGCAAATCAAACCATGGTGCAGTATGTGACACAGACATAAAGGATAAACATTAAAAGAGAAGAGCCCAGAGCCTGGCAGGCATTGCGTGAAGATAAAAGCACATAAACAATGGATTCCAACTCTAAATAAAAACAGCTGAAGGGATGATCAAAAACTTTTGGGTTATTCCAGTCTATAATTTTTAATGATTTCCAAAATCTGAGTGCTGCTTGGTTATAATATTGTTAAAAAAATTTCTCCATTTGTGTGAACAAGTGTAGGCCATTAATCCACAGATCAGTAGCTCAAGCAAAGAAAAAGGTCTTTTTTATTCTTTTACGGCATGAGCTTGTTTTGATTTAGTGCTGAAATGACTGGCCATTTGCAAGAATATAACTAATTTCAAGGAAAATGGCAAAGGACATTGTTCTCAAAGGTATTTAATAGGCACTAAAAGTTTGACTGAGAGGAGAAAAATGTGCTTGGAATCTGTCCATACCAAGCATGCAGACAGGAGTGACAATTCTGAGACTGGAAAAGTCTTTCTCTCTGATTTCAGTAAGAATTGTCTTTTATCATGATAATCTTTGCTTAGAATAAGAAATATCTCTATCTATCTTTATCTCTATCTCTCTATATCTAACATATCACTTAGTGTATGATTTTTTTGTTGCTTTGACAATAGGTGATGTAGGTAAGATGGGTATTATCATCCAATTTTAGGAAAGGAGGGAACCCAGAGAAGTTAGATTTGCTACTGCTCATGTGGTTAGTATATAGAGATGCTTGACCATGAACCCTGGTGACTATGATACCAAATGATTCTTCTCTTTATAATGGGAGCAGGACCCCCATCAGCTGGCATGTGGAGAGTTCTTCCCCTTCCAGGCTGCCATCCTGTTTTAGAGCTTTTTCAGCAAGTTAGGCTGAAGGCAGAACCTCCCTGAACTGAGCCTGTCAGAGACATGGCTTTTCGCCCCTCTAGCCCCTTATGTCAGTCATGTCGATGGTCCAAGGTCTGTAAGAGTTAAGTCACCAACTGATGTGGGAACCAACCACACGTTTAGCAATGGCATTTTGGAAATACAGTAGAGAGAGCAGATAACTGGTAGGACACAATTTTAAACTTACCTTCCTGTTGCATAAATTGAAACCAACCATGAGGAATGTCCCCTCTCTTAAGGTTTTGCACATTAATTATTGAAACGAAGTGGTTTCATTCTGCTCCTCTGTTTACTCATATTTTCATCCCTTACATCTTTAATGAGCACAGGCCCCTCGGCAGTCCCTGGTACTAGTGAGAAAGCAGACTCTGACCTCACCCTCAGGTGCTGTGCAGGCCTCAGGGGATAGGGGTAGGGAAAAGAAAGAAGCCAATGCTGGTTGGGAGGTGATAGGTGGCTAAAACCTTGAGCATTGTGGGTTACAGAAAGCTATACATCCTTTGTCTTCAGCCCTTTGAAGCTGACAGCAGTATTTGATGATTTTGCCTCATCTGACTGCTGGAGGTCCCCGATATCTGTGATGTTCTCCTTAAGCATTTCTGGAAGCCTCTAGAGTGTGTCCCATGTTTGGTCATAAACGAGCCTTCAGACAGCACATGCTCTTTCTTCCTTTTCTCTAACCTGCCTCTTCGGATTCTGTGCTGTCCCACCGGAAACTAGCACTGATGTGCTTAGCCAGGAGGTGGGAAGCGGGTCAGTGCCTCTCCCCTCTTGGTGCTGCCCTCTGTTGGAGGGTCTCCAATGGCTTACAGGGTTTTTAGTAAAACAGTTCATTCAGGTTAGGTTCCAGGCCTTTCTTCTCCCAGACCCAGGCAGGAAGGAGTGCATGTGAGATAGGCCAGAGAAAAGCCTCAGCGGCTTCATTAATGCAACCAGCAAAATCACGTCCTCAGAATTTTCCTCCACTTCTGACCATCACCCTTTTTCCTTCCACTTGGACAAGTTTTCTGTCCATGCCCACACACCCCCAGCCAGCTGGTCACTTCCTTATGCCATGATTCCTGGGAAGCTCACCTGTGAGTCCCACAGTGTGCCTGAGCCCTGGGCTACCCTGAGAAGGCCTTGTGCTGGCACAGAGTTCGGGGAGAGGGCTGTACCCCATGACAACTCTTCCCCTCTTCTGTGAGGGGAGACTCCTAGGGGCCCTGGACACAGTCTCTCTGAGGGAGAGGCTTGGTGCCCCCGTTAAATGGGAATAAGATAGATTTTCTTTCTATGGTTAGAGACAAAAGACATGGCATGATTATGTCGACTGCATTGATGGGAAGGACAGCCCGGATTCACACTGAAGTGTAAGCAGTGAAGCAAAATCATTTGCTCTCAGAATTTCGAAATACCTGCCTCATTGTCTCTACCTTCCAGTTTGCTATCGAACCATCCAGAGCTATTTTGATTCTTGATTTTTTGTATATAACCTGTTTTTATTTTCTCTCTGGAAGCTTTAAGATCTACTCCTTTACTCTAGTGAACTGAAAATTCATGGTGCCATGGTGAGAATCTATCTTCATCCACTGTTTTGGGCACTTTGTGGGCCTTTTCAATCTGGACACTCATATTTTTCTTTCCTGGACCTTTTTCTTAAATTATTTTATTGTTGATTTCCTCCCCTTCATTTTCTGTTTTCTATTCTTTCTTTTTAGAAGTCCTGTAATTGAAATGTGAGATCTCCTGAACTATTTATCTAATATTTTTATTGCTTTTTCTCCTATTTAGCATCTATTTGTCTTTTTATTTTTCTGGGTGATGCCCTCATTTTTATCTTCAAAATTTTCTAATGAGGTGTTCTTTTCTCCTATTCTGTTTTTATTTCTAGAGCCCATCTTTTTTGTTGTTGTTGTTCTCTGAATGAGAGTGAGTGCTACAGAGTTTGCTTAAGCAACTGAATGCAAAACGATGCTATTACCAAGATGGAGGAAACTGAAAGAAAAAAAATATATAAGAGACAAATAGTCAATCATTTCATAGCTGCTCAGAGACCTTTGTAGACCTGGGCTCCAAAAGCTATTGTATAATGAGGAAATGCTTTTTATATGGTTTCGTTTCCTGGTTGTTTGTTTTCTACAGGTGCTTAAATAGCAAAAGAATAAAAAGATTGAATGTGGTGTTGGCATATTGCCAAATGCTGGTCTAAGTAAACGTTCCTGTTTACGTCCCCCCCCCCCCCCCGATAATGCTGTGTGTTACCATAGATGTGGGTTTTAATGTAGGAGTTAACCTAAGAAGTTCCAGAATCTAAAAGCATTCCTTCCTATTTTGGGAAACACCCTTATGAGTTCTAAAAATCACTAAATATGCTTTTGTCATTTTCACATAGTTTTTAACATCACTTGACTTGACTTTCTTTGATTTACTTAAGAGCAAAAGAACTTGTTGATTTAGTCCAATACATAACTGATATTGTGAAAAAATTAATTGAAGTGTCTGTATTCATTTGATATTCAAAGTAGGTAATTTGGTAATAATTCTGTAATCTCTGAGCTGAGTTATTTTTTGGACATAGGTAGTGATATATAAACAGTTATACAGATGAATACATTAAAACAACACCACTGCCACCATCATGTCCCTTCATCATCCAAAACTGTTTTCTTTACCTATTTGTCTTGTTATAGTGACTATCTTAATGAATTCCTTGATTTAAAGTTCAGTTCAGTAAATCATTTAAGGGACTGTTTAAACTTTATCATGTGTTCATTGACTGTTTTATTGGATGACGTACTTACAAAGAAATTACATATTGAAAGCTCTGTTCTGAAGACGTCAGAAGTAAATCTGCTGAAGTCTGGAAAGTTTATGACCACAATATTCATTTGGAGGTTGTTTAAAAGATGTAATACTTAGCAAGAAAAAAAGTTTTTTCCTACAATTAACTGTAAGAGAAAAATTTGTACCTAATATGAATATGAAAAACCATTTGCTGATGAAAGGAGTAGAAAGGAAAGGAAGCGTTGAAAGTCCAAATATTATATCATAACTATTGTGCTATCATATGAAAAATAAAAGTAGGAAAGAAAGGAAGGAAGGAAATGATTTTTGGCTAATAGTCTAGTTATAAATACTAGGTGACAACATGTAGAAACCTGTCAATGGTATTACTTAGAAGTTAACAGTAAACAAAATTTATCTGCAGCTATGAGATTAGATAATTTGCCTCCTAATCCCTTCCCTTGTCCACACCTTCACCCCATTGGTTAAATGCAAATGTATATTTGATTTACATGAGTGGCGAACATATGCAAACAAAGCTAAAAATAGATAAACTATTCTTAATTCTGGTAAATGTTAATTTAGCTTTCAACAAGAAAATAGTGAACACTTACTAGTACTTCCATTTTGGATCTCAAAGTCAGGGGAAGCTAGATCTTTATAGACTGGTTTTTCTCTCCTATTGTGATGCTTTGTGCAAAGAGGGCAATGAGTTTCTTGTTTCTTCTTCTGCAAAAATAAACACAACTTCTCAACAGGGCCTGCAGCCATTCTAGTCCTCAGGCTTGGCTTAGAGGGCTACGACCCAGCAAAGAAATTCTACAGTTTATCAATGAATAGAAGTCTTCATGGGAAGAAGGCATAAATTATTTTTCCTGTCTCTGTGCATGTCCCAGGAGGCAGAAACAGAAGCTGATTTTTCATTTTGAAGTGAAACTGTAATGTTTTTCCTAAGTGTACAAGAATTTTAATCTATAACTACAACTTTTAAAAATAAAATCTAACAATTACCAAAGTTTTACAAACCATTCGGGGAGAATTAAGGGCAGGTAGTAATACACAAATACTGAAATATCTTAGTCATTATTCTAAAAATAAAATCACTATGTAAAAGTATTTGATTTTCAGAAAAACATAGAAACTATAGAGAAAATATTTTCTTCCAGTTTTTCTTTCTTTTTCTAATTTCCTTTCTGACTTTCCTTCTTTGAAATAAGAGGCCTCATGGGTTGTTAAACCTGGGAGGATCAGCTCTTCTAGAGGCTAGCCCGTACTCTGCAGAGTCTGAAATCTCAAGGTTCAACTCCTACATTCATCTAAAAATAATAGTTCTGCACTAAAATCTATCAGATACTCTTTTAGGCACCATTTTGGAAACAGACAGGAGTGAACAGTTAAGTATCTCTGCCTTTGCGGAACTTATGTGGGAGCAGAGTACAGAAAATAATAATAATATTAATTTAAATATGTAATGTATTAGACAGTGGGAAATGCTAAGGAGGAAAATAAAATCAGGGAGGAGGATATAGAAGACCAGAGGGCTACAGCAGTAATGGCTGTCAGGAAATTCTCACTGAGAAGGATGCCACTTGAATAGAGACCTGAAAGAGGCAGAGGGTGAACCTCACAGAGACCTGGGCAGAAAGAACAGCTCCTAAGCAGGAGTGGAATTGGTGAACTGAAAAACAGCAAGGTGGCAGGGGAGGCTGGAGGGAGAAAGTGGGTAGGAAGAAATATTAGCAGGATGGTAGAAGCAAAACAGTTAGGGCCTCGTAGGGCTTTTGCTTTCTCTCAGAGTGAGACAGGAAGGCATGTGTAGAAGAGTGACCTAGAACGCCGGGTTAAGAATCAAATGAGGGCTGGCAAAAGTAGGAACATGCTTGGGAAGCTTCTGCTGTAATCCGGGGAAAGAAGGAGGTGTCTAGGGCAGGTGAAACATAGTGGAGGCGATGAGGAGTGCTCACACCCTGGATCTCTTTTGAAGAAAGAGCTGGAGGATTTGCTAATTGCATAGATGCAAGGAATGAGCAAAAGAGAGGCCTTAAGGATGACTCTCGAGTTTTAAGCCTGAGATGCTGGAAAGGTAGCATTGTATTTCTCTGAGAAAGGAAGACTGTGGGAGGGGTGGAGTTGGAGCAGGAGCAGGAGCTCAGTTTGATGACCATCTCAGGGAGATGACCATTAGACATCCAAACAGAGATGTCAAGTAGGCCAACAGGTAGGTATTAAGTCTGGAGTTTAGGGGAGAAAAATGAGCCAGAGAGAGGCATGAGGGAGGTGTCGTCTCACAGATGATATTGACAATCCTGAGACTGGATGGATCCCAGAGACAGTGAGTGTGAACACAGAAGGGTCCTAAGCATGGGATCTAGACTGGGAAGAGGAGGAGGAACCAGCAAAGGAGAGTCTGAAGGAACATCTGATGATCTAGGAGGAAAACCAAGAGACTGGGGTGTTCTGGAAGCCAGATGAGGAGGACAGTGTGATCAACTCTGGCAAAATGGGTACGTATGTTTACAGGAATGATCCAGTAAAGAAGGGAAAATTCCACTGTGGGAGAGAGAAGGGAGAACTGCTGGAGTGATCTCGTTAAATACACAAGAGGATGGGGAAGTAGAATGTGAGTGACCTTTTTGACAGGTCTGCCTGGAGCCTATGCAAAGTAATGAGGCCATGCTGAATGCCTACCATGGCATAGACTAAAGAAATATTAATGTAAAGTCTTTTACTTCTTGACTTTTGGGTAAAGGATTCTTGCAAAGTACAGATCACCATCAGCTTGGTGGCATGAGGTAGAGATGGGATGGGCTGTTGTTCAGGATTAAGGTTTCTAAAAGGGCTATCCATGGATTCTCTTCAAAATAGTTGCTTGTCAGAAATAGAAATTTCTGGATCCCAGAATACTGAATCAGAATACAGGAGGTGGGGCCAGGGAGTTCCTTATTTAATTAGGGCCCAACAGGTATGCATGCTCTAAAGTTTTAGGACCACTAGTCTAGAGCACTGGCTCCTAAACCACTCTCTCAGGATGATTTGAACACAGATTTGTGAACTTCATCCCAGACACTCTGAATCAGACTCTGGAATGGGGCCTGGGACTCCATATTAAAATAATAATAACAATAAACAACAACAACAATTAGAGCAATGACAGTTCCCAAGTGATTCTGCTGATCAACCAGGTGATCAAGTGTTTCTTATGCCAAGTCCTTTCCAGCTCATCTGAAAAAGATTCATTGTCCTGGAAAACTTTCTCATTTAGTGAGAGAACCGTAGTTCTTTGGGTGCTGGCTGCCATTCAGCTTTTGCAAAGTTCTGTCTCTGGGATGCCTTGTGAAACTGAGTGCCTGAGTAGGAAGCCTAGAACAGAGCAGCTTGAAACAGTTTATTGATTTTAGTCCTTCATTGAGCTAATCACTTCTTTGAATTACTTCCAGATAATTTATTCTCATTGATGATAGCAAGGCAAACTTTAGTCCGACATGTCTGGAATTATCTCAGATTTTAAATTTAAATAGTCTAAACAAACAAGCTTTGCTAAATGGATATAAATTGTCATTTTTCTCTCTGAATTTACATTTTATTGTTCTTAAAAAAGAAAATGAAACTTTTCAGAATAATTGCTTTTTTATTGCATATGTGATTAATGTAAATGCAGAATAATTAGAAATTGCAAGAAATGTAAAGAGAGAATAAAAGTTACCCATATTTTTACCATTTACCCTAAAAATGTTCTTATTTTCGGGAACAGCCTTCTGGACTTTTAACATACATGCACCACACACACACACACACACACACACACACACACACACACACCATGTTGTCTTGTAACTTGTAAAAACAATGAATTTGGAGATTGCAAATTTTTTGTATCTGGCTCTTTCTGTAATGCTTTATCTACCTCCCCTAAGTGGCTGTTTTCTTCTCGTCATTCAATGTCTCAGATCAAACGTCACCTCCTCAGAGAGGCCTTCCATGACTACTCAATCTAAAGCTGTATCCCAGTCTTCAGTTTTTCCATCCCCATTACTTCCTATATCACCTTCTGTCTTATTCCGCTGTATTCCTATTTCCTAGATCGGTGCCCAGTCCAGAATAGAGGTTTAATAGTTGTCTGTAGAATAAATAAAGAAATGACAGACTGACTGAGTGAGTGAATGACACTGTAGATCTGGGAGGATGGAGGTCAGTGGCACAGCTAAGAAGGTGAGCTGAAGACCATGATGGGGCAAACAAAGGCAGGATTTTGGAGACAGTCCTGAGAGCAATAGGATTACTTGTTATTAGGTCCAGAAAGATCTTAAAAGGCACTGCTTGGCCCCTAACGAATGGCAAATAGCAAAATGTAATGAAAGGTTTTTTAAGTCCCAGACCCTGATTGGGGGTTTGGTAGGATTTAAGTGACTCTACAGTTACCTAAGACCTTTCAGATTCATAATTTGATTTTTAGTTACAATTTTACCTTTTTCAGATTGTTTAGACTGAAAATTTGTGGTTACTCATCAGTTTCCAGTGGTTGACTCTAGAAAAACGAGGGTAATTTTTTCAAATGTCATTGCTTTTTGTGTCATCGATTTGGCAAATTGGCACATCCTTGCCTGTGATCTAAAATTATGAAAAATGAACAATATGTTAAAATATGAAATTATGCATGATTGCTCAGGTTATAAACTAGCTAGATGACAACACAGTTAATATGAAAAATGTCTACAATAATACTTTGCTTTCATGTCACATAAAACCTTGACTTGGGCAGGCAGAAAATTATTTAAAGATTCCTTAAGTTTGAACAATTTAGGGAAAGGAAGAGAGCAGATCATTGCTGTCATTTTAGAGATAAGATAATTGAGAAACAGATATTTTAATCAAATATTGGTTGTGAAAATTGTAAAAGACTCTGAAGATTTTATCTAATATTCAGTTCTCTCTAGTAGTCAAAGATACACACAATATTGCATGTGAAATACATAATGAACTTATACACAAATGTGTAACCATTTTGTTTTTTTCCTGGGTATTTTGTGCTTGTTAAAGAAATGCTTCTTTTTCTTGCCTTTTTTTCCCCAAGCTTAATGTAAAGATAAACAGATGAATTTAAAGGTAGTAGTTTGTACTTCTAAGTGACTATTAGGAAATTCATTTTGCTGCTTTTGTTATCAGGAGCTTCTTAGCAGTCAGCTAGTGAAGCCAGCCCTTAGCAAAACTATAAAATCGATTAATCTTGTCCTGATCCTCTTCCCTCGCAAGCTGCCTTCCTCTCCCCTTGCCTAGGTTTCCTTCCCGAACCACCATTCCTCCTCCAGGTCATGACCTCTTACATGTCCATTCTGATCCCTGGCTCTGGGCTGGAGCCACAGGCATTTGCAGCCTTCTCTGAGTTCTTTCACACTTACTCTCAATCACATCCCACTGTTTATTCCTTTCAAGGTATTTATCATAATTGGAAAGCACATGTCTTTTTCTTTTATTTGTTCATTTATCAGTCTCCTCTATAGGATGTAGTTTTCATAAAAGCAAAGATTGTGTCTCATTCTCCTTTGTATCTTTCGCAGTCTAACCCAATAGGGACTTCCCTCTGTCCTCATGTGAAGGTGTTTGTTTAGAAAGGGAATAAAGATGCCTTTGAAGGGATGAGGAAAAACAAAGCTTCTGAACCAGAGGTCCTTTTTAAACTTCAATAGCTGTGGAAAGAAATGTATTGGGGCAGGGGTATAAGGGTGGGGGTTGGGGGGATGAGTGAATGAGAAGCACACACACTAATGAGGTCATTTACAACTTCAGTGAGTAACAGCAGACATATTTCATTGTCTAAAAATATTTCCCACAATAGACATATTTTATGACTTCTGATTCTCTAAAATTTATTTGCCTAGCTTTGGATTTAACACAAGCCTTGGTGTTAAAGAGTTACAGTCCAGCTGAAGAAAAGCAGTTTTAGTTGTAAAACATTTTGACATTTTGAGAGAGCTAGCCTCCTTTAACTTTCTCCTTTTTAACTTTCTTGCTCTCTTTTTGCCTGCCTTTCTTTCTTCTCCTCCCTTTCTCCCTCCCTCCCTCCCTCCCACCACCTACTCCCCACCGTCAACCCCCCACCCCCCTCTCTTTCTTTCTCTCTTTCTTGAATTGGATTCCCTGCTTCCTGGTCCAAGCGTATTTCTCTTTCTTGGATTACTTCTTGGTGGCGCTCACTCTTCAGAGCATAGACAGGTTAGAAAACTATTTTGGGGAGAGTGTGTATCTCCTAAGTCACACTGCCCCCGTTGGGCTGGTTGTCCCCCCTGCCTGTTCATTGCTGCCATTCTAGCATCTCCCTTCCAATCACCAGAGAGAGTCCCTTCAACACGCTCCTATGCTGGATCTCCTCTTTTGAGGGTATTCAGTGTTTTCTTTTTTCTTGGATTACTCCCTCATGTTGGTAGAATAAGCCTAACAGTATTTTAGAAAACATGCTTGGGGGGTTAATGTTTTAAACCTTGTGTGTTTGAAAATGTCTTTTTTGTTTTGTTTATTGGTAGTTTGTCTAGATAGAGTTATATACTGAAAATAATTTACCTTCATAATTGTTAAGATATTTTTCTGTAGACTTCTACTTTTCAATGTTTCCATGAAGAAGTATGAACAATTCTGCTATATAAACCCTTGCATTTGGCCTACTGTTTAAATTAATTTTAAACTTCTAGAAGTTTATAGAATCTCTTCTTTGGCTACAATATTCTGAAACTTTGTGATGAAGTTAGTTGGTATGAGCTCATTTGTGTCCTGTGTGCTCCATGGGCTGGATCCTTTCAATTTGGAAATGCATGTCCCCAGTTCTAAGAAATGTTCTTAATTTATTTTGCTCATTTTTTTCCTGACATTTACTCTGTTCTCTTTTTGGTGCTCTTGTTATTCTGATGACGAACTTTCTGCTCTGCTTCTCTAATGGCCTTATATTTTCTCTCTTACTTTCCATCTCTTTCTTCTTTAATCTCTTCTTTCTGAAAAATGTCTTCAAGTTTACCCTTCAATTATTCCATTAGTTTTTCACTGCAAATAATATGTTATAAATTTCTAAGAGTTCTTTTTTGTTTTCTGGATGTTTATTGTTTAAAGCATTCTATTACTACTATTTCACAGATGAAATATTTTTTTCTTAACCATCCAAATAACCAGTGATTTCAACTGTTATTTTTGTGTAATATTTTCTTCTCTGTGGATAGTCTCTATTTCCTTTAAGTTGACTTTTTTGTTCTGATATTGATTTTTGTGTTTTAATATATATTTTTTCATGTTCAGAGCTTTCCCAGATGTTTGATAATCTTCAATTGTTTGCATAGTTTTAAGAGTGGAAACACTAAAACTTCTATTGGAAGCTCCACGCATATGAATGGAGCTTGGTGACTTTGAGCTTGGCTGAGGGAGGAGCTATCTGAGTCCTTTGTAGGGAAAACTCCAGAACTTGAATGTATTTTGTTCTGTTGGCATTACTGCTCCTGTTTAAGACTGGCAATTACCTTCTCTAGACACCCTCCCCTCTCCCCCAATTTCCTATGTGATTAGCTTGGGCTAAGAGAGAAACTTGTATAAGTAAGAGCCTTTACTCTCAGAGGTCACGGAGATCAGAAACAATGACATATAGATACAGGTAGATAATTCAGTGGGCTCCAGCCTCTCATCCCAACTACTGACCCCACTGACCAAGAATGGCCCCAAGCCATCAAGTGCTTGACTACAGTTTCCACAGAGGCTGTAGACTCCACAAACCTGCCACAGCTCCCCATTCATTATTCCATTTGTGTGGCCAAACATGCACTCTTTCTGAAAATTCCCAGAACTGTTGTGAGTGTATTAGTTTCTATGGCTGCCGTAACAAATTACAACAAACACAGTGGTTTAAAACAAGACAAATCCATTCTCTTACAGTTCTGGATGTCAAAAGTCTAAAAGTAAGGTGTCTTCTTCTGGAGCTCTGAGGGGGAGAAAGCCATTTCCTTGCCTCTTCCAGCTTCTAGAGGCCAACTACATTGCCTCCTGGTTCCTACATCTTCAAAGCACATCATGACAACCTCTGGTCTGTCTTCAGATCTCCTTTTGATCCTCCTGACTCCTTCCTATAAAGACTGCTGTGATGGCATTGGGCTTGTCCAGATAATCCAGGATAATCTCTTACCTCAAGATCTACAGAGTTCCCATTGCCATGTAAAGTAACATTCTGGGGCATGGGATGTGGATGTTTTTGGGGTCCACTATTTCATCTACTACAGTGAGTAGTGACTATTTCTGATCTTCTGATTCCCCTCCTCCAGACTCCCATTTTCACAGATTCATACAAACTCTAATTCCCAGAGTAAACCCCATGGTCCCCTAATACTTATAGTGGCTCTAATTTCCTAACTGAAACTGGTTGATACACTCCCAATGTCAATATCTCTAAGTATTTCCTCCAGTGCAGGTCAGATTTCCCCGAAATTATTCCTCTAGTTTCCAAGGGCTTCCCAAGGTCTGAGAGTCAAGAAGGTGAAAATGGTAGGGGGGTCTACAGTGGTCCTCTCCATCTATTTATTAGTTTTGTTTTGCCATTTTCAGTTTGGTTCTCTCTCATTCACCTACTGTAAGATTCCCCAGTACAGAGATTCTTTGCCTTACCATTTTCAGAGAACATAGCTCCAGCCTCTGGCCATATATAGAATTTCAGGGTCAGGGAAGGACTCTAGAGAACTCAGTGTTCCTAAAAAATCTTTTTTTTTCAGATCCTGCTCTCATTAGCCTTCACCCCTCTTCACTCCATTTCCAGAGAGGCCTGTTACTACCAGTTCTCAAAACTTTTGGAGATGTTGTGGTTAAATAAATTTGCTTCTCAGCTTTCCTTACTGGTGTCTTAGAATTTGGCTTCTGAAATCAGCTAAGACAGTTGTCTCATATCCATCTGCTTGACTTCTTCCAAAATCTTATTGACATCATCCATTCTTTTTCTTTCTATTTTTGCAGGTTTATTTTTTAAATTAAATTTATTATATTGAGACCATTCTAGATTCACATATAATTATAAGAAATAATTCAGAGAAATCTCATGTACTCTTTACTCAGCTTCCCCTAACTATAACATCTTGCGTAACTATAGTACAATATCAGAATCAGGAAACTGACATTGATATAATCCACTAACCTTATTCAGATTTCACCAGTTTTACATGCATGTGGGTGTGAGAGTGTGTGTGTTTATTTGGTTCTATGCGATTTTATAATATGTGATTTATATATTTTTTTAAAGAAAAAAAGTCTCTTTTCTGTAGCTTAGTGGAATTTTAGAGAAAGCAAAATTAGATGCTGTGTCCTATGTGCCATCTTTACCTGAAAGTTGAATGACAGGAAAAATAATAGAGTATTTTGAGCTTGTGAACAAGGACAGAATGTGATAGAATTTTATCTTCTTTACAACTTTGCTCACAGACTGACAAATCAGCTAATAAAGCTCTTCATTTAACTCACTGGGTTATAAATATTCTTATTTTTTTTCTTCAGCCCAGAGAAAGGAATTTTGCAACACAAAACTGAATTACCACACTTTTTAAGATCATAATGTTACATTCTCTTTGTGGTAGGCTCCTTGTCCATACTAAATTATAACTGATGGGTTATGTTAATCAAGCTTGGAAAAGAAAAGACTTAAAGTATTGTTATTTTTATTTCACATTCTCTTCTTGAAGAGGAAAATAGTATTTTCTGATTTCTGTAGAGATAAGAAATTAAAGATGCAGTAGGATGCATAAACAGAGAGACCATGGGGCTCTATCTTTGGATACGTAGATGTACCTGAATCCCCTAAGTGAGTCTCAGTAGTTGCACTCAAAAGATCAAATTGTCTTGATGGACCACTTAGACTCAGTCTAATGCAGTCATGGAAAATTTGTGGTGTATATTTGTACTCAGAGTCAGGAAGTAGGAGTGGAGGCTATATGAGACAATCAAAACCAGGCCACGTCTAAACTAAAAGTCAACAGAAACAATAAAAGAAACCCAACAATTTATGTTTAGTCATTTCTGTATATTGTACAGCAAAAGAATATCATTTTTTCCCTATTTTTTCATTAGTCTCTTCTAAAAGGTTGCATTTCTAAGATAACTTGTTTTATTTGTTATATTTGATCAGAAACAGACAAGGATGGTAATAAATGTGGTAAGCAATGATGAACAGAAGCGATAAAAAGAAAAAAATTGTTTTCTCTGCAGTCTTTTGTTTCAGTTTATCTGTGATGCTGGTTTAGAGCATGAGAACTGCGTTGTTGAAAGACACTAAATGAAACCATGATGTTTTAAAAGAATTAGTGGAAATCATGAGAGGACAATTTCTACATTAAGTCAGAACTTAATCCTTTTTCTTAACCTTGTTTAATAAAATTATAAACTTAAGTTGGAAGGAACTTTTTCAGTTATCTCTAGATGTATAAGAAACCATTCCAAAATTTAGTAGCTTAAGACAACAGCCATTTATTATTGCTCATAAGACTATGGTTGATTAAGAGACAAACTAGTGATATTGCCCAAGTCAGGCTGATCTCGGTTATGCTTTGTGGTTGGTTGGCAGACTGGCTGGGGCTGACTGATTTAGAATGGCTCTCTTCCACGTGGTTGTTCATCCTTCAGAAAGCTAGCTGGGGCTTGTTCACGTGGTGGTTGTAGGGGCCTCAGTGATGAAAGTGTGCAAAGCCTCACGAAGGCTAGGCTTGGAACTGACACACCATCACTTCACTTGCTTTCTATTGGCCAAAGGAAGTCACAAAGCCAATTTGTATTCAGGGCTGATCTTGATGGCTAAGAGAAAATACTAACACAGGAACACCTTTAGTATTTTACTGTGTTATGTTCTGTACCTAGTAGGTATTTTTTTCTCTTATACTCCTGGCAAACTCTTAGTCATCCTTCAAGTCCTAATTCAAGCACCGCCTGGGAAGCTGGCTCTGGCCCTGCGCGAGCAGAGTGGACCTGCAGCTCCCGTTGTGTCACCACTAATGGTACTGCTATTGCCTGTTTACAGTCCTCAGTGCCTTGAGGACAGGAACTATTTTTCTAACCATCTTTCCTATCTCCAATCCTAGCACATTACTCAGGCCAACAAATGTTTTCTGATTAAATGAAGTAATGGCCATTTCTCAGTTTTTTTATTTCTCCCACCCACATCGTCATGACGCTGTCATCTTGAGGAGACTCTTCCCTCACCCCCATTAATTTCTTTCCCTTGAATACCTTGACAAAAATTGCACTATTTGACAAGTTGAAATCAATAGAACAATGCTTGTCTCTTCCTCTGTGTTTTGCAGCTAGAGTTTTGAGCATTTGTGGAGCTTGCTGACTGCAACCTAGCATTTCTACTTCAATTCTTCTGTTGGAGCGGCTCCCTTCCATGTTCTTTTTGTGATGCAATTGCAAGTGCCCAGGTTCTCAGCATTTGCAAGCACAGAAATGTTATGGTCCAATGTTCAGATTCCCTGGCAGTTGCACAAGACTCAGCTCTTGAAAGTTCTTTTCTTTGACTGGCAATTGGTATCATGGGAAGTTCTGGGGACCTGAAATGGCATTTTCCTTTTGTAATAAACCCCTCTGTTTCTAAGCGTTTGCCTCTTACTGCATATTGTTGCTTAAAGGTATAAGCACGATAGAATGAATTCCTATAGTTAAGACTTTCTGGGACTGAGAAGGATCAAAGATAACACTTAGTTCAATACAATCTTATTTTATAGAAGTGACAACAGAGGCCCACAGAAGTAAAGTTACATACTCAAAGTTACACATTGACTCTAGGGTTTTAGGACTGGATTTGTGCAGTTGGAATAATTCAAAAATGTCCTAGAGAAATAAGCTGCTCAACCGAGTGGCTCTTTTCCTCTAGTTAAGCCAGGTGAAATTCCATGTGATAAGGCCTTCTTTAACAGAGATTTCTCCTCTTTAAAAATGCATCGTTTGCCTCCTGGAAGTAAAGTGTAGGGGGCAGCCCTTCTTTGACTAGACCAGGAGTTCATGTGCCTGTTTGAGTTACCTACCTGTGGATCAGAGTCACCTGATTAAATGCAGATTACCAGGCACCTTCCCAGACTTCTTGAATTCCTGGGGATTTGGGACAGAAATCTGTATTTTCAATAAGTGCCCAAGTAATTCTGATGTATTTTGATGTCTGACAACAAGTAAATATGAAATAGTGTCAGTCAATTATAAGTGCTAGGGGGAAAAATAAATCAGAGAAAGGATAAAGGAAAGTGTGCTGTTTGGATGGGTAAATTAGCGGAGATTTCTTTTACCAGAGACCTGGAAAGATAAGTAGCCGGCCATGCAAACATTTATAGTAAGAGGAAATAAGTAAGAGTAAATGCAGAGGACCTGCCCAAGAATGAGCTTTCCAAGTTCAAGGAAGAAAAATACCTGGCTAAAAATGGTAATGATTGCCTATCAATCTTCAAATAAAATCCAAACTCTGTATCATGCTTTATAAGACCTTATATATTCTAGTCCCTGTCCACTGGCAAGGGATTGCCATAGCTGAAAGTGATTGTAGGGCCAGTAAGTGTTGCTGGAAAAAGTAGTCTCTAGTTCAGCAGGCAGCTCTCAGCACTGGCTCCATGCAATAGAATGGGGATCACAAACTTTGGGGGAATCTGCTTTAGTTAAGATCTCAGTAGGATGAGCTGAAAACTGACCACAGGATTTGGCAAGGTGAAGATCATTAATGACCTTGATAAAAGCTGAGCAGAACCAGGGAAAACTTTCGGAGTGACTGGTAATTTTTAGAGGATTCTACTGTACATGAATGAATAGCATGATGGCTGAAGGGACCTGGCATCTGAGAGATTCTTTTTAAGATTGGAGGTTTTATAGTAGTTTTGAATGCTGTCAAGAATGATCTGGTTTGTAGGGTGAACCTGCCAATGTAAGAGCGAGGAAAGATCAGAAACTTTGAGGAAGGAGAAGTAGAAGGAATCCAATGCATCAGGGAACCAGTTGGCCCTAGAATGCAACAGAGACTGTTCTTTTTAATTGGGAGGAAAGCAAGTTTAAAAAGCTTGTAAGTGGTGGAATCAGGATCCAAATCTGTTCTATATCAAAGCCTAGTCTATAAATTTGCCCAAAGCCAGCTTCTGTTCAGGAAAAAGGGATTTCATTATTTTCTCCTCCTCCTTCTCTTTCTTCTCCTTCTCTTGTGTGACATATGGTCCTTTGCTCTCAGATCCTATAGTTCTGGCTAATAACATTAATTCATTCAACAAACTTTTTGTGCACCCACTTGGCAAATTGTGATGTTCCAGAGTGTATGGTGGGGCATTTACCATTGGTGAGAAGCCATTCTCTTTTTTAACCCCTGAACAGAATAACTGTCAGCATTTCAGGAGAGCTGATGGCTTTTACTATCTGGCCACATTCCTGGGTCTTTTACTCTTCTATGAATGGGTGACCTTATGGGATGGTGTGAGAAGGGAAGTTCTTCCCTCTTAGCTCCAGGTGCCAACACATCCTAGAGAGGAATAGGTGACAAATGTCACAGTCAGACCTCTCTCAACACCTGAATCATCTTTAGATTAATACCTACGTGTCATTTAACTAGAATGTTCTTTAAGGAGAGTTATCTTGTTAGAAATTGACAAGTGGTTTTGTGAATGTATGAAGAAGCTCTATTTAATATTTTCTTTTATCTGCACAAGTTGTTCTTGAGTCCACTTCATTTCAACATCATTCTTTGATGCATCAGTAAGAAGTTTGAAGGTACCCAGAGGGAGAGCTTTTTTGAAAAATAGAAACTCAAATTAGAGGTCCAGCCCATTCAAGAGTTTGGATTACTGATGAATAACTTACTCGACATCAGGTAAAAACCTGATGCTAGGAGACATGGCCAAGAAAGAGAATGCTTGAGCATGCTTACAATATATTTAAGTAGGCTTGTGTGATATAGAGGCTTTCGGTATTTTCTATGGTAAAATACATTCTGTGTTCCAAACAATGAACTTAGACAAAAGTTCTGGAATACAAATCACTTGCAAGTAATTATTCTTAATTGCCTACTTGTCCTTATTGCTAATATTTAAGGTAATCAGAAGAAATATATGAAAGATTCTGGGTGGGATGAAGATAATAAGGATTGGGCAGATTAACACCAGGGCAAAAGTTAGGATAGAGAAATACACAACAAAAAGTTCTCTGTATTTGCAAGTGGGCAACAAATCAAGCTTTGAGTTTCCTGGTGACCAGAGAAAAGTGAGAGAAGTGATTAATTCTGAGATTCGTGGTGTTCATAAAATGCAACCTATTTGTGAATTAGAGTCTTTAAATCACTTTAAGGGAGGAGCTGTGCTTGACACAAGCTCGAGCAACCTTGGGAGAGACTTATGACAATCCGTACAAGCCTTGGGGGCCACACTAGACACTGTCTGGACTTCCCTGTTTTTTGGCTCACATTTCTTTGTTCTCTCTTGGTTTGACCTGGTTGATTTCCTGGTGCTCTGTTCTCTACTCTCTTTTTGGTGACTCAACAGCTGACTCTTGGCTTCAGTCTGACTCTTGGCTTCCATACCTACCCACAGCTGCTGCCTTGTTCTAGCTCCCCAACATCACACAGCCTTCTAGCCCACTTAAAGCTGAGCTTGTCTCTACCTTCAAACCCAGTTTCATTCCTTAGGCTCAAGCCTCCGACTTGGACAGGTGTATCCAAGGTAACAGTTGTTTGCTTTAAAATGAGATCACCTAAAATAAATTTATTCAGCCTTTACTAATGGATGTATTTTAACAAATCATTCTTAATGAAATTTGATGCATTTTTCTAATGTTTTCTTTAATGAGGTTTGTGTATGTTTATAATTTTTGCCTTCCAACTATAAATGATTAAATTTATGTGCTATAAAATGATAAGGTCAAGGCTGGGCCAGGGTGATGGCAAGCCCTCTAATTTGCATTTGTGATTTGCCATATCTAAGTTAAAGTGATATGTTCTGCTCCATGCTTCAGAAGAGAAAGAAAAGAAGGAGGGAAGAAAGGAAGGAAGGAAGAAAGGAAGGAAGGAAGGAAGGAAGGAAGGAAGGAAGGAAGGAAGGAAGGAAGGAAGGAAGGAAGGAAGGAAGGAGGGAGGGAAGGAGGGAAAGAAGGAAGGAAGGAAGGAAGGAAGGAAGGAAGGAAGGAAGGAAGGAAGGAAGGAAGGAAGGAAAGAGGGAGGGAGGGAGGGAAAGAAGGAAGGTAGGAAGGAAGGAGTTCTAAGAGTATAGCAATTGTATTGAGCATTTAGGCATATATTATGATACTGGCAGAAATATGGAAACATAATTGCCTCTGGACAGAGTAACTGTCAGCATTCCCAGGACAGTTGATGGCTTTTTCCCATCTGGCTAAATTCCTAGGTCTGTGCCTGGGAAGGGTGTCTTCTCCCATGAATGGGTGGCTTAGAGAATGATGTAGTAAGGGGATTCCCACCCACTCAATGAGTGGATTTACATAGACAGAAAAAAATCTATTGATATGTTCTAAAATTCAAACAGCAAGAAAGAGCCCAAAATTTCCATAGATGCACTCCTTGAGATTAGATATTCTGTGATATTGAAATTTAGGCTACTAACTATATTTTAAACTTGTCTGCAAAGATTTAAAAAAAAATCTTCCTGATCTAATTACATTGTAGGCAAAACCCTGCTGAATGTCTGTCAAAATCCTTGTTCGTCCAAGCAGTGTTGGAGACAGAGAGCTTGTATTTCTCCTGCATCCCCTGAAAAGGAAGCTGTGACTTCCAGTCTTAACTCCTCCATGTACCCTTGCCCTGGCCCCCTTTTGTGGCAGTTCTAGCTACCTCATTGCTGCAGAGTCGGGCCTTTTTCCTGGACTGTGATGAACTGCAGGAAATGGAAGTTCTTACACACTGGACATGGCAGATGAGAAGCTCCTGGCTCCCACTGTGGAGGGCATCATAGAGCCATATTGCCAAGGACACTCTCTTGGGCGTTGCGTCAGCATCTTCTATGCGGGAAACAGGTACCCAGGCATGGAAAAACACATGTATGGATCTGTCACCTGGCACAATGCTTAATGTTATTTATACCAGAACTAAATCACTGAATTGAAAGTGGTGTCTTTCCTTTTACCTCTCATCGGTATATTTTCTCCTGTTTTCCCTCTGGCTAAAAAGTAGAGCAGTACTGTGTATGGTTGATAAGCCAACACTTTTATTGTTTATTGTTTTGGCATTTCAAATTCTGCCCAAATCTACAGAAGAAAGGCATGGTTAATGGATTTGTCTCTGACAGCACTCTATTTCCAAGCTGCTGATGTGCTTCAGTTGAAAGACAGTATTAGTAGGGTATACAATATATTTTCTCTTCCCTCAAAAATGAGTCACTGAGGCTGTCTTCAAAGTACCTGTTCCCCTGAATTAGCACATAGATTAGAAGTGCTTCTTGGCTCACTTTGAATATATGGGAAAAAACACCCAGAGCCCTAGTTACGAGGCGGCTGTGGAAAGCTGAGTTCTCAAGACGTGTAACTGAAAATCCTCCCCATCCTAATCCCCAAAGTGCTCAGGAAAGACTCCAGTCTCCGTGCAGGAGCTTGGATGAGGACTTACGGTAGGAGAGAGTAAACAGTGTCCATACACATTGTTTTACAAGCTTTTATGTCCTGCCTGCTGGGTTATCCAAATAAGAAAGTTAATTCATCAGTTACTTCACATCTGAATTCCTTCAAATGGCCCTATTTCTTCTGAACACGGCCTAAATCCTAAGCTAATACAAATCGAAACTGTGCAGGAAGCAAAGCTTGTCTTGTGAGGACCAGCCAGGAAAGGCTGAATTAACAGATTATTGAATGGTTCATGTTCTCACAGAGCATTGATGGAGCAGTAATACTTGGCCTATAGCACAACTGTAGTCAAATGCTTGGGTTATTGCATATATACAAAAGACGCATAAAAATCAGACTTGTATTTACATTGTCTGCATTATTTAAATTTAAAGAAGCAATTCAAGATCATCAGTTGATTGTTCGTTTGTTTGTTTATCATGTTATCTCAGAAAATGGAAGTACTTTCCCCAGAACGCTGATCTAGAAAGAGGCAAAGCTGGAGCTCCTTGCTCGCGTTCGTTGATAACTTCGCCCTCCCATGAGGTCCTCTGGGCTCCATCCATGCTGATGGGCTATTGACTTTCTCCAGCACATCTCTGCCTCAATTCTAGCCTTGGGCTTGTGGGGAGCAGCAGAGCCAAGTGCTATTAACCAGATGAGCAAGAAGCCAGAATCAAAGACCACAAAAGACTACTTCTTTGTGAAGAAGTTCAGGTTTTAATGGCTTCCAATCCAGAAGACTGTGATAGTTGCCATTCAAAAGCCACACTCTTGCACTTCCCTTGTTAAGGGAACCCTGATCTTGCTCCCTTTCCCCCGAGCCACGTTTTTAAGGGAGGGTCTGGGTCTTCTGCATAGCTAAGGGTGAACCTTGATTTTTCTAAGCCGCAAACTCAATGTGTGAACTCACTGCATCACCCTGGTAGCTTGTTAGAAATACAAATCTGTAGGCCTCACTCTGTACTTACTGAATCAATAATTCTGGGAAAAGAGACCTGAATCTGTTTTAAAAAGCTGATTCTGATGCCTGCTCAAGTTTGAGCCAACTGGTCTAAGCCAACCATGGAGACTCATGCCCTGGCCCTGTGATAGTTTAGGTGTGAGCATGTGAGAGGAAACTGAGGCTTCT
Organism: Eidolon dupreanum; assembly: GCA_028627145.1. NCBI lineage: Eukaryota > Metazoa > Chordata > Mammalia > Chiroptera > Pteropodidae > Eidolon > Eidolon dupreanum. Next base: position 18,849,364 of record CM053507.1, read on the forward strand.
AAAGAAGAAACAAAAGGCAGATACATTACCCTTTTCTTTGCTCCTGAACATTGATGTGCAGTCAGTAAACTTATGATTTTTATGTAACAAGAGGTGTTTAAAAAGATGTTTGACAAACAACTGTCATTATTTCATTGAAAAACATAAAATGTTACAAATAAAAAGCAAGGAAGGGCTAATTGTAGTTTATGTGAAGAATTTATTTGAAATATTCTGACCATGAGACCTTATTCTGCTGCCTGCCTTCAGCAGGACCACACCTCAGCCCGTCTAGAACCGGACACATTGATGTCACCTCAAGGTCAGGCACTGGCGGAAGGGTTGGGGCCATTCACTTCATGTCAATCCCTTGTCAAACGCTCTGTTTCCCAAAGGGAGCATTTTTCTGGGGAAGCAGAGAATGGCTATGTTTGGATGTCACTTGGCTCACCATGCTAAGGCAAAAAGAGTCCCCATACTTGTCTCCGCAGCTGCTCAGTAGCCACCGCTCAGACCAAGAGCCGTGTTTGCAGAGCTCAACCGCTTCTCGCCAAGGACTGTTTGCCGTTCTTCCCAGGCTGATGGGAAGTCTCGGTTGGACTCCGTACGAGGGCATCCCAGTCTTTGATATTTTGTTACAAAGGCTCACTGTTGAAAATGTGACCTTTCATTTGGCTCTATTTTCTTAACTGAGCCCTAAAGCAGATGAAATATGAGTTGCTAAGAGCTGGGCTGGGGACTTCGGCTTCCTTTCCATCTCAGTTAGAGAGTTAACTTTGCAACGGTTGATCTGATTTCACACAACCTCCTTTCCGTCCTCCGGTCTTCTTTAATATCAAAGTCCAAAGCTTTTCCCGATTTGGCCTTTGGGGTGAGGTGATATAGCTTATAAAGAAAGCGGAATGATTTTTTTCTTTCATTGTTAATACCAATTACCCCGATAGAAATGAAACTGCAGTGAGTTACAATGGCATAACGTGGAGATTAATTAGCAGGCTCCCTCTCTTTCCTCTACCGAGTTGATTGTGTGGGTGACATGAGGGCCCCCTCTCTCTACTCACACTGATTTATGGAACATTCAGCCGATTAGTTGGAGGGCCTTTTAGCAACGTGGCCTATCTGTCCCAGCATGACTATTTATAGGCTACTTTGTTCCAACAAACCACTTTCATTCTAAGCTCCTTCATCCGGTTGGTATTGAACTATTTCCATCATCCACGAGGTGCTGTGAGCCAGACCTTATTTACAGTTTGGAACCATTAATATCATTTAGTTGAAGTGATTTAACGTGAGACATTAAGGATGACTGCACTACAAATTTTACTCTCACAGAAATAAATTGGGCACAAACATGAAGCAGTAAGATAGAGCTGCTATAGACCATGATGCTCAAAATAAAACCACAAAAATATATTTAACTACATCCGAACGAGACATGGCGCCTATCAGAGTCCCTATTGCTTCCTGAGTAGAGTTAGGTAAGCTGACATTTAAGATTCTTTGTGACTTGACTTAACACCTTTTCCCTGCTCCATTTTCATCTAACATCCTCTTTCACCACGTCAGCCAACTGTACCACTCAGCCTCCTCTGGTCTACATTTGCCCAGTATTTCATGCATCCATGTCTCTTTTAACACTCGACCATGACTTGAGGTGTCTTTGTCGTGTCTAACAATGGGGTCCTGTGTCATCAAACAATACCATATTTATTTTTCAAAGCCCAGAGCAAACATCACCTCCTCCAGGCAGCCTTCCCTGATTTCTACAATTTCCGCTTGGCACTCTCCCGCCCCTAAACTACCTGAATTGTTTCTTCTTCCTTTTTTGTGATTTATGCATTAACTTTAATTTTTAAAAAATTTTCTATTGCAGTGACACTCAATATTATAATAGTTTCAGGTATACAGCTTAGTGGTTAAACATTTATGTCACTTACAAAGTCGTCTCTGCATAAGTCTAGTACCCATCTGGCACTATACATGGTTATTACAATATTATGGACTATATTCCCTATGCTCTACTTTACCTTCCTGTGACTATTTTGTAACTGTCAATTTATTCTTTTTAATCTTTTCACCTTTTTCACTCATCTTCCCAACTCTCCTCCCATCTGACAATCTTCAGTTTGTTCTCTACATCTGAGTTTATTTCTGTTTTGTTTATTTATTTTGTTTTTGTTTTTTTGTTTTTTAGATTCCACATATAAGTGAAATCATAGGGCATTTGTCTTTGTCTGTCGGACTTAGCTTCTTTAGCATGTATTTCATTCTGTTCTGTATTGCACTTAGCTATTTTTACTTCCGTCTCTTTTATTAAACTTTAAGCTGTGTTAAGGGAAAGATGGGTCTTGTTTATCTTCAAATGTTCCTTCCATTCCCAGCACCTAGGACAGTGCCCAGCATGTGGTAGATGTTCAGTAAATATTTATTTAATAAATGGAAGAGTAATGCGATATCTCTCCCATATTAGATTCTTCTTAGGAAAAAAGGTAGAAAAAAGGCAGCCTTAGTTGGACTGCTGAGTTTGAATAATTTCAATGAAACTGTGTCTTTAGGTTTTAGAGGATTAATTTTAAATTAAAAAATGAAAATGCATTATGTTTTCAGCACCAATTGTATTCTTGTTTTAATCTTAAAGCAAGGCAACACTCCCAGAAACCTGACCTTTGTTCTCTATAATATTTTTCACTTACATTTCAAACACAATATTTCTTCACATTTTGATTAAAATTAGGTATTTGACTGGAAAAAATGAAAGTATTCTATTCAACTATCTCTTAGGAAATACCTAAAGGATAGTGTGGCCCAGCATTTATGGCTGTTGACATTTTAAACAGATCCCTCCAGACTGTCTCTGTAGGTTACTGTGCATTTCATGAAGAGGGTAATTTCTCATTTTATGATATCCTCAGGCAGGGCAAACTAGCCTCATCAATACGAGTGGATGCTCACTGTCTGGTTAGGCATTATCTTATGTTTTCAGTGCCCGCAAAGCAGCATTGGATCAGACTAATCAGTGGACTGATATGTTGAGATATTCTTGCCTACTTGAAAGAAAATGTAGCTTAAGTACTCCTCACCCAGTGTGTGTTGAATAGTTTCCATTTACCTGTGCAGATCTACACCTTACCCTCTTCTACTCTATTTTGTACCCATGGTGGTGCTCTATGGCTTCTGGTTGGATTCAGCCAATTGGTGGAAAATGGGTAGGGTGGGTAGTTGGGGTATTTATTCCCTGAGCACCTTCCTTGTGGGCTGGCCATATCCCTCCACTGAAGGTCACAGTTTCTGTTAGCTGCCCCTTATCACTCAGCTCCTTCTGTCTCTGAGTTTTGGGAACTATTCCTTCAAATTGTTCCTTCTGGCCTAGAGGTGGTAATAGATCCAGCTGCTACAAGGCCCAAGGCACTGTGGCTTACAGATATACTCCCCTAAGGGACAGTCCCTTGTCAGGAGAGTCTGTATGGCTCATGAGTGTACCAACCTTTTCCTTCTAGGACCTGACTGAACTACCAGATCATATTAGGCAAGCCTGGGGTGTCCCAGGTTTTGTTTTGTTTTAAAATCTCCTTCTCCTTGTGAAAAACTGGTGCCCAGGCCCTTAGTGTATAGGTGTTGGGAATAGGTGAGAGAAGGCTCTCTGATTGGTAACTTCCTTTGTCAATCTTTCTGGGAAACATTTCAACACTAAAAAAATACTAACAAAACAATTGAAAGAAAACTAAAAAATAGAAAAAAGAATTGTAGAAAACTAAAATTGGAAATGACCTTGGAAATTATCTGGGGGAGAAGGAGAGATCTGGTCCATGCCCAGAGTCACATTATGAAACAGCTTCCACATTTATAACATCATTACCTGAAAAAACAAGTTTGAAGCTCTGGTCTCTTTCTCTTCTTATAAGGACTCTAATCTCATCATGGGGGTCCCCACCCTCATGACCTCATCTAAACCTAATTACCTCCCAAAGGCCCCACCTCCAAACACTGTCACATTGACAGTTTGTGCTTCAACATATAAATTTGGGGGAGACACAAATATTCAGTCAATAACAGTGTCTGACATAAAGATAGCCCTTTGTGGTGGCCACAGAAGTATGAGAGCCGTAGTTTATTTGTGGTTATCACATGGATGGCTACTGGCTGATGTGGTCAGCTTCTTTCTCTTGGGGAAAGAAGGAGGTTTACAATTAGTCAGTCTACAGTCCTGGAAGCAGCGGAAGCAGAGACCAAGTAGCTGAGTCACCATAACATGGTGGATAAAGCACCAGAGTAGGAAATGGTAGATACCACCTGCTAAGGGAGGTCATGAGTAGATGAGGTCACTAGAAAATATGTTCTCCCTAATGATCTTCCACTTTAATCTCAAGTAGGTCCTTTCCTTGTAACCGGGCTAGGTGACTTTAGGCTTAACTACCAGTTTAGAAGAAAGAGGTTTTTTTTTTCCTAATAAATTCCAGGATTGAGTATTATTGAATTGATTCAGGTCACATGACCATCCTGAGTCAATTACCGTGACCTGGGTGATGGAACTCTCTTTAACTGGCCTGGGTCATATACCCACACCAGGAGCTTGGGAGTTGGAGGTCTATCCCACTTGGAATGTAGTGTTAGGCAGGTAGGTAGACACGAGGGACGAGAGACTAAAGGCCTAACCCAGAGACCTCCCTTAGGACCTCCCTGAAACACCCATTTTATGATTAAAAATTACCATTACAAGGAAGTGAAAGCCACAAAATAGCCACTGGTTTAGGCCAACTACAAACACCTCTGCAGTTAGTACAAACACTGTCCTTGCTTGACATTGTACCATCATTATAATATCATACATATGCCTACAAGTTCGTGAATCAAATTATAACAGACTGCATTCTGGGTAACAGCATCCACAGTAAACGAGGAGTTCTATCAAAATGTCAATCAAAACGGCCCCACATGCTAATTATCTAGCACCGCCCCTCACAGCGACAATATAAGGTATACTCCCAGAACCTGGAGGGACTGCGGCCATCTCTGGCATAGCCTGTTTCTCTCTTGAAACGTATTTTAATAAATCCTACTTTTCCTGAATTTTACTGATCTGAAATTCTTTACTGCGTCGGCAGAAAGAACAGAGTTCCCCTCATCGCCAAAGGGGAAATGACAGATTTAGATCGCCCCCAATGATAACAGTAAGATGCTCTTATCAGAAGAAGGGGGACAGCATGTTGGACATGCCAAAAGAACAAAATCATCTCAGTTTCTTATCACTTTAACAGCCCATTGAACACAACTACCATCCAGAGAAGTAAATCCTCTCTTTTCTCTGTCATGTACTGACATCTGGCTCTGTGGCCACAATTTGAGGACTTCCAGTTACAGCAAGCTTACCAGATCTCCAGGTGGGCAGCCTGATATGTTGTCGAACAGCCGCATTGTCTGCAGGTACAGCTGCCAATTTTCCTTGGTCCTGTTTCTCTCCTATGTAACAATACCCGCTAATGTCCTCCCTCCTGTACATGACAGACTTTTGAATTTTAGGAGACAGTTAACAATTACAGATGATTACAGGTAAATTAAAATCAGGCAATCATTTGCTGGAAGAAACATATTTTCTCATTTACCTACATGTAACATTAAGTAACTCGCTCCTACTCAATTAAAAAAGCCCCAAGCCAAAAATGTTAGGTGTCCAAATATCCTCTCTCCTCCTCCCCCACATGGAAGCTTTTATAACAAACGACCACATTGCTATAAATAATGTGTCATGCTGTTGAGTGAATGAGTACTGGGCCCAAATAATAGTGTTGACTGTGGACTGGCGAAGCCCCCTCTGGATGAGGAACACAATAGCAGTTCATACACTCAGGCCATATGACTAGCAGGGAAGTGGAATGACTCTGCTTCCTATTGGATTTTATTTAATGATACCTCACTTTAAAATGTCACTTAAAGTGTTATGAATGGATTAATTGATCTGTAAATGAACCTAGAAACACCTGGGATATAAGCTAAAGAAAGCTCTTGGGATCTACTGACTGACTCAGTGTGCTTACTGCAGAAGCAAACCATTTCAACACCCGGGAAAGGGCTCCCATAGCTAGGGGGTGTGCCTGATGCTCGAAGTGAGAAGATTCCAGTGATAAGAAGATAGTACCTCAGCCATTATCTTTGGGTACCTTGTTTGTTTGCTCAAACCCCCTGAAGAAGACCTGGGTCACCCTCCGATTGAAGTAAGGAGACTTTCTAATCTGATAAAGTGAGGCCCCTTTAAACCTAGAAGAGTTGGCTCCTGGGAGACACGGAACATTCTTTCTGGCATGCCAGCCTGGGAGATCTGAGGGCAAAGGTGACCACATTTTAGCCTCAGCTCACTGGGAGCATTCCACATTCTGCAAATGTCCATCAGTGTTCAGAGAAAGAGTTTTATTGGCTTTCTTCATCTGGCTCTAAAGCCCCTAGTCCTGCTAAGGCAGGGGGAAACCCATAACTTGCCATTTAAGGTAACAGAACAGGAGCTTTGAGTAAACATTTAGCTAGTTCAAAGTTCCAACTCCCCATCAGATCTGGTCTTTATGCCATTCTCCATGTTCTTGTTGCTCTCCTCCATGTTGTCCCTTCTCAACCTGGTGCCTGTGTGTCCCAGAGCTGCCCCACCTGGTTTTGGGGGCATTCCGCTGCACCCAGTATCCTTGACTGCAAACCCTGTACTGCCTTAGTATCCAGCATTGCACTCTGTGACCTACCTTGTGCTCTGGAGGCCCCAATGGTCCTTGGCTGCTCTTGCGCCTCAAACCACAATGTAGGTGACTTGGTGGAGGCTGCCTCTGGCACCACCCTCAGCTATCCATGCCACCATGCTCTGCCAGCCCTGGATGCCACCCCAGACCCAGTGCTGTGCCAGCGTGAAGCTTCTTTGGGATGCCTTGAACTCTCCATCAACCTAGTTAGGGTTTCTAGCATCTTAGAGCAGAGACGGAGGAAGTACAGATGGGGGAATGCCACAGCAACTAAACTCATTGTTCTCGATCCTGTCTTGAAAGTCTTCTCAGAGACGTCCCAGACCTCTGACTTCTATCGCTATGGGTTATAATAATTCTATGCTCAGACCTCCAATCTTTGCTTCTGATATGGAAAAGAAAATCTGGGCTTAAAAAAAAAGGAAAAGAAAAAAAAAAAGAAAACCTTCTCTCAGCAAAGTCATGCTTTGTTTTATTTTGCTTTTTTAAGACAGCTTTATTGAGTTCTAATTTATAGATCATAAAATTCATCTCAAATAAATGTGTCACTCAATGATTTTAGCAAATTTATAGTACAAGCAAAATCAAATTCAGTTGGAGAACATTCCCACAGCCTCAAAATGTTTCCTCGTGCTTGTTTGTAGTTAATCCCTGTTCCTATTTCCAGTCCCGGGCAACCACTGATCTGCTGTCTATAAATGTGCCTTTCTAGACCTGTCACAAGTAGCATTATATAAGGCATAGCTTTTTTCACTTAGCATAATGTTTTTGAGAACAATTCATGTTGTTGCATGTTCCATCCTTTTAACTACTGAATAGATTTACATAAATATAACACATTTTGTTTATCCACTCACCATGTGATGAACATTTGGATAATTCTCTGGTTTTAGTTATTATAAATAATGCTGTTATGAACATTCATGTACGTGTCTTTCTGTGGCCATGTATTTTTATACCTAGAAGTGAAATTCCCTGGTCATATGGGAAATTCATATTTAACTTTTTAAGAAACTACCAAACCATTTTCCACAGTAGTCGTAATATTCGACATTCTCGCCAGCAGTGCATGAGGGGTCCAGTTTCTCCACAATGTTTTTTAATGTTAAACCCAAAGCAGTTGTCATTCTGTTGTCATTATGGGCAAAGAAAAGTACTTTTGTTAAAGATTTTCGGGATTATCCTTCCATTTTAGAGACTGGTCCACTTGGACCTCAGTGACCATTCTGCTGAATTTATCACCTGAAAACTGGATTAAATCATTCAGTTTTTAATCTTCCTTTTTAATGAGACAAGCTCAGTCCTTTGGATTTAGTGTCATTCCCTGCTCCTTGACTTTGTCACGAGTCCTATGACTGGAATTCTCTGTTCTCTTAACTGAGTCAGGAACTTGGGTTCCAGTAGAATCTTGAGCTGCTCTAGTCCTGAACCACATGTTGCTATGACTACCAGACTCCAATAAATACCTCTGCTAATACGATAGTTTAAGCTTTTACCAAAATAGAAGATATTCATTAAAAACTTGGGGTATTCTTTTTTCTTAAATGCCAGTTTATTTTTTTTCATACTATATATACATAAATTTTTTAACATTTTATTTTTTTATTTTTCCCCACCATGCTGGTAACCACTAGTCCATTGTCCATGTTCATGAGTCTCTGTTTGTCCTGTTCATGTGTTGCTTTTTTAGGTTTATATCCCACATATGTGATATAATGTGATTTCAACCTTTTCTGTCTGGGCGGGAGGTACTCTTGATCAGGAAAATGGTAAAAATAATAACCAGCCATTTCTTGGGTTTTTATCACTGCCTTGCTTTTCTCTCCATACCTTGCATGCCTTATAGCTTCCATACTACTTGCTTGACCTCAGTCAAGCCATCCTACTTGTGTCATTGTTACTTCTACCTCCCAAGCAGTCCATGTGCCACTATCTCACCACCCTAGGCCCATGTTCCTTTCGGAGAGGCCCTCTGATTTAATGGGCTATTCCATTCACACCATGGGTGTGGTGATTGATGATCCTTAACATGGATCCTTTCATGTGTGATCTCTGTACCTGAGCCAGTATTGTTGTCCCTGGGCAAAGAGCCTCTGAGTGGGATATGAGCAGGCCCACCTTCCCTTATTTGGCCTATAGAAATTCTTCTTGTTCCTCTCTTTCTTCTCACCTCATCAAAGAAACCACTCTCAGATGAGAGCTGCTCAAAATCTGCACTCTGGGTGAGTTTACACTCCTACATGGTCTTGGGCTGCTTAGTTCTATCTTCAGTTTTGCTCTCTCATCAGACAGGAAAACATGTCTAGTTCACTGCCTTCTCCTCTTGCATCTTTCCCAACCCTCCTCCCCTTTAACCCATACTTCCCCCAAACTGACAGTAGGCATTGAATGGTAGCCCCACAAAAGATATGTCCATATCCTAATACATGAAACCTGTGAATGGGACCTTATTTGAAAAAAGTATCTTTGCAGGTGTAATGAAGTTAAAGATCTTAAGGTGAGATCATCCTGGATTACCTTGTTTGGCCCTAAGTCCAAAGGCGAATATCCTTATAAGAGACATAAAGGAGAAGGCCATTTGAAAATGGAGTCAAAGATTGGAGTGATGAGGCACAAGGAATGCTGATAGCCACCAGAAGCTGGAACAGGCAAGGACTGAAATGTCCCTCTGCCTTTGGAGGAAGCACAGCCCTACGGACACTTTGATTTCAGATTTCTGGCCTCTAATATCATTGAAGAGAATAAATTTCTGTTCTGAGCCACGAAGGCTGTGATAATTTGCGATGACAGCCCTAGGAAACTTATACACTGACCTTTCCCCAAACCAACTAACCACCTCCTAGTGGAGTTCAGTCAGCGGGGTATGTTCATGTTTTGTGTCTCTCTTCAAGTCGTTCTCTGCATTTGATTTTGGCTAAAATTAGTTTCCTTTTCCCAGTCCCCTCCTCATTCCTACCCCTTTGCCAATATTTCCTAACATCTACACAGAAATACCATATTGTATTACTCCGTTATCTTATTGAATCACCATGGAACTCTGTAAAGAACAATTAGGAGGTAGGGTGAAGGGTGAATACAGAACAGGGGGGACAAACCATAGCTATTAGAAATGTCTCAGAATTTCAACATAGTGATTAGATTTTCACTCAGTCTGGCACTATTCCAGAGTTTGGTATAAATTAATTTATTCAGTCAACAGGAATTAATAAAGCACCTCTCTGCACAGCCATGTGATGGATTAAAACATGTCCTTTTCTCCTAAGGAGCTCAGCTGGCATTAATTTGATTAACTATGGACTTACATAAGTTCTCTTCCATTTAGTAGAGGCCAATTCTAGAGAGGATCAATCAAGCTTAGGTTGATAGAGTTCATGGTCATTATTACCAAAAATTTCTTTAATATTCTATGTTTAATTGTCTCTGTCTTTGGTCAACCAGACCACTTCTTACCTGCCTACCCAGCAGGAATCCATATCAGATCTACAGAGAAACAAATAAACAGTGATTTTATTTGCTAAATTATTGTCCACATTAGTCAGCAAAGCTTAATGGTCACATCCTGGATAATCTGCTTCTGGATACTTGTTTGTTGAAAGCAAACTGAGTTGGCTTAGTGACGTTTATCCCACAGTACTGGATGCTTTGAAGTAAAAAGAAAAAAGTCATTGGTCTTCTCTCCATGATAAATATACCTATAGACTCCTCATTGCTTCAAGTATTATTTCTATTTTTCTGGGTAACATTTTTTTTTATTCCATAATACAAAAGTAATATGTACTCACAGCAGAAAATCACATACTATCAAAATAAAAGAAATAAAATTTACCCATAATTCCAACACCCACAGGTAACTATGGATAATATTTGGGTATATTCATTTCTCTGCAGAGACAGATAATTTTTGCTTCTGTCAAAAAATAGGCTCATATTGTACATATTATTTTGTAAACTGATTTTTTTTTTCAGCTCATGGTGCATTATAAACATTTCCCCGTCATCTTTCTATTAGAACTGGCAGTAAGAAGTATCACTCTTCCATCAGCAAATTTTACCTGGTGGCTGGCTGATTCTAGCAGTTTCCTACTGGTCTTCCTGCATTGAATTTATTGTATCTCCAAACCATCTTATTGGCTTCTAAATGTAACTTCCAAAAATACTGTTTACACTCCTCACCCTGGACCAGAATCCTTGATGAACCTTCTTCCATCAACCTCACCCAACCCTCCCAAAGAGGGGAGTCTTCATACAGACTTTTATTCCAGGCTGTCTGCAACAAGCTCCAGTTGATTTATATACATTTGTTTTGTATCATTTCTTGCCTACATCTTTTTTTCAAATTAGGTTTCTTCCAAAGTGCTTTGCTCATTATTCTCCAATAGGCCCCTCAACCTCCCTAACTTCACTAAAGCTGCTTCCTCTATTAGTGTATCTTCCCTCCCCTGGGTTCTTCTCTGTCCCTAATGCTCAGATCTTTTCTTTTCTTTTTTTTCTTTTTTTTTTTTTAACACCTATAGCACCTGGTATTCCTAGGTGGTCTCCCATCCAAGTTCTAACCAGGCCCAACCCTGCTTAGCTTCCAAGATCAGACAACATTAGGCATTTTCAGGGTGGCATGGCCATAGATCAGATCTTTTCTGATACCACCATAGTTTCTCTAACTACCCCTAACCCCCAGTCATCTCTCACTCTTCCTCTAGAGTGGGTATCAGCTATACCACTTGTGACATATGGGGTAGGCAACTAGTGATCAGTGAATGCATACTCCCCAGCCAGAAAAAGAGCCCTGGGAGGAGGGGCTGAGTTCTCCACCTCTTTACCTCATCAGAGTATAGAACACTTGCCAAATGAATAATGAAAAAGGCATATTGATGTAGTGACCAATGCATGGCGATGACAACTAATTGACTTAAGGAAAGAATATGTATGAAAATGAAAAGACAAATGAACACGTGCAAAATTATAAAATAAGGTAACTAATACACACTTTGAAAGGTATTCAACTGTATTAAACAACAACAGCAATATCAACAACAACCGTTCAACTAGGCATGGAAAGTGAAAAACAGGAAAACCAAGAAGATACTGACAAAAATGTTAAACATTGAAAGTCTAAATTATTTTGTGACTTTTTTTCCTTCTTGCTTTCATGTAATTCTATTTCCTTTCAGATGAGTTTGTGATAAGTTTCTAATGGAAAAAATTACTTTAAAATTTATTTTATTTTACTTACAGGAGTAACACATTTGCATTACAGAAACTTCAGACAACACAGTACTTGATAGAGCACAAGCTTGATCCTCATAACCCCAAATGAATTTTGTTTTAAATGTAATGAAAGCCTACCAAAGGGAAAGACTTAACTGAGAAGAAATCTCATAGGATCTTAGATCTGCTCTTTTTACAACACCTCCCCTTTGAAAATGAAGAGAATAAAGAGATGAGAGAGTACAGCTTTTATAAAAATATATTAGATATTGTGAGTGACATGTATGATAATGTCTTTTCTCACTCTAAGACCAACAAATTTGAAGTACAAGTAAATTTTAACCCAGTAATGTATTTTTGGAAAGACTTTCAGGTTATTTATTTTTTTTCAACCCCATTAGGCAAGGGTGACTTTATGTGGAAAGCTCTTCCAGAGTCTGATTTACTTCTCAGTTTTGTAAGAGTGAAGATGAATAAACATTGTGACTTTACCTATGGACTTAGTTGAGAGCCCAATTAACAAAACTGGTTTTAACAAAACTGGTTTTTCCTTCTCCCTTTCCTCTGGAATGAGATAATGGATGTAGAAGCCTTTTACACAATGCCTGGCGCATAGTGAAGACTCGAAAATCCTTTTCTCCCTCCCTCCCCACCCTCTTCTTTCCTTCCTTCTGCAGCATTTTAGATTTAAATTGCCATGAAATAAGAGTTTATAATATACTATCTTAGAATCATCATAGTTTATCAATTCTTCGAAACACATAATTTTCCTTTGCTGAGACTGTGACATAATTCCCAGTTGCTGATAGCTAGTCCATCACAATGTGGTTGTCAATGCCTGTACATGTGCATCGCAACTTTCAGAGTTGGTGTCAACAGCTTGGGAAAAAATCCCAGAGACAATAGTTGAATTTTTTTAAACGCTGCAGTACCAATACAAGGGTGACTGTGTGGATAGATGTGAACACTGATGACTTTGAGTAAAGCATCCAGAGGCATGGAATTCTGAATGTGAACACATTTAGGGATACTTGAACCAATTTATTCCCCTTATATTTTCATGTATGTCTATGAGTGAAATTTTGGTCTGAAAAGCCTACCTAAGTTTAAAAAAATTCTTTCAATAAATTTCAAAATAAAAAGTTGAAGGGAAGAAAAGACATCGTGTCATAATTAATTGACCACAGTTTTAATTTTAGCGGTGTACAAAATAATGATGTGTCTTATGGTTAAATGGTATCTCAAATTGGATGAAATATAATAATTTTAATTATCTTTGAAAACAAATTCTTGGTGAGATAAACTCTTGAGGAAAATCATTTGTCCAAAGTGAAAATTTCTGACCAGCTTGTTTTATTATAAGGCAATGGCAGAAATTATACTAATGGTTAATAATTTAGAAAGAACTAATGATATTTATAAAAATTAAAAAAAAAGTAAACAGACCATGTGTCCCTGTTTTCTCCCAGCTCTCTGTCCAGTTTTGAGACAAGTTTATGAGAAATTACCTACCATGAAGAGGCCTGAACAAAATAATCTGAATTGTAAATTTCTCATTTTTCCACACCTGCTTCCTGTAGCACTATGGCACCTTGCCCTGAATGTATAAAGCGATAGATAAATATTAGAGGTCTTTGTTAATACATCTGATGTATCAGAAGTTTTGAATTAAGGAAATATTTATCAGTGGATGTTGGTGTAGTTTAAATGTTAATTGAAAAGCTTAACTACCCTTTCATTATGTTTTGGTTTTGGACATGTGGCTAGTGGTGTAAGTATACTTGTATTGAGCCTGTCCTTAGAGCTTCCTGGTAGGGGTTCTCTGGTGAAACTCCTTCCAGAAAAACAGAAGAGCTGACATCTGGAAGTCTCTTCAGTTCAGCAGAGCCTTGAGTATTTCCAATTTGACCTCTCAGCTTTTCTTTCTCTGTTATTCCAAAGCCTGTGCCTATGTAAATGTGGGCCCATTCTAATTTTCATGGCTGGTTCATTTTGTCAAAATATAATAAATTGTTCTCCAAAACCACGTGTTAAGAATTTCTGATAAATAGCAGACTCTCGCCCTAACAATTAATTCTTCTTTCAGTCACAAATAATAGGCACGTAAAGTGGCTTGCCATCTGTACACTTGCATGTTTAAAATTCTTCGGATATTAGCAGATTCTTTTTTGTTTTGAATGAATCCAATTTTTCCTGGCTGCATAATTAAATGTTTCCTGGATCTGGCTGGCTGTGGTTTCTAATAGAATATAAACCGTAAATTCTAAGTGGATTCAGCAAAGAGCATTTGGTTGACTTTACTTGTAAGAAATTGAATCAATCAAAAATTTTTTCAGGTAATTGGAAGAAAAATTTTTCTTGAGAAATAGGAATAAAATATCATAAAATATTTGAAAATGTTGACAAAAGGCGTACTCAAAAGCTACCAAGAATGGATGATTTAATTGTTCTGAAATTTTTAGACTTTTAACATTGAATTTTTTTCCTTTACTCAAAGTGAGAATAGGGCTTCTCTTATTTATACTCATAAAATGGCACTATTTAAAGCCCTTCTCACAAGGAAGTTCTTGCAATGAGGATTAGCATGCACAGTGGTTAAGAAGGCAATCCGCCCAGAGGTAAATCCTAAGCCTGCAGCTTCTTGCCTGTGTCAGCTTGGGCAACTTATTGAACTTTTCTGTGTCGTATGTTTCTTCATCTATAGGATAGGGTTGATAACATAGCACCTCCCATGTGATTTTATGAAGATTAAGTGAGTTAATAAATGTAAAGTCTTCTTAAGAGTTTCTAGGATATAGAAAGTGCTGTGTAAGTGTTACTGCTATTAGCAATTGCTGAAGTCTCCTGGTGAGCTTGAGAGGAGACTAAAGACTTCCTAAGAAGTTATCAAGTGCCTACTGTCATCCAAGCACTATTTTATGCAATTCCTACAATCATTCAGAGAGGCATGTTCTTACACTATTTTTCCCTCAGAGGATGCTGAGGTGCAGGGAGGTTGAGAACGCTGCTCGATGGTACACTGGAAGGAAGAAGCAGAGCTGAGCTGGGATTCACACCCAGTTTCAACAGACTCTACACCCTAGTGTCCTTCCATGTTACCATGAAGACTCTATACTGAGAAGACAGGGTGCAAGTTAAGTAGCCTGTGGTCTGTTCCTTATCAGCTCTGTTACTATGACCAATTGATGACCCTTTGACATTATTTCCAAAGAATTCCAAATATCAGGTAATGAACAGAGACCATCTGAGACCAAGGCAAAATTGTGGGGTAAGCGATAATTTGGCTCTACGTAATCTTGTAACCTCTACATCTCTCTGAAAAAACACCTCGTGGAACTGATAAAACAAGAGAAGACCTTAGAAATAGATATGTATCGCCCTCATATTTCAGGTGAGAGAAAAGAAGAATAGAGAGCTGTCACAGGCAAAGTGACACAGCCGGATTGGAACCCAGGCCTTTGTCTGCTGCTCCTAGCCTATCTCTACTACCTCGTGACATTCCAAAGTTGCTGATTCTGGATGCCCAGTATAAAGCAAACCCTTAAAAGGGCAGATTGGCAGAATAAGGAGATTATTGAGAACAAAGAAAAGTACTAGAAGTACTTTGAAAACCACAGCTTTTGTATCTAGCATCACCATGTAGAGGCTTTATGACTTTATGAAAAGAAATAAATGAGTTGTACTTAGATCTCATTTTAGAGCACATTTTTAGTATTGGCTTAGGATGTATATATAGAGTGGCATGATAATGACATTCGTTGTCATCTAATAATGACTTTTAGGAACATGTTCTTTTCTATTGACCAAAAATATGAGAATTAAAACAAAAACAAGCAATATCGATATCTGTATTAGTTCGTTAGGGCTACCATAACAAAATAGCACAGATTAGGTGGCTGGAACAACAGAAATTTATTTTTTTCACAATTCTGGAGTCTAGAAGTTTAAGATCAAGGTATCAGCAGGGTTGATTTTTTTCACGACCTCTCTCCTTGGCTTGCTGATGGCTGTGTTCTCCCTGTGTCTTCACATGATCTTGCCTCTGTGCGTGTCTTTGTCTTAATCTTCTTATAAGGACACCAGTCATATTGAAATAGGGCACCCACCCTGATGACCTCATTTTACCTCAGAGACCTCTTCACAGACCCTATCTCTAATATAGTCACATTCTGAGATACTTACTGAGGGTTAGGACTTCGACACATGAACTTGGGAGGCCCATAACAATATCTATATCTGCATCTATATCTGCATCTGCATCTATATCTATATCTGTATCTATATCTCTATATCTCTATATCATCTCTATCTCTATCTCTATCTCTATCTCTATCTCTATCTCTATCTCTATATCTATATCTATATCTATATCTATATCTATATCTATATCTATATCTATATCTATATCTATATCTATCTATCTATCTATAATCTATATCATTATTTGTAGGTCTTATTTGAACCTGAAATAGTAATAGTGGGAACTCCTTCAAATCCTATTGTGTGACAATGAAAGGATACATATTCCAAATCGAATTTCCCCAGCTTAATTAGCATGTGGCCTGTTAGCACAAACTTATTAGGAATGAGCATTCTCACAGCCAACTATTATCTAATTTCCGGGTTCCTGAGACCTACTGCTCCATTAATGCTGGGAAAGGTGAGCACAGCTGGGGGAAGTCACCACGCTGCTGGCTGGCTGTCAGAAAGCCCCTGTGGTGTCGGATCTGAAAAGGTGCACTGTGGGCAGCAAGAAAGAGGCTTGTGCTGTGAGCATACCTCTGGCCTCAGTTCTTTGATTCTTTTTGAGGCATGTACGAAAGGCTGGAACACTTGCCTGTACACGAGAGATGCAGACATGAATGTGGGGCAATTATTCACTCCTTTTAAGTGAGCAAGCTGTGTGAAACTAGAATGTGCAGGATTTTCTATTTTTCTTTCTTTCCTTGTTCTAAGGAGTCCAGCTTATCCAAGAATTTGCCATATTCTCATACTCCTCCTTTCCTTCCTTCCTTTGCTTCCTTATCTCCCTCTCTCGATTATTTATAGAGTAAGGGCCTGCTATGCACAAGGGACTCTGCTTGGTCCTGTGGGGGATAAAAAGGTGACTCAGAGGCACTCTGCCATGCATGTTTTATTCTGATAACCTCTTCCCTGTTCTGTTTTCTGTTACGTTTTCAGTCATTGCTCTGCTAGCTCTTGGCAAACCTGAAAGCCATCTCGACTAACAGTGTCCAGATCTCCTGCACCGTCAATACTTACCCTCCTCCCTGTAGAATTGGCAGCTTTCATACCCCAAGCCACAGCCACTTTCCCATCCCCTATCCCCCCACCCTCAATCCCTAACCACCCCCCTGCCCAGGCCAGGGCTCCTGACCCTTCTAGTCCTGCAATGATCACTGTGCTCCGTCTTACCTCCCCGGCTGCTTTATTTTTCCCCTTTTTCAGAGCTGTTCCTTCTGATTCCTCCCACTTCTTCCTCTTCTCACTTTGACTCTTTTCCTGATTCACATTGATCATTTCCGATGAGCCAACCTAGTGTGAAAAAAATAAAGGTTCTAATGATCAGCTTCCTCTCCTCCCACTGTTGTTTATTCCAGGGAACAAAGATAAACCTAAAGAACACTTTCACTGGAGCTGAGGGTAAATAGAAGGCATCCTAGGTTCATTTGTCCCTTTCTACAACCCTCATTCCACCTAAAGTTACTTTCCAACCACTGAACATTAGGCAGTACATTTTTTAAAGTAAAGAGTGGGAACAGCATGGAGGGTAAAAGATGAAATTCCATAATATAATTTAAACCTTATAAAATGTTAAGATTCGTATTTGTAATAAAATTCAAAATAGGCACATATTCTACCTGAAAATTCCATTCTTACAACTTAATTTGGCAGGGAAGAAGTGGTCAGCCCTGTTATTTTTTATTTTTATTTTTTTTTATCACATAGGCACAGCAGAGCGTGTGTTCTCCCCACACCCTGCCCACCTCTGAGAAGACAGCCTCCCTCCTCTGTTGCTGATCAAATTTATGCCCCAAAGTCCCATCCTGCTTTGAGAGCTACCTGAGCATCCATGAGCTCCCTGAGGTCCATCCTCTGTCTAAGTCTTTTTTAGACCCCAGCAACAGCAAAGCCAGGTACCAAACAGAGTCTTAGTAGAAGTGTGGGGAATTAATAAATGAAAAACTTTCTCCAGCTTCTTATAATCACTTCCCTGATAAATTCTAGTGCACTTAATGTCTGTACACCTCATTCGACCACTACTGTGCTTCTGACATCGTTAATTTGTTCCTTTAAGACAATGCTTTGTCCTTCCCACCCAGATTGCCAGTTCTTTGAGGAGGACAGTGCTTCATTTTTTTTTTTCTCTAAATTTCTATCTATTGCCTAGTGAAGAGATGGCACTCATAAATATTTTTGATTTGAACCCTGTTCCTTTTTGCTTCACAGCAGTGTCTGTTGGGACCCATGGTTAGAAAACGTATCTTGCAGAAGCCACAATTTTATTGTAAATACATCTATATAACGAGGAGTCTGGCTTCCATGCATTTCAAATGGAGAGATAAATTGTTATTGGCCAGTTGGTGCTTAGTTTGATTTAACCACATTTATTGAGCTGCTTTGTACCTGACACTGAACCAGGCAATGTTCCTGCCTCTCATCTTGCTGCCCACCCCTGATTTGGGGATAGTGTTTGTCCTCACCAGCTGACCGTAGATGACTAGCAGGCAGTATACATGTTTCCAGCCAACTGACCTGGACCTTTCTAGTCGGAGATATGGACTAGCTGCTGCCCTAGTGCAGCCCCTTTCTGGGTGGTGCTGGACGCTGCTTCCTCCCCCATCCTTGGCCCTCCTTTGCCAGCCAGAATAAATTTTGCTGCAAGTTAGCTGATTCGACCCTAAAAAGTCTGCACTGTGGCTTTTCAGGAAACTTCAAACTTATCTGCTTAAGAAATAACGTGCAAAGGGGAAATGAACCCTGGCAAGGCTAATAATAGGGATTTTAGGCTGTGTTTTAGCCAGCCAGCCAGTCACAGAGTATTCACGTGTTTATTCACTGACACGTTCCAGGGGCAGAAGCCCCCCCAGTCTGCCTCCCCACCACCCCTTCCAACTGTTGTGCTGCAGCAGGATTTGGTCTGAGTCTGGGCAGAGCCCCTTTTCCGAGCGGCCCTCCAGATTCTGCTACAGCAAGAGTCTGTAAAAGTGGCTCTTGCCTTCCCGTTGCACACAAAAGCAAGGATCTCTTTAAGGGAACTAACTGGCTGCTCCTCCGTGCAGTTGCAAACCTGTGTCCCTGCGAGCTCGGCGACCCAGGCTTTTGCCTGAAGATGAGTGGGGAGGGGTCTTGAGGAGCCCCTTTAACCTCCCGGAGTGGGGCAGGGAGGGAGCTGACAGCCTGAGCTGTTGGAGACTGCCGATCTCCGGGGAAGGGCTTGCGATTAGCTGCTTCTTGGGATGCTCCGCGTGCCAGTTGAGCATCCTGCCTGTGGTCCAGAGGGTGCTGGCGGCGCATCTTGCGGTATGCCTGCGTGGATTTGAGCCATCGCCCAGAGGCGAGCCCGCATTCAGACACGGAGGATGGGCTTCCGGCAGGGCTGCGTGTAGTCAGCACGAATGCTCATCCCTAGGTGTCTGCAGAAGCCTCCCGACTACATGGATTTGGCCGTTCAATCAGCCGAGATTACTGCCCAGGAAGATTTGCTAGCCTGATCCGCGCTCCAGCTGATGTGACAACTTCAGGGCTGGCTGTTTACTTCTGTCAGTGCTCGGGGCTCTGTCCTGCACCGCAGCCACTCCTGCCACTTGCCCGGCTTTGAAGTCGCGGCGAGGACTCCTCTGACGGCATCCCCAGGAAGGGGGGGGGGCAAGGAGGGGTTAAAAGACGAGCAGAAACCCTCCCAACTGCTCAACCTCTCGTGACTGCCTGTGCTTTGGGGTTCTGAAAGGGACCGCGAGCTGCCCGGGGAAGCAATGCAAGTCTCCATAGCCTGCACAGAGCACAATTTGAAAAGCCGGAATGGTGAGGACCGACTTCTGAGCAAACAGAGCTCCACCGCCCCCAATGTGGTGAACGCAGCCCGGGCCAAATTCCGCACGGTCGCTATCATCGCGCGCAGCCTGGGGACGTTCACCCCTCAGCATCACATTTCTCTCAAAGAGTCCACCGCAAAGCAGACTGGCATGAAATATAGGTATGGATGTAAGATTTCCTCTGCTCGGGGTTTCCGTGTTCTATACAGGTGCAGTGGAGACGGTTCGGGTTTGAAAAGTGACTTACTCGTCGGTGGGTTGCTTAAATTAGAATTCTCAGGTGTCTCTAAAATAGCTCCTGAGGAGGGTGGAAAACCTAAGGTTGTTGTGTTGTGTGTGTGTAGGATTTTTTTTTTTTTTAATGCTGCCCGTTTTGTATATTCTAAAGTGCTAGGAACACCTTAGGAGCTGTATAAATTCCAGTCTGCAGAGAATAACACAACTGTGGAAACTGGTATTGAGATCAGCATAGCTCTTCAACAGCAAATGTGGTTGTCCTATTTTATGGTACAGACTGTAGTTTCCGTGATTATACTATTAAAAATAGTTTCCTATCTAGTACTGCATTCATATTTAGTTTTTGAAAGACAGAGATGATGAAGGCTAGGGAAGATTTTGAGAAAGTTTTGTAGCAGAAAGAAAACCCCCAAATGGCAAATTAGATTGAACACTGACATATTTAAATCTAAATTACTGCTAGAAATAAATGTAAACCTTGTCGTGAAATATCGAGAAAAAGTCGATTGTTGTAATACTACTAGTTTCCTTATAAAATGTTAAGCTCATTCTTCCTCTATGCTGTTTTCCATAGTTGGAAATCTTCCTGGTAATAGTTGATGTTCTCTTTAATAGAGAATGACTTAAATTTGATAAGTGGAAAATTTTATTTTTCAATTATGTGACTCCTGCCTCCTATTTGCTTTCTACTGAAGCTTCCTGGCTTTATTTCTTTGAAACTACTATGCTTCTAATCTCTAAAAGTGTTTGCAGATGTAGAGGACAAAAGCTAATGATGTTCCTTTCAAAAGCTTTGGTTACTCTAATTCGCAAATTTGATTTTGTCAATGATTTACATTTAACTATCCAGCCTCTTTCTTAGGAACCAGGTTTTAGGATAAAAGGAACTTAATGCAATTAAAACAATGCACACACAAGACTGTTTTTTTTTTTTTTTTTAATGTAGGGCTTTTAAAATAAGCATTTAAACCTATTTATATAAAACTTGTCCATGAAAAAGTTTCTTTGCAGAGTTACAGGAACGCTTCTCATTGCAAAAACTCCAAGCACTGTTGTTTTGATATATTTATGAGTCATTAAGAAGGAAAGCTGGTGGGTGGGGGTGAGGGTGGGGGTGAGGGCACTGAAAACCATGGCTAAAGCTCTTTGCCCTAACCTCAGTACAGTATAAGGAGCCTGACTCCAGGCGACTCCTTGAAGTATCAGCAGTGTGCGTATCTCTTGTTTTTCTTGATATTTCCATGATGGAAAGTGGGGCCCCACAATGACAGTTTGCTAACTGAGACTGCAGTCTCGAGTGCACTGGCATTTTCTATTGCTACTTCTGTGGCACGCACCCAGACCCTGCCCGGTGGACACAGTACGACCCGCATGCAGGTCAGCTGCTGAGATGGAGGGGAGCTCCTGCTTCTTGGCAGGGCCTCTAGGAACAGGACACTCAGGGTTGGGACACAGAATAGAGGTGATTCGAATTGTGTTCTCCAGCATTTTAGTAGAACCATGATCTTTCTTTTGTAAACCAGAAGAAATAAAAAGTAACTCCTTTCATTTCTTGTGATAGAGTTTCATAGTCGCTTATGGACCATTATACTGGAAGAGTTTGGTCATATGAAGGCTTTAGAAGGCAGGAGATCTCCATTAAGGATTTTCTGGTGATACTTACAGGTTAGCTCAGATGGGATGATAATTGTTTTTCTTTACCAAAAGCTCAATGTGCAAGTAAGATTCACTTGGGCATCTCTCATTACTGGTAACTAAGGACAGCTCTATTGTGACAAAAAGTTAGCCATCTGCAGTCTTCAGTATACTTTCAAGTCAATGTACTATTTGGTGTTTATGGTGACTAGACAAGAGGCCTCATTTCTACTCCCCCTCTTATTCTGAACCATTCCATCTATGATAGGCATGTGGTTTTGTGTGTGAGCATGACTTAACCCCTCTCTTCTTCAAATTCTACTCAGAGTAATTTTTAGGAAAGAGATATGAGATTATGCCAACTGTACATACACTAAGACTGCTTAGTGCTGGAGAGAGAAAGATAGAGATGGGAGGAGGGAGAGACTAACTGTATACTTTATCAGAAATAATAGAAATATTTTTTAGCTGAATTATCCTTTTCTTTGACATTGATGTCCCTAAAATTTAATGTGCATGTTTGGACTATTAATCAACAATAACAAATAGCAAAGAATAAAAAATGCCAAAGAGTTGGGGAGGTAACTGGCTTGGGTAGGAGATTAGAATACCTAAAGGACCTAGAATGGAAAGTCAATAGCTAATTGTGTTTATAATAATAGTGTCATCCTTGAAAATGATTTTCATAGACATAGCTTCATCTGGGATCCATGAACCCTATAGAAGATCAAAATTATTTTTTTCTATGCATTTTTTTCTGAGGAGAAGATTCGTAGCTTTCATTAGGATTTGAAAAGTATCTACCACTCATCAATTGTCAAAAAAGCAGTGTTATAGAGGTATTATTCATTTAGTCAAAGAATATTTACTGAGTACCTATTCTGTACCAGGAACCCTACTAGAATTGTGTAGAAACCAGGCAAGATTTGGGGCTTATATTCAGGTTGGGAAAACAGACCATGAAATGAGGAGACAAATAAATAGTAGTAATCTATTGTGAGGCATTCCTATGAAGGCTATATTTTGGATGGTGATAGTCATGCCTGGGCCAACTTAGTTCATCCATTTTGATGCCATCATCTCTGCTTCAGTTCCAGGATTATGGTTACATGTTGTGACATGAGTAATTGTGCCCATACCTGCAAACTGTTTTTCCATCCCAGGGACTTCTTTCAGGTTCCAACCTTGCTGTAGGGTGCTACCTGGCCATTGAGGACTTATGTATGACTCTGATAAATGAGTAGAATACCATCTAGTCATATAATGCCTTATGATTTTTAAAGTCCAACTCATATCTTAATCTATGATTACCATTCATTTATCAAGAACTCATGAACTTGGAATTTTAGAAAGAGTTATTACATGCTTGTGTGAAGCACCTGAATTCTACAAGAATAAAATGCTCAACGCTACTATTAGATCCACACTACCATTGTGTAAGAATCTTGCATGAAATTAGCTATTGTTTCAAGGCTGAGGATGAAAATAAGTCCATTAGAACAACTTGCTACTCAAATGATACTGTCAGCCCAAGAGAACAAGATTCTGCCTAATGCTTGTCCTGGGAACTATCCTATATGTAAATCACATAACACTGTTGTGTTTCTTATAGTTTTTACACTTGTGCTTGTTAATGCATGAGAGTTTCTTTATGTTGATTTTGCATGTGTTTTTAATCTCAGAGTTCATCCCATTGTGTTAGAATTTGATGTACAATCTGCAACCATACATGATAGATGTAGGCACATATGTGCACTTTTCATCCTGAGAAAACCAAAACACTCAGAACAGAAGTTAAGGCAGAATTTTTGGTTGTTTTTGCTTGTTTGATTGGTTGGGTGTTATTTGTTTATTTATTTGTTTGTTTACTTATTTATTTATTTATAACTTTTTTAAATGATCCAGCTCCTTGTGTTTGACATGGTCTCAGAGCTTTTGTCATTCAGAATTGAGTACATTTGTACCGATAAGCTCCTCCTTCCCATTCTAAAATTGTTCCTTTAGCTCCAGAACAATTTGAATATTGAGAAAAATTTCATTGAGAAAAATTTCAGTGAGGAAAATTTTATCTGTAACATATACATCCATGCAATACAGTCTTGTGCTATATAGTTACATAAAACTTGCTTTGAAATTCTCAGGAGCATTCTTTACAAGAAGAAATATAATATGAGCCATAATCTTTAAATTCCATTTAAAACTTTTTTTGCCAGTGTTTAGGTTTACCACACTACCATTTTTGTTATCATTAATTTTTTTTTGAAATAATTATAGATTTGCAGGAGTACACACACACACACACACACACACACACACACACACACACAAACACGTACAGGGGGTTTCGGTAAATCCTTAATCCAGTTTTTTCCAGCAGTAACATCTTACATAAGTACAACATCAAAACTAGCAAATAGATATTGGTACAATCTACAGAATTTATTCAGATTTTACCAGTTACACATATATTTATGTGTGTGTGTTTATATATCTTATGCAATTTTATTAACTTTACAATTTGTGTAATTACCACCACCATGAAGGAATCACCACAGGACTCTCTCAAACTACCCTTTTTTAGCCACATCCATGTACTCCTCCCCAGTCCCTAATCCTGGGCATCCACTGATCTGTGATTCAGCTCTATAATTTTGTGGTTTCAAGAACATTATATAAATAGAATCATACAGTTTTTAAAAAATATTTTAGGGTAGGCTTCTTTTCACTTAGCATAATTTTCTTGCGATTCATTGAAATTGTTGTATATCAATAATTTCTTCCTTTTTATTGCTGAGTAGTATTCTATGGTCTGGGTGTTCCACAGGTTTTTTTTTTTTTTTAACCATTTATCTACTGAAGGACAATCAGGTCATTGTCGTCATTATTTTTCAGCATGCATTAGGTACCATCAGATTATAACATTATCCTCAAATTCTTTCAATGCCATTCAGTAGCTCAGGAGATAAAATCCAAGCTACCTAACATGGCACCTGAAGTCCTCTGCAGTCTGGCTTCCATCATGCTTTCCAATCACTACTGTTTGTTTCCTCGTCTTACCTCCGATCTCATGCTTTATCAGAAGTACCTCCTTGAAAGAAACTGCTCACAATACCCTGAACCTCCTATTTTTATATTTCCGTATCATTTTTCTTGCTGGTCCTTCTGCTCTGGAATTCTACTTCTCTTGATCAGTCAGACAAACTTCTATTCATCCTCCAAGACCCAACTCTAACATAATCTTCTCTGTGAAACTTTCCTTGGCTCCATCCCATACAGCATTAAATATTTGTTCTTTAATGCTTTTACTGCCTCTGGTTCTTACTGCTGTTACAGAAATGATTAGTTGCATAGTGTTGCTATTATCTGTTTGTATCTGTGTCTTCCCCATTAGTCCACGAGCAGCATGAGGCCTGGATTTTATTTATCTCTGTATCTCAGAATCTAACCTGACCTGGCACATAATAGCTACTCAATAAATGCTTGAAAAATTACTACACGTGTAGGACGCTCTGTTAAGTGCTGGAAACACGAAGGATGAGAGTCCTCTCTTGAGTGTTTACAGTATAGCCTGACTAGTCTTCCACACAAAAAGGCCACATATGTTAAGCGAAACAAAGAACTGTTGCTGTAGTTTGAGGAGACCTCATTCACCGGGGCTGTGGGGGTGGGAGAGATTTCATGAGAAAGATCAGCAGAGCTTGGCATTAAAAGAGAAATATCGAGATGAGCAGAGAGGAGTACAGCAGACAGCAGAGGCAGGAGTAGCATGTCTGTGTATGGAGTGAGAAGAAATAAGGGACTAGTGCAAAGGGTTCATTCAAGGAAGTGGTGAGAGAGTGTGTTTCAGAGGTAAAGTGGGGTCAGACTATAGTATCTTGGAGGTGAAAGTAAGAGATTTGGACATAAGGTAAATATCAGCAGTGGTGGGACCATCATAGAATTTTATCAGGGTGTCTGTTTATAAAGTTCTCTTAAGAATAGCTTAATTTGGCAGTTGTTCCAAGAAAAATCTAAGAGTTGTAAGTTTGAAATAAGAGAATTTATATTGAATTCCATAATACTCTCTATTTTCCTATATAGAATCAAGACTACATAGAAAAGACTCAGACCAGATGCCTTCCCCATGCCGTTCCTTTCCCAGCCTCTTTATTAAAGCACACGTCTCATCCGCTGTTCTTTACCTCCCACGAATGGTGGGCAGATTTTGAATCAAAGCAATTGAAATGAGATCAATCTTGTCAGCCGATTACGTAAAAGGCACCAAGTGTGTGTGTGTGTGTGTGTGTGTGTGTGCGCGCGCGCGTGTGTGTTTGCGAGTGTGTGTGTGTGTGTGCGTGTGCATGTGAGCCTCCGTATGGGAAAAAGTGGGAGGAAATAGGTGGGCTGAAGTGGAGAAAGAGAAGAGCCAGCTCTGAGGCTGTGTTTCAAATAGAAATATTTGATTTTAGTCCAGAGAAGAGAGCAGCTTGGTTATTTAAAATGTCATTGTCGTTATTTATTTATTGATTTTTTGGGTAAAGAATACAATTGCCATTCCCATTGACTCCCATGGATGTGGGCTTTCCTCTCTTCCTTAAAGCAAAATGCTGAGAATGGGGAGGTGGAGAAACCTTCCTGAAAATTAGTTGCTGATTCAATCTCATAGAGTGTATTCCACCTCTGCAAGGCACCAGTCAGAAGTCTGGCATTCATGGGATGGTGAGAAAATGGTAGGAGGGGAGGCAGCCTCCCGGAAGTTGTTAGGCAAATGCTATTCCAGTTCCATAGCTCTGGAAGTGTGTGTGTGTGTGTGTGTGTGTGTGTGTGTGTGTGTGTGTGCACGTGCGCGCGTGCGTGTGCAAGTGAAGGAAGCCATCGCTGGTGTTTCCTGAAACAGCTTGTGTCCTAGTTGCAGTCTTCTTTGGGGTCGCTACAGATAGAGTCTCTAACCTCAAGTCCACTCAATGACCCCCTTTAGAAGGGTACTCATTTTACAGATAACCCTTTTTAAAAAATTCCTGCAAATATTTTGACTTGTGATAATTTGAGAAATGTTCTGAGAAAAGGAGAAAAAAACACATTAGATTCAAAAGAAAAAATCGGGTTTATAAATTTGACTGATTTTTAAAATTTATTTCATCAAATTTGCAGTCTATCATTTGTATATTGATTCATGAACAGTATAAGGTTTGGGTCCAGTGAATCTGATTAAAATATAGGACTCCTGGTTTCTTTGAGCATTCTTCAAAGCTCCTTTTAGGAGAGAAAATCCCTTTATGAGAAGAATCCAATTCATAAGCATCGATTTAACTTTTCCTACAAGAATTTCAAAGCCATTATGAGAGTGACATTATTATTAGACATAATAAAAAATGACTCGATGTTGCAAATTAATCACGTTGTATGCTTAAAAAACATCACTGTCACCAGTTTTCCACTCTTTTCAGAATTAGGGAATAAAGTAGTAGAGACTGAGGAATTTAAGGCAAATGTTTCCCAGATTTTCATTCCAGTATTGTGAATGATTAATCCTTTGTGGTCGTTAGAAATGAGCGATTTAGCAGTAGATGTTAGCAGTGAGGGAACTTTAAATGCCATTTAGTTCAGTCACATTATTTTATGTAAAACGGCCAGTTCCTTGGTCAGAGGTACTCAGGGAGCTGATGGGAGGGTCAAGGCCAATCTCAGGTTTCTGACTCCAAAAGCAGAATTCCTTATACCCCTTTAGCTTCTACATTGCAGCTTCTTGATTATGTCTCATTTTTCAATACAGGAAAGAAACACGATGCATGAAATACTTCTAGAAGGGATAATTCCCATCTACACATAAGCACAGTTTGCAGTTTAAGCTTTTATGTTTAGAAGAAGCAAAGCCATGCTGTGCACTGAGAGAGCCAGACCAGCTTTTTCATCTCCTGTAGAGTCATGAGAACCCCAAAGTGCCCTCATGGGAGCTGTCTACTTGTATATGTTCTGAAGCTGGACATAAATTAATTTAATTTCCAGATGATAGTGTGATTAGCATCACAATCTGTAAAGAATGAGCTTTTGAGAAAGAGATCTATAAAACCATAGGCACAGATGATCGGACAGCCTATGTGACATGTCAATCCTTGACATTCAGTGCTATGCATATTTTAATCTCTTTCATATTTTTAGAGATTAGTTTGAAATCTTGCTCCGGAGGCACAGAATCAAAATACAATTGAAAATCCTCATTGCAGGTCAATTCTCAGTTACCCAGGTTGAAAACCAAAACAGAAGCCCAGCAATGACTTTTTTTCCTTGGAATCAACAACTAGGGAGGACTGAGAGCACTTACATGGGCTTCTGGCCCAGCCCTCATGAGAAAGCTGTCCTGTTTTTCCAATTTTCACTGTGCAGTAGCTACTTGTAAAGGCCCCTGAAGAAATACTGTGTAATCACCTTTCATGGCAATCATGAAACAAATTTGGCCCTTCTTTCTAAGAATTAGAATCATTCATTAAGCCTTGAAATCCTCAGAGGAAGCAATGAGGTGAGGCTCTTTAGAATTCTCTACTGTCTTGGCTCCAACAGTAAAGTCAGGTTGGAAAGCGAAGACAGAAGATTGAGGGACAAGAAAGCAAGGGCACAGCAGTGAGGCAAGGGAGGCACATGGTGACATGCAGAGGATCCCAAGGCCCTGTGACATGAGCGAGGGGATTCATTCTCATTCTGGTTCCAGCACCTGCTCACCTGGCCTGACTATTCCATAGCTAACCAGTCAAGAGTGAAGAAAACTTTTCACCAGGACCAAATTCCCTCTTGCAATGAACTCAGCTCCTTTCGACATGATGGAAACTTCTTTGCCTATCCTTGGTTGTAACTGAAGATGAGCTAGCTATAACTTCCTGCTTCATAAGGCTTCTGGTACTTGAAAACCATTACTTATGACTCAGCCTCCTTATTTCTAGGATGGTTCCAGTCCTTTCCTCTTAGATTTCATTTTCTGATGCCCAATTGTAATTATGACTCTCATTTAAACCTTCTATAGGATGACTACATCCAGAGCTGGATACAATGTCAAGTAAAGGTCTAGACTTTTTAATACAAAATAGCAAGATTGCCTAATAACAGCAACACGCTCATTCCCTTGTTTGCAATTCATGGTCGTGCTTACTGTATTAGGAGAAAAAAAATCAGTTTTAATATTTTGAGCCAATCTTTGAAAAAAATTACTATGAAACAACATTTAACCTATTTTAGAATCATGAAGGATGACTATGCTGATACATAGTATCTCATAAGATCATCAGTTCTAAAGGTCATAATGGTGACAACGAAAGTCTCTTGGGTTGAAGAATCATATCGATTTCAATTGAATATCCACATAAAACTAAAAGCTTATAATATAATTAATTTGCCTTTAAAACATACTCATAGACAAGTTGTTTTTTTTTGTTTTATTGTTTTTTTTTGTTTTTTTTTTGTTTTTGTTTTTGTTTTTGTTTTTATCTAGAGGGTTTAAATATAAAAGCAACTGTACATGACTAGAAAAGTTTTCCGTGTTGGAAATTACCATCTTCCAGGGGAGTGCCCCTGAAAAAACTCAGCTGCAGGGAATTCCAAGCACAATATTATTCAGGATGAGTTTGTATCTCCTGGAAGGTCCACTTTGTTTAACAGAGCTGGTATGTAAGGGAAGTGGGCTTCTTCCTGAAGAATAGATGCTAATAAAGCATCTTTCACATCTCTTTGAAATTAGTTTCCACTTTAAACTTGTTTTTATGTTACTGAGTTTTTATTGTTAGTGTCTTTGACCTGAGACCAGAGCAACAAGTTTGTTATAAAAATCAACTGTGTAAACAATATGGCTTTAATGAATGCTACTTGTCTCTCAACTCAAGAACCAGCAAGAAATTCCTCTGAGGCATCTGGTGAAAATAAACCTTTTGACTTGCTGCTACTCCATTTCCTGCCTCTATCTTGACAAGTACTTCTGCATTCTAGAGGCTTTTCATTTATTGAAAAGATTGGAAATGCTCAGAAGAAGTATTAGTCCTATTTCAGAGGGTTTTCATCTCGATGGAAATCATATATGTGGAGCTTTAATGAAGAGAAAATAAATGAAGAGAAAAAAGTAAAGAGACTCAAATACAAAGTGAGTATTGGGAAATCTATGGTCTAACTTCCCACTCAGTAATGGCTTGCTTATCTTTCATTTTCAAGGAAGAAGTTTAAGATTTTAGTTTCACTAGAACATAATTTCTCCAGAAGAAATCTTCTGGAACTCAGAAGGCTCGGCTCTCTCAGTGTATAAAAGCCCAGCTCATGTCTTAACCAGAGAAGCAAGTGCATACTTGCCTGAGGACTCCAGATTCCACCAGCTGTTTCCTGAGGGCTTCGGCAGGAACTTCCGCAGCCCTACTTTAAATACGAGGTGACTTAAAAGGAGATACAGAGAGTATCCTTAGGAGGCAAAGCTGGACATCTCACACTGGACTTAGTTTCCTACTGCTGCTGCAGCCAACTACCACAAAGTTAGTGACTTAAAACAACACAAATTTATTCTCTCACACTTTCAGACGTCAGACGTCCGAAACCAAGGTGTTGGCAGGGCTGCGTTCCTTCTGGGGGCTTCAGGGTAGAAATTCGTTTCCTTCTCTTATCCAGCTTCTAGAGGCCATTTGCATTTCTTAGCTGGTGGCTCCTTCCTCCGTTTCCAACTTCTGATTCTGTCTTCACATCTTTTGCTCACTTCAATCCCCTTGTCTTCCCCGACCGTGTAAGGACTGCTGTGATAATGTTAGGGCCGCCCTAATGATCCAGAGTAATCACTCCATCTCAAATCTTTACCTTGATCACATCTGTAAAGTTCTCTTTACTATGTAAGATAATAGTATTCACAAGTTTCGCAATAGGACATGAATGTCTTTCAAATACCACTACACAGCCTAGCACACATATCATGCAAATATATTTTTTAAAGAGAGGGGAGAGCCAAAGGACCCCCAAGGTATCAAATTTTACATCCTCATCACCTTCTTTAGCATCTAAGACTTATTCAGTGAGACAGTCAGGGGAATAATGAGGCCTTTGAAAATGCAGGACACTGGGATTTCTTTATGTAAGTCTACAGCTTAGATTTTGAATTAGAATAAAATTTCTTATTTACAGTGTGTAGCTCCAGTGTGAAAAAGCTTAGTTTTATCTTGGCCTTGGCAATAACTACAACAGCAGCTCCGTATTTCTTGAATCTGCTTTGCTCCTTAAACCCCTCAGTGTAGCACCTACTAGGAATATCCCCTTTTCCTTTTTTCCTATTTTTTTTTATGCTTTCAAGTCCTAATTACAAATCAGAAGATTTGGAGGAGGACATTCATAGAAAATCTATGGATAATCATAAAGCTCAAGATGTAGTTAAAATTCCTGTGGCTCAACAAGTATCCCTACCTCCAAATTTCATGGCTGTTATTAGTGAGATTTGGCATTGCCCTCCTCCCCAGCACCTGAGGTGCTGGGAGCCACAGCAGCCCACTTTGCATCTGTGAGGCTCTGTGTGCATCATATGATGGAACTTCACTCTTTCGTAAAATTCATGCTGTTCTTGCCTCATTAACATCATAGCAGTGTTGTGGGAGAGGAAAGAAGGTGTTTCTTGTGGGGATATAAAATTCTTTTTCCAAACCTTCTATTAAATATCATTTTCTTGAAGCCATTAGGTTGGCCAGTCATTTTTTTGTGATTACAAAAAGGCTTTTGTTCTTATTCATGAGTATGCACATATTCTAACAAAAATTTTCAAATGTTTCAAATCTCATGCAGTATTCCTCTGTGGAGCTTTGCCTCACTTAGCAATTGAGGAAGCTGGCTGTCGTTCAGCTCTTGCCATTTCTTTCCAAAGACCCACAGCTCCTCTACCACTGCCTAGAATATTGGGCTTCAGTGATTATATTCTTGATGCCAAAGATGCCAGATCGTTTAAATCTACACACTCTTTTGGCATGCAAGCCAGAAGTACCAGATTACATCAAGCTTGGGGAGAAATATTAGTGGCTAGAGATCAAAGTAAGTTAAAAAAGGGATTCACTGAGAATTCAGAAATCGGGAGAGTCAAGAGTTAAAACTCAGCCTTGGCCTATAATGCAGTCTCTTCCTGGAGGCTGTAAGGAAAAAAATGCTTGAGTAAGGGGAATGAGGAAATGACCCCTATGGGACCTTGCTGACCGTGGACTGTGCTACCATCCTGTACTAGGGAACTAGGGTGCAATACATGGGCTAGAATGCTCATGTGGAGTATTTCTAATTTTAGTATTTCTAAAGTAGGAAGGGAAAGTTGCTGTAGAATCCTTTGCAGGACTAATCAGCTCCACATGCATTTTCAAGTCAGTTCCATTGTCTTTAAATGGACAGGACAGTGTATTTAGAGCCAACAGGGAACACCAAGCCATTGTAGAAGTACATTAAGGGCAGGAAGGGGAAGAGCCTGACTTATCCTTGCTGTCCACTAAATTATTGCCAGCAAGGACTGTATTCCAACTCAGAGGAGACGTTTTCCTTAGACCTAATGCAAATCCAACAATGACAACATTGATTAATGTTGACAACAGAAAAGAAAAATAAACAAGTTGAAGTCTGTATATCTGTTTCACTAATGAACTGCCTGATTACAGGTCGCTGATGGCCACTAATAAAGCAAATGTGGTGAGTTTAATAAGTGTACTACGGTTTCATTTCTTAGCAAGAAGGCAATACTACCATGTGACAATACCATGATCAAAGTATTTGACTTTACTTTAACAATGATTAGTTTTATAAATAGAAACATTCATGAAACGTTAGTTTATATTTTTTCATGTTAGTTATTTCTACTAAAGAGATTAGCCTTGTCTATACATATTTTGAGATGGAAATACCTTGGTGATAGTATTTGACAGAAGACATGCTGTTTATCAGAATGTGTAAATGATATTCCTTGCCACTAAAAAAAAGATATTACTTTATGTTGATGCTTATGTAAACATTTAAACCAAGGAACTGAAAGAGCTTAATTAATATTATTTTTTATGCTTGAAAAAATGCTGAAAAGGGGTAGCAAACAGTGTTATGCCCATTTTCAGTTACAATACCAGAGGCACAAAACAGAACCTAATGACATATTGTACAATCCAAAATACTAGACTTTTGTTTTTAATTCTAAGTTCAGACAACTTCTTGCTCACTTTTTAAATAATGACCAGCATATGTTTATGCCAATAGTGACTCAGGACTGAAAGAAATCTAACATTGGCAATGACATTTCTGGGCAAGCCTCTTTTTTCCCCCTTGTTAGAATGAGACAGTGGAATGGTCCATGTGCTTGGTGTTCTTCGTCCTTACTCTGTCCAGAAAACCAGGGCAGAGACAGGACCGGAGCAACATGGTGGGACAAAGAATGTGTGCTGGGGAGTTCAGAGCCGATCCTAGAATCCACAGGCTGATGTAAAGTTCAGAAGCCATTGTTTATTTCTGGTAGTTGAAGCTCTTAGAAACTGGCATCAAGGGGGAAAGTAAGTGCATCCTCAAGTGTTGATAGGTAAATTTACATATAGCTCAAGGAGGTACTAGATATTTTGAAGGTGATTTTTTTGGTCAAGCATACGTCATACAGATTTGGTCCAGCAAGGTGTGTGTGTGTGTGTGTGTGTGTGTGTGTGTGTGTGTGTGTGTCTGTGTGTGTGTGTCTGTGTGTGTTTAGGTGCAAACATGAAACATGGAGTGGTCATGAATGGCTCTGTGGGAGCATGGCATGGTAGCTAAGGGTTCTACAGCATTTGTTGGCCCAGCTTTGTCTTTACTAGCAAATAATTTCTCTGTGCCCCAGTGTCTGTAAGATGGACCTGGTAATTCTTGACAGGGTTGTTTGGAAGATTGTATGCGATACTACCAATTCTGATCCGTTCTAATTGCCATTAACATCAATAACAAGGGGACAAGAATAAATGAGGCTCTGTGAGCATATGGTAACATCATGCAATAGATATTTTTTTGAACTTTTTTAGCTTTAAAATATTCATATTTTAATTGTCTCTGTCCTAGCACGGTGTCTAGCATGCTGTACATGGTAAGTGAAGGTTTGTTGGATGGATGAATGGCTCAGTTTTCATAAGCTTCAAAGGCTACCATAGGATTGTATTACAATGTAATTGTTGTGGCTTCCAGTGTAGGCCTCATTCTCTACCAGACTTGTCCTCTTCACATTCACGATGGGTCTTATTTACTTTGGAAGCAGAAATCCTGTCTGCTTTTGACGTCGGCTACCGAAGAGACTGAACTATCATGGCTGTCCCCCATGGTTTCCATTATATCAACTTACAATCAGCCTTGTTCCAGAAAAGATGTAAAGTGCTTCCCCAAATTGCATGGATTACAAGAAAAAAGAAAACTAAAATGTCAGTGTGAAGACGGGAATTAGGATGTTTGTAACGTTTGTCTTGCTGTTCACACACTGAAGTGTGCACGTGCCCTTGAGGACCATCTGCCGGCCACGCACGGTGTTGTTCCAGAAGAGAAACGGGCAGCTGCGTGCAGGGTCCTGGGAGGTGTGGGACTGTCTACGGACTGTGGACTGCTCAAGTCTCTGTTTTTGTTTTTTTGTTGTTTTTTGTTTTTGTTATCGTTCTTGCTAAAAATGTGGGCCTGCATGACATGGCAATTCCTGAATTATCATTTGATCACTTACAAAAAAGGGGGCAATGAAAGCAAAGTGGTTTATGAAACTACCATACTCATTATGGTAGTAAATAGATTTAGTCATAGAAAGGGAATATTTGTATGCAAACTACTTGGGGGCAAATTATTTATATTGGTAAATAATAGTCACAAGTTCACATTGGTCAACTAAAAAAGTAATATAACAATTCCAAGACTCTTTCAGTGACTTGGATTTTGAACAGAACATGATGTGCTCATGGAGCTGGTTGAGTCTTCTCCTTATGGCACAGTCAGTCACCTTGCCCTTTTCTCACTGGCTGTAGCAGACTAGGGTCTGAATTCCCCAAGGGTGTGGGTAGCAGGGTCACTTGAGACCCCAAGTCCAGGTCCACTCACTTCAGCCCACACTGAGATACATTTTCTTCTGAAATGCGTGAACAGAGAAGCAACCTTCTTGTTTGGTTGCAATGGGAAGATGTGGTGAGACCATTTAAAAATATGTATTAATATGTATGGTTTCTCCCTGCATCTTTCCACTGTCTTTTTTTTTTTTTTTATTCAAGCAAGTAGCTTATCCTTTCTTCTTTGCAGAAAGTGTGTTTTTTGTTTCCAGAATCCTAAGTCCGTTGAAGAGAGTCAGGTTTAAAAGAAGAGGCACTTTCTAGATTCTGCTGAGATTCTGCTGAATGGGCCCCGTGAGACTTGCAGCTATTGAACACAATAGGTCTCAGAGGGAATGGTATCGGAGAGACTGGATCCCCAGGCTGGGGTGTCCAGCTTCTCCCAAGATCTATGAAGCTCCCCGAGTGATTTCAAAGTTGCAGAGCCAAGGACCATGTGTTCTAAGACAGAGGCCATCTGGGTTACCAGTGGACAGATGACTGATGATGTGAGGGAAGTCCTGTGTCTTGGGAGTGTAAGACCCTGGGACGTTATTAGCCCAGCTCCAGCAGCATGGAGAGAGCAAGGGAGAATCTAGTACCATCTGAAAGTTAAAGTTCCTGTCAGCTTGGCAGAAGGGGGTCCCTGAGATGAAATTAAGTTAATTTTATAGAAAAAAATTTACATGCTATATTTCCTGCACACTCGAATTTGTGGCCTGAGATCCTTACCATTTTGGAATACGGACAAGGAGGGCAGGAAGGATGTAATCCAGGCACTGTTTCCAGATGGGAAACCAGCCAATGAAGCTAAGAGGAATAAGGGAGAAGACAAGTGCTTTGCGCTACAGACATGAGTCTCCAGGCTTAGCTATGTGGAGACTACAGGCATTTCTTTAAAGAACAGCAGAAGTTATTTTTATGGAAATAGGGAACATAGTTTATTTGAAAATTTTTCATCATTTCTTGTTCTGCCTTCACACACACAAAAATAAATTATTTATTTGGCTAAAAACTTCTTTTTATTGGCATGCTTATTTCTTAAAAGAATGATTAAATGGTCTCCAGTTTAGAACAAGAGAGAATTTTATTGAACTTGAAGCTGAGTTCGGTAGTGCAGAGCTGAGCACAAAGATAAAGTTGAGAACTCTGAAGCTGTCCTGGTGCTGTTACCGCCCCTCTGAGGGAGAGCTGAGGCCCACGGAAGTGCAGATGTACAGATAAGGCAAAGTGACACCCTCTCAGGGAGGCCATTGATGGACTGCATTATTATCACCAAAATATCATGCACTGTTCTAACCACGATATAGCAGGAGTTAGAAGACAAGTGAGTCTCGTTATTGAACTATTGGCATCAAAGCTTTTTCATATTTAATTGTGATTATTCAGAGTGGACTAGGGATTAGACGGAAGAAATAGTTCTTTGTAGAGCATCATCCTCATGTAGTACATGGATTCTTAACTGTTAAGGCTGATACAATTTGGAGTGGATGGATTTGTTCAATAAACCTTCATTGAGCACTCACTCTGTGTCAGGCACTGCTCTGGGTGCTGAGGATAAAGAAAGGAACAAAATAGTCTTTGGCTTTGAAAAGTTTACATTATAGAACAGGAAGTAAGAGAAACAAATACATGTTTAGCATATCAGGAGATCAGACCTGCTATGAAGATAAGCAAAGCAAGAGGACAGAGAGTCCTGGAGGGCATTATTTAAAGAGGGCAGACGGGGATATTTTTTGATAACTTTTGATCACGGACTGGAAAAAGACGAGAGACAGGTCCTTTTGAGTATCTGGGAGAAGATCAATCCTGACAGTGAAACAGCAAGTACAAAGATCCTGAGGACATTTGCTGCCTCTGAGAACAGTCCAGTGAGATTGGAATGTACTGGGGAGGGAGAGGGGCAGCCAGGAGCCAGATCAGGAGGGCCTTCTGGGTCTTGGTGAGGACTTTGGGTTTACTTCTGGATGAGATGGAGCCATTGCAGGATTTTGAGCTGAGGAATGACAAGATCTGGCGTAAGACTTGCCCGGGTATCTTGCACTGTAGGGTTACAAGTGCAAGTCAAAAGGTCAGTCAGGAGGATGCCACAGTCATCTTCATGAAAATGAAGGTAGCTTGAACTGGGGAGATGGGAATGGAAGTGGTGAGAAATGGTCAGATCTCGGGTAGACCAGCCCATTATGATAACGATAAGGGCCTCTTACGTATGGAGTTTCTAATCTGAGGCTGTTCACTGGAGTGGTTGTACCTGAGCTTGAATCCAGCTCTGTCACTTATCTTGTCTTTGATGCTGGCCTAGCTTTTCATTAGTAAAATGTAGGTGATGACAATATCTATCTTACGAGTTGTTAAGAGGATTAAAAATGATGAAAAAAAGGCTTAGCACAGCACTTATCTTAACATTTTAAGATTTTAATTCTGTCGTGGTAGTGTTAGAAAGCATCTTACGATCAACATCAAGAATTATTGCGGTCATGTTTCTTTGTCCTGAACAGCTATTATTAAGTGGATGGTATAGTTTCAATTGCCAGAATGTTAGAATTTAGGAAATACAGGGTAGCAACATAAAAAAATTGGAACACACATATGTCTTGAGGATTGATTAGCATTAGCTTTCAGATTTTTACTAAAAGTTACTTTTCTGTTTTTGTTAGAGATCCATTCCTTATTTTTCCTTATTTTTTTCCTTCCAAAGAGTAAACAAAAAATCCACCAACCCCTCTCAGATTTTAAAACTGGAAAACAAACAGTTCTTCGGGACCATTAGCAATTTACTTTTCCCTTGCCTTACCTAATACTCTCGACAGTATACTGAGTTGCAAACAATAAATCTTTTTAAAAAAATAAAAGGCAAGCATTCAATCACATGGATGTTTTATTTCCCTGATGTCAGGAATCTGGATTTTGATTTTGGATTGTCTGAGTTTGAGGATGGAACTTAATCTTGAGTATTATGTACCCACAGCCTTGGGCTAAATGAGGCTGCAGTGCAATCCTTTTATCACAGAGGTCTCGGTCCTCTCTAGTTCTTCCTGGCAGTGGACAGCCGCCACAGATTGCCACAACACGAGCTCCTAGCATCTGTAGCTCCTGTTGTCCCCCATTCAAATCAACAAATCTTTATTTAGTCCTTATGTATTATGTGCAGAGCACTCTGGTAGGGTCTGTGCATGAAGCAAAAGAAATACTGAATTCTACTTATTGTTTAAGGAGCATCTTAGCTTTTACCTTATTGAGGAGACCAGATTCACCTGCTTAAATGAGTTGAGAACAATGTAAATAATATGAAATAGATTGCTCAGGAGAATTATAACAATATATTAAATCGAATATCTTGTTATAATCCAACCCTGGTTAGCATCAGAGAAAGACGAGGTAGTTGACCTGTGACCACAAAAGGAGGAACAAGATGCACCTCCTAATCTTTCTGCCATCTTTGTGACCCAACCTGATTATCAAGTATCAGAAGCCAGGGAATGCAGAAGCAGAAGATTGGGGCTTCATAATTCTAGGATCTAGATAGAAAGCTAGGTGTTAACGCAATAATCCCCGTCATTCAAGGAATAAGACGAGTGCTGTACAGACAACTGCCAAGTGTAATGGCCAACTACCTCCCGCAGGACCCACTGAGAGTGAAATTTCAGCAAAACCAGCCCTAACACCATCTCCACCACTCATGCAAATTAATATAGAGAGGCTGACTGGGGAGAGAATGAGAGGTCTCCTTGTGGAGTACTCCAGTGTTCTTCCTCCTCTCACTAACCCCCTACAACAGAATGAGGAATTCCTCTTCCCACCCCAAAGTCCAGAGAGAGACTCCAGAAGAATCATTCATAAACCTGCCATAACCATCCACCATCCTCAAAATCCAGGATAGCAATGGATGCCATCCTGATAGTTATCAAGCCACTGGCAACTGCCAGGGTATAGAGAAAGGGTCCAAGGAGAGATGGCTGGTGTGACTCAGGCAAGGGCGTGAAGAAGCATAAAGGGGTTTTAAAGCAGGGTCCCAGACGGGCCAGCAGGCCCTGGAGACCAAGGCCAAAGAGATAAGATTCCAGGTTACAGATTTCTGTGTAGTACAGAGGAGTTGGTAAGAAGCCATCAGCAGAGAGTTGATAGGCTAATCTCATAAAGAGTACTACTTTCTGAGCTCCAAGAAAAGAAGGCAAGGCAGCAGTTAGGCCCCAGACATGGAGAACCGGAGCTCTCCACAAGCAGAGCAGCAAGGAGACATCTCTGTCTTTTTCCCTTGTTCTCTTGGACCAGCGCAAGCATGCAAGGAAGACAAGGGAGAGGCGTCCGAGCAGTAGAAGGCCCCATCCTCTTCTACTCTCATGTGCCAACGAGTCTTGACTAGGGTGGGGTCAGGAATGAGCAGAGAAAAGAGATGTGAATTAAATACAAGGTTGACATTGTAATAGGGCTGAATCTTTAGAAAAGTGACTGAAGGGTATGGGATTGAGCCAATATACCTCAATGGAGCCATCACCCAGTGGAAAATGGAGGAAGTTCAAGGAGTAGAGTTGAAAGCAGTGAGTGAGAAAAGTAAAACTGATCACTGTTTATAATCCAACAAGTTAAGACCATAGTAAATGTTGTGAGAAGGTTGGAAAGGAAAGGTCAGTTTTGACTAGAGAGTTATCAAGATGGTGTCAAGGAGAAAGTGGGGCTCGAATCCTCCTACCAAAGGATAAGCAATGGATGAATGAAGTGAGGAGAACAAATGAGCCACACGGGGTAGTGAGGGGCCCAACCTGGATGGAGTACAGCCCCAAAGAGTGTGACAGGCTTGCATGCACACAGGTGCCCTGAGCTCCCAGGTAAGGAATTGGCCAGAAAGACGGCAAACATATCCTTCAGCGCTGAGTGACATGGTAGGGTGAGTGCCCAAGGAAGGTGACTGGTCTGTGAAAGAGGGAAGAAGAAAAGATGCTCCTTCAGAAGCTAATCAAATGCCCGTGTACAGGGCAAAGGGATTCAGAGGCATGACTGTGACTTGTTACACCCACACATTTATTTAGTTCCATTTATTGACCATAAACAATGCAGTTGTGCACTTGAGTCTCCCTCTCCTCCTTTTCAAAAAACATTTAAAAGGCTCCCTGGGCAGAGAGCTGGGGACTCGAAGCTCTGAAGCCTGGTTGTAGTCATCCATTCAGAAGCCAGGGCTCCCTGTCCTCACACGTACAGCAATCAGCTTTGGAGAATCCCACCCATCACACATTTTATTCATACTCCTTTCTCTTCTTCTGTTATCTATAATTTTAAACTACTCTGTGTTCCACTCACCCCCTTGAAGTGCATTAGTAACTATGGAGACATGATGCTATTAGAACGGGCAGAGCTTAGTGACATGTACAACTGCCTTATTAACATGGTTTTATGTAACAGCTGGCAGTGTGGATGTCTTCGTTGAGTAAAGTGGGTGACAGGTTTTGTGACCACATTTATGTAGAACATCACCTCTTGTAGAAGATATGGATATTAAATTTAAAACAGAAAATAGGGCTACATCTGTACCTTGAAAACAATTTCCTAGAGGTTTTAAATCACAGGAAAAGTGAACTACCAGGAGTACCAGAAAGGAGACTTTTAATATGCTAAAAACCAATCGAATTTTCCCAAAGTATGTGTATACAAAAACCGGTTGTGGAAATGTCAAATATCTCAAAATAATGAGCATAGATCTCTGTGTATTAGAAGGGCCCAAACTCAACTATGAATAAATAGGATTATTATTGCAACCTCAGAAGCTGCAGGTTGATCAATCATTTGGTCTTTTCCCCATGGTTTGTGGAAATTTCTCTCAGGGAGGGGGAAGTGTCACCAGCTGCCCTTTCTGACAGAAACAGCCACAAACCTGGCTCCAGCCTGAATGAGCTCTGAAGCGATTGCTCGCTTGGTGAGCATTCCTCTCCCTGCGACCCTGTCTTAGTCCCTCACCCTACCCGATATCTCAGACTGAGGTTTTTTTTTGCTCCACATTTCTATTTCTTTGGAAATATTGACCATCCTACACTTCCACAGCATCAGCAGTAAACATTAGCTGAACCTCATACATTCAAATGAAATTCAGTGGAAGAATTTAAGCAAATTTTGATTAACAACAGACACAGTATGACGAGGGTATGGGTCTTAATTCACTGACTCATTTGTTGGATTCAAAATTAAGATGAACTAGAAAAACTCTGAACGTTTGGCAGGAACTTCCTTTCTCGCTTATTTTATTGGCTACTGTGATAGGCGGAATAACGGCCCTCACAGAAATCCAAGTTCTAGTGCCTGGAGCCTGTGAATGCTGTCTTACATGGCAAAACAACAACGAGAGTAACAAAACCTCCCAAAATAACAAACTTGGCAGATGTGATTCAGTTAAGGATCTGGAGATGGGGAGGTTATCCTGGATGATTCAACTGGGTCTTCAATGTAATCACAAGTATTCTTGCAAGAGGGCAGCAGAGGGATTTGACCACAGAAGACTCAGACAAGGTGGTGTGATGGCAGAAGGAATGTAAGATTTGAAGATGTTAAGCTGCTGGCTTTGGAGACGGAAGACAGGGCGGAAGGCTAAGGAATGAAATAGCTGTGGAGCAATATTTACAATAGCCAAGATATGGAAGCAACCTAAACACCAACAGATGATTAGATAAAAAAGTTATGGTTCACATATACAATGGAATATTATTCAGCCATAACGAAAAATGAAATCCTATTATTTGCAATGACATAGATGGAACTAGAAGGTATTATGCTGAGTGAAATAAGTTCGAGAAAGATAGATACCATATGATTTCACTGATATGAGGAACAGAAAGAACAAACTAATCAAAAACAGACCCACAAATATAGAGGACAATTGGGTGATGGCCAGAGGAAAGGGGAGTGGGGGGCTGGAAGAAAGGAGTGAAGGGTTAAAGAAGTACAAATTAGTAGTTGAGAGTTGGTCACAGGGATGGGGAGCACGGCACAGGGAATGCAGTTAGCATTAATGTATTGGCTATGTGTAGAGGCAGAGAGAATATAGAGCAACCGGGGGGATGGTTTCATAAACTATGTAAATGTCTAACCAATGTACTGTATACTTGAAACTAATAAAAAAAAAAACCTGTGGAAACTGAAAGGGGTGAGGAAATGGATTCTATGGCTTCCAGAAGAAACTGATTCTGTCTGCATCTTGAATTTAGCTCATTGAAACTGGTTTGGGACTTCCGACCCCTTGAACTGTAAGAGAAGGAGTTTGTGTTGTTTCAAGGCACTAAATTTATGGTAATTTTTACAGCAGCAATAGGAAATGAATACAGATACCTACCAAGCTGAAACTAGGAAAATGGAGGGAAAACATTGAACATTTGAGGGACCAGAGTATGGAGTGACATTTTCTTTTGAGCATTGCCTCGCTGGAGGGATAATGATTTAAGCTTTGCCCCCTACCCCTCACCCTTATCTATGTCACCTTCTTTTCCCATCTGATCAAAAAGATTTTCTCCCTTTTAACTCCATGCATATAGCTCACATGCTCCTTACTTTCTGCCAGGCATAATTCCAGTTATTTGGTGGGTAATTGTCTTATCTGACAACTAGGTAGTGAACTCGTAAAGGGCGGGAACTCTATTTTATATTTTTCCTTCTTTCATTCATTCAACATTTGTTGAGCACCTGCTATATACTAGGCACAGTTCAGGGCAGTGATGAGAAAGAGTGAGTGATGGGGGTAAAAAAACCAAAAATATAAATAAATTCATATAATATGTTGTGTTGTGTCAAAAATGTACAGTGGGGAGTTAACATTCATTAGGTTTTTACTATGTACAGGCACAGTGCTAAGTGCTTAAATTGATCCTATTTAAAACTCTCAACACCCTTCATTTTTCTGTGGCAGCATTTTCTTTGGTCTCTAAAAAAATCTTCAGGAATATTGCAAGCAAGGGGCAGGAGGCCGGTACATACTTTGTCGATAGGAAAATGGAGTCATCAAACAATTAAATGATATTCCTAATATCAGAGAATAAACCAAAATGACAGCCGAAGAAAAGTGAGGCTTATCTTAGTGGTGCTGTAGGAGGTGCCCATTTTTACCTCCTCATGC
Source organism: Eidolon dupreanum (assembly GCA_028627145.1). Taxonomy (NCBI): domain Eukaryota; kingdom Metazoa; phylum Chordata; class Mammalia; order Chiroptera; family Pteropodidae; genus Eidolon; species Eidolon dupreanum. The sequence continues at coordinate 18,892,277 of CM053507.1, forward strand.
TGTGGCCGGCCAGCCAGCCTTGTCAATGGGGGAGGAGGTCGCCATCAATGGACCTGTAAGCAGAGTGGGCTGGTGACCAGGGCATACTCGGAGGCTCTGGCTTTGCCAGACAATGCAACATCAGTCAAATTACTCAGGTTCTGTGGGAGCCCACATGGCCACCCCCTCCACAGCAGGGAGCACCTTGCTCGCTGAGGTGTTCTGGAATTCTTCATGATCTGAGGCTTTATAGATTCAAGCACTGATTCCCATTCCAAACCAGTGTCCCAGAATATTGCTAAATATCTGCCTACCTCTCAGCTGATGCAAAGGTGCAGTATCCATCTTTTCACTGTCCCTTACGGAAGCTTTTATTTTATTTTTTATCTCAACCACAACTAATGTGTATTTGGTATCCCAACTATAGCATAAATGAGCTCAATTTAGCAAAAAAGTTTTTTGTTACCTATTTATGTATGATAAAGTCATTTTATAAAATACAGCTTTAAGTCTATATTATCATATTCCCTAAAGTTATAGGTATGTCCATGGGAATGGGACTTATCAGAGAATTATCAATGGTGAATAAAATTTTCTTACTTTTAAAATAGTTGACTAGAAATGTGAGATCCTAATAGTTAGAAAATATACACGTTTGAACTGTGGGAAAATAGTAGCAGACCACCTAACAAAGGGTTGTATCGTCAAAGTACAATGGTGTGTTAACCTATAGGATGAATGAGACATTTTTCCACGTGTGTGTGTACACACACACACACACACACACACACACGCAAATACATATAGAGAGATCTACATCTTAATACTATTACAAATTGTATATCTCAAGGAAAAATAACTTACATTTACATAGCACTCAGATCCTTTTAAGGTCCTTTCGCAGCTATTATCTCACTCTTATTCTGACAAGACTCCTGAGCAATAAGTAAAATAAGTGTATTTCCCTCATTTTATTAATGATGAAATGAGGCACGGAGAAGCCAAGTGGCTTTAGAAAACCAACATAGCCCAGCTCAACAGTAGCAGAATAAAGCCAGCTCCTCTTCTTGGGCTGGAAGTCCAGATTCTTCACCTGACATCTCTGCAGAAAGCCAACGCAGTGGGGATTCTGTTACAGACGGTACGTACGCTGTGTTGGGTAAGAGCAAGGGATGAGATCTCAGTTCAGATCTGGACTAGCACTTTCTAGCTATGCTATCTTAGACAAGTCAGACAACATTTCAAAGCCTCAAACTTTTTTCAATCTATAAAAAGGAAATGCTAGTATTTTATTATTTAGAGCCCGCAAAGGTCAGTGAGCAGGGCACAGAGCAGGGTGAGGAAACGTGGAGAGTCGTCATGAGGGGGCAAATGGAGAATAACCTGCAGAATAACCACGTCACATGGCAGTCGTGATGAATACACAAGATAAGGCAGGTAAGGAGCTTAGCACAGGGCCTAGAACATAAAGAGTTCTCAATAAATGTTAGTTTTTGACATTTTTTTAAATTATCATTTCCATTAATATCTGGTGTTGTTTTTCAGCCTCAGGGAGATATTTCTAGAAAATGAACTGAAAAGAACCTACTTTCACCTGGAACCTAGAATACTTATTCTGCACAGAGATGGGATAGGTATATCAGATGTTCTAAATGTAATTCTAGACCCATCTATAGGACTAATTCATAAGATTCAAAAGGAACATTTATATGTACATTTTAATATTGTGTCTGGTGACAGCGTAATTAGGATCGTGTCAGGGTTTTTACGTGTTCTTATATTTTCAAGCTTTTATAACTTGATTATAAAATTTTGCTCTGGCAGAAACTTGGCTTATTATGTCTCAGTCTTTAGATGAAAATTTTTTACGGAGGACACTGACCTTTAATTGTCTTTCATTTGAGTAATGGAATATATGTGTGTGCACCGTGGGTGTAGATATATGTGTAGCTATCCATTAGTGCGTGTGGCGATAGCTTTGGTGTTCTGTGTTACTTTTTCCCTATCTTGATACCATTAACCCTGCTACTTAGTAAGAAAATGAGTCAAAAGATGACTCATCTACAATCCCACCTAAGGAAGAGAAAAGAAAGAGCAAAAGAACAAGAAAAGAAAGGAGAAGTGAAAAGAATGGCTACAGGACAGATGACTTACAATAACCTTGCAAATAATTTTTTAGTATCTACCAGCCCACATATTTTTCACAAATCCGTTCCCTTTGGAGCTGAAACACATAACCATTACTCTGCACCCACATGCCTTCTTGTATTCACTTCAAAGAGAGAACAATTATGCAGTTAGTAAATAACATTGCAGAGCAAACAGTGGGCTTTCCAGAATCTCGTTAAAGTGATATGCTAATTTCCATCCAACTGCTGAACTAAGATTTTAGACAGGTGGTTAAAAATTTAAGATACCCAAAGTATAAGCATCCCTGGCCATTTCCAAAGTGAATCCGCATCTCCAGGATGAAAAGCCTGAGAGGAGAGCTGCAACATAGGGAGGAAAGGAACACGATGGATGCAAAGGAGACCTAATGTGTGCTTGCTGTTTCTTTCTTTTCTTTCTTTCTGTCTTCCTTCCTTCCTTCCTTCCTTCCTTCCTTCCTTCCTTCCTTCCTTCCTTCCTTCCTTCCTTCCTTCCTTCCTTCCTTCTTTCTTTCTTTCTTTCTTTCTTTCTTTCTTTCTTTCTTTCTTTCTTCTTTCTTTCTTTCTGAAAGAGTTCAGTCAAGTGAGAGATAGTGGGGCTAAGAGAAAGAGAGAGAGGGCAGAGATTGTTTCCTTTTTTACATACATCCACCGCTCAGCTTATACAATTTGTAACAGTATTAAGATGTAGATTTTCTGTAACACACTTGAAAATACTCAGTTTTCATTTTATGTTGCATATACTTTTAGAATCACAGCTATTGGGAAGGAAGGACTCTGAGAGGTCACTTAGTTCAAGCATCACAATCTCAGATGCCTAAGGGCTGGGAAGGTAAGGTGAGCACCTGGCTAGGCCTTCCCCAAGCCTGCAGAGGTGGGATTCAGTGCTTAGTCTAAAGGTACAGCTGTTCCTCAGCTTCTCAGGAATCCTCGCTGTGTTAAAATATGGGCCCTGTGTCCCCAGATCTTCCAAATTTCCCAGAGAAGCTGGAAATCCTCTAGAATGTCAACTCCAAGAGGGTATGGATATTTTTTTTGTGCCTATTTTATGTGCAACTGTAAACTCAGTGTTTAAAAGCATGTATGGTGCACAGTGAGCACTCAATAAATATTTGTTGAATAAATGTATGTGAATTGTTTTGAATTCTAATGTTGACAAATAGATTTTTATGTTGTCATGGTTTAACTAAAAGGAGGAAAACCCACCTCTATGGGGACCAAACGAAACCTATCTCAGGGCTAAGTACAACTCATCACGGGATACTACTTTGCCTCCCAGAGTGTAATTCAAGTTCCCTGTGTTGCAGACAATGAAACTGAGGCCCCAAATACTAATGCTTTGTTCAGGAGCCACACAGATGATTTACATGGCAGAGCCAGGAAACCTATGAAACAATCTCCACCTTCTAATTGCCCATCTAGGGCTTTCTCCTCCTTCATACCTTGCTACTGCTTCAAAGACAAATACAAAATCAACAACAGTGACAACACGTGGTTCAAGACATAAAGTTATGTTCTTTTATAACAGGTCAAAGGATAGCCAAGGCCTTTGAAATCAAAAGATAAATTGCAAAGGGCAATGGAGCGATTTAGAAAGATACAGGCAGACCCACAGTGATGCCTGCAGCCGGCCCGGCGGTGTAAAAAGCTCTCCAAGCCCACACGTTGTCTGTCAGATCCTCAGTGTCAGTGCAGTTTATTTCTCACTCACGCTGCCTTTCTTCATGGGTCAGCTGGGGGTTCACTCCACATTGTCCTTACTCTGGGACGCAGGCTAGTAGGCAGCCACCTGTGGGATATTGTCCATTGCTATGGCGGACTAATAAGGACAGTGTGGCGAGGGGCACACTGGCTCATAGAGCTTCTGCCCATAAGAGAGTCCTGTCACCTCTGCTCACAGTCATTGGCCTCATAAGTCACGTGGTCATACCTAACTTAGAGCAGCAAGAATAATCCTGCCATGTGCTTGGAATCCAGGGACCAGAACTGCTAAAGAATAGCCTCCGAGGGAAATACTCCATCAGCCCCATTTTACAGATGATCAGACAGAGAAACAGTGAGACGAACTCAGACAAGGCCTGAGTATTGATGGTGTTTAAACACAGACAGCCTGGCTTGAGCCCTCTTAGCCACTATACTATACTTCCTTCTCTGTACCCATTTTTCCTTTTTTCCTTCTGTTTTTCCTTTGCAAATATATAAATTTCAGAACAAAGATGTATGCGGGCTATTCTGGGAACCTGTCACATACCTTTTACACCATTTATAACATTGTTTTTATAGCAAAATGCATTTTGAGTTCCAAACAGCCAGCTTGCAAATAAACTTTTGAGCCTCACTCTATTTATAAGCTGGATATTTTTTGAATTTCATTTTAAATTTCAGGTAGTGAAAACAGCATTTTATAGAAACCAGAAATTCTAGTTCCAGAAAGTCAAAGTCTTCCGACTCATCCTAGAATTAAAAATAGTAGAGACGCATCTTACCTATCAGTTATGTTTCAAAGTCAATGGTAAAGAGAAAACCAGATGTGGGCAAAATTTCCCTTGAAAACCCCTCAGGAAGTCTCCACGTGGGAGGCCAACGTGCCAGCTCCCAGCCTCCTGTTTCCTCCAGTGCTGCTGAACACCAGGTGAGGTAGTCAGCTGTGTTTAGGGCCATGAACTTCAGGGTTGCTTAAGCCCAGTGAAGTGCTTGCTCTGTGTCCGCAGAGGAAATGGCACTCTCTCTCATTCTAGTCATTCCAGAATATTCCTTAGATGAAGGAAATCACCAACAGGATAGCTTGAATTATTTCACCTCCTTTCACCTTTCTGACCCAGTGCCTTCTGTTGAATTTGAGTGTGTTAAACGAATGTTTGATGTGACTGAACTCAAAATATGTGTGCAGAAGGGCCAAACACTAAAAAACTTTGGGCCTGAGAGTGATCTCAGAGGTTCACACAAGAATTCTTGTTCTTACTTCTTTACCCATCCCTGCAGAGCATTTTAATATTTAACAGAACCACAGGTTTCCAAGACAATTTCACCTAGAAACAAGACATTAAGGAACAATTACCAGATTGGCCAAACGGCTTCTAATGTCTCCCTATAGCTCACTTCCTGAGCCTGCTTTCTGAGCTCATGTCGAGCCTCAGGTTTTTTTAAGTTGACATATCTGAGGAGCTTTATGCTATATATAAACTGCTTGGATTATGAGAAATTGGTTCTTTTTATAATTAAAAATGATGCCACTGGTGTGCCACTAGGAAGCCCACATTTTAAATTATTTTTTCAAAAGAAGGAATCTGTACTTCTAGTCTCACCTTTTCGTGAGCCTTGGTTTGGTGACTGAATCAACAGGTCCCTCAACATTCTGGGGGACTACCCTCCATCGTTGGACTCCAAAATCCTTCTTAATTTTTCATGATTTGGGACTTACATAGGCAATGTGTTCTCCCCCCGCCCCCTCCACATTGCTGTATGCATATTAGTGACTGATTGCCAAGAAAATTCTTTAGGTAAAATGGTAGATATTAAGGATCAATGATTGGAGTGGGTTGGAAGTGCCTTTCAATGTGGCATAAAATTGAATCATTTCTATTCCATTTGTATTGGGGGGTGGGGAGTGGAGAGTGGGGAAACAATACTTATATTTATTAAACTTCTCCTCTAACCAGTGTACACAGATTTGTACTTATTTACGTCATAACGGTACAACTTCAAACCATTTAAAACTGTAAAAATATGTAACAATCATTTATGTACTTGGTTCTTCTGTCTGTATATTGCCCTCCCCACTCCCACTTCCTAAATCTATCTTCCAGCTATTAAAAATAGCCTTAGAGAAATATTTTTTAAACAAATGCCTTGATCCTGTGCAAGATTCGCGTCATTCTGAAGAAAGGATTTGAGGTGTTTCTTTTGTGTGCTCGAAGGTTAAGTTGCCATGGTAATGGCTTATTGTGAACTATTGGGAGAAGTGCACTAGGAACATTACATGTGGCAACTCTGTATCTTGTTCCTGTTGTTACAGCCTGGGCAGAACTTTACTTTTCTTGGTCCCAAACAGCCTTTCCATACTTTTATAATAACAGGAATTTGTATTTCTAGCCCAAGTCTTCCTTTTCCTCATCTCATGCTGCTTTTAAAACAACCAGAAAGAGAATCATTATGGAAAGGGCTTAGTATCAGATACAAAGTTCTCATGATTTTTATAGCATTTCAAACATGTAGAGCATGTTCTTTTAAATTTTTTTACTCTGCATTATTACTATTTCTTAAAGCCAAGGAACATCACATAGAACAATTTTCGAGAATGGTAAGAATTTGTGTTTTTTTACATTTGCTCGCATTTCCTTAGAACAACATATATGTTTTATGAAAATATATGAAGAATTGTTTTTTTTTTTCGGGACCTAATCAGAAATGCAAATCAGAATTAATAATAATAAAAAAAAATAGAAGCCGTAATCTAGACGCTGCTGTGTCAGCATCTTTTGAGCTGAATGGATAGACAAGTACTTCCATTTAAATAATTCGAATTCATCCTGTCCTTGGCAATAGTTTGTCTATCTCAAGCTTTTGGTAGGCCAAGCTGTATTTTCTAAATTGGTCTATATTGCAATGCACTTTAATTAAGAAACACGACAGATATATACGAAGCGATTATCATTAAGACCATGTTCTATAATTTCCATCTATCTCCGGGAAAATGTTGCCCATATGTTTCCCATGAATCAGTGACATTTTAGTGATTTAGGTGAACAGGTTTTTCAGAGGGTGCCTCATTTGTTCATCCATTTATTCATTCAATAGATAATATCAAGCACCTACTTTTTGCTGAGGATCATAACTTGATGTCACACACTGATGTGGCTGACAGAGTTCTCAAGTTCAGAACTGGTTCTAAGTGGGAGCCCGTGGTCAGAGGCCACCTTTGTTTTCATGGGGCTTTGCTAGCTTTGGTACTTTCTCTCAAACACTCACAGTCAGCCATTTTGCAATGGATCTTTATTACAATATCATTCATTCATTCATTCATTCATTCAAATAGCATTTATTGGGCCAGGCTCTCTACCATGTTCAAGGCATATAAAGACAATAGCAGTCTCTGTCCTAAGAGGATTAGTCGAGACACTTCTGGAATCCTGTTCTTGAGAATGTGAGCCCAAAGGAGCTTGTTCTCTATTGACCCCACTGCAATCGTACTTCGGCTTTCTTCAAACTCTTACATATCTTCATTTCTTCTTTCTCCTTTCTTCTCCAAGCAAGGATTTATGAAGGTAAAATTTCTGAAATCATGGCACTGGCTTTATTTGTTGAGTGTGTCCACTAGTATAAGGGACAACGACTTTCATTTATTGAGAATTTGTTATGTGCTAGATGTGATACAAAGCACTTTACATGTATTGTCTTGTTTCATCCTCACAAAAATGGTACAAGATGGATACTATTATTCTTGTCTTACAAATGAGGAAACCGAGGCTCAGAATAACTGTTCTGATTTATTTTAAGTAGATAAGTGGATAAACTGAAACTCAAATCCAGTTTTATCTGGCTCTAGTGCCCAAGCTCTTAAACTCTTATGGTTGTTTTTGATTTCTTATATTTACTCCATAGCAAGTTATGAATCTAGTTCAAATTAGTGTCCATTCTCATTTACAAACTGCAATATCCATGCCACTATTTTTGTTATGCTTTATTGAGAAATATGTCTCTTACAAGTCTCTTTCAAAATAAACATAACTCATAGAGCTAGAAAGAATTAAATACTATTATTTGAAACATTTCAGAAATATTTAGAAATTAAAGAAAATAACTTCTCTTGCTTTCCTTTGAATACCCATTCTACATTAAAAAATAATTGTATATAAAATGCAAGGCTTATTTTTAAAAATATGATATTTCTACATTAAAGATTGTAAGCTTTCAACAGAACATGAAAGCCTAAAATATGCGTCATGTGTCTTTGGTTCATTCAAGTTTTTCTCTGTATCTTTGTTGTTTTTTAGCAGTTTGTTGGTGAGCACTGAACAGAACTGACTTCTATTAATAACTTTGGCCTAGTTAGATTTTTTAATTGCACAAAACAGAGGCCCCCTTACATTGCCTTAGCTAAGTTGGGGTTTATTAAAGGATACCCATAATTTGATGGATAGCAAATGACAAGAGACTCACAGGGCTCTAAGGAAAGCAACCACAGAATAGCCAGTTCTTCCCTGAGGCGAATCCCAGGCAGCTCTAGAAACCTCAGGAGCAAGAGTTGGTTCATCATTTGCCATTGGGATTTCTCTGCTATTGTCGCTCAGCTACTTCTGGGCTCCTGCTCCCTTCTCCTACATGTCTGACTTGCTTACTCTTATCTCCTTTCCTGTATTTTTTTCACCCATTACATTGGATCTGATTATTCATCACTCATAACTCTTTTTGCCATGACATTTCTATACATCTTTTCGACTCCAGCACTACCTGCTAACAAGCTCATTTTCTTAGAATCTCCTAGCTAAAATTTTCAAGCGAGTATCAGATAGGTCCTGCTTATGAGCATTATCTCTGTTTAAGCAGAGTCCTCAGCACCATATGTCATAGGACACTGGCAAGTATACAGACATTTGAATGCCTATAGGGAGGTGCCCATTCTGGTCCCAGTAGTTTCAGTGCACGAAGGTGGTAATAGCGGGGAGTGGGAGTCTCATGATAAAAAACATGACTTCTTCAGTGCTTCCTCTGCAAGGTTATGAATGGAACATTTTCTGTGAAAGAGAACTAGAAGCATGGTTAGAAGCTTAATGGACATGCCTAATTTATTCTGAACACTTATTTCCATATGTAAAATTCCAAAGATGCCCCCAATGGAGTTATACAGTCTTGCCTTTCTAATCAGTGGACTTTGCGGTACACTATAATGTATTTAACTGATTTTTTTTGGTCTAGTTGTTCTAATAGTTCATGAAAGTGAAATTGTTTATTTTTCTATTTTTTTTAATTATTTTATATATTTTGGAGTTCTATTATTAGAATGTGTATATTTATGATTGTTCTGTACTCCTGGTGAATTAACCTTTATATCATTATAAAATGTGTTATTTCTGATAATACTCTGTCTTAAAGTCCACTTTATTCAATGTTAAAATAGCCACTCCAGCTTTCTTCTCATTGTTGGCACGGTATACCTTTTTTCATTTATTTATTTTCATCCTACCTCTATAAATAAAGTGCATCTCCTGAAGACGGCATAACTTTAGATCTTGCTTTTCTATCCATTCTAACATCCTCTGGCTTTTGTTTGGAATGTCTAGTCTGTTAACATTTAATGTAATTGTTGGCAACATTGAATTTATGTTTGAATTACAGTTTCTGTTTGTCTTTCTGTTTTTAAAAATCTTTTGTTTTTCCTTACTGTCTTATCTCAGCAATTTTAAATTGCATAAAAATGCATTTTGATTTATCTATTGCCCTTTTAGCTATACAATTTTGCATTTTTTTAAACAGTTGCTCTAGGGAGTTCAACATGCATCCTTTCCTTTTTATGGTCTACTTAGAGTAGTTCAATACTGCATATAGAATGTAGAAATTTGCAAACATATAAATTCATTTATTGCCACCCACACCCTTTAGCTTACAGATGTTTTACACCCTCAAGACAATGTTATGATTTTTACTTTACAGATTAAAAGGTACTTTAAATAAATTAAAAGAAGAAAGTTATATTATGTATTTACCCACATATTTATCATTTCCAATGCTCTTCATTCTTTCCTGAAGATTTTCTGTCTGGTATTATTTTCTTTCTACCTGCAGACCCTCCTTTAGTATTTCTTATGCTAAAGATCTGCTAATGATAAATTTTCTTAGGTTTTTAATCTGAAAAATGTTTTTATTTTGTCTTTGTTTTTGCAAAATATAAAATTCTGGATTAAAATTTTTTCCTTATGTAATTTGTAGATGTTGTTATACTGGTCTCTGGTCTTTACAGTTTCTACTGAGAAATTAGTTGATTTAAGTCATTATTACCCTGTCAATAATGTGCCATGTGTTTAGTTGCATTCAAGTTTTTCTCTGTCTTTGGATTTTTTTTTTAGCAGTTTGACTATAATGTGCTTATAAATGGTTTTCTTTATTTATCCTGCTTAGGGTTTGCTGACTTTCTTGGATCTGTAAATTTATATCTTAATCAAATTGGGAGAATTTTTAGCCAATACTTTTTAAAGTACATTCTCTCTAATATTCAATTACATATATGTTAGACCTTTGAATATTGTTCCCCCAATTCTTTAGGGTCTGATCATTTTTTAAAATCTTTTTTTTCTCTTTAAGTTTAATTTGGTAATTTCTATTCATCTAGCTCCAAGTTTATTGAGTTTTTCTTCAGTTATCACTGAAGAAAAATATCATTATGATATTAAGCTCCTCTAGTAAATGTTTTCCTACACATTGTATTATTTAATTTTGGAATTTCCATCTTTTAGAAAATATGTAGCTTCTATTCATTGGCTGAAATTTCTTTTTATTCATTATGAGCACATTTTCCTTTTCATCCTTCAGCAGAGTTATAATTGCTGCTTTAAAATTCTTGTCTGCTAATTCCAACATCTGGGTCATTTCAGTGTCATTCTCTATTGGTTGATTTTTATCTTGAGAATAGTTCATATTTTCCTGTTTCTTTGTATGTTGAGTAATTTTGGATTATATTTTAGACATTGTAAATATTGTGTTGCAGAGACTGAATGCTATTATATTTCTCCAGAAAATTCTGTTGTTGTTTTTATCACAGGCAATTAACTTAATTGAATTCAAAGTACAAATTCTGTCTCTTGGGTAGCAGCTGCAATCTCATTTCTGAAATTTTAGTTGCTCCTCAGCCTTTTGGAGTCTGACTTGTAAATGCTTGGTTCAGAGGTCGGCCAGAGATTGGACAGAATTAAGACACCGAAATTTATAGTTCTTCCCTCTGGCTCTCTCATCTCTGTGATTTGTTTCTCACTTTCTAGTGGCTTTGCTTGTCCCAAACTCTGCCCTCTAATTTTTTAAGTGAGAAAGACTGCAAGCTTTCTGCCATTCCTCATTACGTAGACTGAGAACTGCTGTCGGGCCAAAAGTCATGAAAATGGGAAATCCATCCAGTGCCATTCTTATCTTTCAAGTGTTGATCCCCCTTTGTCCAGGTCTGGGATTTGATTTTACCTTACTTAGAAGCCAATAAATAAGCCTATCAGTATTTCATGGGTCATAAACAAGGACTTTATTACTCACAGCACAATAAGCATCATGAATAACAACATGCTAGTATTAATTCATCTTGTCTCCAAGTCCCACAGGGATTGCTCCATGGGCCCAGATGAATGCACACACAATGGGCTGCATTACAGGATAGGAACACTGAGCTTGAGGAATCTGCTTCTTTTATGTTATGCAGTTAAACAGTCTGTTCTTTGTCACTCAGGCAGCCCTTGCATAATTCCTCAAGATTTTTTACTGCAAATTCAACCCAAGTCATGGCCCAGGTTATAAGCAGTCAGATTCTTACATCCTAGGCAGACCCAGAAAGAACATATAGCTGATTGTTTCTCTCAACACTCTCCAGAATATACCTTCTTTTGATTGTTCTTCAGTGCCTTCAGGTTGTTGTTTTTAATATTTTGTCCAGAGTTTACAGTTGTTATCTTCAGAAGGATCATTCTGATTGGCTTATTTGGCCATTACAGGAAGTGGAATTGGCCTCTTCACCAATGTAGATCACACTGTGAGTGGTTTGGGAGGAGCCCCACCAAGCATTGGTTAGTGGCCTAGAGTACATACTACCCCATGTGGGACAGCACCCTAACCTTACAGCAGGTGAACTTGTCCAGACATAAAATGAGTCCTGAGTGAAAAATCAGGTAGAGGATGGGGCCCTGAGGTGAACAGACATGGCTTTTCCGCCCTTCTTCTTTCACAATGCAATGAATTAGCAGCTCTGACACACTCTCATCTTAGATTTTAGTTTAATAAACTGAGTTCCTAGGAAGGAAAATGTCAGGCACCTAAGGTTCTCATAAATTATATTAACAGAAAAGCTCTGGGCCTGATAAATAGGGGTTTCTGTTGATTCAAGCCAATACAACAGAAGTGTCAGCTCCTCGAGGAAATCCTAGACCAGAATGCAAACTATGAAAAGACAGATGGATCTGCCTTATTTGCTGACACCAGCAGATGAGGACTTGCTGTCATCATGGTGCTATTCACAGGACAATCCTTCCAAAGGGCAGAAACTTGGGCTGGCAGACTTGCTGACCCAGAAACTCTTCTTACTGCAAATGAAATGAAGAAAGAAACTGATGCCTATTAGATTCATCAGTCCTATCATATTCCTTACCATCTATAAGCATCTGACTTTGCACTGCTCTCCCTTTCTTATTTTGTTTTCTCTCTCTCTCTCTCTTTCTTTTTCTTTCTTTCTTTCTTTCTTTCTTTCTTTCTTTCTTTCTTTCTTTCTTTCTTTCTTTCTTTCTTTCTTTCCTTCTCTCTCTCTGTTGCACTTGTTATTTCTTTTACCTGGAATGTGCTCATCTCAGCAATTAACATGACTCTGTCCCTCACTTCACTCAGATTTCTGCTCAGATAGTGTCTCTTTCCTGAGGTTGTGTCTGGGCACACTATCTGAAATACTAATCACTGTTGTTTCCTTTTCCTTTTTTTTTTTTTAAGAAATGTATACTTTATTGGTACTTTTAGCCATGTTGTTGGATAATCTGTCTCAGATAAATGTTGCCATATTTAAACAAAGTGCCTATGTCACCATTAACAGATAAGAAGTGACGATAATCGCTGTTATTTTCCATCTCTTCACCCCATTTATTTTTCTTTATAGTATTTGCCACTAGTTGGTATATTATATGTTTGTTTGTTTTTCTCTCCTCCCCACTAGAACATAAGGCCCTGAAAGGCAGGATGTCATCATGTCTATTACTTGATGTCTTACCAGTATCTTGAATAGTGCCTAATACATAGTGGGTGCTCAATAAATATTTGTAGAATAAATGAATGGCTAAAGCTTATTAGCATTAAGAGTAGAAAGAACATTTATAATGTTGTAGTTTAGACTCCATGCTCTGAAAAGCAAAGCAGATAAAAAACAAATGACAGGAATGCTGGCCTGTGAACTTCTTTGTGTCTAAGCAAGTACAACAGTTTTCGAAGTTTAGTCCACCTAATTACGCACATTTTAAATATCTGGTAAAGACAAATGTAAGAGCAACAATAAAATAGCACGTTTCCATGGTAGAGATTCAGCCTACTCACAGATTCAAGATTCGAAGGACAGTGGAAGGGTTTTATATTAAAATCAGGTACTGAATTTCCTTCTCACTAGAAGACTTACAATTTACTTAAATCAGCCCTAAGTAGTCAGAAATGCACATAGTAATGCCATATGATCTAAATATCTTACCTTCAAGTAGATAGAATTAACTGAGAACATGCATGGATTGAAAGCATTTTCTACTCAATAATGTATTTTTTAAATGATTCTCTCATGATGAGATAGAACAGGAAGCACTAATTTCTATATGTTAATGTTAACATGATACTTTGAGAAATATGATTTCACTAACAAGTTAGAAATATCATTAATTTATTAAAAATATATACACATATGTGTATAAGTAAATATCTATCTACCTATATATCTATATATCTATATCTGTGTGTGTGTGTGTGTGTGTAGTGTACTATGTGCAGATACCGTGGTACTGATACAGATGTAGTACTACGAACAAGATCCTGGGATTATACAGATAAGTAAGAGCTCCATCATCAAGCAAGTATTCAGTCTAATATGAGAATTAGAATTACAAACAAATAATTGAAAATCTGGGCCATATAGAGTCTAACAGAAAAATATCCAATGAAGAATCAGGAGAGAGAAGATAAAAATCAAAAAAGTTTTGAGAGATGATTGAGTTAAAGAAGACGTGCATCTCAGGTAGGTGGTTTCCTTCATTCCCACTTATCTCTCTTGCTTCAAATATTTGACTCTCTACCATGGTTTGGCACCCTTTGGCACCCACCCAGTGTTTGGGCCTCCCTATTCTGCATAACTCTGGCCTTCGCCTGCCACTTTCATCTATGCTCTCATGCTGCCTAGCTCCTAGCTTTATAGGATCCTGCTCCCCACACTACCACCACCCCACAATCCTTCCCAACCACACTTTCCCATACCTCATAGCAGAGATGAAAATTTAGACAAGAACAACCTGGAACAAGAAATAAGAAACAAGAGCACAAAAAAGCACATGGAAGGAGTTGCCTATGGCTTGGAATGGGCAGCAAGTAGGAAACATGAACAATGGTAAATGAGGCTGGGTAGTTGGAGTAGATCATGAAGGGCATGGTATACCATAAAAAAAGATTTTGAGCTTTGTTCTGGAGCAGCAAAGAGCTGTGAAATGCTTGTGAAGAGGAACTATAACACGTGGAGGTTGAATTGATGAAAGATATAGTTTTCTAAGACAAACTACTTTGTATCAGATAAATACTTCTTGTGGACACTGATCTTCTATCAATGCAGCCTCCACCCCACTAGATTTCTTAATTGTCATCTCTCATTGTTAGCCCACATTACTATTATAGTTAAGTCTTCTAGGATATGAATTTGATGCCCTTTTACTATTTAACTGTGTCAGCTTTATCCTGTATTTATGTGATTATTATATTAAATATAACTGTAAGATATAATTATTATTGAGCTAAATTGCATCATTTTAAGTCTTGGCCCATTGTTGCAGCTTATCTGTCCTTCCTAGCTGTGGGCCAACTACAAATTCAATAATCACATTTTCTGTTCTTAGCAAAATCATTAATGAAGTGGTTGAACAGAATGCAGTACAATATGAAACTGTTGCACAGCATTAATGATCTCCTCTCAGGGAGAAATTGATCTATAATTCAATAAGCTTCGAGCAAGTTGTTCAGTCAGCTATAAAACCACATGATGCCACAGTCCATCTGGTGAGTCTTCGCCTTATTGGAATGGAGGTGTTTGATATTTATATCATTTCTCTAATCTACCAGATTAGAATATCTAGACATCCAGTATCTAAATGAGAAATGAGTCTGCCTTCTGTATTTCCCAAATCTTCTATACCTAGTTGTTTACCAAGTTGGAAGTCATGGTGAAGTTTAAACAAATTTGCTTTAGCTGCACATTTTTTTTTGCTGGAAACTACCCTGCATTCAACCAGTCAAGTCAAGCTCTCCAATACCTTGAACAAAATGTGAAACCATGAAATTCTTGACTTTAAAGATTAGAAAGTCGAAAGGCAGGAGGAAATATTTTAAATGCCCTGAAATCAGACAGAGTTAGTCTCCATCTTCTTCCCTCTTTCCTCTCCCTTGTATGAATACAAAATAAAGAAATTCTGAGCTGGGAAGGAGAAGGAGAGAGTGGGAAGTGAGCAAGAGAATTAGAGGCTAGAAGTAGGAAGCAGGTCCCCTGCCTCCAGCCATAGGTCAAGTCAAGAAGAAGATGGGACTGCACATTTAGGGATCCAAGAGGAAAGGGAATTCAGGACTTGCCACCCAGATGGAGTATTGGAAGGAAGCCACCTTGCAGATGTGCCTTATGCACCAGAGGTGTGAGATGGAGATAAGATGGTACTAGAATAGAAAGGGCTATGAGAGGTCCATAAAGGGATCATACAGAGTCTTCTGTAGCCCGAGAGGAAAGTGGGAGAGCAGCTGAACTCTCTCACTGTCCTAAGTAAAATGAGAATTTAGCTGAGAAAGAGAAAGAGAGCTAAAAGGTAATGTCTTCCTTTTATAAAGTAGGAACATCAGAGAAGAGAGTGGCATGGACCATCCAATCGAAAACAGTGGAAGGACCAGACCAGAGACTCTTAGATGTGGACATAGAGGCAACCGTACTTTATTATCTTCAGTTCTACATTTCAAGGGGGTCCAAACCAGGCTAAATTAAGATGTAGAAGTTAATGCCTTTCCTCATCCAGCACTGGCATTTGCATAAACCCACTTATAATCAGCTCTGGTGGGGAAAGAAGGTGAATAGAGAAAGGAATCCTGAATGAGACCAAGTTTCAATTGCAAAACAACTTTGAAATTATGAAATTTAATTGACTTTCCCCAAATGTAATTAGATAAGTATTCTGCAAATGAGACTCTGAAATAGTTACAGAAAATTTTAAAAACTTGCTTTCTTGTGAACTATATCCCATCTGCCACACTTTCATAGTAAAACAATGGAAAGTGAGAAAATAGGACTAGTTTTGTATGGCTCATCCATGCTGGTGACTAATTATAAATTATCACCTTTTTCTCTGCTAAGAGCATGTTACTGGTCCAGGAATAAGCATGACTTATCAACGTAAAGTTTCCAGGGCCCATTTTTTTCCCATTTAAAAAAAGGGCAGCATTTGCCTGTCTCTACCTTTCAGGCACTTCTGTTCATGAAGATTTCTCCCAGACCCTTGACAGGTTCTAGAGTCTGGATCTCTAAACTCATCAATGGTAACTCAGAAGTCTTCCAACAGAGTTTTTAAATATAGCCTCAAGGGCTGTTTCATTCTTGCCCTCAATGATAGGTCTCAGTTCTACTTTGAGCCATTTCCTCTGACATTTTCATCTTGAGAACATTGTCTTTAATGGAAAAAGATGGGCTCAAAAGGGGAGCTGAGAAGTTTTGCTCCTGGTTATCATCACAAGCCACGTTACATCACCTGCCACAAGCAATGACCATTCTTATATAACTCCCCTAAGACTATGCCTGACACAGAGAAAACCTCTGCTGAAAGAACTGGTGTTCGCAGCATCACCCTCTGTGGTTTCTGAGTCTTTTTATCAGTCCCTTAGCACTTTTGGTAGAGATTGGCTCACTTACTTCTGCCCTCCCAGAGCACACCACAAGCCTTTTCAAAGCTTCCAGGCCTTTCAGACTTTGGAGAAAACCCCTGGCATTCCTGCTTCTAGCTGACTATTTTGGTGCCCCTGTTGTAGAGTGTGCCTCTTATATCTTATTAAAGCTGTTTTTAAAGAAAAGAACAGGGAAACGAAAGCTCCTTCTCTTCCTGAGAACAGCCAGCTGTCACTTTAGCCCAGGAAGAGGTTCTTGCAGGTGGTAGATGTAGCTCTGGCTCCAGGACACTGCTAGAGAGCAGCTTCTCATTCACTGTCAACACTCAGGCACTAGAAATCTGCTCCTAGAAGCCTTGAAGTGATTGACTTGGCTTTGCAAACAAATACTTCCCAGGCCATTCTTTAAAACTATCCTTAGATTCATTTCTGAGCACCTAGCCCCATTTGTCCCATAGATGATCCATGATCTAATAATGGCCAATACAGAGCTTTGTGGGTATGGTGTCCAGAGGCAGCGAGAGAAGAATCAAGGTGAGGAAAGGGAAGAAACGGTGCACCTCAGTAGGACTCAATTGCCCAACAGAGATTCCATGCTGGTTCGAGAAAACTTCAACAGTACATGGCAGAATGAGAAATATTAGAACAATGAAGTGAGATTTTCTTTAAAGTTAACTATTCAATGTAAAAAAAATACTCCTTTATCCTTCTTAAGAAAATATATAAAAATGTTTTTACATGTAGACACTAATTTTACATAATTTTACACACATGATTCTTTAAGGTAAAATTTAGAGAGAGTATTTTCTTTTACTTTTTGTGATAGTTAAGGCTTCTTTGAATTTACAAAACCCTGGTGATAGCAGATTGTGGTAGGCATTTTGATTGCTTATTTATTAATGTCCTAATGTGGTAAAATAAAAGTTAGTAACCTTATGTCCATTCTCCAAATTCTTTTAGAATGTTTGCTTATACCTCAAATCTCAACATCTGGGAACCCCTAGTGTTGGTGAATACCCCATGGACCAAGTTTTGGTGGCAGGAGGTCAAATTTTCCCAGGTCTCATATTCTGAGCCCCTGTGGGAGGAAACAGAAAACCACTGAAAGAAGGGGGGGATCTACACCCACATAGAAATCAGCTGTCATCTGGAGGGTCTTCCTGATCCTGCCAGAATGTGCCTGAGCTCAGGGGTCTAAGGCTAGAATGCAAGAGGACTTCCCTGCAGCCTTTCTGTAATTTATCACATATAAACATGCACTCAAACTCAGCATAATATTGATTAGTTACATCTCTTGATAAATTTTACCTTCTTTTAAATGAGGGGTTTTTTTTTAAGGTTGTTCTGGGCTTTATGTTTGGATTCTTAATTAGAGATTGTAGACATTCCTTTATTTGAATGGTGTATTTTAAAATATGAAACACTAATGAAACTTTATATATGAATAAAAAGGTCAAGCTTGCATAAGTAGTTTGATGCAAAATTTTCTTGCTTACATGCAAGGATCCCACTTTTTCACCAGTTTCCACTAAGTTTAGTCATCCAATTTCTTTTCATTAAGTGGAATCCTTTATATTCTGTTCCTTTAACCCGCTCAATTGTACTGTTATTTGCTCATATAACTGTGCCTTGCATTTACTACTGGGAATTGGTTTGTAGTATGGTAGTGCGCCCCCTAGAGTGTGCGTTAGTTCCAACCAGCATTTGTCAAGGTCCATTTCTGTAGAAGCACAACTTTTCCACAGAGAGTGTCACTGCATATTTGCAGTGGAGAATATTTCCACCTCCAAAATGGGGCTGAAGTCTCCATACTCAGTAAACTCCCATTCTCCCTGGAAATGCAGTGATTTCCATTTGGTACTCAGACCATGGTCAGACCAAGAGGCTTGATTTTTCTTTTGGAAAATATGGCCATTGTGATACAAACCCACTTAGTAAAATTTAAAAGTAATAATGAAACTGTGTTTGATTGTTATGAAAACTGCTTTAACCTTAGGTTAAGACAAATGACAGCACAGTACTGCATATCATTTGTGACTTCCTCTGGAGAGACCAGTTTTGCCCCTTGATTTTAAGTCTAATTGTTCATTTCTAAGTTTCCATAACCAAGTTTGGTCAGAACCCTAATTGTAAAATAGTTCTCAAAATGCCTTCTTTTCTTTTCCTTGAGCCCTTAGGCAACCTTCTGCGGGGTTGGTCTTACCAGTGTAAAGTCTCAGGAACCTTGAAGCAGGCCTGAAATAAAATGGGAGCACAGCTAAAATTTGTTTGGGAAGGGTTCCTGTACTCTCATCCCTCTCATGCATCATTTCTCACTCCCTTTGCCCTCCTTTATGCTACTCCTTTATTTTTGAAGAGGAAATAAATGCACACACTGAAAAAATTTTCAAACAGTAAAAAAGGGTACAGAGTGACAAATAATCTTCCTCCCTTCCCTGTCTTTAGTTCCTCCACCCTGGACTGTTACCAGTTTTCTATGTATTTTAATAGTCCATACTATCTGTATACAAGTATACACAGGTACACAATACACTCATAAGTGAATACACCTTTTTCCTTATAAAACAGTGATATACTCTATACATTGTTCTTCATCTTGCTTTTTCCCTTTAAAAATATATCTTGGAAATGAGGTCACATCAGTACACATCTGCCTCATTTATTTGAGCAGAATATTCCTTGTGTAGTATACTATAATTGACTTAGAGGGTAGAGGGTCCCTATTGTGATTATTTAAATTGTTCCTAGTTCTTTTCTGCACACATATACATGAACACACAATAGCTGCATTCAACATCATGATATATATATTTTTATATATAAATATAGCTATATTCATAGGAAAAATTTCTAGAAGTAAAATTGCATGGTCAAACGGAAAGTCCATTTAAAATTTTCATGCATATTGCCAAATCGTTCTGTAATAGGATAGCTTCATAATAAATTGCTACTGATAATGTTTGAGAATGCCTGTTTCTCATACCCTAGGAATGAATAGTAATATCAAACTTTTTGATCTTTGTTAATCTGATAGGTAAACACTGATATCCCAATGAAGTTTTAATTTGCATCTTTTCAGATATTTAAAATTCACTTGTGTTTCTTTTTTCTCTCACTTTCTGTGAATGTGTTTATTTTTCATTTGGGTTGTTGGTCATTTCATAATGATGTGTTAGAACTCTATTATTTATTAAGAAAATTATTTTTGTATATCAGGTGGGAGGCAAACTATATTTTTCCAGAAATGTGTAGTTTTTATGCAGTCAAATATGTCAGGCTTTGGAGTTTGTATCATGCTTTGAAAGCCCTCCTACATTATTTTTTTAAATCACAAATTTTCATCTAAACTTTTAGATTTCATTGTTTTACATTTAAGTTCTCCATCCCTCTGGAATATTTTTCTGGTGTAGTGAGTGCATTCCTCTCTTTTTCTTAGACGAAAAAGAATATTACCAATTGTGGCAGCACAGGGTCAGGGAAATAGAGACACAGAGCCAAGTGGACTAGCTACCATCAATAAACAGTCTTCGCTGCCCCACGGATGCATCAAATGAATGGCATGTTGATAGAACGATGCTGTGGGCTCCTCAATGCCAGTGACCATGGGTGGGCCTTCTCCTTGCTTTGGATCTCTTGGGACATGGGTTCAGAGTCCCACAGACCTGAGAACAAAACTCTGCTTTATCCTTGTGAATTGTGAAGCTTTGGACAAGTTATTTTATCGCAGCTGCAGTTTCTGCATCTGTGAAAGTGAAGATACCAGTTCCTACACATCAAAGCTATTGTGAAGGTTAAGAAAGAAAAGGTGTACGGTGTTGCCCAATGGCACAGTACGCAGCATCTAAAAGCTGCCCAATAGATATGAATTTAATCCTTCTTTTCCTTTGGGTTATTTTTTTATTTAACTTTGACTTTTTCTTTTATAAATAGAAGTCAACCATAGCCATAAATCATGGTCCCTAGCTTCTCATTTGGACCTCCTTCTTCACAACTCAACCCTGCTCCCATGCTTTTCTGGGACTTGAGGCCCTCTACACTAAACACATCAGAACTCACTGTGGACCACGTGCACTTTCACATAAACTTAGCCTGGAATTCTATCTGGATCCCTCCAACTTCCAGACTTGCTTATCTCTAAGATCATGTACTTTCTTCCTGATCATTTCCCTGACTCCAGCCTTGCCCTCTCTTCTAGATCCATGCTAGAGCCTGCTGCTAAATTGCTAGATTCTACTTCCAGAAAAAAATCCAATCACATTCCCTATTTAAAAAATATATATGTATTTTAAAATGTATATATATATATATATTTTTAAATTTATATATATTAAAATGTATGTGTATGTGTGTGTGTGTGTGTGTGTGTGTGTGTGTGTGTGTGTGTGTGTGTGTGTATAAAATCCAGTGGCTCTAGATGACTGGCAAAGCTCACCACGAGCTCACTCTTGCTATTGTCTGGAGTCTCCCCATTGGGTGCTAGTAAATTTCCTGACACCCTCTTCTTTTCCACACCCCTGTGGCTTTTCCCTTGCTGTTCCTTCATCTCATCCCAGAATGCTCTCTCCACTTTTTTTTTTTAACCTGGAAACTATTCCCTATATCTTGAGGACACTTCCTCCTCCTCCCTTCTCTCTGTGAGTTTACACACCTCTCCCCCTTACCTGTGTCACGACTGTCTTTATCTGGGCCTCTACCCAAGGAGAGTAGCTTTGAGTTACCACTTGGCTTTGTACACTCATCGATTACAACACTTACCATGTGACACCTCCATTATCCTCACACAGTGTTAAATTATGCATGTCCACGGGTCTGGTTTTCCATAGACTGTGAGTTCCTAGCAGTTGAGGGCTACAGCACTATTTGTTCCTAGCACATTGCCTAGTACATAGGACAGTCTCAAAATGATTTGTTAAATATGAATTATTAATTGGTCAATATCCAGACATTTTGGGGGCCTCTAGAGAAGCAATAATTGAGTTAGGATTTCCAGGCCTTGGAACATGTCATTTTCAACTAACACTAACATAGCTCAAGGAAGAGCTTCCATTTTTGTTTTATATTGTTAGCATTTCATCTGTTATTTGGTATTTTACATTAGCCTATTATAAAACATTAGCTAATGAATCAGAATTGTACTTAGATAAGAGCGTAAATGCTTTTTAAAAAAAAAAACAGAGTATGATCTGTCAAAGTGGGATACAATAAAGCTGTTTTGTTTTGTTCGTTTGTTGATTTTTGCATTATACAGATATGAAAATTATAGCTTGACATCGCTTTGGCCAACATTATATATTTATATTTTACTGTGAGATGTCATTTTCATGAGACTGATTTGTGGTTATCAACTTGGAAATAAAGTATCAGAAACATTGGTTACAATCCAAGAAACTATATTCGTCTAATTTAATTTTTATAATCCAGAATGTATTTAAGAGTAACAACACTGCTAACCATGTGTAAAATCTTGGCTGTTATTGAATTAGTTTCATAATCTATGGGAACAGCAAGCAAAAAAATTTTAAGCTCTTCTACATACTCTGGAAAGCAACTGGAAGAGAATATGAGACTTAATTCTGATGATCTATGGATTTCGCATGTTCAGGATGGTACAAATTAAGGAAATTTGGTTGCTGGTGTTTATAGTAATGAAAAGTTAGGAGACTTTATTTATACATATGTGATCCTAAAATTTCCAGTGATAGACAAAGACACTTTTTTTTTGGAAACTCTAGGAGAGATTGTAGCTCAGTCTTCTCTTGGAGATTTTTCTCTCTTTTGAACAAGTGCCGTACTTTGAGAAAGAAATACAAGAAGTGAGAAGGAAGGATCCCCACCTGGGCTGCCCAGCCAGCTGAGGCAACCAGTTGTGCGTTCAGTGAGTTGATGCATCACAGCTCCATCAGATCCAGATCTATAAGCAAGATTCACATGATGATATCCAAGGACCACAATTTCAAAACTAAATTTTTTTGAGGTAAACTCAGATTACATTTTAGAATATGTTTATGGCCACTGATAGTGTAAGAACTAGGCACAAGAGCCAGTGAGAATGCTATTGCAGTGTGACAGAGTTGATAGGCAAGTAAAAATTAGTATCTTAAATTACTATTATTGTCACCGTTATTGGCTCATTTTTTGCTTTTGCTACCAATTTCGGTATATCTAACATAATTTACATGACATTTAGATGCACAGAAATTATTCAGATTGTTTTTTCTGCCTTAAGGGATCAAATGCCTCCTCTAGAAATAAAGTTTCATTATAATAAGTGAGAAAAGTTGGAAGGAAATTATCATCTGGAGACACCAAAGTTGGTGGTGTGTGGGGAGAGGAAGTTGCTGTTTTGAAGCATAGGGGCTTGGTGGCTTTAGAGTATTTCTAACCTTAGAAAGATTAGATTATTCCTTATTGGAGCTGGAGTACTAAATATGTCAAACTTGTTTTTCACTTTCTTTCTTCTCCACTTTCTTCTTTTGCCTTGTCTTTGTCTTTCTTTCCCTTAGTCCTCCTTTTTTCTTATTCCCTCACCCTTCCTTCTGTTTTATTTTCCTGTTCTCACTCTTCTCCCCCCACCCCCTGGGAGCCTAGGGACACCAGTGGACACTGCCTTCTTCAATAATAAAGTCCCCTTTGCAGAGCCATAGCACATCCAGTAATGGGTGATGCCCTGGGGCATGCCACATGTCTTGTGGCATGTACACTTGGTACATGCGTGGTCATTGGCACTTTTCACCCTATTCTAGAAGCTGCTAGGACAGCAAGTGAGTGTAAAGAGCACAGCTTAAGAATTAGACAGATCTGAATTCAAACTCTACCCTCTCCATTTAGTGTTTGCCACTAGTAATCTTAGGCAAGCTACTCAACCTCATGCATGAAAGAGGGGACAGTAATGTCTACCTCAAATGATTCTTGTGAGAATTAAATACAGTGAGTACCTAGCATTTAATGTTTTATGGGTCCGGTAATACTAGTTTTCTTCCTTTACCCTGTTCCACATTCAAGTGTTTCTCTGTTCCAAACAATGTTCAGTTAAACTAACAGCGGATCCTATTCTTAGGAAGTTTATAATCTGGCTGGGAAGATGACATGTATGTCAGCAGTGATGGCACAAGCCACTAGGTGATATGGGCCACTGCCTCCAGACGTGAGGGAAGATCCACCTCTCTATTTCCCTTTCCTCACTGCCTGCCCCCCAAGATGGGAATCGCAAATCTGATTGATCTAGTTCTAGGACACGTGAACAGGGTCAATTCTGGTAGTTCGTTAGTGAGCAGGATCATTGTGTGTTCAAAGGTTTGCAAATGGGCACAAACTCTCTTTTAGGCTGACAAACAATAGTCCAATTTCACTTGCGAAGCCACTCATCTTATACTTTTGTTGGCATTTCATTTTCATTTCATTAAGCCTTCCAGAGTGTGGTAAATTTCAGGTTTAAGCTTAAAGAAGACCCTTTAGATCTTTCTCCTGACCATGTCCCAGCTGCCAGTCCCTGTGATTCCTCTCTGGGTCTGCCAGTGAACTCCCAGCTAGCAGTGGAGTGAACAGTCATCTCATTGCTCATCTTCGTAAGTCCTTGTCCTGTGCTATACTTCCCTTGGCACCTCATGGGGTCACAGGGATGGGAGGAGAACAGGACTGGGCACTCCTGAGTCACCACAATACCACCAAAACTTCTAACACATGTCTTTAAGAAGATTTAGTCAAAATATAGAGAAATTGTCAGAAGAGGAAAATTATTCCCAGCAAAAGCATGATGATAAGTGGGGAGGCAGCTCAGATTAGAAAGGGTGGGGAGGAACCTGGCCTAGACTCATTTATTTCTCCTAATAAGTCTGTAGCAACAGGGTTTATTCCAAGTACACTATGACCTAATTGGGGCCCAAGATAATAGTAATAACACCTTTCCTCCAATTATTTAAACACCTGCTAAGTGCAAATTGCTGATTTTTACAATAACCCCAAATGGTGACTATTATTCTGTTTTATAGAAGAGGAGTTGAGGCTCAGAGAGGTGATGCATCTGCCCAAAGCCTCATAAGTAATAAGTGACAGGGACATGATTTGATCTTCAGATATGTGGCTCCAGTGCCTGTGGTATCGTGGCCTCTCCCTACAGCTTTACCTACATCGATCCAGCGAAAGACCAGCCTGTTTTAGTTGCAGTAACACCTGCGTCCATTGTCTACTGACCATCTACTCAGACAGGCAGCAAGCCGTATGCTACTGAGTGCCCCAAGTAGTAATCACAGACTTGCCCCAGTGTGGTGCTTTCTCCTGCCTTCGTACCCATGACCTTGATGGAGGGTAGAAAGCTCACAGGCAACCCAGGGACAGCAAGCTTCTCTCCTCGTTTCATGACCACGTGTCCTCCCTCTGTGTGGGGCCCTGGAAAAAGGTGACGCTGCTTCATTCCTGCCTTTTCTGCTATCTAGTGAGATGAGGGATTCTCCTTGCAAGTGTCTGTGTCTCCATTCTCTCATTTGTGATGGTAGATATTACTATCTACTCGACTTCTCTCTTGAGGTTATTATAAACATCAAGTATGATTATGGAGGTTGAAACAATTTCTGAAGGTAAAGTTCTGTGTATTATCATGATTTGTATCAAAAAAAAATGTGGGAGGCATTATTTCTCAATATTGGTAACAGAAGCATTTCTGAGGGATCTGAAAAAGAATCATACCTATCATGTTGACTGAATATCAGCTCACCTCCACAATATCCTTCACATGGGCCCAGCGGACAAGTCCATTTAAACTAGCTCAAGTAAAAGGAAAAATCCCAGTGGAAACTGATTTCCGAACAAGCTAAAAACATTTAAATCCCTGAAGTTCTCAGCAATGATTCAAGATTTCTTCGGAAAGAGAGAAAAAGTGTTCTGTTAAATACCAGCCCCCATGGTCCCTCTTTCAGAGTATGGGAAGCTTTGAACACCACCACAGTCCACCATCCCCTATGACAAGCTCCTTTCCTGAGAGTTCCAGGTACCTCCTTCCCATTTCCAGTTAGTACGTCCTCCCTGCCACCTCATTGGACAAGGCTATCTAAAATAAACAGCTGATGCAGGGGCTCTGCAGTCAGACTTACCACCTGCATCTTCAGTGGGCCTGCAGTGATCTCAACTAATGGGCCAGGTCAGTGAGTGTGAGCAGAGGGAATGGGTTTTACAGTTTGGGTGCTGGCCCAGATCTTTATTACTCTTTCTTTATGGGCTATCTTTGCTGCCAAGATAGCAGGATAGTTCGCTTTTGTTATTGTCATCGTATGACAGAGTATTAGCCTTCCCTAACACTGCCGAGGTCTCCCTCCCCCCAAATTAAGGTGCATGATAGAGAAGCCTTGGTTTTTTAATCAAATGATTGTCAATGAAAAGAGACATTCCCTTTATGCAATACACTGGTCTGGAAAATGAATCATGTTTTTACAGTAAATGTAATCAGTCAAAATGCACTTCTAGATTCAACAACTCTGTAAGAAATCTGAAAAAAAATTTTTGTAATGTAAAGTCTCTATCCATTTATAGGTATATATTTGTAGATATACATGTCAGCTGCTTTTAGAGTAATATACCTACATTCATGGATAATTCACAGGGTTGAAATCTGGTAGAAAGTTGTCAACTCTCAAAGAAGGAAACTTACAAAATCAAAATCAGATCTAGACAATAGATTAAGCACTATTCAGGCACATAAGCCCATCAGACTGCGCACTAAGTTTGGGGTGAGTACCAAGAAAAAGCTATGGCAGTAAGCTCAGTTCTCACCACCTTAACCTACTGACTTTCTCTGAATTTGTACTACAATTAAAACCTGCCCCATGTCATTGAGGATCAATTTATATGCTGCCATACCTTCCAATCCTTTTACATGTGTTGTTCTCACAGCGCAACCAGTCCTTAAGCTTTGTCAGGATGAGACTGTGCTTTATCTTCTCTGTGGCCTATCTTAAAATGCCGCAAAGTGCTGCATCTACAGACTATGTGTAATAAAACTTATTTTTTTTTCTGCTGCAGAGAAATGTAATCCAGTGATTCTCAAATGCTTTGATCATAACCATAGAAAAATACATTTTCCTTTGTAATCCATGCATGTACACACATACCATAAACCAAAGTTTCACAAAACAAAATTTATTCTTACATAGGGGATGGACTCTATTTTCTGTTCTATTCCACTTCGTGCTTTTTTATCCTGGTTAAAAATACAGAATGTGACCTTTAAAATAGATTTTATGACAGAGTAATGGGTCACAACCATCAACTTTCTAGCGTATGTAGGGAAAGTTTTATCCCATGCCCACAGCAGAGCCACCCCGCCCCCATCCCCAGCAGGAGGGAAGTCTAGGGGTCTGGGCATCCAGGTTCGGTTTTCTTCAAGATATTCTCGCCACCCTGAGGTGCACAAGGAGCGTTCCTCTTGATCACATGGATGGAAGCCATGGAGTCAGATACATAGAGTTTTTTCCCCAAAGACAAATCATGAATTATTAGAGTCGGTGAGATTTGCATAGATGTTGAGGAAGAAATTTTTTAAATGAAACCTAATCTGCACAGACCCCTTCATTATTAAAAAAGATCGCGTTGGCCTCCCTATCTCCACTGCCTCACTCAAACTATACCTTCCAGGTTGCGAACTTAGATCTTTCTGCATATAATGGGCTCCAACTACAGAGCTCCCTGCCATAGCTTTAAAACATCTTCTTTAAACTTTAACATACACATGAACCACCTGAGGATTCTTGTTAAAATGTGGTTGCTGGTTCAGTATGTCTGGGGAGGGGCCCAGACTCTGCATTCCTAGTAAGCTCCCAGATGCTGCTGGTCTACCCAGTCTGTAGGTAGATCAGAACAGCTTCTGGTTACAGACCCCCTACATGATGGGTATAAGCAGGTGAGGAGCCATGTAGGAGTTTACGATGATCCCACAAAGTCTTCCCAGATACCTGGGGTAAGAGGGGAGGGTGCAGCCAGCTTCCCTTGTTACAGAGAAGCTTTGTCCAGCAAATCAGCCTCGCAGGTCAGGGTCTTTTCGGTGCCCTCAGCTTGTGGGAGAAAGGGCAAGGGCAAGGGAAAAGCACCAGGTGGTTCTTGCCCTAGGTGAGCCCTGCCCTCCTTGGTTCCCCTTGGCTGACTGACTTCGATGCTGGTTCTGACAGCATCAAAATCACTGTGGCTTGGGCATGAGCATCTTTAGGATAGAAGAATTTAATAAGCCCAGGGAACAATCACCAGTGACTACACAGAAAGGCTATTTATTTATAGTAACACCATAACAGCTAATTTCCTTAAGTATATAAATCAAGAAATACCAAGAAGTCAAAGAAAACAAAGAACTTCTAAGTGAAAAAATGTATACTGTCTTTTCTTACTGGAGTATGAAGATTTGTTTTGACATGTTCAGCTTCTTGATATTTTTAACAGTTAATGCCCTGGCCAAGATACTACATTATTACTTTCTTACTCAATAATTTGCTCGTACCTTAATGCCTTGAATCCATCTGATCTTTGATCATCAATCAGACTCCTCTTCCCAGAATGGCTTGAAGACATCCACTCAAAACTCCTTTTTTATTAGAAAAATCCATATCATTGTCATGTGAGTTTAGCTCTTTCTGGTTAATTTCTTAAAGAGATCATGTATTTGAACCACAAATAATATTAGAATCATAAGGAAAAGAATCATTTCCCTTAACAAAATCAAACTCTGCACTCTAAGGTTGGAAATGGGGGGGATGTCCAACTTATAAAGAGGACTGCTCAAATTCCCCGCTGTAATTCTTTGTCCTCTGCTTCCCTGCCTAGAGACACTTTCTCCCTCTGGAAGATTTCACTAGCAGCCATGGACCGCCCAACCCTACAGGCAAGTCTCAGATGCTTGGTGTTCCCTCTTAACGTTCTTGCCCCTTGTGTAACCACAGGTATCCCTGCAACTGGCTTAGCAACACAGGCGACAAGATGGGAATATTTAAACAAGTCTTTACTGAAGACCAGGGCAGTGAATTTCTATTGGAGGGCTCATTTAATATCAGATAACAGGGCCCTAATTCCAAAGATTCTGATTTAGTATATCTGGGATAATTCTGGGTGATTCTAATCTGATTCATGGACTATGCTTTGAGAAATACTGGCTTAGAGAAAAAAAAAATCAAAATGAAAGAAACAAACAGAGAATAATGTACAGTGAAATAGGATCATGTTGCAAGTTTATGCTCTGAGGCTCCGAGAGCCCATCATGGCCTATCTCCAGATCTGGCCCTCTGTTCTCTAATTCTAGACCCAAAGTATGAGTTCCAGAACAGAGAGGCCTGCCTACTGCTTCCTGTTCAAGAGTAGTTGACCATGTTCTGAGACCTGGCCTCTTCCTTTGATAATTGACAATAATACCCTCGATTCCTTAAAAGATCCTCCCTCCACCAGAAGTGTATCCCATTATTCCATTGAGTCAAAAGGACAATCACATTTGAATCCAACACAATATGCCTAATACCTGTTCAAGAAAGAAACAGAAATACAGTGTCAACTAATGGGGATGGTGGTGTGCCATGGGTCATTAAAGGATAAATAAAACTTACAAGATCACACGACTATTGAATATTAAACAAAAAGCTGTTTTGGGTTTGAATTTTTGCTTCCCCCACCTTATTTTGCTGGTTCCCTTCAACACTCTTCATCCTCTATGGTGAAATGGAAAATCTACCTCTTGGGCACCCCTTCCTCCCAGAGCTCACATTCTAAGTAGACTAAACAAACTAAAATCAAATCGTTCCTAGGCAGTCCCCCAATAATAAATAATAAACTGCCTAAAATCTTTTCTGAAATAAGAAGTGTAAATAAATAAATAGCATAATTTGGTTTATTCATTTGTACTGTGATTGCATGCTGTGTTCAGCAGGCAGTAGATTGGATTCAGAAGGCTTAGTAATTCTTTTTCTAGTGACAAGGGGAACAACTAATCACTACGTTAATAATGTTTGTTTGGAGGCTAAAGAAATGGATTGATGTTTTAGATAGAAATAAGTCTACCAGTTTTAAAGCTGCATTCTAATTTGATTACTTTTTTAATACGGTCCTTAAATCTCTAAGTTTATCATGTAATTGAAAATAAAGAAAATATTCTATCTTTGTTCATGTGTAATGTTTATACAAGGAAAATCTCAAGTTCACTGAAACTCAGGAATTTGAGATTATGAAACTTAAAAGCAGATGTGTGGATTTGTGGCCCGATATCTCCATTGTTAACACATTATATTATGGTCTATGAAGCAAAAATGTTTTAGTCTGAGCATGTTCCAGTCGAGATTCCTGGACTCAGGTAATGAAAACGCGGGAGTTGTATTGTTACATTTCTGCTGAAACAAACTCTGCTAGAAACAAGGTTGATGATCTAGCCCTCATGCTGGAACAGAGCTTTAGCCATTTAGTTGCTGAGCAGTGGGGCCAGATAGAGGGACAATGCAGCAGCCGGAACTGTGGTGGTTGGGGCACTTGGGGAGAGCTCGAGGCTGGAGCTCTTCACCAACTGATCTGGAAGGACGAGGTTGGAATATTCTCTACCAACCCTAATTTGAACAAAGAATAATAATCAATTCCAACCTCCCGATGAAAGAAGTGAAGGAAAAGAGAAAAGACAGAGAGAAGAAAAGGGAAGGGAGAATAAATCGATGAGGCTGTCTGGTGCTGTGCAATGCACCACAGCACTACCTGGGTTTAAACAGATCCAATTTGGCTAGGCCTAATTTTTGGAGCCATCTCATTGTTTTGAAGGAACAAATGGGAGGTGTGCAATTTTAAATTAAATTAATATTAGGCATTTACCCTACCTGAAGTAACAGCAATGTATTTGGGCCTGTCATGGTCTGAGACATACGTTTTCCATGTTCGAGTAGTTAATTATATGGTCTGGAGCAGTTATTAGCATAAGGCTCTTATAGCAAACACTAGAGCAAAAATAAAGCACATCAACTACCATTTAAGCTCCATATTTCATTATTTTTGAAATGGTAGGAGAGAAACTCAGAGGAAGAAGTATAATTTGTAGTGTATGAAGCTCTGATGTATGTGTAGTCTGTGATGAGTTATGGTCCCATTAAAGTCCATGAAGAAATAAATTAGCAGGAACATCATCTCTCCAGCTACACTTCACTAAGCGTGGTGCATGGTGGGAAAAGGCATAGAATTTGTAGTTGACCAAGATTTCAGCTCCAATCGTGACATTGTCTCATTAAATGCTTTACAATCAAAAGAAATCTTACTAAGCATCATTTTTTTTTCTAAAAAAAAAAACAAAACAGGTATAATAAACCTCACAGTTCGTGTGAGGATTCAATGAATCATATGTGTAAGTTATCTTATTCATAATAAGTGATCATCCAGTGCTAGCTATGATAATGATAAAAAATTAAGTAGTCAAATCTGAAGGTGTTTAGGAAAACTGCAGAAGTTGATTAATGTGATGAAACGTATGTTTTCTTCAGTCATAGCCCTTGTATCAATTCAGCAGATAAATTTTCAGCAGATGATTTTCAGACATTTTGCCTAACTATTCTGTTCTTCTCAGAAGGCTGCTGTCTTAAACTTATGAGTGATCAGAGTGGTGAAATGAACCCAGCTCTCTTCCTGAGATAACAGAGAGAGAGAGAGAGAGAGAGAGAGAGAGAGAGAGAGAGAGAGAGAGAGAATAACTTAAATGATATTTTCTTTTCAGAGTGCATGTGGCATAAATATTTTTAAAAAAATAATCTGAAGTAGAAAATATGTATTTATTAACATTTTACTCAGAAAGTTAAAAAATAACACAAATTTTAATAAATTTAAAAGACAATGAAAATATTTTAGTCCCAGGAGAAATGAGATCACAGATCTCATCCGACTTAGCTGAAAATGCATTTTCCAGCCCGGGAGCTGGCCATGACAGGCGAGTTGGAGCACTGTTTACTGCCGTTTGAGGGAAAGGACAGGGTCTTGGGCCTGAGCCCCCTGCAGGCTTCTTAAGACTCTGAGAAGACACCTCTTTCTGGATTTGTCACCGATGAGAATCAGTAGAATTGGGTTTGTTTGGTTCCATTTTATAAGATGCTCATCCACAAGTTAGCATATTATGTACAGAAATGTGTCCATTGTAACATTTCATTGCCTCTGTGAGAAGGTTAGTGGAAACAGCACTTAAAGAATCTGGAAATTTCCAGTCTTCAAGTCCTTTCACAGACTCACATAATATCAACCAATTGAGAGAGCTTCTCCACCCTTTCTGAGTGGTGTTTTTCTTCCAAACGTGATTTTCTAGCTCTTCAAAGTTGTGACCTTTACATTTTCTCACGATTCACATCTTTGTATACTTTAAACTAACTTGGTGCTTCTGTGAGATTTCCATGGGAAACTCTCAAAATGTGTGCAGTATGGGTGTGACAGGGCACAGTCAATGAAACCAGAAACAGAAGGATCAGTTAGAAGAATTCTAATCCATTCTTCATTCTTTTTTTTTTTTTTTTTTCATTTGGGAAGTACATATGGACCATTTACCCTACTAAGGACCAGACATTGTTCTAGACACTGGGGAGACAAGGAGAACAAGACACACAGGGCCCTGGTCTTCAAGATACAAGCAAGTAAAAAAGAAATGAACACATTAATAAAAGAATGTAAGGAGTGATAAGAGCTACAAAAGGAATAAAACAAAAGAAAGAAACCAGGGGCTGAGATAAAAAGACACGAGAGGAAACTTATTTTGTAAGATAGAGTGATCAGTGATCTTTGAAGCTGTGATATTTAAACAGAGGTCTAAAACTGAGGAGAGAGTTAAGAGAGTTAAGAGTGGAAGGGCATCTCAACAGTGGGAAGAGCATATGCGAAGGCCAGGAGTTAGGAAAGAACTTGACTTGAGAGTGTGACCTGGCAGGGTGCAGGAGAAGTAGAACAGAGAAAGGGCTATTACAGCAGTCCAGGCGAGAGATACGAGTAATCAGGTTAGGGTGGTGGAAGCAGAGATTCAGGGCAGTGGTTAGAGCTGAGACGTATGTTGGAGATGGAACCAGCATTCCTTGCTGGTGTTTTGGGCATGAGAGATTGAGAAACAGGGCTCTTCCTTGCTTTCTGGTTTGAGTCATTGGAAGGACAGTGGACTCATTTACTGAGTTGAGGATAAGGATTTGAGAAAAAATAAATGAGTTCTATTTTGGACATGTAATGTTTGAGAAATCTGTATGACAAGCAGAATTAGAAGACAGATAGCTACATACTTGTGTCTGAACTCAGAAGAGTGCTTGGATCAGAAGAAATAACTCTGAGAGTCATCAGCATAAATTCAGTATTGTTGTTGAAGTTATGCAAATGGATGTGATTCCTTACGAGGCGTATACCTAGGATGGTGCCTCCTCTGAGGCTTAAATATTAGTATTTGTGGAGAGTCCTTCCATTTCCTTGAATCTTCCAAACTCTCCTCTGGGCTAAACCAGGCCCCTGACTCTATCTCTCTATAATCTATCTATCTATCTATCTATCTATCTATCTATCCATCCATCCATCCATCTATCAATCATCTATTTATCTATTTAGTTTCAAGTATACAGTACATCGTTTAGACATTTATAGGTTTATGAAACCATCCCCCCAATTACTCTATCTTCTCTCTGCCTCTACGTCTAGCCATTACCTTGCTGCTGTTTGCATTCCCTATGCCATGCTCCCCATCCCTATGACCATCTATCAACTACTACTTTGTACTTCTTTAACCCTTCACTTCTTTCTCCCAGCCCCTCACTGCCCTTCCCTCTAAACCCCTGACTCTATTATGATGCTTCAACCTGAAGGTAGAATGACTTTTACTAGATGTTTTCAGCCTATACTAAATGGCTTTCTTGACCCATAATGAGTTCCATACAAGGTGTTTACTATTAAGATGTTGATGATATTGTTATTTCTATAACATCATAGGGCATAAACAGGCATCTGATAAGAAAGAATCCAGACTTAAGATCTGTTTTGTTTTGGCAAGCAAAATGATTTAAAATTTTAAATTTTACCATTTATACTAGACAAGCACCCATTCTGTAATGCATAATGTAGCCACAGTCTCCGTCACTCTCTGTTACATACCTGACTGATTTTCTCATTTTTGTTACCTACTCGGCCCCATGTAGGCAACAGATGAGTTTGCAGTCCCCTCATATGAACCTTATGGTGATAATGATGATGATGTCGATGACAATATGGCAAAAAATAGTGGTGAGAATGAGACTGCTTATGTGTATTGAGCACTCCATATGTCGGACATTGCTCTGAGCACTTTATATCTACTTACTCATCTAAGCCTCACAACAACCCAACAATCCTATACAATTGCTGATATTTTCCCCAGTTTACAGATGAGAGAACTGAGACAAAAGAAGGCCAATAACTTGTGCTTGGTCATGCAGCTCCTTAACTTTTAAACACTTGATTATACTACATTGACTAATAGAAATGGTAATCAGTTCTAGAGGCGTTATCTAATTTGTTCTTGTGAGGTTATTTGGGGGCAAGTGGAAGAAAAACAGAAGTAGAAAAGTCTTGCAGGAGTACATTTATGTCATGTTCCAGCCAATGGTGGAATTGCAACAGAAACTACTCTTCCTGTCTCTGGTCCAGCACCATATGGGACCCAACCCATTAAAATTCCCATTAACATTTCACAGGAAGTCAAAGTAAAATACCCTATTTCAACACTTGCTTGTTTCACAAGTGCCTTTTAATGAAGAAAAGATCATCAGTAGCATGGAGACAATTGTCGGTGACCTTTAGCCCACTATGTCGCCTTCAAATTCTCCAGCTTCTTGTCTTCATTTTTCTTTGATTTTTATTTCCTACTGAGTTATTTTCTCCTCTCTATAATTTCTTTGTCTCCTTATTATATACTAAGCCCTACTGATATTGGCTAAAATAATTTCTAAATTTTCTTCTTAGTTTAAGATAAGAATCATTCAGAATTTTGTTTATCTTTTCAAATTATTTTCAAAATTTTGAGCTCAGTGTTCTGTTTTACATTTATCAACATTCGGGTGCTTATCTTGTCATTTTTATATTATTGCTACTTGCGTCTGCAATCATTTTATTCTGAAAACCTTTAGTGGACAGAGACCATGTCAGGATAATTAAACTTTGATTCAGTGTTGAGCATACCTGACTGCAACTTTTGTTTGTTTGTTTGTTTTAAATAAGTGAGGTAAAATCTGAATTGATCAAAACAGATCAGTTATGAGAGGTGATTTTCTTCATGGGGAAAAATTCTTGGGAAAGGAATGTTCTTAATAAGTTTAGATTTTTGTTTATAGAGCATTTTACTTGGAAGGTTGAGTGAGGAAAATGAGAATTCTGAATTGCTTCATAGCCATAGCTTCCTGAAGATGAACAAGAAATAAAAATAAAGCCTTTTAGAAGTTAAGACGTAAGTCCATGAAGATACATGTGTTGATTCACCAAAATTTCCAGGGAAACATTATGTATGTAGTGCCAGAGACTATACATCACAAATTCTATGTAAAAATTCAGTAAGATCCGGTTGAATGAGAGAATTCCTACCATCTGCCCTGTCCCCGGCACTGGGGTAGGTGCGAGGGGAGGTGTCGACAGGTGTAGCCTCTGCCCTCACCAAGCTGGAGGGAGCCGGAGACAGAGACCCAGCAGCTGGAGCACTGGTGAAAGCTTCTGTGTGATATGCGCGGGTGCCAGAGAAGGCACTGAGTGAACGAACGGAATCAGACAAACATAATTGGATGGTGGTGTGGGGGAACAACTTATTTTTCAATTACCCAGAATGGAAAGGAAATGAAAACCCGAACTAAGTTGGAAGTTTTTGTAAGAAAAATCCCCGAAGTTTTTCAAGAAATCTCAGTGCAGACACAACAATGCTTTTGTTATTCTTCTCCCAGTTGGCAACAGAGCTCAGCTTGTGAGCTGGGGAAGGTAAGCCAAGAAAGCAAGCAGCATCCTTCTGAAAAAAGAGTCAGGACTAAGAGACAGTCTGTAATAAAGGAAGCTTCCACATTAGGGGAGTTCATGGGCTTCTAAGGAAGAGGCCACAGAGGTGATGGAGATGGGCATGAATAGATGCAGGCTTTCTGTCCTGCTGTAGGTAATGCAGCATCCACCTGATGCGAAGCAGTGTATCTCTAATTTAGCACTTCCTATCCTAGTGTTCACTGCCCCTTGGTTTCCTTTTACCTTTGAATCCTCATTTGGGGTTCAACTGGTAGTACAGACATCTGGACCACACAGAGAATTTCTTCCAGCTTGTTTAAACGTGGAAGGGCCTGGGGTAGCAGGTTATGGCAACCACTCCCCTCCTTCCATAGCTTCTCTAATCTGCCCTCCTGATACATGGGAGGCTCTGAGGTGGCTGGGTCTCACTCATCAACTGAGCTGTGTGAGGCCTGTGACATTCTTTTCTTCTCAGTATCTGAGATTAATTTTATTTCTTTTACCCTTCATTCCATTTGGTGTATAAAACAATCTCAGGCAATTTAGGGTCTCTCCCTGCTGGTCTTTGGGGGCTCTTCCTCTGTTCCCAGACCAGCATGGTGCTTGGGCTGGGCTGCCTTTGCTCGCATTCGGTCACCCGTCCTATCCACACAGGTCCTGTCCTGCCCGGTCCCACCCCGGGGGCCTCCTTGGGCTGTCAGCTGCTATCTCTAGGGTGCAGGCACATTCTGGGCTCCCAGCACTGCACTGGGGCCCTGAGAAGCCCCATGAGGCTGCTCAGGCCGATCTGCCCAGGGTTCCTACCAGCCATTTCGGCTCAAGTCTACAGTGAGAACCAAGGACTGGGCTGGGGGGACATTGCTGCCTCCCTGCCCTCTGATTCACTATCCCCGACCTATCTAGAGTATCGGCCAATAACGCCTCTCCTGAGGGCTCTTCTAGTTCTCTTTCTTCCCTCTTCAGAGACTTTTGTTGTTCACAAACCGAGGGGGTGTGAACTGTGCCTGATCACAGATTTTCCCAAAGCTCTTATTTGTGCCCGGAATCACTTCCCTTCTCCTCTGAAGTTGGATGTCTACCTTCTGTGGTGTCACAGCCACTCAGAGACCATGAATATTGCAGCTTCTCAAAGAAGTAGTCATGGGAGGGACAGGTGGTTGAAGGAACAGAAAATATAAGGGAAAGACACTTGAGTGAATATGTCATAATCTCATGTCCACACAGCTTTCACACAGTTGAAAAGGAGCTCAGAGTTTATGACCCCAAGTCCTGTACGAAGGTTAAATACCTTCCTACAGTATTTAACACTTTAGTGTCAGAAACCACACTTGACCCTGGGATGACTCTTTATTTGCTGGTGGTCTCTTCTTTACCAAGTCTCCTGGTAACATGCACACACCGGTCAGATAATGCCCTCAGGGTCACACTCAGCTGAACTGTTTATTCCACATTCCCTTGAAGCTCCCGGCTGCCTAGGCCCCAGGTGAGCAGCCTGAAAAGGAAAAACCTCCACCCACAGGAGAAAGGCTTTGGCCAGTCCTGGGCAGAGAAAGGTCACAGCCACGATGGCCCCTTCCTGCTGTCTACTCTGGTCTCTGAAAGCTTCTGCCTCAGGGTTTCTCCACAAGCACCTCACAACCTCAGGAGTAGGGTTAGCTACATGTCACCAAGCCCGGCTGTGGCTGTGGCTTTTGTGCGGATGGTCAGGCTGGGCTTCTCGGCTGGGGCAGCAGAGATGCCTGGGCTCACCCCAGCAGTCTAGGATGGATGAGCTGGCATTCCACACTCGCATGTTTGACAAGCTTCTGAGAGGATTCCAGCGCATACCTGAGGGGGAGAACTCCCTGTGAGTAGTTGTTAAGCTGTTCACCAAATGTAAAATGAATTAGAAGGGAAGATAAAATTTGTCAATTACTGACTATTCTTTAGGCGGTCAGCTATTAATTCTCAGCCTACTGTCAGCTTGAGTTTCTATTCTTTCACGATGCTTACCTTTTACCCTCTCTCTCCCTTTTTCTGTCCTTTCTCCTTCTCTTCTTTCTCTAACATTTATCGAGCTTCTGCTATGTGCCAGGCAGAATGCTAGATGCCTAACATACAAGGATGAATCAGACCCAGACCCTGGCCTCAAGGAGCTCTTAGACATGTGAATACATTGTAATTGTTGTAGGTTTTATTAGTTGTTTATTACTGTATAACAAATTACTCCAAAATTTAGTGGCTTAAAACCATATTGTATCTCATAGTTTCTGGGGATTAAGAATCCAGGTATGACTCAGCTGGGTCCCCTGGCTTGGGGAATCTCACAGGCTGACAGACAGGTGTTGGCCTGGGCAGTGTTCATCTCAAGGCTCAGCTAGGGGAAAATCCACTTCCTAACTACCTCATCTGACTGCTGGCAGGCTCCAACATATGATGGTTTCTGGCCAGCTGTTGGCCAGAGGCTCCCTCAGCTCCCTGTCACATGGGCTTCTCTGTGGATCAGCTCATGACATAGGGGCTGGCTTCCATTAGAGAGAGTAAGCAAGAGAACGAGAGAGGGAAGAAGGAAGCCACGGGTATTTTGTAAGCTAGTCTTGGAAGTGGTATCCCATCACTTTTGACGGATTCTGTTTGTCCAGCCCACACCCAAAGGGAGGGGATTATTGAGGTATGAATACTGGGAAGCAGGGGTCACTGGCAGATGTGAGAGACTGCCTACCATGGAGGTGTTGCATTAATGCCTTTTAAAACATTTACACCTCAAATCACCTGACCCAACCACAGTGAGTTAAAAACATCAATTGCCCCCTCTCCTTAAGATGCAGTGAGGAAGGCAAGTGAGGAAACTTAAGGAGCATTAGATGGAAAGCCCAGATAGAAAAAAGATGGTTCACTGTTCCTGTTTCCCAATTTTGCCAAAATTTACATCACAGTTTTTATCTCAGATGGAGAATAGAGATAACCTCACCAATTCTGTTTAACTAAGCGTAGCCTTCCCACCCAACGGAGAAAAAGACCAGTGCTAGGGAGGCTAGTGGAGACTATTCAACTGAATATTCAATATTCAATTCATATTCATCCCTATTTAGTTCCAGAAAACAAAGGCACTATAACTTGTGATGTATCTACTCTGACTCAGTATCTTTTGTATTCAAATTTCCAACCGGCAAAACCTGTGACCTTAAGAAGAATACCAGCTCACATGTAATATCCAAATGAAAGATTTCCATTCAAGAATCTAGCTTATGAGTCTAATTATTATTTGTTTATAGTGTCAAATGAGGGGAAGATTGAAGGCAGTCCAAACTGGCTGACTTGAGATGATTCATTTGAAATGAAGTCAATTGCTATCTCAGTGTCTGTTAGATGAATGTGTAGGGACTCATATTACATTATTAAAAGATTAATAATGGATTATACAAATGGATCCTGCAGTATAATTTAACATTCTTAGGAGTACAGCCTCATTTTTGCCATTATTTTTAAAGAAACATATGCAGAATGGAAACAACTAAATATTTTACACAGAGTGCAGAGTGTATCACCAAAGAATCTACTATTTTAATTCATATAAGTTGCTAGTATTGAAATGAGACTCACATCCTTAGATTCTAACTCAGTCTCATAAGCATTAATGCAGTGGCCCTTGAAAGCCCTCTGAGCAGTAGGTCCCAGAGGTTGAGACTGAGGTAAAGAAGATGTCCACTATGCCTGGCCAGCTTTGTCATTCATGTTCAGTGCTCCACTTGCCTTCTTGCAAAAACAATTAGCTCTGCATATGTTGACCTGCCTTAAAGGTCTTTGTTAATTAGAATACTGCAGCAAATTCATGGCAGTTATTTTTTTTCAGTACAAATATAAAATAAAATCATATTTACTCTATAACTCAAAACTTAGAATTTTATTGCTAATTTTTATCAATGGGTAAATTTGCATCCATAATAAAAATTCAGTTTGAGAACATTCCATATAATGGACATGTTGTTTGCTATTCACCGATAGTTACCTTTGGGGGTCTTGATTTTGAACCTTCAGAGCCTTGGTTGTTATATTACTATTTTATTATTCTAAAATATTTGGAAAATCACACTACAAAAAAAATGACCTCAAGTTAGAGATCAGTGAGGAAGAAAAACACAGAAACCTGTCTTAATACATCACTTTTAGAGGGGTGAACATAAGCATGAAAACTTTTCATTCTGCAAAACTAGTTTCCACAGGAGACACATCAGGTAAGTCTAAGGTAGTAACCACAAAAAATAACTTAAATTCTGCCTTCCTTTAAAAGATATGATAATTTCTTTAAGAACTCATTTATATTTAAGAACTCGTTTATATTACTCCTTTGACTCATATGACAATCGAGTCAAAGAAGGGCTGGATGACATCAGCAGTCAGATACTAATTAAGCCCAAGATCTTTGATTTTCACTTACTGCCTTTTATAAACACAGAAGACTCCTATTTTTCAAATTTAGAAAGTAAGCAACTCTCACAGCTCCCTTTCTCTTATGCAAATAATACAACAAAATGCAGCACAAGTCAAATCTGCAATTAACTTGAGGATTTAGCATCACTGGCTCCACAAAGTACACTTAGGGTTCTAAATAAATTTCCCTTACTGGCTGTACAAGTTTCTGCAGAAATGTCTTTTACCAGTTTAGAAAAGAAGGGTTAAAGAGTAATATTTCTATGGATTTTCCAAAAATTATTAAGTTCTACCGAGAAAGGACCAAGTTAGAGAAGGACTATGGTGTCAGCATTAGGTCCCAAGAAGAATTCCTCTATCTTATTGGGTCTGTTATCTCAAGTTACTACAGTAAGGAGTTCCTTAAACTGCCCACTCAGTTGGCAGAATGCCCTGGGTGTGTTGTGATGTAGTGGGTGTTTTATTTGAGTTGGTGAAGTGGAAGAAATAACAAAATCTCTATGGTCAAAGTCATGAAATACAAATGTATGTATGTATGTATGTACTCATTCTCTCTCTCTCTCTCTCTCTCTCTCTCTCTCTCTCTCTCTCTCACACACACACACACACACACACACACACACACACACACACACCCTTGTTCTGGTCTGAAGGGAGGCTCATGCTGCAATGAAATGGAACTTTCAAGTGGAGACACCACTAGAAAAGGAAGTCATAATATTTGAGCTATAGAGGGAAATAGTAATTATTTTTAATGAGACTAGTGGGTTCCTTTTCTAGTTTTCTGTATGACAGTGTAATATATCACAAACCTAGTAACTCTGCATTGTGTGTAGTACTAGATTCTTACTGTTTCCTCTTCTATGTCCCATTTCACTTATTAAAAGGTCATCAAAGCTTATTTGGTGCTCAGAATAC
Source organism: Eidolon dupreanum (assembly GCA_028627145.1). Taxonomy (NCBI): domain Eukaryota; kingdom Metazoa; phylum Chordata; class Mammalia; order Chiroptera; family Pteropodidae; genus Eidolon; species Eidolon dupreanum. The sequence goes on from CM053507.1 coordinate 18,933,505, forward strand.
TGTTTGACACTATTGAATTAATAAATTATAAGAAGTTTTAGAGCAGCACTTTCTAATAGAAATATAATGAAGCTACATATGTAATTTAAAATTTTCTAGTAGCCACATTAAAAAGTGTAAAAAGAAACTAGTGAAACTAATTTAATAATATATTTATTTAATCTACTATATCCATAATATTCCCATTTTGATATACATAGTAGATACAGATAGAGATAATTATCAATGAGATTTTTTACATTATATATACTAAATCTTCAAAGTCTGGTAAATATTTTAAACTTAAAACACACTCAATTTGAATGTTAAATTTTCATCAGAAACAGTTAATCCAAGTTTAGGTTTCATGACATTTACAGTTGAAAAAGTGGATTCACGTTCCCAAGTTGTTCTAGACATACCTAAAATAATTGTAGGTCAATTCTTAAATTTGAATTAATTAAGATGAAAGAATATTGAGAATACATTTTCTCCGTTGCACTAGCTCCATTTCAAATGAACAATAGCCGCGTGTGGCTCGTAGCTACCGTATCGGACAGCACGGGCCTGGAACAGTGAATCTTTTCATCCTTTGAGCCACCACGGATCTTCCTGGGGGATGGGTTTATTTGAAAGAATTAGAACTTTTGGCAAACTGAGGCTTGAGATTTTTTCTTGCTGATTCTACATTATCCTTTCACTTGAACCAACAACAAAGGGGAAAAAATTAAGGTCACGACATAATTTTGATTGGTTGTTTTTGCCCCTCCGTCAGCCAACAGCTGTCCAGAGTGATATAAGCTCCATCTCTCCCATGGGGCCTGCGGGCCAGGGAGGGGAGGAGATAGGACAGGAGGGATTGTTCTCTGGGCCCTGCAGAAAGAACAGCAGGGAAGTCCGAGCAGGAGCCCAGAGCAGGAGCCCAGAAGCTGAGACCCTCCCTGTTCACTGTTTTCTCACCTCCTGCCCTATCTTTCCTCTTGTTGCCTCCTGGTCACTGCAGAGCAGCTTGCAGCAACTTGGATCTCTGCAATTTCCTTGGGAGTTCCTTGGGAAATCTTAGCGGTTTTCCACACAAATCAGAAAACACTCCATATCGCTGCGGAAATCATTACAACCATTCTCCCTGCCCCTCCCCCCCACCCCGCCCCATTTTTCTTGAAAAGTGAGCTTGAGCTAAGTTGACTATTGGGGTCAGACTTCTAGCTCCCTCTCTTCCCACCTGTGTGGCCTTGGGCAAGAAAACATGGCTCAGTATCCCCATCGGTAAAACATAGTTTTGATGAAGTTAAAGCGAGATAGTCTTTAAATCGCCTCTTAGAAAGTACGGTGGATGAAAAGTCCTCAAGAAAAAATAGGGCTTATTATTATTGTTTTAGACTATGGACTCATAAAGTTTATAAACAAAGAACTGTATAAGCCCTACATGTAATATATGAGTATTTTAAGGGCAGCACAACTTATAGTGCTCAAAAAAGATAACGCTTGGTATGATTTGTCAAAAAGTATTTATTTTTAAGTAAACAAGTCTTGGGCTTATTTCACATGAATGTGTCATCACAGTCCTACTGTGAAGAAGAGTATACATCACCTGCACATCTCTTTCCAAAAATTGATTGTTTGAGTTATTCTGTTTCTATGCAGTACAAATGAATCCCCCCACCCCCTTGCAGGAGAAAAATACAAATTCTGTCAGCATTCACTCATCTGCTTTTATTTACGAACTTATGACTTTTTCCTTATTCTTTGCCTGTTCCTCCTCTCCTAAGCTCCCTCGCCAGCACCCAAGGTATCACAGGTTACAGGCTATAGCTTAGAAGGGACATCAGAGGCCAAGCTTTCATGATTCTAAGAGAATTTGTAATGACCTTACTTATACCTTGTCCATCCTCTCCCATAACCTATTGCCACTGATTTTTAAAGTGATTTCAAAAAGGTGAAACTCAGTGAATTAACAATGATTGCCTTCCAGCTCATCAGCTTAGATTAGTGGGTTCTTTTTGCCTTGGGATCCTAGGGGACAAAAACGAGCAAGGACACCAGGAAAACAAAGAACAATTTACTTTATAGCACCGAGGAAATGATCATTGTGGCGTGTGTATACCGTTGTGTGAATTCATGCCATCTGCAAATGATCGAATTAGAAGTTGCACATCACTGTATTATGCAATACGTAGAGTGTCATTATAGATTCTATTTTTGAGCAACATCCTGAGATACTTAATGAATATTTAGCTGTAATAAACTTTCTATAGGTTTGTCATGGTTCAAGAGAAATTGGGAATACTACCTTGAGGCAATGGTGGTATAGTAGAAAAAGCCTGGAAAATCCAAGTTAGTAATTCTATTCTTCCACATGCTGGTTGTGACCTTGAGCAAGTTCTTCTATACACATTGAAGGCTCAGTTTTTCTCATCTCTAAATGAGCATCAAAATAATTACACCCTGATGTTTGTGTGAGAATTAAACAAGATAACAAATGTGGTTTTCTAAGACTATTCTTAGCCTCAAGAATTTGATTGATATTAATTTTTTAATTATATAATTTTATTTAACCACATGAGGAAACGTTCATTATATATTGTTAAATGAAAATAGTATATTACCATATTATTCATGAGATAACCTAAAATTCGTAATTAGATATTCACATCATTGTATCTAGCCTGATTTTTTCTCTCAGGCTCTAGATTTGTAAGCAACTGCCCATTTGACACCTCTACTTGGATCTCAAACTTTACATATCTAAAATCAAACTCCTGATGTTATCCCGCCCCTACTCAACCTGCCTTTCAGTTAATAACTGTTAATTTCCTTTACCTATCAAGTCTTGAAGGTGAAAACTTTGGAATCATCCTTGACTCTTTTCTCTCCTCCCCTATATCTAATCTGTTAGCAAATCTTTTGGGCTTTTTGTTCTAAATAAACCCAAATTTCAGCAGTTCCTCAACTCCTCCACTACTACCTTCCAACCAAAGCTTTCGTCTCTGCCCTAGGTTACCGCCATGGCCTCCTATCTGGACTCACTGCTACCTGCTGCCCTTAAAAAAACACCCTACTTGCAACGCAGCAGCCAGAGGGATCCTTTGAAACACTGTCCTTTCATATCACTATCTATGCAGAACCCTCCAATGACTCCCCATCCACTCAGAGTCAGAGCCAAACCTCTTTCAATGGTCCAACAAAACCCTGCATGATCTGACACCCCCAACCCCCCCATACTTGCTGGGCCTCATCATTCTTTCCACCTCCGCTCACTCTGTTCTCGCCACCTGGGCCTCCTGGATGTTCCCCAAACAGACCAAGTCCATTGCTGCTCCAGTGCCTTTGGACTTGCATCTTCCTGCCTGCTCTCCCCACACATCCACGTGGCTGCCCTTTGAACAATTTCAGGTCCCATCTCAAATGGTGCCTTTTCAGTGAGGTCTTGTAGCTCTGTGTTCCAGATAGCCATCCTACCCCACCCCACACTCCTCATCCCCTTCTCTAATCCATGAAGCTCGTCACCATTTGACATTATCACAATGTGTGTTTCTGTGTGTATGTGTGTGCATAACATGTATGTGTGTATATATTTACATATACATATATGTGATTTGTTTATTTATTTGTTATCAGCCACTCTCCACTAGCACATAAGCTCCATGAGGGCAGGGAATCTGTTTATCACTGCTATAGCCTCACTGCCCAGTACAATGCTTGGCTCAGAGAAAGCTCTCAATAACTATTTTTGGAATAAGTGAATTATATATCTATACTCATTCAACAAATGTTACTGAGGCCCCATCTTGTGCTAAGCATTGTTCTAGGAACTTGAGATACCATAATAAATTAAATAGACAAAGATATTCTTCTTATGGATCCCTATCTATCTCTATCTATCTGTCTATCATCTATCTATCTATCTATCTATCTATCTATCTATCATATATCATCTATTTCTACATGTACATCTACATCTACATGTAAATCTACATATATTTATCTGTCTATCTACCCACCTATCAAAAACTGGAAAGTGTATAGTGATGAGATTATGAATGATTTTCCATATCTATATTCTTCCGTACTTTCTAAATTTTCTAAATTGACCTATGATTATTGTAATCAGAATCAACTATGCAGATAGAAAAGAGGAGTGAAGGAACACTTCGATGCAAAGGAAAGTTTTAACATCTATCCTATGTTCGTGTGAACTTGGTCAGACATTTGATAAGTATCGAACTGTTATATTCTTGCTGTTATTGAGGCAGTGAAGATTGCTCGAGACAAATTTCTTGGTTTTAATCTTTACTAGTTACATGATCTTAATCAAGCTCTCTCTGTAGCTCAGTTTCCTCGTCTAAAAATTGTAGATAATAATAGTATCTACTTCATAGGTTGATGTGAGGATTGAGTTAATACATGTAAAGTACTTGGAACAATGCAGTACAGTTCTGTAACTAATACTCAGTGTTAAGCATCACTACTTTTTTTTTTTGGCATTATGATTATCTTTATTATTGTTGAATGAAAGGTGGGGGGGGGGGGTAGATTCATTCTCCAGACCATTACATTTAATCATGCATGTACTGACTCCTAGACAAAATACTATTTACAATTTTACTCTCACACACAAATTTGAATAACTTATTTATAGTAAGGTCTTCTGTTGATAAATTCATCAGTAATTAAAAACCAGTTCTGAGAATAGGAGCAGTTTTCCCTGAAAGGCCAACTCAGTTTACAGAAATGTCTCAGATGTGGTCTGTGGAAGCTGATTTTCTGACCATTCAAATAGGGAGTCAGGATATTGCCTCCTAAGCTGCCACAGAATGAGCAGTGAAAATGAATTCATGTAATCGGCACTCTGATTTGAACACCTGGATTCCTGATGTGAAATTAATTATATTAACTAGAGAAGCAATTACATTGTCTCAGAAAAAATATTTAACTTAGCCCGGATCACATTTAAAATTAATAACACTCTCGTATATTAGGTAAATATATGTAACTCTCTGAAAAACTTATTTATATGCCATTGTTTGACAAGTGGTTATGCTTTATCAAGTTCAACCTGGAAGGTTTTAGTACTCTGAGTAGTTCTTTATTCGTTCATTTGTTTTTGCTTCTCTGTATGTCCAGCCAAAACAAATTACATTATTAATCAAAAATGTTTTCATTTAGCACTTTATCATACTCATTTATAAATGATCCAAGTAAATCCTATCAAGCATATTGCTTAATGCAAGAATAAGTGTTAAGACATCTGGGAATTCTGTACTTCAGTAGGAACATTTACAAGAAAACTACACAGAATGGTGAAGAATCTCAACATTAACCCATGTTCTCCAAGACTGAAGACTAGAATCCTTAAAGGCAAGACTCTGCAACTCCATTTCCATTTCGACAGCTAAACAGGTGACAAATTACAAATTTGATGTGGTAGATTAGGTGTACTTTGCTTATATAATAGTTGATATTTGAATACTTCTTATTTTCTCTTTATTTCACACAGTACTTAGCACTCCCTTAAAATCTGCACAAGGAAAACTCCATGCTTGCACAGTCCCTCTCTGAGCAGTTGAGATGTATGCGTGACGAATGAGGTATATTTGAACACCAGAGGAAAGTGCTTAGTTAGAGTTAAGCTCGGTCCGATTTCCATGTCAGGAATTCTCCCCTCGGGCCTCAGCTGAGCATGAAACCAAGTCCTGTGATGAATATCAAATGATCCTCAGCTCATGACAACATATATTAGAAATTAATCCAGAACAGGTGCCCCTCAGCACAGAAATAAGATGCCTCTCTGTGGATGAAAGCTGAACACAAATAAACTTGGCCATCTGAATGGGGAAAGAGGCAATATTCAAAAATCTGTTTCATTGACGTATCTTTATAGTTACTGTCAGGGAAGGAGTATCCAAAGAGAGACCATAGGATAGATGATGTCCAGGAAGGAGGTAAAATCAAAGCTAAACATTAAACAAAATTCATTAGTGGTGAAGATGAGATTGTACAATTCCAAAACAGTTACTTGTGGGACATGGAAAAGAAAGAGGAAATTCTGTATTTTTCTAGTGTTTGTTGTCCCAGAGACAGGAAGCTTGCCCCAAATCTAGGCTGTGTTGTAAATGAGTTAAGAGTAGGGCTTTGGACCAGTCAGTTTGCTGAACCTCTTGATTTCCCATTTATAAAATGGGAAAAATGGAGATGATGAAGACAATGATACCTACCTACTAGGGTGGCTGAGATGCTTAATTATGGACCTTGTGTAAGGCGCCTGGTACATGAACAGTGTTAGTAGCTGTTGGTTTCTATTCTCTGTATAGAGTAGAAAGGAGACAAATTATTGCAAGAGGCTCATCTCCCTCCTGACTTAAGGAAAATGCTAATTGCCACTAAACTTCCCTTAGCCCTGCAAAGTGTTAGGAGCATTATTAAGGCATTTAATCCCCCCAAATTCTCCCTTTCCAATAACACCTCTCTTAAGTTTGCTTCCCTTTCCAGAGTCTGCTGTTATGCACCTGCATTTTTCACGATTGTCATCATAGTGACTACATGCTTTCCTATTCAAATATTTTCATTTTCCTTTGTATCTAGGCTCTTGTTGGGCCATGTATTGTGCTCTTCTGTCTGCTGTGATTTGGGGAGGACCTTGGATCAGAGCTAAATCAAAGCATTTTGTCTGAAAGGACCTGAGCCTTTTCATCTTGAATTTCCACTCTGGATCACTCATTATCTTGGAAAGCATTTGGCCCCAGCTTCAGCCTTTCCAAAATGAATAAAAATAGACAAGTTCCCAACCTCCAAGAGTTCACAATCTCATACAATCCAAATGGATGGAGACCGGACATAACTCAGGCAAACAACTTTTGAAATTTTGCACAAATTAAATTGTTTGTGTACACTGGGAAAGTGCAAGAGGTGAACACACTTTGGGCTTAGTAGGGTGGGCTCACTGTTTAGAAAGTCTGGAACCAGAGGAAAAAGTATCTACATCTCAGCCTTTCTCTTGTCTCTCTATTGAACACATAGTATTTTTTTCTATACTCAGCCCTCAGACATAAAAGCTAATAAAAGGAAGAAGTTCTTGACCCTCAATAGTGAATTGAAATTATTATAACCAATGCACAAATATCATGGTATATGCAAAATGTATGCAATATGACATTTGCATGAGTTTTGAAGATGGAAAATTGCAAACATTCATGATCTTTTGAGATTATATGTCCCTCCTTTTCTCCCATCATGTTTAAAGCAAACGACAGATGAAAAGAACAAACTTTGAATAACTGAGCAGAAACTGAAAGTGTAGAAGGACGATGCTGGAGGGTAGTGAAGGGAGAAAATCTGGAACTGTATACTTAGTCACTGATTTGTTTTCTATCTCCTCTGCTGAAACAATAGGGATGCTGGTGGCCTTGTTCAAGGTTACCTATGTACCCCTAAGTGCCTATGAGAGGGCTGGTCCTTAGTAGGTGCTCAATAACATCTGTCGAAGAATAAGAAAGTAGAGAACAAAATCTCAACCTCCTGAGGCTGCAGGGTTGGTAAAGTTGGGTACGATGGCCCCCACTGGAATTGCAAGAACACCCATGGAGCATTCCGGCTCTCAGCAGCCATGATATCCTCTAAGGTCATTTGAGGGAGAACTTTGGCCCAGGAATTGAGATTTCCCAGTATCTCATTGCTTAAATTCACAGGAGTAACACGCCCACTTACTGCAAAGACTGCGTGCTGCATTGCCACCTGACTCCATGTTTAGAGCTATAATTTGGAACCATTACCCAGTTAGAAGGGGAATCCAGCATCTCTGCATCTTAACTTTCTTTTAATAATATTCGAATAGGGAAACTACTTTGCTGACTGTGACCTCTCTGGTGGTATATAGTATATGTCATTTTAAAGTCCTACTACATTTAAATTTAAACTACACAGCTCTCAAGAATAATATTTTTTAGGTACTGAGATTAAGCATATAGTAGCAGAAGGAAAAGAACTGGTCCCTGGAGTACTGCAGGAAACCTGCAAGAGAAGCAGAAAATCATAATTGTGTCATTGTGGCTAATGCAATACCTGAGCAGGTTGATTGGATTCTTGAATTTATATGGAAAAATTTTAGAGATTTCTGTAATTCATAGAAGTCCTTTGCATGAGCACTTAGTGTCTTTAATAAGTTCTCTCCCCAGTAAGTGGCATCTCAGAATCTTCTGACTACCTTAACAAGAATCCTTTATTTATAGAGAAAGCTGTCTGAAGAATATTAAAAAGCAACCCCCACCCCCCACCCCCAAAATCAATAATTCAAAACCTGTAGCTGGTGCTATTTTAGTGGCTAACAATTTTGAGCAGACTTTTCATTTTTCTTAACAAATCGCCGAGTGGAAATGTCTATAACAACAACCTTGAGAAGGCACGAGAGATGCCCAACGTTTAACCCCTCCTCTGCTGCTTTCAGCGTTGTTGTCTTGTGTGTGCTTGACTTTTTGCAGATACACCTAAGCTCTGATTGTGACACGAAAGCCTCTAGGACTTTTCACAGAAAAAATGGGATGGGAGAGAGGTAAGGTTGCCAAATGTAGCAAATAAAAACACAATTGGTCAGTTAAACTTGAACTCCAGGTAAATCAAGAATACTTTTTCAATGTGTCTTCTAGGCAGTACCCTGGACAAACTTATATTAAAAAATTTATCCATTGTTTGTCTGAAATTCAAATTTAACTGAACATCTTGTATTTTACCTGGTGACCCTGGGAAGGGTTTTCCTGGGTAGGGAGTTGTGCCCCTGAAAACTTAGTGAGTGCATCTGTACAGAAGGAAGACCTGGGGATCCACCCAAAGCCAGCTAGAGTACATGTCTTCAAATGAAAAACAATTCTACCCTTTGCTGTGCTGGTGGTGGTTGTTGTTTGGAGAGAGGCTCATCTTTGTTTGTTTATCTTTATTCAAGATAAAGCTTACCTAGAAGAGCAGCACAGTAGAGTAGAAAGGGCACCCACTTTGGCGCCAAAGTGCCTTGGATGTAATTCCAAGTCTGACATTTATTCACAATGTGACCTCAGACTAATTAATCTACGTTTGCTATTAGAGATGATAAATACCTATTCTGCACACCTCCTAAGCTGGAGTGAGACTTAAAAGGAAACATAAAGCTACTAACGCAATGCCCCATATACAAAACAGTGCTCATTGGGGCCCCATTTCCCACCATGATTTACTCCTTAGTAAAGGAAATGCTGAAATTATCACAGTCCCAAACTTCTTGGTAAAGCATCGATGGGTAGATTTTCTTGCTATAGATCTTTCTTGTTCGTTTCTTTATTTAATACAGTCATGTGTCACTTAATGAAGGGGATATGTTTGGAGAAATGCAATGTTAGGCAATTTCATTGTGTGAACATCATAGAGTGCACTTACACAAATCTAGATGGCACAGCCTACTACAACCCAGGCTGTATGGTATAGCTTATATTGCTCTTAGGCTACAAGCCTGTATAGCATAGTATTGTACTGAATACTCTAGGTAATTGTAATTCATTGTGCTACGACATTACGACGTCTGTGATGTCTCCAGTAATAGGATTTTTCAGCTCCATTATAATTTTATAGAACCACTATCACATGTGCACTCCTTCATTGAGGGAAACATCATTATGCAGTGCATGACTGTATTTTTATTGACATATAACTTCCATGTGGTAAAGGTCACAAATATTCCGTGCACAATCTGATAAATTTTTTCATATGTGCACAGTCATGGGACACAGGCACATCTCCCCAGAAGTTTCCCTCACCTCTTCCCAGTCAATACTACCTTCCCCAAGGCAACCACTATTCCCACTTCTATTATTATAATCACTATTGGCATAAATTAGTTTTCCCTATTCTTAAAGTTCATATAAATGAATGAAATCATACACAATGTTTACTTTTTGGTCTGGCCTCTTTCACATAATACTATATGTTTCAGATTCATTGATATTGTTGTGTGTATTGGAAATTTGATTTTTTTCATTCTAGTATAATATTCCATTGTACGCATATACTACATTTACTTATCCATTTTATTGTTGATGGATATTAGGGTTTTTTTGAATTATTATAAATAAAACCACCATGAACATTCTTGTACATATCTTTTCATTAGCATATGTATTCATTTCTCTTAGATGCACAGGAGTAGAATAGCTGGGTCATGGGATATCTATGTTCTCACTCTCTCCAACTCTAGGTGCATAGCTTGCATTGCATACTTGCAAATATTTTTTTTTAAGAGGGAGTGAGAGACAAAGTGAGTAAGGAAGGAACTGCTAACCTAGCTCCTTCAGCAGACCTCCGCATACATAGAGGTGAGCTTTAGATTAAGCTTTAGATTTACATGTTACTGCAGGAGAGGGCCTTGAACTTAGGGGAAGAGCTTCTTTAACACAGTTCAGAAAACAGAATCCATAGAAAAGTTTGGCCCTTATACACTAGCCACATATGAGTGATGCTGTCAATTTAATTTAAGTTTAAATAAATGTCATTTAGTTTAAAGAAAGAATGGTAGTTTCATGTTACCTAAAATTTATGTTCAAACCTTCACATTCATTTATCTTACATTCAATCATAACAGTATTTTTATCAATTGTCTAGTTGCTCCAACTGTCACATCATAGCAGATTGACTATTAAACATATAAAAATACTTCACAGACAAGTCAGATTTTAAAGGCCAAAGATACATTAAATGTCATTAATGTGGTTTCTATTTTGGAAAGAAATAAAATATACTGAACTTTATGAAAAATAAAGTTTTTATAAATAGGGACGATATAACTCCCTTGGGCAGTTTGTGCCTCTTGCTGCAATTTCCTGCTATAGGGCTAAAGTTCTCCCTCCTGTATTAGGAAAGTGAGTGTTGCTGCATTTTGGCACTAGCAAAAGATAACTTGACCTTGAGCTCAATCGCCACCTGCACTCATCCTCCTCAGATGTTAGGGCTACACCACACAGTTACGGGCATTCCACTGCTGAAGCTACTGAGGGAAGGAGACTTATGGGACAAGGTCAGGGAGAAGCAGAGTCCACCAAAACACGAGGTCTTTCAAATAAAACTCCAAAAATGTGGTGGAAAAGTACAATCATTTGTAAATTGTTGGGAAATGGATTATTTTGCCTAAAAATATTTTTAGCACTGAAATAATCAGTAATACCAAAAGCCCAGCACCAGGATTATAAGATTAAGCACCAAGTGGGCATATTTATAATGTCACAGGGAGTTGAATGGATGAGGGTTCTGGCATGGTTTTTGTTCATTCAAAACCCATCTAGCAGAAAACTAGTCCAGTTTCTGTACAGGACTGAGCCATGCCAATAGAAAGGGAAGAAATGTGATGCAGAAGAAACCAAAGGGTTGGTCCCTGATTTCTAGAACTGAGGCATTAAAGCCCTCCCTAAATTGTGCCTCTTCCAACCGACCCCTTTCAAGGGGTCATGGAAATTGATTAGAGAACAGTATGGCCTTTCCTGGGAAGCAGCAGGCTCGAGTTCAAGTCTCAGACTTGCCACTTACCAGCTCTATGACTTTACGAATATTTACCTCTTGAGCTTTAGATTCCTTCTTTGAAAAGAGTGGCATGGACAGTGGCCACCACAGGATCCTTCTGAGGAAAGTTCAATAAACATTGGTTCCTATGCCCTCCCTCACCCCAGCCCACCCTCATCCCCCATTCTATTTTTCTGCTCAGATACCCTGAGTAGATCAGTACATTGTTTCTTCCTCTTGAGATCATCTTGTATCCTGATACTGTTGTTTCACTTCCTGAGATGTGATTCTATTTAGAAAAAAAAATAGGATACTTCAGACGAGGGTCTACAGTAGGTTTTGAAAAAAAGAAACCAGGGGAAGTGAGGCTTAAATTAATTGCAATGTTAATAAATTTTAGTTAAAAAAAATTAAATCTGCTCCTTAGTTTTCACTGTATTTTGCACATAACAAATACCTAGCAGAGCCAATAGGTGGTGAAATGAATTGTAATGGTCAGTCTAACTCTGCATGCAAGGTAAGCAGAGCCCAAGCCCATTATCTGCACAAAAACTATCCTTAACAACCACCAGGCAATGAAACAAAGATGGCAAATATATAAATCTTTGCTTCTTAGAGAAAACTGAAAATGGTTTCAAACTAATTTTAGTGCAGCAAAATGTTGATAAAACCTAGGTTTTATTTTTTTCATTCAATAGCAAATGTTTATTGACCATCTTCCTCGGACCATGCATGAGGTTTAAGATAAATTACTTGCAGCATCCCTGTCCTGGAGGACCTCGCTGGCTTCCAGAAAACAAGAGACTTATGGTTATTTATTATAATAATAGAATGTGAAAAGCAAGAATACAACATCGGGGAACACAGAACAGAGAGCAATTTAGAGGAAAGGAATTTCTTCAAAGAAGAAAAAAAATGTCTGAGAAAGTAACACACTGAATGGCAGGATACTGGGTGGGTAAGAGCCTTAGATAAGATACTTAACTTCTCTATTTCTTGATAGACTCAGCTGTAAAATGAGGATAATAATATTGTTTACCTCCTAAGATTGTTGTCAGTATTAAATGAGTTAAAATAGTGGTTCGCAAACCACTACGTATCAGAATCACCTGGAGTTAAGTCTTAAACCAGACTACTATGAATCAAGAGTTTCTGATTCAGCAGATCTAAGGTGAGCCTCTAGAATTTGCCTTTCTAGCAAGCTCCCAGGTGATGCTGATGCTGCTAGACAGGGTGGTACACTTAGAGAACCAGAGTTAATATAAGTGAGGGGCTCAGAACAACTCCTGGCACATGGCAAACATTCAATAAGTGTAAACTACTATTTATGGGCTTTTGAGCTGGGTTCAAAAGCATGAGTAGGAGTTTGCCAGGTGGAGGAAGACACTCCAAGTACAGGGACTCTCTAATCCAAGAACACTCCAAGGACACGAGGCAAAAGAAACAGCACAAAGTTTCGAGGATAAATTAGAGATTAGGTGTAGCTGAAATATGGGTTAGGGAGTGCCAAGATGAGACTGAGAAAGGGTGTTAGAGGAGAACAATTTGTGAGTGCCTGTTTAAATCATGACTTAATAAGCCCCTTATGTCACAGTTCTCTCTCAGGTCTTATCTCTTACAAGATTCTGGCTACTGGAGGGCAGGCATGAGACCACACAGTGAGCATTTAATAAATGCTTGTGGGCTAAATGTATATTAACAGAAAAGGTAACATGCGAGTCAATTACAAAGAGCAGCCGCTGAGCAGGTAGCAATTTCCTAACTTGAAAAACTCAGGCAGAGCCCTGAGCTGCTTAGGCCTGACACAAGATTTAAAAGCAGCTGAGCAGCTGAAAACTGTCTCCTTTCATTATTTCATCCCAACAAAACAGAGAAAATCCACAAAGCAATTTCACCTCCTGAAAAACAATTACAACTGGGCAAGGAAAGAACACTACGAAAACCTTGGAAATTTCCTGAGAGTCAAGTTGTATGAAATCCAGCAGAATTAATTGCCCTTGTGGTAGCTGATCCTTAAATGGAGAGCTTAATCTCACTTTTATTTTCCATAAAGAATAATTTGGAGACGTTTTGAGACATGCAAGTCAAAGCCTCTTGGAGTTCAAGGGAGACCTCAGAGTTAAGAAGAAATTTACAAAAGCTAACGTGCTTTTGAATGTTTATAAAACACCCTGTAAGTTCACCCTCTTAACACATAATGTAAAACGTAAAATAATTGCTATCATGGATTAATAAAAGACTTTATGTTAAAAATTACACACTAAGTTTTGGAGATACGTCGTCAGGCTGTGTGATGAAGGTAAGTTATTCCGTCTGCCCTCTGTCTCTGAGACTGTGTGTGACCTCAGTAAGCAGAATGTCAGAGGTCCAAAGAGGAAGCCTGGACCCGATGGCCTTTCTGGCCCCGCTGTGACAGGCTTTGGCTAGCAAAATGAAAAGGAATTTAACATACCTCAGGTATTCATCAGGGGAGGGAGGTCTTAAAGAATTCTGTCTGATTTGTAGAAGCCGGCACTGGACGGGGTCCCTGGCTATGTCTGTCTTGTGTGAAAACTGAGTGGGTCATTGAAGGCCCAGAGGAAGGAAGCAGTTAAGAGGTGCCAAACGGCCTGCATTAGGCTCTCGGCTCTGCCTTCACTGGGCAAATCACCCAAACACTCTCTCCCTCAGTTTCTTCATCTGCAAAATGGGGTTGAGAATAGTTCCTACCTTATAGAGTTATTGCGAATGTTAGATGGATTAAGTCTTCAATGTCACCCACCCGATAGGCAATAATCAGATGCCCACCAGCTCTGTGGCCTTATGAAACTCCCTTAACCTCTCTGGGCCTCAGTTTTCTCAGGTAATGAGGGGGTAGGATGGGTTTATTTTCAAGAACCTGTACTCTGTGACTCTGCTGTCAATGTGCTTCCTTAAAGTAGAAAGAGAAATAAGGGGATGAGGAGGTGCGAGGGACAAACTTTTGCCTCCCCTCCTCACTGATTTTGGTCATGAATTCCTGAGCTACTTCAGAATTTAAACTATTCTTTGAGAACATTTTATTTGCCTTGGGAAACTTGATATGTTCATGACAGTTCGCACATAGCTAGTGTTTATTTGTCAAACGTCATTTTTTAGGAGGTACATCAATATTAAGGTTTAATTCTTAGCACTAGCTAGTTCTAGTCGAAAAGCTTTACGTAGGGGAAATGGCAGCAGAAATAACAGCTTTAATGGTCAAGTGAGTGGGAAACTTAAAGGCAGGATTCCATCCTCAGCAAGCCCGCGGTGTCACTGAGTCCTAGGAGCCACCATTGTCCCTTTGCCCTTCCCTCAAGAGACAGGAGGCTGAGTGCAGTGGTGAATGGCATGGACTTTGGTTCCACTGAGACTGATGCGGGTGCCATGGCCAGCTCGGCCACTTATGGCTGCTTGGTCTTGGCCATGTAACTCAACTTTCCAAACCTCATTTTCTTTATATATAAAGTGAGAGTATTAATAATACCTACTTCTAGGTTGTTGTAAAGGTTAGATTTTTTAAACGTAAGTTGTGTGCTTAGTGTGATGTTCAGAGTAAATGCTCAATAAAAGTGAGCTTTCATTATAGGCAACATAAAGAAATTAAAATTGTTAAGCCAACATTGTTCTTGTGATATAAATATATGAAGACTGTATTCAACACTAAGTCTCCCTTGTTTCTCCCTTTATAGACCTTTGCACTGATATAGTTTAATATCGTGTTTAAAATAGGTCAATTAAAGGAAAATAATCATGAAGAAATAATGCCTCAAATTCTTCTCTCACAATTTACAAGGCAATCTTTTAAATTAAATTTATTGGGGGGGGGGGACATTGGTTAATAACATTATATAAGTTTCAAGAGTACATATGATGCCCAGGGAAGGTTTCCCAGAAGTAGTACTGTACTTGAATTGATATTTGAAGAAAAAGTAGGCTGCAAAGTAGGCACTTGGAGGAAAAGTAGGTAGTGGTGAACCCTCGTACAAAAGAACAGAAGCTCAAAATAATTTTGCTGGTAAGGTAGAAATTTCTGTACAGCTCAAATTCAGCATCTTACATTCGGAGGATTCATTCATTTATTCCTTTAAACAGTTCTTTATTAGCATCTACTATGTGTGGGGCTCTGGAAGCTCGAGGCCCCCATAACCTTGTCTGCAGGGTATCCACAGGCAGTTGGAAATGCCCACAGGGAACTCAGGAGCAAGCTGGAGGCAGTATGTGAGCAATAGCAGAAGCCACTGCAGTAGATCAAGTCACACCCAGAAAGAGAGAGTCGTGAGAGACAGGAGAGCTGAGGACGGGCTGCAGAGTCGACATTTAAGAGGGGCACAGAAGATGCAAGTTCAGCAAAGATTAGAGAGCAAAAGTCAAAGACTGCAGAGGACAATCAGGAAAGAGGACAAAAACGAGTGTGAGACCAACACCATAACATCCCATAGATGAGTCAAAAACAAGGAAGATCAACAGGCAACCACGGGAAAGGACTGCTGGGAAGTTACCTCTGGTTTCAATGAGCATGGTTTTAATGCCTTATAGGGGAAAAAAGCGACACAGTTGTTGGTTGGAGAGTAATGAGAGGTAAAGAGGGGAAGCTTCTGAGAGCAGATCACTTCCGTAAGCTTGGCTTGGAGGAAAAGGTTGAATCTGGGGCTAGCCAAGGGCAATGGGAGGGCTGAGGGTGCAACTGAGGGAGGGTTTTTTTTTTTCTTCAGAATGTAAGAGGCTTGAGGAAAACTGAAGATGAGAGAGGAGATAATAATAGAATAAGGACCCAAGGAGATAGAAGTGGTCAAAGACAATTCTTGGATAGAAGGAAGAACACCCTTTCGCAACTGTGGGTAGGAATCTTGATTTGTGGCAAATAAGTTGTTGTAAAGGTTAGATTAACAGAAGTTAATTACTGGTTTACAGAATGAAGCAAATTGCTTGAACAAATAAGAAAAGTTATTTGGCTCAGAAAAGTCTGAGGATGGAACTAGTTTTAAGAACAACTGGATCAAGGGGATTAGGACTTAATCTCCCTCCATTTCTTAGCTCTGCATTTTCCTGTTTGGTGCCACTCTGAGGCATAGAGGTGCTCAGGAAGCATTCTCTTCTCATTTGAATAAAATTCTCAGGACGAATTCTTATTAGCCAAATTGAGTCACGTGCCCATTCCCAACCAATGATTCCAGTCAGAGGGAAAGAAAAGATAACTGGCTTAGGCAGGGTCACGTACCCATCTCTTAAGTTAGAGGTGGGATATACCTTTCCTAAGTCATGTGAACTGAGAGCAAGAGAGTTCTCTAGGAAAATCAGGGTGCTGTTAGCAGAAAATTTGGGAAAGAGGCTGGGTCAGCTCAAACAAACAAACAAATATTAAAATAAACAAACAAACCAGATGTCCACCACCACTTGTGACTGTAACATATGGACACTTTGGATTAGGGGACACGGAGGATGTCCAGGCTGGTGGCCTCTGTCTTGTGCATGAGGGAGGAGACGTGATTTGACAAGGCTATATAAGCTTTGCAGCAGCCTCCAGGGATCTCTGTACTTCCACCTACCCACCCCCAACTCCCTTTTTCCCATTCCTTCAGAGGTGAGGGGGGAATGAAAGTTGATCAGGTGAATTAAAAGAAATGCCTGTCATGAGATGGAAAGAGGTCCCACGCAGAAGTAGAAATACCTGCAGGTGTGGTAGGAGGGAGGGAAGCCAAGAAAACTCAAGCTATGTCAATCTGAGAAAATAGCTCTTCGTTTAATTACTTATGGAAAGAAAAGCCCAGTGAAGATATAAGAACAAGCTAAGCTCATAGAAAGTGCTGAGAAAAGCTGGTTTATTCTCGGTGTGTCTCCCTATTTTTATAATTTGCCTCAACTCTTCTTCAGACAGGAATGGTTGGTCCCAATAGTGTTGCATGGGGAGAGACAGTGTCTCTCTGTTCACTGGAACGTCTCCAGGGAGGTACTATAGAAGGTGCTCGTGAGCAAGGGCAGGTAGCCCGCCTGGCTTTCTGAACAAGGATGATTAATGTGCATGTGGACATGCAGAGAGGCTTTATCCTCAGAGCACATTTCAGAAATAAAAAAGCAAGCAAAGCTGATTATGAGGAAAATAAATTTGCTGGAACCAACTTGTACAAGCTCTTCATAATCTGACTGTCCCAGAGCTCAGAAGTGGGTACTGTGTATGTTTGTGTCTGCCAACTAGGGCGCCCCCATAGCCCAGGAACAAAGGGCAGAGGGCGTGGGCATGGGAGCCACTGTTTTGAGGAGCTGCTCCCACCCTTGTAGTTCTCACCCTTACGCTTGGAAAGGAGGCAAACGCCTCCAGCTTAGAGTGTGCAGGAGGCCCTGACTTCACTCACCCCAGAATTTTGCCGCTTGAATTTGGGTATAGTACTATGGATGTTTGGATGTTTCCAGAAAACCTGCTCCTTCGGGTTGGTCTGTCTATCCCCTCTCAGCCCTTCTGGGCCAGGTTAAGCCCTGCCTCCTCTGTGACCCCTTCTCTGGGCATCCACGTTCCAGGGCTCCCTCACCCTTCCTCTCATCTCCAGTGGTGCGTCATCCATTCGATGCTTAAATTGGGTCCTGCTTCACTATGTTCCCTTCTGTGTGCATTTGCCTTATCTCTCCGGCATTCAGGGTTGGGAAGACATAGAATCCTCAAGGGCACTGCCCTTGGCTGGTTCATTTTGGGGTCCCTAGAACCCAGCACAGTGCCTGGCAGATAGTCGATGCTCAGAACATGTTTATTGGTTGGATGCTCCTTTGTCTTAAGGTAGCTCCAAGCCCAGGAACCAGAAGAGCGAAGGGCCAAGGCAACCTTGGCTGAAGTCGGGAGTAGAGGACCAGGGACAGAAGGAGGAGGGCCTAGGAGAGAAAGTTAAATATCCCCAACCCCTCAAGCTCTTTGACAGTTTCTGCTGAAAATCTCATAGCTGAGGGAGCTCCCGCACGTGGGGATCATGCTTCCTGTGCGATTTCCAGCCGACCACTTGCTAGGAAGGGTTTGAGGAGACATGCTGAATAATTCGTTTGGAGCCCTCCTGAGACGAGCCCCACACAAGTGCTCCATGGAGCGTTGTGAAGATGACACTCCTGCTGGGGAGTCAGGTCTCTGTCCACTCCTGAGCCAGGTTCTGTCAGTCTGTGAGCTGCTCTGCAGACGTTCGCTCATTCATTCGTTCATTCAACAAATATTTACTCGGCTCCTATTACACCTGCCAGCTCTTCTCTGGGCACTGGGATATAGCAATAAACAAATCCAACGAAAACCCCTGTCCTTATAGGGCTTACATTTTAGTTGAGAGAGAACAGATAATAGGGAAGATGAGGAAAATGTGTACTATGTCAGGAGATAGTAAGTACGTAAAAATAAAGAAAGGAAGGTGGAAGCAGGTGTTGGCATGGGGACTATTTTTTTTTTCCCTTCAGAAGCATGTTTATTGTGTTTGAGATGATACATCAGGTGCTCTCTGAGCTTGGGAAGGTGACACATGAGCTGAAGGAGGTGAGGGAGCCAGTCCTCTGATGGTCTGGGGAAGAGCACCAGGTTGAGGGAAGGACCTGTACACGTGCTCAGAGCAGGAGCGTGCCCGTCATGTTCAGGAAAAGCAAGGGCACGAGGGAAGGACTGCAGAAAGAACCAGTGGGGAATAAAAACAGAGGTCTGGGAGGCAGCAGGGGCCAGTCCCTAGGGAGCTCTGTGGGCCTTCGGGTGGTGGAGATCTGAATTCACAGGAGGGTTCTGAGCAGAGCAGTGACGGGATCCGACTTGTGTTTTAACAATATCCCTCGGGCATCTAAGGAAGAAGCAAAGTGAGCGGCAGGGAAACTGCCACGAGGCCATTGTAATGATTAAAGCGAGGGTGGTAGCAGTGTAGGTGGTAAGAAAGAATTCATTCCTGGGTGTATTTTGGAGGTAGAGCAGACAGGATTTAATGCCTGATGGAATAGGGGTGGGGTGTGAGACGAAGGAAGGAGTCAGGACTGATGCTGCCTTAGTCTGTTTGGGCTGCTATAATAAAATACCACAGGCTGGATGGCTTATAAATAACAAAAACTTACTTCTCGCCGTTCCGAAGGCTAGAAGTCCAAGATCGTGGTCCCCGCATGGTCAGGTGAGGGCTCTGCTCTGAGTCTCAGACTTCACATTTTATTCTCACTTGGTAGAAGTGAGGGTCAAGGGAGCTCTCTGGGGTTTCTTTTATAAGGGCATTAATCTCGTTAGGTCATGAGAGCGCTCATGAACTGATCATCTCCCAAAAGCCCAGCTACTAATGCCATTACATTGGGCCCTGGGATTTCAACGTATGAATTTGGAGGGGGCACAAAAACTTGGACCATAGCAAATGCCAAGGTTTTAGCTTGGAAATGCCTGGAAAGATATGGTTGCTTTGAATCATCTTTCCAGCAAGTTCCCTTTCTATGCCTCGTGATTCTAGATACAGGTGTTGCCACTGCAAGCACAGAAGCTACTAAACAGTCACGTTGCAGCAAGGTGACTTTCTGCTTCCTGATACCTTCCCAACAGCTGAGGTCTCTAAATACATCGAATCCTCCAGGATCTTCTTCTTTCTCGTCCACTGCCAGGGAAGAGAACAGAAAACCAAGGCAACCAACATGTAGCAGTTTCTGTGTCTTGGCTGATTTGGATTATATAGAAATATCATTATTCTCCTTCAAAGTGACTTGATTTGGTTTGTGAATCATGTATTCTACACGTAGCCAATATTTATTTTTAGAAGAGATATGCATTCTTTTTGGCACTGAGCATTCCTTTGGGAAGCCCTGAATGGTATTTGAATCTTTCTGATTTAGATTTAAGAAAACCAAGGCCTCAGCCTCAAAACAACACAACTAGTTTACAGAAAACCCGAATTCAATCTCAGTCTCCAGGTCAAACAAAATTCCAGAACACTTATCTGAAATCATCGCTAAATTGAGGGAAGTTAAGGATAGATATAAATTCAAAGATAAATAAAATATATCCTTAAAGAGAATGAAATCTAGGGAGACAGGTGAAATAACCTTCTCTCTTTCCTTCCCACCCCCCTTCTTTACTCACCTCCTTCCTTTCAGAAACATGTATTCAACATCAAATGTTGTAGGAATTATGCAAGATGCTAGGGATACAAGCACACAAAATAGATCTGGTCCCTGCTCTTGAGGGGCATTGTCAGCCAATGCAGACTGGCCTCTAAGTTGACTTATAGCAGGAGGTAGGAAAAAATTAATTTTAGAAGAAAGTCAAGAATAAAGAGCCATTAGACCATAGGAAAAATGTGTATTTAATACTGAGTTTGAGGAGTAGAGAATTTTGCAGTGATGTGGTGTTACCTGAGCTTGTTAGTTAAAGAATGGAAATTTTGGCCAAAGGAGGAAGAATGTTTTAGACTGAGGGGACAGTGTAAAATCTATCAAATGCATGAGAGTTCTAGAGAACAGCCCCGGTGGCTGACACTGAGGGGTTTTCAGCGAGGAAGAGGTGGCCAGGACCATGCGATGAAGGGCTCGAAACCTCCGATATTCAAGAAAAGCATTCGCTCACTCCTACAGCTGCAGGTCGTGTTTCTCACAAGCAGGCGTTCTGACGTGAGTGCCCTCCAAGGGGACTTCAAGGCAGGGAGAGGCTAATGGCAGGGTTCCCCAATAGGCTCCTCAGGGAAAGTTACAGTGTCACATCTAACTAAATCAGTGGATGCCAAGAGATAGAAGGTAATAACCAGCTTGGCCAGAAACACAAAGTGAGAACAGAAGCTACTGGGGGAAAGTGGAGCAGCTGCAGCTGGCAGAAAACACGGGGAGTGGACCTAAGACTCTTCTACCGCATTCTTTTCATGCCCACACCAATATCTTCTTGTCTCCGGAAAAGATGGGGCCTGGGTAAAATGGGAAAGGCTCATCCACTCATTTGACATGTGAAGAGGTTCCCAAGACCCAAAGAAGAATTGCTCCATTAGCCTCACACAGAGGCTTACCATTTTGTTAAAGATTCATTCCTTTACCTGAGGAAAAAAAAGGATAAAATGCAAACTTTTTTGAGGAAGCAATGATGCAGCCAAGTTGAAAGGGCCCTGGATCAAGAGTCAAGAGACCCAACCTCATTGGATTCTTCACCTGAGTATGTGTGTGGCCTCAGGTATGACAGATGACCTCACCTGCTGTTTCCCAACATGCTGCCCACTCCACAGTCCTGGAGAGTTTTAAATTTTATCTTGATTTTCAGGTTCTGCCTAGATTCACTGGATTAGAATCTCTAGAAGCTGGATCCAGAACCTGTATTTTATAGGTTTTTTGTGGTACTCATTTCCTGTCCAGGTCATTCTTGGGAACCATATAGGATTGCATTGCATGGCCCTCTCGTGGCTGGGTGGGGCTGTGTGACTAGTTCAGGCCACTGAGTTGTGAGTGGAGGGGACCAGCGTCTGCTCCTGGCTGGAGTATTGAATTGTCAGAGGAAGACAGTCCCTTGTTGCCTTTTCCCTCTGGCACTGTGATCAGCCACTTTGGGAACTGCACTGCACACGGAGTATGAGTGAAAAATAACCTTTGTCATTATAAGCCACTAAGATGGAACACTTGTTTGCTAGCACAGCATAACCTAGCTTAGACCAACTGATAATCATCTCAGGTGACTCACACAGCCAGCCGGACACTAGGCAGGCCTTTGAGAACAAATGGCTAGATGACCTTTCAGGGGCCTTCCAAATCTAAGCATTTTGGGTTCTGAAAGCAGATTATTAGGTATTAACCTCTGAGAAGATGCTAACTGGCCATCAGATCGGTAAGGCTCTTCTGAGGTCTTTCTGAGAGCTGAGGTTGCAGACAGGGAAGTGTGGGGAGATCACATTGGCAAAGGGAGATATGTAGGGGGTGCAGCAGAGCTCTCTGAGAGAGCAGCCGTGCGTGAGACTCATCTCACACTGGGCCGAGGGCCGACTCAGCAGCTGGAATTCCTACTTTTATCATTTCAACTTTTCCTGGCACTAAAATTTTAAAGTGAATGGATGGATAATCATCTTTGGGGGTTTTCATCATTGGTGACGATGGTTTCTTAAAATTTTGCTGCTTGGAAACTCTTTTGTGAATTTGAAGCCTAAGCTCCTTTGCACCGCAGTTTGGGTCACTTCAACCCATTTTTAGGATGAATAACCACCCTGGATTTCCTGGAACTGTCTTGGTTTTTTCTCTGAATGTCCCAAGTCCAGGAAACTCCTCAGCCCTGAGCAAACTGGGACAGCTGGTCACCCCACGAGCCACTTTGTTTCTTTCCAATAACGTCACTATGAAGATAAACTCTCACCACCCTACCAACCCCACTCTGATAGTTG
Source organism: Eidolon dupreanum (assembly GCA_028627145.1). Classification (NCBI taxonomy): domain Eukaryota; kingdom Metazoa; phylum Chordata; class Mammalia; order Chiroptera; family Pteropodidae; genus Eidolon; species Eidolon dupreanum. The sequence continues at coordinate 18,956,313 of CM053507.1, forward strand.
GCAAAGTTAGATTTCAAGCTCTTTCCATGTGCTCTAGCTCAAGTCAGGAAAAAAATAAACCCTCAACAGCTTCTGTTCTACAGAAAGAGGTTTGCAGATTTCAATATGCCAGCCAAAAAGAAAAAAATATTCTCAGCTTGATTCTTCTGCCAGCTTGATAGGCAACAGCAGAGATGGGTGGTTTCCAATGGAGTTTTTCGCCCCTGAGCTGGTTTTGAACCTCACAGCTCTGCCACTTGACGGCATCCAGGTTTCCAGACGCTGGCAGGGATGCCACAGTCTGTCACCATCAGGGCTGCTTTGAATTTTTCTGTTCTGACAACTAGACAAGATGTCTTTTAAAGGGTGTTTCGTACTTGGGTGGTTTGTTTTCAAGAGAGATGAACCCCAGAGTAGATTTGCTTCAGGAAATATTAAATGTTGGAGACTAGTCTGTATCCTACTTGAAGGGTCTGCTTAAAGAGTTACAAGGTTAAAGAGTTTTTGTTCTGTAATTAAATCAGTGCACCAACCTTTTGCTAAAAATGGTAACAAGGAACTTGGTAAGGAAGGCTGAATGGGAGCTTGTTGGAAAATGGCTGAAACCCTGAGCAGTTAAAGCTGATACAGCATTTGCTTCTTCTCTTGCTTATACAAGGTATTATGAAGTGACTAAGATGATTATATTTAACTTTAAGAAAATGCCTCTGAAGTGAACTCTTTGCCTGAACGTCCTTCTACTCTGCAGCCCAGTAGGAAAGAAGGATTTGGGGAAAAGCCAGATTTAGCTCTGTCACCCTCCTCCTTCCTTTAATCCTCAGTAGGCAATGGGTCCCAGACCAAAGGTTGTAGAAACGATTTGTCCCTGGGGACAAAAAAAAGGGGGAGAGGAGAATAGAGTGCAAAAAGAAAAATCTATTTCCAGAGAGACAGAATTAGGAAAAAATGAGAAAACAAAATGTCAAACACAATGAGTAGAAAGGAAGGAAGGAAGGAAAGCGAAGGTATTTCTGGAGGCAGGAATGGCCCATGTGGGAGGCAGAGTCCTAGGCGCCAGGGAATATGGTTTGAGAAATGCTGGGAGAGGTTTCTTGTTTCATATATTCACTCTAGGACAGGTATAGCAACAGAAGAAATTCTATGTTTCTTCTTTTAGGTTAAGTTCAGTTCTCAGAAAACTTCCATTATATTGAAATCTCCCTTGGAATGGGATGACGTGTACCTTTGAATGGATTTATCACACAGATTTTATTCTGTTAGCAACAGAGCATGGCACCTGAGGGGCAGGGGGAAGTGGGGGGCTAAAAGGTATAGGAATGAGTGTGACCTGCAGCAAACATTATTTATTCTACTTCAAAATGTTTCCCATAGCTGACCTCGCGGGAAGGAAAAGGAAACAAGGAAGCCTAAACTGTATGGATTGAGCTTTTCTCCTTACCAGCCTCCTCATGAATTTCATCTCAGTAATATTTGTGCAAGTAAATCTTGTCTCGATGTCTTTAATTTCTACAAGACTTTGGTTTTTCCCTGCCAATACCATAGTGCCAGTTATCCTGCCCTGATGGCTTTTTAAGTCACGGGCTTTGAAGGGAAACCCACGTTTGAGAAACATGTGCCTGGAGGAAGCTCAGTGACAGGACTGATAAAAAAAAAAAAAAAAAAAAAAAAAAAGATGCTGCCCTGGGAATCTTGTCTGGCTCCAATAGGCCACATCACTCATTGGGACCAAATGGACACCTGTGTCTTCAAGGTCTTTATGTCTATGGCTTTAGAGAGAAGAACTTACTGGAGAAGGGGCAAGTTCGCATTTTTCTTTAGACAAAGGGAGAATATGGCTGGATGGAGGAAAAAGAAAAACTTCCAAGTTGAAGATTTAGGTATAAGAATCTTCTACTACAGGAATAGGATGATATTGCCTAAAAGTAAAAATTGATTATTTTAATGCATTTTTCAAAAGAGTATGTTTTAAAATTTGATTCAAAACTATGTTAAAAGCCAAATATGACAGAGCTACCCCATGTGAGGGAAATTAAGGCAAAAATAAGTTAGAGTAAAGGAAACTTTTACAGAATATTATTTCAAATAAGATGAGAAAATGAGTTTAATTTACATAATAATCTTTTTAATTGAACATAGCAAAGTTAAGTTCTGGGAATTTTTTAGAACATGAGAATCTTTTAGAAGTTTATTCTTTCTCATAAACAATGATTTCTCTATAGTGACTAGCTAATTAAGTGTATCTATAAATTAAAGTGAGCACTTTCAATTTTGTGTACTTGTTCTATTCTGCAGGTTGGATTGGAACTTTCTATGCAGTTTTTCTGGTTGTAAAAGCATTAAGATTTTATAAACTCTTTAGGCCTCTAAGAAGAGACCTAAAGAGATGATATGGGCCTTCCTGCTTCTTCCAAGCCTCCAAGCATTGGGCAGTTCAAATGATTCAACTATCATTGTCAATATCAATGTCAAACCAGACCCCATTTACTCATCAGACACAGAGCATTGGTTAAAGTCACTTCACCTCTGCAAGGACATCTATCAGCTCCTTTAGCAAATTGAGCCATAACCATGACCCTCAGACCAATGAACGCTGGCCACCGCCATTCTTAGAGCAATTGAGAGAGATAACAAAGGAAAGACGAATCTCTGAGAATTAGAGTCAGGGCTACAAGGCCCAGCAACCCTTCTATTCTTTGCTGACTTTGGAGGATCTGAACTTAATTTTTTTTTTTTTAAAGAGATCTAGCATGCTGCTTTACAATCTTCATGAAACTACAAATTTTTCTTCCTAAAATTGAAAGGATCTATGTGTTTAAGAGGTTGGCTTGGGCAGGGAAAATGTGGTCAAGGTTCTGGGTGCAGAAAAGATTGGTACAGGGCTGAGTTTCCGGGCATCCGAAGCTGGGTGGAGCTGGGTGGTGCTAAAGCAGCCAGAGGCAGGAAAAGCCAAGGAATGAATCAAGAGATTGTCTGAGGCCATGCCAGGGGAGCCGGATGTGGTGATCAAGTCCCAGGGAGTAAACACAGAGCTGGAAAGAGAGACGAGCCTAAAAAGATCAGAGCCAAATAGACTGGGGATGGAATGGGTTCCAAGAGCAAGCGGGGAGTGACACAGAGGTTCAGGATGGTTCCATGTTCTCAGATGAAAATGTAGATGCCTGCCTTTTAACACAATATTTCTATCATATTTCTGCAGTTTAAAATTCTTAACTATTTCTCTGTTGTTAGATGACAGTGATTTTTAAGATTCTCATTTTCATACTTTAAAAAATATATATTTATTTATTTGTTTGTTTGTTTGTTCGTTTATTTATTTATATTATGGTGACATTGGTTAATGAAATCCAGTATGTTTCAGGAGTACAATTCAACAGTAAGGAATATATATATAGAATTGTGTTCATTGCCCACAGTTAGATTTCTTTCTGTCACCACTATTTGACCCCTTTAACCCAATTACCTCCCCATCCCTTCCTACCCTACATTTAAAAGTTAAAAAGGAAAATTACTAGACAGATATGAATTCACCAATTTAGGAAGAAAAATACAAATGTTCACTAATAACAATGTAGATTCATTTAAGAAGTAGGAGAAATCTGGAAGCCATTAGGGTGAATCAGTGTTTTAGACACCAAACAATTATGAATCCTGAAAAAAGCAGTAAATAAACAGGAAAAACCTTGGAGATGTGTGCCAGATATGGACCTTCTTTTCCTTTCAAAAAAATTCAAACCATTATAGAAGAAAAACGTTAAGAGATTTTCCTTAGTGAAGAATAATTAAAATCAGGACTGAATTAGATGGTAATAATGAAGATTTATCTCAGATCTGTTATTGTATTTTTAAAAAACTTGCTCTAAATTCAGGTTCCAATTGTTAATTTTAAAATCATATGAGTGCTATGTATACTGAGTTTCACTTTTGTGGAAAAGGTATAAATGACTTATGGTGAAAGTGTTGCTCTCTGCGGTCCTTGCCTGGGAAAAGTCCAGTCATTTCAGGCATGAAGCCCACAGGAGGCATCATTATTACCTGGTAATCAACCGCTAATCGAAATACAGGTATGGTAACCAGTGCTACAACCCTGCAGGCCTGCAGAAAGCATGGGAAGTAGGACCTTATATCTGGATTTAATCCCATCTGAAAAAAATGCTTCTGAAACAAAATTTGAGTAAGATCTTTAACAGGAACCAGAAATGGAACTGGATTCAGAGTTCCAGGAAGATTAGAAGGATATGAAAGCTCAGTGCTGGAACTTTGAGAACTTTTCACAGGGCAAAGGCCCTGTGGTTGGGGCAGAGGGCAGAGCAGCCAGGATGTCCTGCTTCTCCCAGTCTGGCTCCAACATTAAGCCTTAGACATCCTAACAGTATTTCAGCACCATGTGTCCTAACACTTTGTGACTCCGAGATGATTCTCTTCAATCTGCCCTCTTGAGCAGTTCTGGCATGGGCCTCAACCAAGAAAGGGTCCTGGTAGAGCCAGAGTGAGTTACATAATGCACATGTGAGCAAGTGGCCATGGAAAAACGTATGCGCATTTACATGAGTATGCCTGTATATCTCACATCCTGTGGGCAGCTCCACTCCCAGCTTTTCTCATCTCCAGCACCTGTTCGCCAGCTGGCTGCAAACCCCTTGACAAGCCCACAAGCATCAGAGACTTAGTATTCCAGCTGTTTGCACACCAGCTCTGGCTTTGACAAGTCTATCCTTTAACATCAGGGGATTTTAATGATTAAAGAATCTCACCTGTTCTTAGAAGGTGAGAGAGACTTGGGCTGGTCTGAAGGGGATGTTCCCTCTCTTGGCCCCCTAAATGTTTCACTGTAGCCTGCAGTTCCACATCTACATGTCTAGTCATTCAAATCTGAAGGTACGTGGTCTGATACCACAGTGAATAACGGGGATCTGGTTGTGCTATAACCTTCTCTTGGCAAGTTAGGACTTTGTAAATTCTCCCTGTGCCTTCCTCACTTGGCCCTGAAAGTTCTGCTGTTCTCTCCTGTGCCTAGACACAAGCAAATGCAGTCAGCTGGGCCATCTATAGCTACAGAGAAAAGGGACAGTCCAACCCTATTTGGGCTTTCCTCTCTGCAGACCTTCCTGACAGTACCAGCTGCAGAAGCTTCTCACCTTGCCATGACCTTGGCTCCTTCTGCTTCTTTGGCCATCATCCTACCCTCACCCCAGCAAGGAGTCCATTAGAGGAAGGGGCAAGTCTGAATCTCTCAGCTGCTCCTGCCCCTCTGGCTCCTGCCACCACTGTATTCTTATGACCACATATCACCCTCCCTAGATCCTATGTATAGAAAGACATGTATTTATCTCAGTGGTTCTCAAAGTGTGGTCCTGGGCCTGTAGCATTCGTACCTTCTGGAAATTTCTGAGAAAAACAAATTCTCTGGCCCCACCACAGACCTACTAAATCGGAAATACTGGGGTTGGGGCCTGACAGTCTATGTTTAGCAAGCATACCAGGTGATTTTGATACATGCCAAAGTTTGATAATTTGCATTTCTAAGTTTCCCAGGTCATGCTGATGCTGCTGATCCAAGGGCCACACATGGAGAACCAGTTTATAAACTTGAGGAAATTATTATTCTCTACCAGAGTTTGGCAAACTATAGGCAGTGGTCCAAATCCAGCCCACTGTCTGTATGGTAAATAAAATTTTATTGGAACATAGCCACACCCACTGATGTACATATTGTTTATGGTTGTTTTTGTGCTACAAGAGCAGAGTTGAATATTGTGACAGAGACTGAATGGCCTTTGACTCCGCCTAAAATATTTACAGGAAAAGGTTGTTGACCCCTGAGCTACACAGACAAATCTTCTTTAGGACCAACTGTGAGGCTCCTTGCCAAATGGAATGTAAGTGAAGACAATAACACAATGGGGAATGGGCACTTGCTTATTTTTTTCTGCCTAGAAATGAAAGGATGTTCTCCAAACCCAAGAAAGCAGGGCTAGTTGAGATCAGAGGTTTCTGGTAGAAGCTGTCACTGGCAATGTGCCCCAGGCACATAGGATGGAGGGCTAGACCAGTGGCAGAATTTGCAGGTGCACAGGAATAGAAGGGCAGGAATGCTGGGCTGTCAGTTGTGTATAGAAGAAGTACATTTTAGCAGTCTAAGCATTTCTTGACTTTTAAAAAAAACTACAGATTTTTTAAGACAACACGCTCATGATTCTTCCAGATTAACATGTCTATAAAATGAGAGCTTTTACATCGAAGGCCTATTTGATTATCTTAGAATCTTTTAAAGAAAAAGGTGAGGGGGTATTTGAACTTTTTCACTTCACAGCTAAGAAACTCCATTTTTCTTTTTTGGCTCTCTCTACAGTATTGAAAATGCTTTCTCCACACTCCCCAGTTGCAAGCGTTTACAAAATAGGAGCAATCTGTAAATGTCTAAAGCTGGAGAATGTCATCAGGGCGGACTTCCAATTTGGATGTTGGTTCAGTCTGATACTCATGGCAGCTAAGGTGGGGTGATCCTCTGGCTTGAAAAAAAAAAGAATATTTTCACCTTTATCTTAAGAAATACAAAAAATGGGATAGCCATTCCAAAGCAGCAATTTCTGAAGGTCAGGAAAACAATATGGCAGGATGGCAAGAAATAGCTGTTGCAATTCAGCTAGAATTTGAATACTCAGATTGAAATCTCAGTTCTGTAGTTTTCTACTGCTGTGGCTTTGGGCTGTTGACTTAACCTTCACCACTCTGAACATGTTTCCTTTCATCTATGAAATAAGGATAATCATATCTAGATCAAAGATTACCCTAAACTTGATATGATAAGTTCCTAACATGGTACAGGGATATTCAATCTTCATTCGCTCCCCTGTCCTGGTGGCAGGATTTTTCCTTTTATGCATTATAATTTCTTTGTTTTGTAATTTCTGAAAATTCAGCAGAACTGAGAAAAGAGAAGCTTTGGGGGCAACAAATTATGCTGCTTTAAGAGAGCTAACAGAACTTCTGTAATTTGAGGAAAGTGCTTCATTTACTGACCTCTCCTGAGTAACTGCCTTTGAAATTGCTTAGTTCTGGGTTAGCAGCTCTACAAGCTGCTGGAGGAGAATTCCCAGCCAAAGGACAAGGATTCTAGGCACATCCTAACACCTGTGGGGTTGGGGAGGGGCAGGGGTGGACTCTAATGGAATGGAGTTCTAGACCTGCCTCAGACATTGGCAGACCAAGTCATTTTTTCTCCAGAGCTGTCTGAGAGTAAAGTAGCCCCAGTGGCATTTTTTCCCTAAAAAGCATGTGACTTAGATGGCGGAAGGAGCCGTGGAGAGTAATGGCACACGGAAAAAGAGAAAGAGCTCCACAAAAATAATAATTAACTAATACCTCAGTCTTCGTAGTTGGTAGATGCCCCATAACTACAATTATGAAAAAGAAAATACTGTGATCTCCAGAAATAAAACGACCTTGTCGATAGGTGTTTCTAAAATTAAAGGCTGTGCCCACTACTCTCATAAGGAAGACATGAATTAGTTTAGAGGAAAGGACTGAAGCGTTCTTGCTATTCGACATAATTCTCATTCAGGTTGCTGTTCATATTCACCTCCTCAGAGAGGACGTCTCAGCCACCAGTCTAAAGTGACCTCTCACTCCTGCCACTCTCCTACACCTAGCCACTTCACTGCACTGTTATTTGAAATGATGTGGTATATTTATCTGATTACTTGTTTATTGTCTGTCTCTCTAATCAGAATGAAAAAGACTTTGCCTTACTTATTGCTATATTTTCAGGGCTTAGAGCAGGCGCTCAGCACACAAGTATTTAATGAAGGACTTAATTCTCCCCTAAAACAATTTTTTAAAAATTCTAGTTAATATTTGTGTCCCATTGTAAAAGGGAGGTTTCAAGCCAAACTGACTTCATACTCTTTTGTTTCAGAAAGATGTTCTTCTATTTCTGGGATCAAGGTTATCATTCATTTGCTCATGTCTAATCCTCATACATTTATTTCTAAGTTTACTGTATGGGTTCAGTCAATACAATATTGAATATTATCACAATAATGGGCAGATTTTTCTTATTCCCAGTCTCAAAGGGAAAGCTTTCAACTTTTCACCAAAAAATATGATATTTGCTGTAGGATTTTTGAGGTGCCCTTTATCAGATTAGAGAAGTTCTGTTTTATTCCTAGTTTGCTGTGTTTTTGTTTTTTTATGTGTAGATGATAATATAAACAATGTTGCCGTACTCATTAGAATGATCATAGGATTCTCCTCTTGTATTATCAAATGTTAAATCATCCTTAACTCCTGATATGAATTCAACAGGGTCGTGATATATGGGTTCTTTCCATATTTTGCTACGCTTAATTGCTAATGTTTTTCTTACGATCTTAACACCTATGTTCGAAAATGAGATTGGCCAGTAATTCTCCTTTTTCATAATGTCTTTGTCCAATGTTGATATCAAGATCATGTTGTCCTCACAAGAAGAAGGAATGTTCTTTTTCTATTTTCTAGAATGATGGGTGGGTGTTATTTCTCCCTGCAATATTGGATAGAATGCACTAATAAAGCCATCCAGGCCTGGAGTTTTCCCATGTTTCTCGGGTGTTAGGAAAGCGACTGATCACATAGATCCGATTTCAGGGGTTGAGAGGATTTAAAGCCAGCTGCAGTTTCTACTTCTGATTCACACTTGCTTCTGGGGTTTAGTTATTCAGGATCCAGAACCAAATTTAGGGAGTTTACCAAGCCGCCTGTCATCATCCAGGCCTCACGTTTTGTCCCCTAGCCTGGGAAGGATGTCCAAAGTGATGTTCAGCCTGTCAGCCTTTCCTTTGATAATCAGCAGGAGACCGCGGGAGCAGAGCAGCTGCCCAGTCCCAGCTGCTGCCCTGGGTTTCCTGCTTCTCCCCACCTTGGTTCTGTGATCCTACACTGACCTCTTACTTTCTGATACCTTCAAACATATGGGCTTTCATTCCGTCCGCTTTTTCATTCTCTTCATGTTGGATCGCTTTTCTGAATTACATACTCCACTATAACCAGACGGTAGTTTGATATTTTTCTTTCTCAAACAAAAAAAGCAAACTAGAACGTGTACACTGAAGTGAAGTCTTTCAAAGTAGTCTTTTGTGATGGGCCACATACTTATTCCAAATATGCTGCCTTTGCCAAGAAACTCTTTGGGTCTCCTCATTAGCATCATCTTCGGGGCAAGCTGGTCAATATCTTATTCAAATCAATTGAAAAAGTATTCTTCAGTTCCTATTGGTACCAGATAACCTTCTTCAAAGCAAAGAATATACTTCCCATTTTTGCATGATAGAGCAGAGGACGCATATTCTCTTCTTAATAAATACTTATAAATTAAATAATAACAGACAATATGTGACAGAATAACTGAGGTCTTATTTCTCTCTCCACTCCCTTATTCTAGGGAGAATTGAAGGGAAACTCGAAAGAAAGTAGCTTGATCTAGTTAAGGAATATGTGAGTAATTTCTGCACAAATTGGAACCCGTCTTAAATTGCCAAGCTGAAAATCGTTGCCACAGCAGTACCAGGAAGAAGGTGCTAAAGAGAAAGGCTTTTTCTTATCTTTAAGACCTTTTTGTCACCAGCTGAGAGTGGCACCATAGCTTAGGGAGAGAACACAAGGAATTGGATGACTTGGGTTTGAGGCCGGACTCCGTCCCTCCATTTCTTTTCTGTGAAGTCAGTTAACCTCTGGAGTGTTGATTAGATAGACATCCATGAGACAAGAACAACACCTACCCCACCCCTGTTAAATGAGAATTATGAATATAGTGGGTCCAAATGAGACAGTGCTGTACAAATGCACAGTTGCTGTTTTACAGAGGCAAGATTTGGCTTATGCCGAGTGAGAAAAACCTGGATATAAACACTCCATTTTTATTAGCCTCGCCATCTCTCCTGGAATCTTCTAGAGTGGAGCTCGACAGTAGTGAGGGAATTGGAATCAGACAAATGCCAATTCTGCCATGTTCTAAAAATGAGCCTGCAGAAGTGGAGTCTATTTTCAAAGGTAGGGACCAGAAGTGGCGGGGGAAGTTGGACTAAGAAGCTTCGGAAGTGTTCTGGCCCTCGGGGGTATCACACAATGTTGATTCTGGGCAGACGGGAGGTGAAGAGAAACTTCTTCCTCAGCTGACTTGTGCAAAAGAGGAAGCTGCCTCCACAATAGTTTGTCAACTTCTTACCTTTACTGAACACAGTGAAGACAAGCCCCGTGAGGCTAGAAAGGGGAAAAAAAAGAAGAAGAATGTTTGAGGCCGAATCACAAAGAGGAATTTGACACATATTCTGAAACTGTTCAGCCTCCGTGTCACCCCTAAGCACAGTGCCCCAACCAGTCTCTACACTAATTCTTGTAACTACCAATTAATTTCCAGTTTTGCATATTTTTGTTTACCAGCTTTATTCTGTTCTCTTCAAGTTCCGGAAAGAACGCAGTAGGAGTTCCTGCTCCAGCATTCAATGAAACTTGGAAATGGCCCAGGATATAAATGAACTTAATAATTATATGTCAATCATCTAGTGTTATTGAAAGCTGCTCACTGCAAATATCGAAATATTCTTAAATAACCAAAGACGGCAATCTGTGAGCTGTTTTATATGCAAGCTCTTGTTAGTATTCTGCCATTCTAGTTCATATAACATTCAGATATAAAGTAGAACTTTCCTAAATTAGTCTTCTTAAGCTTCTTTGTTTAAAATGTTGAAGTAATGAATTTTCACTCTTTAACCCTAAGAGCGTTGTGCTCGTTCTTTCCAGATACAAATGCTCACCATGGTTCAGTTTTCATTTGTCAAGACAAAGGCCTTGTTTTTCTTTTTGTGTGCTTAATCAATAAGTTTTCAGCCACATTGTAACTTGCAGACTCAAAGCCAGATATTTTGATTTGTGAAGACCTTTGGGTTCCAACCACTTGCAAAAGGAAGCTGGTGTTGCAATTTTTATTGTTTTCTCTTTTTCCTAAGAAAACAATAGATTCTGAATTTAAGGTAAACATTCCCTAAGTAGAATACATCATTTTAGGAAGTCCTCTCTTTCCATATTTAAATAATATGACTATTACCAATGGTACATAGATGTCTACAAGAGCGGACAGCTAGGGACAGACTTGTGACTGTGAAGGGACTGAAGCCTTGAATATTCAGGAAAAAACAGCCTCCTTCCTTCCTACGGTGTATACCTTATTACCATATATGGAAAGCACACACTCTGTCCTGTCCAAGTATGGTGATTTTACTGAACTAAATTATTACCATTTCAAAGGTTAGGAACAATGTGCTCATGATGAGCAATCAGAAGGTTAAACAATATCGTGAACCCAGAAGGTTCTGGTGAAATCATCTGGCTATGTAAACCTCGTTTTAGGTGACTTTGAAGAGCTGAAGGATGTCCCCATTGAACAAAGCTTGTTTTGTTTTGTTTTGTTTTTTGTTTTTTCTCTAAAAAGAAATCTAGTTATTCTAACATACTTATTGGCCCCAAATAATTTTTCATGCACAGCTAGCACTAATCTAGCTCTTTGCAGGTAGGTAGAACTAACTCAGATTGACTTATTTCAACATGTAGACTATGCAAATTCTAAAAAGAAGTTAGAAACTTTTTTTGCTTAATTTCATATAAACCCCACAAATCCATAAAATTAAAATTCAAAATATAGATATTGAACAGGGCAACTACTTTCATTCTCTTTAAAATGCATCTTTTCTACCAGAGCAAAGCAAACATTTCTCACCAAGATTTGCTTATATATGTTCTTATTTACCACAGAGCTCAGTCACAACACATCATAATCAATCATCCAGATACAATATTTGATATCTCCACTTATTCCTCTCAGCCACCTTGATTCCAAGACCTCCCATCAATTACAGAACCAAACGAACATTGTAGAGGGGTCTAAAGCTTTCTGGCAAATACACAATTTAATAAAACATATAATTTCTACTGCCCCAAGTTGTCTGGGTAAGTGTTATCTGCCTGAGTATATATTTGACAGCAATATTCATTTTCCAACGTTTTCAATGACAAATAATTATTCTAAAAGTGGGGGTGGACAGCAGACATGTAGTCACTCAGGAAGTTTATACACGCAGCATTGGAGCTGGGAAGCCTGAGGTCCATGGGGATTCTATTTTAGTGGCTCTGGCATTCACATTACCAGTTACTTCAATTCAGATTCCTTTCATCTTAATTAGGACAGGAGACGTAATGACACAATCAAACACATATGGTAGAATAATAAAACATTTGGGATGACTGCTGGCTGCTGATCTGGTGGTATTTACTAGAGTATATTGATTTGTACATGTAAAAATATTGAGCTGAGGAGTAGGAATCGCCACTGTGCTTGAAGCAAGTTAAGTAATACACTTTGGCTACCAGAGTAGTCAGAAGCTAGGTGTTCTTTACCAAAGCATTTGAAAGCTATGTGGCATGACAGAGTCGAGCAGATTTACTAGGATTCTCACTTTGACGCTTCTAGCCAAGAGATCTTGCATCAGTCACTGAAATGCTCTGTGACTTAGTGTTCTCTGAAAAATGGGAGAGATACCAACTCTCAGTTATTATTTATAAGAAATAAATGAAATAATGTATGCAAAGAGCTGGACACAAGTTCTCAGTAAAGACAACTAGGTGTAGCTGGGTATCTGCTGGGCATATTTGAATTTCTTTACTCTGCAAACTTCTCAACTGTTTATATGTTTAGTTTGTACTAACTTGAAGAAAAATCTTGAAAACAGCTTCCATGAAAAGCCAAGCTGCCTTTGTGAAGAAATGAAATTATCAATATTTTGCATTCCTTTCTTCTGCTTTATAACAACGTTCCTTGCCTCTTGGGGAACTGTAATGGTTTGGCTACTGACAGCCTATATGAAGATGCTTGTGTCTCCTTCCCATTTCCTTTCACGGGGACATTAAAACTACTTTCCTCTGGTTTATTAAGAATCCCATCCACACAAGAATAACATCTTCGCCCCCCAGAGAGTCATCCTGTTACCGGGGAAGAGGAATGCTCTTTGTTCTTCTCCTCCATTCTACTCACTCTTTTTCCTACATCTGTCCTGATCTTTGAGAACCATTACCATGCTCCTTGTGTGTGTGTGTGTGTGTGTGCCTGGGGAACAACAACCACAGAGTGTATGTTTATGTATATACATGTTTTCAGCTCCCTACCTAGAATGTAAGCCTTTGAAAAGACCTTTAACGTATGGCTGGTTGGCTGGTTCATACCACAGCAGACACCTCCAAAGCTCTTTCATTGAGTACATGGGAAAACCAGGCATTTACAATAAACAAGTATTTCTTTCATAAAGATATGCATCTACTACTAGGCTAATATTGTAGTAAATATAAAGTATAAAAAAGTAGACATTTTGAAAGACATTAAAAATGCAAATATGAGCACTTCTAATTTTTCTTCCCATACCACAGTGGGTTGTCTTATGGGGCACAAAAATCCATTTTCGAGACCACTACCCCATAGCACTGAGAAATGGCTGATTTGTTTTAAGACTGAGCTGTCACCCTGGCCACCCAGGACCTAGATGCATGTTCTGGGTTGCTTTTTATTTCTCACCAGCCTCCTGCCCACCATGTCTTCTCTGTTTAATACCTCTCTCTTTCATACACGTTGACCCTGTAGGAATCTAAGGGACATTTGAGTGACGAATTTCTAAAACTTACACTCATACTTTCCATGATTATTTTCTTGGATATAAGAGGTACACCAGCTGCCTGCATTTTTCCCTCTTGTTAATAAATACAAGAAACCCTGGAGGCTTCTGGTTTGCAAGGATTTCACAGTCTGCCCAGCGTTTCAGTCATGGTAGGTGTACCGTATGGAATGGCCACCCACGAATGCCGTGGGAAAAGTTCTTTGCAGAAAAAGCCAGGTTTTCATCTCAGGATGCAGATGGAGGTATGGTAAAGAGGTGGTGGGGAAAGGCCAGGGTCTGTGTGACAGCGGAACCTGGGCCATCATGTGGATTTTCAGGGAGCCCACGCAATAACTCTTACCAGGCATATGCTAAGGCCTCATTATAGGCGGAGAACTTTAAGATAGAGTTGTCCTCTTTGGGGAGTTTTCAGTATTCCTGTGAAGACAAACCATGGAGTGGAGAAACTAAATTATACAGTGAACAGCTGGTAATGACAGGGTGTGGCAGAGTCATCCAGAGGGAGATCTGTGTATGCTCTCTCAGTCCTGCTGACATGGCCTAAGAAACCATGACTGCCCAGAAGAGATTCCCAATTTGACTAAGATGAACACGCATTCTGTACGGGCACTAAGCATAATCCTTGCAATGATGTCACAAGCCATTCTTACTGAATAGGAGCTGCCTTGAAAGGGCAGGCCACAAAATAAAATTTAAGAGGTGGGTCTACGGCCATGCTACCCTGAACATGCCCCATCCCGTCTGATCTCAGAAGCTAAGCAGGGTCGGGCCTGGTTAGCACTTCAATGGGAGACCACCTAGGAAGACCAGGTGCTATAGGTGTAAAAAATAAAAAATAAATAAAAAATAAAATAAGGGATTGTAAGCTGACAAGATCCTTTCAATCCATGAGGTCAACTAAGGGTTGCCTCACCTAAAAAAAAAAAAATTTAAGAGGTGGGTGGTCTTACCGATGGAAGAATAGAATCCTCATCACTAAAGGAAGAAAAATGAAAATGATGCAATTGTAAAACATTCTGCAATCACCCACTTCAGAAATCATATCATATTACTGCCCCACTTTCTCAACCATAACTCTTCCTTTGGGTGTTTGGTCTCCATCATTGAGCTCAGTTACCAGCACTGTCTGTCATTCTCTATACTCCACAGAGACCATGCCACGCTCCTCATGCGCCTACATGTAAGGGGAGCCCCTCCCTGTGGGGGTGGCCACAGTTCTAAGCATCTGAGAGTCAAGGCCAAAGCATAACCAATTCTTCACATGATTCTCAAATGTGAGCTTTTCATTTGCTTTCAATGTTCCTAGGGAGGAAAATAAGTCATCTGTCAGAGACATAGAATAGAGGAGAAAAGATTACAAAGGTTTGACGTTAATGCTGAAAAATGTTTATATTTACCGAGGATGTTTCTTGGGTTGGCCACCCTTCATTCATCAAGCATACCAGCAATGTTTTTAGCCTATAAAACTCTGCAGTCTGCTGCAAAGATAACAGCTGTTGTACTTTAGGTCCCTTACAGACTTCTTGTCAATCAAAGGCAGCTGCTCTAATTTATACTGATACTTTCTTCTTTAGACGACTGAAATCATCTCCTGATTGATCTCCCTCCCTCCTCCAATCACTGCCTCCTCCAATCCATCCTCCACACTGCTGTCAGTATCTTTCTGAAATGCAAATTAGATGATATTTTATCTTTGCTTAAATACTCTGATAGCTCCATGTCACCCACGGGTTACATTTTAAATTTATTAAACATGGCATTCAAGCCTTTCTCACTCTAGTCCCAGTTGACCTTTATTGCCCTGTTTCAAGATCCCCAACTCTACTTGGACACGCTGTCCATCTGTTAATCACACCATGTACCTCCTTGTTTAGATATGTCTCTCTACTCAAACTGGTTTCTCTGGAACACCTTCTCCCATGTCTTTACCTGGTGAACACCTCTCTCCTTATGTCTTAGCTTGAATCCTCCTTTCCTGAGAAGCTTCTTTCAGACACCAGCAAGCAGAGGTCCACATCTCTGCTACCATCCCACATCTCTGCTCCCAACCCACCTCCTATACAGCTTTGTTGTGAACTCACAACTGTCATAGACTGATTCTTATCTACTTATTGTCCCCTTTGCCTCTATACCCCAGAACCTGACACAGGGATACCCAAGAACTACTCTATTAATCCTCTGTAAATGACTGAACAGAAAAAACTTATGAATCTTTCAGGTTTCCTAATTAGAAAATCTCCTCTCTGTGAAATTTATATAATTCTTATTTGTAGGTGGCCCAATCCCCAGATCTGAATGTGGAGGACCTCAGATTCAGTCACTGCTTCTCTATAAATATCTTGAATCAAATTATAGGATATTCTGTAAATAAACAGAAAACCTCAAGATGAAATAGAATGTAAAACAGAAACATTATCAAGAACATGTCCTTCACTGCTAGCTCTTCTTCCCTACCACAGATATTGGCCATGTTTTAGATGTTAGTTCTGCTATATGCGCACATGTATGTGCAAACCAGATAAATCCTGGGTGAACCAGCTGCAACTTGGATGTCACCGGCAGCTCTGCATCTGATGTTCTATGATTGGACCAGTCCTTGATGTTGAAAATGTACTTAATGAGTCACTGAATTAGGTCTCAGTTGCCTTTTTTTTTTTTTTTTTTCTATTTTTATGAGGAGGTAGAGGAATCCAAGTTATGGGTGCTTTAGCTAATGGATACATCTTGGCATTGAAATGAGTCTACTTTGACCCATCAGTGTCCAAGTTCATTCATTTAATCTGCCGGAAGGGTCTGAGTCCCGATTTCCATTCTCTTTGTCTAACAATTAGACTCACTTTCCTTTCAGGGAGCAATTCACCACACCAAGGCCCCAGCCACCCAATGGAATCCGCATTTTTTGCAAAACAGCAACAAAGGCGTATAGCCAGTTTTCAAAATACTTTCTTCAAAATGAGCCAAATTAAATGTAAGGCTCATTCCAAAACACTTTTCTCTCTACATTTGTAAAAGAATGACTGCTTGGCAAGGCGTCATTAAGAGAAAAGGGCAGAGTCTCCCCTAAGATTTTCAACTTTATTTTTTACACAAGTTAAAAAAGTGTTTGGAAAAGCAAATTGCAGTTTGACTTAAAAAAAAGAAAAAGTGTTGTGGGTGGTAACATGTTAAGAAATGCAATAATCATAGTATTTCATAATCCCATGAGACCAATATTAAGTACTATCAGAATCTAATGTCTCTAAATATAGAATAATATATTTACATTTTAATCTAAGAGATAAATTTTTCTGTCCATCAAGAGAAAAGAAAAACAAACTTCACATGACAAGATCTCTTCATAAACATATGCTTTCAGCCTACCAGTTATTTTCATTGAAAATATTTATTTTAGGGAAAGTTATGTAATTATTATTATACTGTACAGAGTTAAATAAATAGAGTTGCAATAATTGAATTCACTTTCCTTCAACACTTGCTATTTTAATGATAAATCTAGAGTGTATTCCCCTTACTTTGCAGACAGATAAGGCAATGATGCATAATTATTCAATATGGGGTTTTCTTAACAGAGTTAGATCAATAGAGACTATTATCTGTTAGCTTGCTTCTGGCAATAGCCTATGTAAAGTGCCATAAAGGAAGGCTAACCCCCTGTAATATTAGACACCAGCTTGTAATATGATACTATGGGAAAATAAAGCACTATCTAAGGCACAGTAGTTGACAAAGATGATTTTCTAAATTCCTTGGTTGATTTTGTTACCTCCCTGTTATGGTAATGATAGCTATGGATATTATTTCAGAGAGTGTTTTAATATTTCTGCAAAATTATATTAGTATAGTCCAGGAGTTTTTATATATTTTTTTGTGATTTGAAGTTGGAATCTCCACTTAACAAACAGTTGTTGAGGGTCTACTCTGCCCCTGGCCCTGTGCTGAGCTCTGAGGATGTAAGGGTAGGTGGAATGATATTTACCCACCACCACTTACATGTGGGGGGAAGAGAAAACATTTCTTGGTTTCCTAAAACTCATCTTATTTTTCTCTAAAGTCTCCGTTATTGCTGATGGGAGGTGAGGGGGCACTTAAAACATCCCATTCGAAGCTAATACTGTCTCTTTTGATTTCAAGGGTCAAACTCTCCATCAGGACTCTCTCTCTCTCTCTCTCTCTCTCTCTCTCTCTCTCTCTCTCTCCCCGCCCCCCGCCCCAATTCCCCTTCCTTCTTCCCAAAATGGTATCAGTGAGTGGAAGGAAGCCTAGGAAACTTCCAGGCCACCATCCTGTCCTGCTCTGCCAGCCACCAGAGGGTGAGGCTTCTCCCCAGGGCCTGGAATTCTCCTGGGTACCTTGGGGCCCAAGGGGTGCGTATTCAGTCTGAGATTCACACAAACATCTGGTTATTTCTAATCTCTCCTCATCCTCTGGACAGTCTTGCCCAAGTAGGTGAGTAGCTGAAAGTGGGAAGGGGTGAGCCTGGACACTCACTTCTGACTAATTTCTTTTCTTCTCTTCCTGTCTCCTGTAGAAGGAGGTTCTATTTTCCTTCCAGTCAGTGGCTAAAAGTCACATAGCTAGCAACTGGATTACATTAGGGCGACCACAAAATTTATCACCCAAAGTAGGACACTTTTTAAAGTGAAAGAAGGAGTGGTCCCACAAATAACTGTGCACCAAACAACAGGTATAATCAGAGCCCAAACTGAAGATGTATGGTCTCTAGTTAAGAAGGACAAAATTTATGTATCTCCCTTCCAGATTTAGGGTTCTTTCTTTCTCTATGTTAAGATGGTTCTTTCTAAATAACTATGCACAGTGAAATAGCAAGAGATTTCTCAGGAAAATCTTTGCATGTACTGGAGTTCTTAAAGAAAGAATGACCTGCGTATACGTATGTCTCAGGATCTGGTCGCATCAGCAGCCACTGGAGGAATCCAATAACACAACCACCTTGGCATCTTCTTTTGTGTTATATCCACAGAAAGCAAGACACACAAAAAAGAGGACAGGACGCAAGTGGATTTTGGCCTGTGACACTTTTTCTAAACCTACCCGGTGTGCTGGTTACTTAGTTGATTCTTGTTGGAGTGGTTGTTTTTCTGTTTGTTTATTTTTTATAGCATTTAGATCCATTCAGTGTTAACTCTGAAAATAAATATATCTACTTATGTCTGAAAATATATAAATATCAAGGAAATGAGTCAGCCTTATTTAACATTCTCTTTGTTCCATGAAATTGTGGTGAGATTGTCCTACTCCTGAGCATTATTTGTCTAGCTGAAAGAATTATTGCTTGACTTAGTTTGAGAGATTTCATTCATTTGTCCCTCATTCACTCATTCATCCATACCACGCAATATTTCAATCAAGAAAATTAAGAGTGGTAACCAAAAACGGAGTCAGGAATGTGATTAGACATAGACCCTATCATGATATACAAACTGATGTCCTGCGGGCCACAGGTTTGACTCTAAACTTTCTAGGAACTAATCCGAAAAACCTCTTGCAAGTTACACAAGTTAATGTACATTAGATAATAACTAATAAGACAATAATTACAATAGTTAACTTATTAAATACTGTTGGTCAATGAGCTAAGCTTTCTTCATGAATATTTTTTTAAGTTCTCCTAGTAACCCTAAGAGGTAAAATGGCCATAATCAGGTGGCCAGAGGACTACCTTGAGAGCCCTTGGTTTCCACTCAGAATAAATTCACTCCTTTATGGTTCTAAGATCTCACAGTAACTTCCTGAGGAGTTTTATAATAAGGATACTTTGGTCTGTGATACTCTAGGCCCTGACAATACAACAGATGTGTTCATTGCTTCTCCTTTGTTGCACTGAATGCAATGTAATAAAATAATTATTTGTGTAATGTTTAATCTCCCCAACTAGACTTTATGAAGACTGGAAGGCCAAGGCCCATGTCTGTCTTTTCTTCTGCTTTGTCAGCCCTTGTACACAGTGGCTGTTTAACACATATTCGTTGCATAAATAAATATCATAAGAATATCAGAACTATTTTTTAAAAATTCTGCAGTTGTACAAAGGAAATTCAATTCAGTCAGAACACATTTTTTCTTTCTATTTTTTTCCTCAATCCCACTTTTCCTGCCCCACAGCCCTCTATCCCCCCCCCCACATACACATACATAGACATTATTTATTACTTCGATAAAAATCATTTCCTGATTTCTTTTCTTGGCCTTATTCGAGTGCAAGCCTCAATGAACAGAGTAAATAAGAACTTCCTTTTTAAAAAAAGTTTCTTTACTCCTATTCAGAATATATCTTAATCCATTTATTTATTTGTTTGTTAGTTTGTTTAGCATCACTGTCTACAGAAAACATTTCAACAGTTCTTAACAGTGTGAGTGATTTGATTTTGCTGAAAAGTCTGTTTATCAGTCCATGGAGCCTGAGGCCACTGTCCCCCATGAGAGCACAGAAATGACAGACTGTGTTTTCCCCACTCATTTCGGCATACGCAGCAGCCCCTGAAACTGTTCATCCCGATATTTATTATCATGGCAATAACTAACATTTGTAAAGAACTCTAAAGCTCAGTCAGCCTTTTCATACACTTCATCTTCTTTGATCCTCACAACTACCTGTAAGTAGGTTAAAGCAGACACCACATTTATGCACATTTCACAGATGAAGACACTGAGGCTGAGAAGGTTCCATGACTAATCTTGATGCAAGTGAGCCCTGGAGCCCAGCCCTGAAACTGAAGATCCTTGCTGCTAATTCCAGCCTTTCAACACTATGCCTCCCTGTCTCCACTTTACTTGAATTATTATTATTATTTTGGTGGTAGAGGGTGGATGGTTAGCAGTCAGAAATTATTTCATGCAAAACACTTTGATGGCTTTGTGGCTGAGTGTGTCTTTTTGAAAGGAAGAAAAGAAGGTATCAGTCATAAAAGAGATGAACTTAAGATTCAGGAGCAAAGCTCAAGAGAGCTCACTGGGAACCCTGAGCTGTATATGGGTGTTTTGTTCATAGTCAGAGTTAGAGCTGAGTCAGAGTTAGAACTGGAGGTAT
>CM053507.1:18977533-19033650 GCA_028627145.1 Eidolon dupreanum
CCCATCGGTCATTCTGTCTCCAATCAGCAGGGTACACAAATGACTTCGTTTTCTTTTTTTTTTTTCTTTTCAAAAGAGCAAAAAAAAATGGAATGAAATCTATTCTATTACAGTTTGAACAATGTGAGCTGTACATTTTCTTCTGCCTACTTTCTTCCCTTATTGTTTCTGTCTGAAGGCTGATCGGGAGAGGAATGAGATGAGTGACAGTTCGCCACCTCCCACCACTGCCATCCCATCAGTCACAAGTAACTGTGGAAAGCTACAGTCAGGGGTGGGGGTGGAAGGTGGGGGTCTGGAACAGACGTCAGGAGTGGGTTTGGATGCCTAGCAAGAACTGCAGAAACTCACTTTCTGTCATTTAAAATGTACCCAACCTATGCAGGGCCCTCCCCCTGCCTGTCCCTCTAAAAAATAGCTAACCTGGGTCATTACAGATGGGCAGGCCATGCAAAGACAGAGTGGAACAGTGGAAGGAGCACATACTTCCAAAGCAGACAAAATTCCACTCCTGAGCTGTCTCATGTTAGGGAGGTGGGCCCAGCTTGTTACTAAACCTCTCTCGGCCTCCACTTCCTCATGGATAAAATGGGCCTCAGAGTGTCTACTTGGAAAGACTACGTGCCTTTATAGGCATGAATTATACATATGAAAGCACCTAGAACAATGCTAGTATCTAGGTGGTTTCCAGTTTTTGGTAATTATGAATAAAACTACTTTATATATTTGCCTACAGTTGTTTGTGTGAACATAACTTTCAGTTCACTTGGATAAATATCTAGGGATGGAACTGCTGAGTCATATGGTATAGGTATGTTTAACTTTATAAGAAACTGTTAAAATGTTTTCTTAAGTGGGCTGTACCATTTTGCATTTTCACCAGCAAAATGTATAAGATCCCATTTGCTCTTCATCTTTGCTGGTACTTGGCATTATGATAATTGTGGGGTTTGTTTTTATCTTATCCATTCTAATACATGTGTAGTGTTATCTCATTATGGTTCTAATTTGTATTTCCCTAATGCCCAAGAGTGTTGTGCATTTTTTCATATGGCTCATTCGCCATCCAACTATCTTCTTTGGTGAAGTCTCTGTTTAGTACTTTGACATCTTTTACTGGGGTTTTGCAGCTATTTTCTTCCACTCTGAAGTTTGTCTTTTCATTCTCCTAATGGTGTCTTTCATAGAGCAAAAGTTTTAAATTTTCACAAAGTTCAATTTTCCAATTTTTATAATGTATCATCCTTTTTGTATTATACCTAAAAACACTTGCCAAATCTAAAGCCTTACAGAACTTCTCCTATTTTTTTTCTAGAAGTTTTGTAGTTTTAAGTTTTGCATTTAGGTCTATGATCCATTTGAGTTATTTTTTATAAAGCGTGAAGTTTGTATCATATCAAGGTTTTAGATAGATAGATAGATAGATAGATAGATAGATAGATAGATAGATAGATAGATACTGTTGTTCCAGCACAACTTCTTTTTTCTCCACTGAATTGTCTTTGTACCTTTGTCAAAAATCAGCTGACTATATTTGTGTGGATGGGGCTATTTCTGGCCTGCCTATTCTGTTCCAATTACTGTTTATTTTTCCATTTATATTTGCTTCATTGCTTTTGATAATATCACACTGCCTTGATCACTGTAGCTTCATATTAAATCTTGAAGTCATTCTAACTTGTTCTTTTTCCAGTTGTTTTGAATATTCTGATTCCTTCATCTTGCCATATAAATTTAGGAATCACCTTGATATCTATAAAACATATTGTTAGGATTTGAATTGGAAGTATATCTACTCCATTGATCAAATTAAGAACTAACTGTAACAATGTTGAGTCTTGAAATCCATGAACATGGTATGTCTTTCCATTTAGTTAGATCTTCTTTTATTTCTTTATTTAATGTTTTGTAATTTTTAGCATACAGATAGTACCTATATTTTGACAGATTTATAAATAAATATTTCATTTTTAGGGTGCTATTATAAATAGTACTGTTCTTTTAAATTTCAAATCCAATTGTTCAGTGCTAGAAATACAAGAGACTTTTATATCTTGACCTTATATCTTGCAACCTTGCTAAATTCACTTATTAGTTCAAGGAGCTTTTCGGTAAATTCTTTGGGAATTTTCTACAAAGACAATCAAATTATTTATAGTGAGAGACAGTTTTACTTATTCCTTTTTAAAATCTGCATTCTTTTTATTTTATTTCAATGCCTTATTGAGCTATGATGTTGAATAGGATGTTGAATCTTAACAGTTAATTTAAAAAAAAAATAAGACGAAAATAGTATCTAACTCTGGAAGCTCACACCACGGAGGTAAGAAAGGCTTCTCAGACTTAGTCATCTGAGCATTTATTTAGTTAATGAAATATTTACTGGTACCTCATGGTACAAATTGTTATGAGGACATCAAATATAAACCTTGAGTTTTAGTATCAAGTACTTTGCAATTGAGAAAAGATAATAAAACATGAACAATAGTTATTTCATACAAATAAGAAGGTGAAAAGGCTGATTAAAGATAAACAGAGAAAGAACAGTGGAAAATCTAGAAACAGAAGAGTAGCAGGAAGTAATTTGTCATAAAGTTCTGACATGGTAGTGACTATGAAGAGGTCAGGATACAGGTGAGGGATAGTGTAGATGTGAGTTCTTCAAGATTTGCTAACTGATGGACTGTAGAGGCCAACAGAGAGGGAGGAGACAAAGAGAACTTTGAGGGTTAAAATCTTTTGCTTTTTTTGGAGGGGGTTGGAGCCACAGATTGATATTCTGAATTTGAGTTGTGTACTAAGGATTCAGATGGGGTGACCTACAGATGGGCTGACTGGAACTAAAGAATAAGATCTAAACATAGAAGTAGACCTTGGTCATGATTCCCTTTTTCAACTTAGTTCTAGGCTCTGAGGCTATAAATACTAGAGGGCTGGCATTGGCCCTCCCATTGGAATAGTGACACAGTTAACTGGAGGGGCAGAGGAGAAAAAGGAGGCTATGAGTGGGGATAGAATGCATCTTGCCATGCAGGTTCCCAAGCTCCAGCCTCTTGTAAAATTAGCCCTAACACCTATATTGATTGGAAGAAGAGTAAAAGGCCACAATGTTTTCTATGTTTGTTGACTCAGGGAGGGTGTAGAAATTTATTTTTCAGAAGAAGGAACCTATATGAGGTGAAAGAGATGCCCACGGCTACCAGGAAGTAACAGAGCTTGGCTGCAAACCCATGTCTATCTGATAACAGCTTGCATTTTAGAGAGTATTTGTCATGTGCCAAGCACTATCTTAAATGCATTAATCCACACATTTAATTCTCACAACTTCCCTATGAGGTGGTTTCTATTATTATCCCCAGTACCAGATGGGACACATGGAGGTTCAGTAACTTTCCCAAGGTTTCACTGCTAATGAGGGGCAGAGGCACTTCTACACTATTTGTACTGCACCACTGCACTATGCTGGCCAGCGTTTTCCAGCAAACCACAGAGTATCCCAACCCAACAAGAGTGGAACAAGTGAAGGACAATGCAGTCTTTATCCACAGCAAAGCAATAGCATCAGTGAGCACCACTGAACACCTACTATGCACCGAGCACTAGGTGTTGGGAATAAGCAGATGTAATAGACACTGTCCCCCCGTCATAGATCTCAGTCTGGAAGTAGAAACAATCTCATACACAATGAGTACAGCATGTACCCAGTCTGTGATATGTGGCACACTGATGGCAGATAAAAAGGATGTGGACACACAGAGAAAACAGACATTAGTTTTCCATCCCTCTGTCAAGGAAAGTGAAAGGAAAATAAATGCATTACAGCTGAAAGCATAATTTACTTTCAATTAAGTGGCTTTTTAAATATCAACCTCTCAGTCAAGCTCATGCCTCAGTCTCCATCACATTGCTGACTTTGCTTTCTAAAGAGAAAGCAAGAAACTCCCCCACAGTAAATGGAATTGAAAAGATGTGGAGCATGGAACTCCTACATCAGGAGCTGCTTTGTTTATTTCACTTGCCTTGAAAACTGCACAGCTCATTACAGTGGAAACTAATCATAGCTCTCATTACAAAGTGGATGCCAGAGAAGATTTGACCTTTGTTTTATCAAGTATATGGAAGATATTTATGTAGGAAAGTATGATCACTCTGTCGTGAGGAGAGGTGTGGTCCTGGACAAAATCTGGAAGGCGGCAAAGTGTGTTCTTCCCCTTTGGGGGTTTGCTTCCGTCATCCTCCCCATATCCTACTTTTAATCCCCCTTCCATCTCTCTAAAAGTCTAAGGGCTTTATCTCTTGGTCGCACCCTCGAATCCCTCAAAACTTATGTAAGAAAAGAGTTCAAAACTCACACTAAGGTGGAAATGACTGGTAATTGTATATAGCTAGGCCTCTCAAACTAGGACAACAAAGAACCTCCAGGGGTACCCACTAAAGCCATGGGACCAAAACAGCACATCTCTAAGACAACAAACTTTCTTGAAGGTATAAGAAGGAAACTTTATTTTATATTAAAACAAACACAAATATATGAAATGAAATATGAAATGATTGAATGAATGAATCACATTAGAGTGAATTGTTATAAAAGAAATACTGTGCATTAGCAAGCCAATTCTTGCTAAAACCCCAGAGCCTTGGGGCTGGTGTATCCTCTTCTCCCAGAGGGTAGGCACAGCAGCTCTCTGCCAAAGGTGGGTAAATGAGGCCCTTGAGGATCCCCACAATGGGAAAGCTTAGAGTCCAGGACTTATATCCAAGGTAGAGATAACACAAAGGCCAGATTTTGGAATTAAATCCATCAAGGGCCTAAGAAATATATTTTAATTTACTAAAATTAAACAAATAAATAGGGATAATAAGCACCAACACTATAGTCTACATGATACACATTTACATAGTAGCAGTGGGGGTTTGTATATTTAATTTTGCTTTCAAGGGCTCTTCAGAATTGTCTTCTCTCCTATTTGAAAAGATCCTTGCAAATTTGCTTGCTTTGTGGCAGATGGACGCACCAAGAAGCATTTTTTAAAACAACCTTTATCTTTCATCCAAGATTCTTGATACATAGATCGTCTAGCAGTCCAGGGAAGCCTACAGACTCCTCAAAAAAAGAGCTTTTAAATGCACAACAAAATATCCAGGATTCCAGTTAAATCGAAATACAGTTCAAAATACTTAAAATTTAAATTTGCAACCTCATAAAACATGCACTTCTTTATTAATATATTAAGTAACAAGCTCTAGAAATGGATAGAATACCACATTTTCCAAGTGGTGATAAGGGTAAATGGTGAGTGCAAATAATTTTTTGAGATCTCTGAAGCAACTGTGAGGTGCAGAAAATTCCCTGTAATTTCTACTGGTGGTAAAATCACAGGTACACTTCTGTGGTTTCTAGCCTACATTCATAATTGAAAGAGGTACTAAATTTCAGTTAAGCTGGTGAAAAATTAAAATGTATTTTTTTCATCCTAAATTCATGAACCCCCAAATTATATGCTCCTGAAATAGAGATCCTAGATTCCTCTGATTTAAGACTCTGGGTTATTGTTTTCCAGCTATTCTGATTCTTTGGACACTTAAGACAGAAAAAGCAGAGTAACTGTTACTCAAGTGATAACGAGACTTGGGCAAGCATTTCTCAAGCCCACCCCCTCAAAACACCCAAGTTCGTGTAACCCCAATCACACAACTTCATGTCTCATCTCTATTCCCCCCTCCTGGTGATCACAGAACTGTTCTAAATACTTCAAACCCACATGATTTCCCCAAACTTTGCCAACAAAATGTCACCTTCTCCTTTACCTCCCTCATCTATCTTTATCTCCTAGTTCCCACTTTTCTAATGATTCTAGCAAAATAACTCGCAGTACACATACAATAGATTCAGGATGGCTGCAATATTCAAGCACAAATCCACAAAGTAGGAGGATAGTGAAGTCAGGGAGGTGTGTCTTACGAGGCACAGAGGCGTCCCCCTGCCAGCTTCACACCTGAACCAGAACCCCCTCCCCCGCCAGATTCAGTGTTTGAGACACTACTTTTTCTAGGAAATAAAGGCAGAAAACAACTAGTATTTATTGAACATCCAAATGTACTGGAACTTGTGCTGCATTTACATTTTCTCAATGTAAAAAAAAATAGTGGGCTATTAAAATCTCCATTTATGAAAGAGGAAAGTGGCTTTAAAAAACTAAGTAACCTGCCCAAGGTCACACACAGCTAGCAAGCATTGCTTCTGCGCCTCCCATCTCCTCAGCCCACCCAGCCTGATTCCCACCCACAGCACCACTGAAATGACTGACACAGAAGTCGACAGCAATCTCGTGTGGCCGAAGAGTAAGGGCACGTCTCTGTCTCCCAGTACTGGATGTCCAGCAGCCCTCAGTGCTCCTGGACACTCACACCCTGCTGAAACTACCTTGGCTTCTCCACCCACACTTTCCTGGCGTCTTTCAATATCTCTACCGCTCTTTCCTTCTGTTTCCTTTGCCACTGTAGCTTCTTCTCTGCCACCTACGATGTTTGAACTCCTCAAGGTCAGGTTTTTGGCCCTTTCTCCAACTGAGTGCTGTCTCTTTTGGCAGTTGACCCAGTTCACGGCATCTGTTACCCTAGGTACCCAGAAAACATTCCCCCTACTCTGAGCTCCAGGCAACTAGCTAGGATATCCTATGCATGTTTGCTCATGTGCCCAAAAGTGAATCCAAAACCCTCCGCAAATAAACCCCTCTTCACCCAGCTGCCCAAGTCAGAAACCTGAGAAGGGCCCATTCATCCTCCTTCTCTTTCACTCTCACAGTTAATCAAACACCAAGTCCTATAGACTTTACTTGCTAAGAATATCTGGAATCTTCCCTGTTTTCCTATCTCCACTGAATCTGATTTCAAAGTACTATCATTTCTCATCAGGATTGCCAAAATAGCCTTCTAGCTCCTCTTCTTGTCTCCCTTTAACCCATTTCCTCTGCCTAAGTTTCTCAGTAATTTTCCATTACTCCATATTAAAACCAAAATCTGTAACATACACTAACTAGTAAGGCTCTGCTTGATCTGTCTCCTACATCCCCCTCCCTAGACACACCTGGAGTCATTCCGCACTCTATTCTTCCACTTCCCTATACTCTTAAGAGTTCTTCAATTATCTATACTTCTTCCAACCTCCAAGTTTTTGTACATGCTGCTCACTTTACTTAGAAAGCTAATTCCTACTCTTTTCATTAAGTGACTTCCTTTTCCTCCTTTGGATCTCATTTTAAATGCTGCTTTTCTAGAGAAGTTTTTCTAACCATCAAGATCAGGTCAGCTTCCCCAACAACCCTATTTTACACTTACGGCATACTGTCCTTTTATTTAGGATTATAATCAAATAATTAACTCACTATTTAACATCTGTTTTCCTTTCTATGATATAAGCTCTGTGACAGCAGCAACTATCTGTTACTCAGCCAACCCCACACTCTAATACAAGGTTTGGTATACAGTCGAAACTCAGTGTGTCTCTACCAAAATAATTAATTAATTATGGGGAAATCTCCTTTTGCCATACTTCTCTAGACTTTATGAGAATGATACAGATCAATAGGTGATTTTATATGTTCAAAGAGAATGAATATGAATTTACACTGTCAATTTGAATTTACAACTGACAAATAACTTAAACCTTTAAATCAAAGAATCTGAAAGAATCCTATTCTGCTTTGTTGCTACTTTCAACAAAGGTTAAGAATGAAACATTTCATTGTTCTACTTGTCAATGCCTGTCATCAAAATACATGGCTAAATCATTTATGTGCCTGGCAGTTTCCAAATGAGTCATTATTCTCTTATCAACAGTGACGAATGGGCCCTTGTGAGAAAGCATTATTACCATTGGTAGTCATGTTCATGGCTGTCAAAATGCATGTTCTTGTGCAACCATCAAAAGCAGCTGACTGACAAATGAACATGCCTTCTGCTCTGGATTCTTCAAGAAAGGTTATGAAATGTACATTTATTTCTTTAAATACAATCCCATACTTCAGATTGGACTAGTAACTTCCAGGTAAGGCACCAGAGAACAGCAGTATGATTTAGAGGAATAAGATAGATATCCAAACAGAATGAGACAGCAGGTGATGTAATGATCCAACCACATGAAAACAGGTCAAACCAAACTTAATTCTGCCAACCTGACACAGCAACTGAAGCCCCTTATACGTACTTTCAGTTATTACTGTTATGTCAACTTTTAAATCAGGAATTTTGCCACATGCAATATGCATCTTTCTTGGTCAAATGCAAGGTACTCAAATGCTAGCTACTCTTCTTTTCTGAGCAGTTCACAACTGTGAATAATGTCTAAAACACTGTATTCAGAAGCAAACAATTTAAAACAATACATTTGGGCTGCTAATCTGCTTTTAACATCTCTGATTTGCAAAGAAACTGCAAGAATCAAGAGTGACATGCAATGCTCTGCCTAAGTGATGCTTGATTTCAGTTCTCCCCACTCCATTATCTCCTTAAACTCAAAGAGCCTGATGGATGCTCCACAAAACAACACTAGGAATTATATTTAATGCTTCTGTTATAGAACCAGTCATTGACCTAAAATAAGTTCAGCCATGTACTCACTAAGTGGATAATCCTGCTTTCAAAAAGAAAGGAGAAACACAACTTTGAGTTCTCAGAAGCTATATCCCTTCTCTAGATAACTCTTTACTGAAGCTTTGATTTAAGATTTAGGATTCCTTTGACTGACAAAGCTAAACGTCCCATGCCCCCACACTGATGTCATTCATTTCTAATATTAGCAGCAGAGCAGCTCAGGTTCACCTGGGAAAGAGGAGCTTTTATTTTGAGTTAAACAGGAGCAGATACTAAAAATGAACACGGTGAGACTTCCTTCTGGTATATCTGACACAGATAAAATAGGCAAACCAGTGCAACGAGACTAGTATTTTGAATCAAATGGGAAAGGAATTCAATCTAATTGGAAATTTGAAGTGCTTACCAAATTTTTATGTAGCCTCAATTGTGCAGTTGCTGAGGAATTAAGAAATGAAATGAAAATATATAAAGTTGTTTTGTTGCACAACGTCACACCAGATCATAAATTGCTTATGAAAATTCCATATGGGTGAGATAAAGAAGGTTCCAGGGCATCTGTTATAGCTCAGCATGAGGTGTAAACTTGGCCATTATTTGGTGGTATAGCCGCACAAACAAGCTTTTGGATGATATATGTTGTACTCATTAGATCAAATGCATCTTGCTTTGTGGCACTTATAATCCAACAGAGCTTAAATGGATCAGAGTAGCTGGACAATTGCCATATCTCCAGTTAGAATTGCACAGACATAAACACAGGCAGGAGGAAGCAGATGCACCATTTGGAATCGCAGAAATTGTGTTGGAATTACATGCCCTGATTGGGGGGAACTAGGTCCTCATACCTTCTCCATTTGCAAAATGAATGGCATCGTCCTGCTTTCTGAGGTAGGAGTCTCATGAAGAGACTCGGCCCCAGACAGAGTAAGGGCAGTGGACTTAGATATGGCTAAGGTACAGAAAATGCATTCCTATTGTGGGGCCAGCTAACCAATACTGAATGGTTACTAACTCCTGAATATGGTAACTATTCCTTCTAGAGGGCAAAGATATTTAGAGAAAGAGTTAAAGGAAATAAAACCACTGAGGCTAAATGTGGTACCTTTCACTACCATATCAATATTTGTCTGTAACTAAACTTGTCTTACAGTGCAAAATCTTCTAAGGCTTTCATTCCAAAAAGCTGTCCTGGGTGTTTAATCAGCAGTGATGAGAAAATGGGCCACGTTTAGTACTTGCTACTTTGCAATTTGTTTTTGCGATTCTCAAGTTTCTCAAGTGTGTTCTTTCAAAACCATAGCAGAGTGATCATTATCTTCCTAAGTCACTGTCATAGGAAAATAGGATAGGTGTCCCCCCAACCTTGGGTGTGGAGATGTTGCTCAGTAAGTACCCAGTGATATAACCAGGCTCTATCTGAGTTTATGAGAAAAATGTCTTACTCTACATCGTTTTCTGCAGTAAGTCCCTTCTCTCTGTTCTTTTCAGAATTACTAAAAGATATTAAAATAACATGAATATCCTTACCTGGATCTTTTCTCCCATGACACCCACATAGTTATACAAATGCAAGCCTGGGACAGTACCCCCTTTCTGTGTACACTCAAAGAGCTCCATGGAGGACGTACCCCACACTACTGTAATGACATAGTTGCTTTTCCATGACCCTCAGAAAATTGAGAGGGTAGAGCATCATGCTTTGTTCCTGTCTGTATCCCTATGACCTGGACATTGCCTGGAATGTAGTCACCTCTCCATAGATCTTTACTGATTCATCAATGTTCAATATCTCCACCTGAAAGACTGTTATTCACATTTACATATACTTGCTTTTATTGTTTTGGTGTATTTTTTTTATTCTCCTTACTATATAGCTTTTACTCTAGATTCCTATTCTTTAAAATCAGTAGACTTCTAGACTAAAAGAAACATCTTCTTGTTGCACATCTTACAGTTTTCTGAGAAACTACTAAGTGAACAATTTTTATGCAAATTATTTTCATGAAAAAGGTCCAGTTATTTTTCTCCCATTGAGTAAAATAGTTCAAAATATTTTTCACATACACCATTATTCAAAAGTTTCCTTTCAGGTGGACATAATCTAATTCATATGGGAAAATTTAACATTATGTCTGCAAGAGGGTGAGCAGAGGCGGAAAGCACAAAAAATACTTATGCCTTGCATCTGTTTACCATGCCCCACTTCAGCATACTTTATCATGTCCTGGCCCCACAACAGTGATGCTGGATAAATGGCACCGGCATTAATATCTCATCCTACTAAGGAACCTCAGAGGAAGGAAGTGATTTCTCCAAGGTTGTGACAATGGGGTAGAAACTTGGGTTTTCCAACTCTTTGCAATGTGATGCACTTTGGAGTATCCTTTGAAATTAAATGTGTTGCTTTGGTGGCATTTTACAAACAAGAATAACAAACAGGGGAAAGAAATCAGTGCAAAAACCAGAGCATTAATTACCAACTCTAAAGAAGCCAAACTGTGGAAGGGAGGACCTGGAGGAGCTGAGCTGTGCTGCAGTTGGAAATGTTTGTGTGTGCTGTTCTGTTTGGGAAGGGGAAGGAAAATTGTTTTCTCACAAGAGCATCTGATCAGAAAGTAAGGGATGCAATTTTCTACCATGTTTCAATTATTTAAGCTTTACCTTCTCATGCTGGACCCCTATGAAATTCTGTGAGGCATCCTTTCTCTGAGAGTTCGATTTCTCTTTGACGGTAATTATGCACATGACAGGAAGATGGGTTGGGTCTGGGTCTCCATGGACAAATATCTTACAATGAAGACTGGAGTGCCTAGTTTTCTCTCTATTTAAAGAGTGAAAATATATTTCCTTTCCCTGATAAACCTTTAGAGTAGAAAAGCAAAGGTATTGATGAGGAAAAGAAAAATCATAAAAAAATCTTAGGCCTTCTTGTAGCAACTTTATGTAGCATTTTATAAAAAATAATATAACTTAGTTTAAATAGCCTAAAGGATTTTGTATTTGTTCTTTTAATAATTCTCCTCCACTGGTAGTAATACCCTGTTTTAGAAGTCAATTTGTCAGTTTCTAAATTAATGAATATTTATTAAGGGTCAGCTGTGTGTCAGGCTCTGCTGTTGAATAATGAATGAGTAATGAATGACTGGTTGGTAATGAATAAGAGACAGATCTTTCCCTCAAGGAGCTTACTACATTCTAGAAAGAGAAAGACAATTTGTAAACAAATTAATAAAAACCATCATTCAGAGCTGAACAGCTGCATTTGGTGGGGACATCTATTCTCATGCTGAGAATGAGCACATTCTGAGCTTCCTAGTGCCCAATAGAGATGAGAGGGAGGCTCTCCGAGACCATAGCCCATGTCTGGGATTCTGCCTCTACTATGACTCCAGTCAAGCACAATGTCAGCAAAAGTGAGATATAATATTCATGGTTAAATGTACACAGTTTCGCCTAAAGAAACAATGACCACGTGTTGCTTTATTTTTATTCCAGGAATCTTGGAAAATCAGGACTCAGAGTTTCTTGCTTGGGTCTTGGTAAGTACTTGGGGAATCATGTGTGGTGGGCTGGGAGGTGGAAAATTGGGGGTACCAGGGAGTGATTGGGGTGCAGATCAGGACCTAGTCTAAGGTGAGAATGGACTTCCTAACCAGCATGGCCCCGCTTCTCCTTCTGAGCCTTTCCTGCCCAATACAGCCCTCTGCCTCTCAGCCACTGTGTTCATGAGCCCATCAAAGAGAAAGAAATCTGATATTTAAATACACCCTAGGAGAGGAGACTCATGTGTTACTACCATTTAGCAAGTGTGAAGAACCTCATGGAATGCATTATTATGCTCACCTCGCCTACAGCATCATCTGAACTTTTTCTATTCTTATTTTCCCTTTGCCTAATTTCTTCACTTATTTTTCTATATTTTTGTGTATTTTAGGTACTTTCATAATCTACCTTCAATATTTTGGGGACAAAGTGATCATATAGTTATAGATACAGATGTAGATGCAGATATAGAAGATATAGATTTAGATGATAGAGATGATAGAGATAGAGATAAAGATAGCAATAGAGACAGAGATAGAGATAGATGTAAGTATAGATATAGATATAAATATAAATGTAGATGTAGACACAGATATGAAAGTTGGGAGGAGGTTTTCTTGACTCCTGTTGAATGGAGATGTGGAGTCCAGGGAATGGGTGATATAGTAAATAAATAAAAGATAATGGCAACTAATTCTACCTCTTTTCATTGTATTTCAAAGACATTAAGCTTATTGATGCCTAAATTTTTCTGATTCTTCCTAATGATCTATCTGATTTGGGGGTAAGTGTGGTTTTTGTTCGCCATAAGTCTAAGAGAATTTGACATTTACTTAAATTATGGGTCTATCTTGTTACTATTTACTTCTATTTGAAAGGAAATTAACTCTCAGGATAGTCTGACCTTAGTTTTATGAGAATGTACTTTATGGTAAATAATTATTCAGTATCCAGTATTGAAAGAAACTATTATAAATATAAATTAAGAAAATATAAATTAGAAAATATAGTAAAAAATCATTGACCATTTCTCTCATAGAGTCAGTACCTATGGCAGAAAATAATTTAGTGAAAAGTACATAGACAATTTAACCAAAGGCCCTTAAGACTATCAACATTGAGGTGTCCATGAAGTACCACAAGTAAATGAGTTTCCAGAGGTCAGACAGCAATTTTTTCAAACTGTGTGTAAGTTATAGGTATTTTGGTGAACTTTAAAACAGACTTGATTCAAATGCAGCATGTCTGATTTGAGCTTCGAGCTCTTCTGAGAGCCTGAAAAGACACTGCATGGAAAATAGGAGAAAACAAGGAGGTTTATAGGCTGACTGGCTTTATTCAAAATGAGTGACAAAGATTGACAGCATGAATAAGCATCCTTTAAGAATTTTTCTGAGCTGCCTCTGTAAGCCAGAAGAGACAAAAAAATTCAGAGAAAGGAATAATGCCTCTGCCTTTGATAAAATGTCAGGCCCTCCAGACCCCAGTTGTCCAATGTAGGGGGAGCTGAGATGTCAACAAAGTCATAGCACATGTTCAACAGAAGCTTTGAAAATTAAGTGTTAAATGTTTCAAGCAATCACATGACTATAGATGTCTTTTATTGAAATACTCTAAATTTTATAGTTAAAGCTAACAACTCTGACTTTCTCCTCTACCAGAGGATGGGCTGGGAATTTCTTGCCCTGCCAAACTTCCTTTCGATAGACTAAGAATATATGTAAATGGGAGCAGATAGATGAAGTATCTCAAGAATGTACTGAAGATACATGTGAAGAAATACGGCTCTGCCAACAAGAGAAATGGGGAGAAAATTAAGTGGGCAAACTCACCCATGGGTTGCTGTAGCTGGCCTGGTTTATGAATATACGTACCACTGCTGTTAAGACCCAAAGTCAAAGAAACTGACAAGAAAGGAGTAAATTCATTAGAGTGATGAAAATCAACCCAGTCTAGTGGGGGGTGGGATCATCTTCTGAGAGAGGAAGAGTAAAAATTATATATCCATTTGTTCATTCATTCTCAGCAAATGTTTCAGAAGCCAGGCATTGTGCTGGTTCCAGGGGTTACCGAAAACAAAGCAGCAAGGACCCCACTCTCAAATTGCTCCCAGAGTAGTAGGAGTCAAGCATGTAAATACAGACAAGGCATTTGACAATGCCACAGTAGATGAATCAAGCACAAAAGTTCTCCTGGGGAATTTGGGACGGCTTCACAGGGAAGGTGCTGCAGGAGCTGAGACTTGAAGAGAGTCATCAAGTAGAGAAGAAGGTGGATAAAGGGGGCAAAGAATTGAAGATAGAGGGAGGAACATGAGCAATGGCCGGGAGGCAGAACCCCGGAGCAGGAGGTACTCGGGGAAACACTAGTAAATGTACAGAATATTGCAAATGTAAGGTGTTCAGAAACCATAAGAAATTAGTCTGGAAGGAAAATTAGGCCCGATCAGGAAAGCCCTTGTTTGCCTTGCTAAGGCAGTTAGCTCTTGTCCTCTAGGTCTCTCTCTGACGTTCCTGCAATTCCCAAGGACCCAAAGTGTCAGGGAACACCTGGGGTATGAGGGCCAGACAGGGCTTCACCGCTCTCCACCCTTCTCCTTCCACCGCCACAGCTGCCATCCAAGTCACTACAAAACACA
The DNA here is from genome assembly GCA_028627145.1 of Eidolon dupreanum. NCBI lineage: Eukaryota > Metazoa > Chordata > Mammalia > Chiroptera > Pteropodidae > Eidolon > Eidolon dupreanum. The sequence continues at coordinate 18,992,310 of CM053507.1, forward strand.
TTATTACCATCCAAAATATTATCACACTAAACTACAGTTTAGATTAGATATATGTATAACTTTTGGTGTTTTACATTTCATGGGTTTAGACAAATGTGTAATGACATGTATCCACCATTATACTACTCTATAGAGTACTGTCACTGCCCTTAAAATCCTCAGTGTTTCATCTCTCCCTTAACCCTTAACCCTTGACAACCACTGATCCTTTCACTGTCTCCATAGTTTTGCCTTTTCCAGAATGTCATACAGTTGGAATCACAATATGTGGCCTTTTCAGATTGGCTTCTTTCACTTAGTAAGATACATTTAAGTTTTCTCTAAATTTTTTCATGGCTTAATAGTTCATTTCTTTTTAGAGTTTCTCATTACATTTTGAAGGAAAACAAAGGGCAGCCTTCTGCCAAAGAAAAGTTTAAAATGCTCTAGCTTGTGAAAAGCCATTTAAAAACTTGGATCAGGAGTAGGACGTGGTCAAATGTATTAGAATTGTTTTCTGGCAGTGACACAGGCTAGATTAGAGGAGGAAAGGGTGGAGACTGGAGACAGGTAGATAAATTAGGAGTCAGATGTCAAGATGGTGGTCTTAAAGATGGACAGAAAGAAGGTGATATTTAGGAAAAAGAATAAATGGGACTTAGTTACCTTGGGATGCAGAATGAGAAGTCGCCCTGGGCAGAGGAGGATGCCTGAGCTCCTGGATTGGGCAGGTGGGTGGGTGAGCTGAAATCTCAGGAGAAAATGCAGGAGGGAGTAGTAAGAGGAAGGAGGATTCAGAGAAGCCTGAGCATTGTTGGAGAGTGGTCATCAGAGCCTGTGAACTTTCGGCTTCAGATTCCCAGAGGTCTTGAGGAGCTCTGGAGAAAGCTCTGGACTGGAAATAAAGATGCAGGAACTTCTAACAATGGTGAACTCAGGATTGTCATTGAGATCACCTGCAAATACAGAGGACTGGGATATTTACACAGGTTTAGGACACCCACCTGATAGAGTTTTCCAGACTGCATGCTCCTTGAGAGCAGAGATCACCTCAGTTCTTTCTACACCTCTGTTGTAGCTTTAGCAGATCACAGTATCTGCTAAGTAGTAGGTGCTCAAAAATATTTATTGAATGAATGAATAGATAGATGGATCAATTGCTAAGGAATGACAAAAAGCACACTAGATAATAGTGGAGATCCAGCAGACGTCAGATTTCATGAATTCCTGGGGTCAAGCCAGCCTAGTTCTTTGGTTTTCTTCAGCAGCATTTCAATGCAGAAACAGAGAAGGCCTCGTGGAGGCGGGAGGTGGGGAAAGGAGACAGAGGCCCAGCATGGAGGATTGTCCCTAAAGTGAGGGGGGCTGGGAGTCTCCCGTGTACACTGTGTCTCGGAGTCCAGGCTGGGTTGGCTCAGGGCCTTCTCAGTGGGGCTCTCACTCCTGCAGCGAGGAGGAGGCACCTGCCCACATTCTGAGTTGCTCCACAGAGTCTCACAGCAGGAGCAGGAGGTCTCTGGTTCATGTCATTGGGAGGCGACACACCACAGTGGGCAGCTGCTCCTCCAGGTGCTTAAAAGGGGCTGGCTTTACCCTGCACCATTCGCTCTGGAACATGTGTGCTTCCCTCCAGATAAGATGCTTGCAAGAAAAAAGGCGTGTGATGGTTAATTTTATGTGTCAAAGTATGGGACACAGTGTGCCTGAATATTTGGTCAAACATTGTTCTAGGTGTGTCCTGAGGGTGTTTTTGGATGAGATTAACATTTAAAGTGGTGGACTGTGTAAAGAAGTTTGCCCTCTCCAACCCAGTGTGGGTGGGTGGCCCTCATTCAATCAGCTGAAGGCCTGAAAAGTACTAAAAAGGCTGACCTTTCCTCAAAAAAAAAGGAAACTCCTCCTGTTTGATTGCTGTGAGCTGAGACATCAGGCTTTTCCAGCCTTCAGACTCCAACTGTAGTATCACATTTTCTCCAGTCTCAGCCTGCTGGCTTTTGGACTAGAACTTACACTATCAGCTCTTCTGGTTCTCGGGTATTCAGACTTGGACTTAATCTATATTTAGGTTCTCTTGAGTCTCCAGCTTAGAGACAGCAGATCTTGGGACTTCTCATCCCCCACAATCATGTGAGCCAATTTCTTATTTTTTATATATGTGTGTACATATATATATATATGATTTATTTTATATATATGATTTATATATGATTTATTTTATATATACATGCATATTTATATGTAGTCTTTCTATATATAAATATATATTTTATAATATATTATATAGAAATATATAAATATAAAATAAATAATTTCTATATAAAGAGATAAATAATAAGGAATTTTATAAGAATTATAAGGTTCTGTTTCTCTGGAGAACCCTGACTAACAGAATGCACATTGCTAGCTTTTTTGAAAACATCACACAGGTATATGTAGCAAGCCGACAGTCAGGAATTTCTAGGAAGTGATACAGAGTGTAGGCAGGTAGGGAGAGCACAGATGAGGAGATATGTGGTCACATGCTCATTTTTCACCTGGGCACATATTGAACCTCACGTAGAATACTATCATCCTGGAAGGAGTTCTCCTGGGCTGTTGGCTGGCCAGGAAGGACATTTTATGCAGTCCTATCAGACCGGGTTTGGTCTGGATCTAAGCAGTGAAGAGATGAAATGCCTCATGCCTTTGGGGCCCTGTTTTACACAAATCTCCAGGCTTTGATTCCTAGGTAGTGCAAACTGACTGTATGAATATTATGTGCTGTGTTCTTTCGGGCAGCCCTTGCATACTTTATCTTGAAAGAATGACTTCATAAAGTAAAATACGTAACACTTTGAAGCACCTACACTAAGTCCTTCAAGAAGTGTTTCTTCTCAACTCTGGCTGCACATCAGAATTATCTGTGGTGTTTTTAAAAATGCAGATAACCAGTCTCCACCCAGACCTTTTGAATAAAGAGCTCCCGAGGCAGCCCCAGGTGCAGGTGTTTTGAAAAGGCTGCACAGATGTTTCTGAGGCAGTGGCAAGGTTAGAACCTGTTGACCTCGCCAGATGGAAGGAGATGGAAACGTGTGAACTGGTGAGCCAGGTGCCAGCACTGTGATTTTTATCTACGAGGTGGCTGCTGCCCTGAGTCCTAGACCCTAGAGCTTGCCGGCGTCATTCCCACCTGAAATGCAGCCTCCCAGAGGAAAGTCTGCTCAGCTCAAGGCTGGCCTCTGGGTTCTCTGGAGTGGAAGTTCTGGGAAGGTTCCTGGGGCAGGCAGATTGAGCTCAGTTCCCTTCTATTCAGCTCCTGCCACCTGGGCCATCTTGCCTTATGCCCTTCCTTAACCAAGGGAACCTTCTAGAGCAAAAGCAGTGAATCGTAAGAAAAAACTGTGTGGGCTTCCTTCTAATGTGTTGCATATGTACAGAATGTACTCCTGGCTCGTCTCCCTCTGCCTCAGAGACATTTTCACTGCACTAAATATTTTGACACTACAAGAACATGACATTAAATATTTAACATGGATGGTATTATTTTTGTGACACCCTTCATGATTGTCATTCTTATTACTGAAGCTAATGCAAACTAGCCACCTCACTTATTATTATAACAACATAACAACAGTAGTATTTTAAAGTGACTTCAAGACTCTTGAGAAACAATTTAAAAAGTACAGTTTCTTCCCTCAGAGAGTTTACTGCATAACACAAGTAAACTATCTTAAGACAAAAATACTCACAGAATTTAAATGGTGCATGAATATTAAAGATATAACAAGAGAATTTTAGGCTTGCCACTTTTCCTGGAAAGTCTACCCTGAATAAATATCATGGTGAATACACGTTAAAAATAAACAGGCATTTGTATTTTTACAAAATTGTTTTAAAGTATTTCTTCTTCATTTCCTACTGTCATGGATAAGATCCTTAAGAATTGCTGACAGCTTGGCTGCCCTCTGAATTACCAGCAACCGTAATGAATGAATGAATGAATGAATGGAAAGGCCCATGTGCCTTTGCCGTCCCTCATAGAGTATATTAGATACAGATGAGTGAGAGAATGGCAGCCTGATGTTCCATTCATGGTCAGAGTTGGGGCTCAGGGAAAAACTCTAGAAGAGAAAGCAGAAGAGTCTACAACAACCCCAGGAGTGTGCACTCGCGCATGCACGCGCATGTGCGCACACACACACACACACACACACACACCTCACATTGCCCTTGTAAAGGGACAAATAGATCTCATTTACTAACCTGGGTTTCAAAAAGGAGACAAATGGTTGCAAAGCTATAGAATAGCAGAGGAGAGAATGTCCTCCAAGAGCCAGATGTGGGCAACTCGCTGGAAATGATAATAATTTATAAACATGGTCTAACAGTTATGAAAGGGAGAATAAGTCCCTGCAGTCACCACCCCCCTTATGGATGAGAAAAACAGAAGCAGGAAGAAGGGAAATGTCCAAGGCCAGCAGTAGAGATAGCAGAGCCCGCATCTCCAGTCCCTGGCCCCATCAGCCTCCAGCTTCCAAGTGCCCACAGCCACGGCCATCATCCATGTCTCTTTCTGTCCTCAGCCTCTTCCTCAAGACGTGAGTGGCTGGACCAGGCATGAAAGACCCCTCCTAGCTCTTGCCATCGTGATGTGCACAGAGATCAAATTCAGCGTGACCCAAGGGTGTCAGCTGGGTAAAAATGCCTTTACTTCAGAACTAGAAAATGTTAGAGTATGAACAATCCCTAGTGTCACTCTCCAGAGAGTAGGAGCCAATGACCCATCAAAGCTCCAAAGTCAAAATGGGGGCTAGAACCTGTGTCTTATGGCCTATGATCAGGTGTGCTTTCCCTATAAGATTTCAAACTAAGAATGTAACTGAGTGCAAATCTTTTGTTTGTATGTGGGTGCCTGAATGAAACTCCTAACTCTTGACTTGCTCTTCTGCGCATACTGCTTTAGAGGCCTCATGAAGTCCTACTGTGGCTCCTGAACTCAGAGAAGCAGCCTGACTAAAGCACACCTTGTGTACTTGCAAGTCTATTCATATTGTTTACCCAAAGTTTGCCCAGAACACTCTATATTGATAAAGATTACATGTATAAGATTCTTTTTCTAAACTCTATGCAACATAAAAACTCAAATGATAAGTTTTATAATTTCAATCAACAATGCAGCTGAGCTCCTTTAAGAGTAAGGCTAAACACAAGGGAATCATTTGGGGTGCCATCCTTTTATAAAGTGGGGGCTGGACCTCTGGTGGGACTCAGGCTAAGAGAGTGCAGAGCTTCAGGAAGCTACCTCTGGGAAGGTGGCATACGTGTCTGAGGGGTGACCTGCTGTGGGCCAACACACTGAGGAGAAATGTGGAGATTCATACGTATGCCATAGAGGTCTTAATTGGATGGAGTTAAGAAAAAATAACTCAGTCTTTTTAGATCTGTGGAGTGTGAATCAATCAAAAGCCATCTTGAGTAAGTAAACAGAAAACCCAGCTCAAAGCAAAACATCAGCTTACGCAAAAACAGAAATTTCTAAGCTCGCTCAGGAGAGTTTTAGGCTCACCTGGACTGTGGACTCGTATTGCTTGATCCAGGGATCAGACTATGAGCTCTGCAGACTGGAAGTGGCTTCCATTCCCAGGCTGCCTCAGGCTGACAAAGATGGCTACAGAGGCTCCGAGCCTCATATCCTATTGGCTCTGACTGGCTTATATATCCATCCTGAACCAATTCACTGAAGGATTTCAGTCAATCAAGAGCTGCCCCTGATGCTGGAGAAGGATTTAAATCCACTCCAACCACAGAATGCAGATTCCCAAGGGAAAGTTAAAATGCTCTTGCCAGATGAACTGAGTTCCTCTGTTCTGAGTTAAGAAGATATCTCTTAGTCCTAAAAGCCCTCTCCCTCTATTTTAGCTTAGCTGAGCCTTTCCTATTGCATTGATAGCCAAGGTTGAAAAGTAAAAATTTCCAGCCTGTTCTATAGCATGAAGCACGTTCACTTTAGTAGATAAGCTCGTGCTTGTCTCCTGCTACCTTACTTTGCTTGACAAAATTTTCCTCTGCAGGGTAAATATGTAGCTTTACCTTTATAATATAATCTCTCTCATACGTTTTTCCCATAATCTTGAAGGATCAGTGAGACCTGAGGCTCATTTACAAATAAAAGCTTCATCCTTGTACGTGAATGATGAACATGAGCAAGGGAGGACCTCCATGAGAGGAAAGTGGACACTACTGTCAGTGCACTTTTTATATCTGACAGCTAATTAAAATGAGAGGAGGAAGAGGTTACCCAACATGCAGTTATAGAAAATGGGTGATGAGGTGATGAGCAGAGCTAAATCAGAGCTGACAGTTTAACCATGGGAGTTTCTTTAGGGTGAAGAGAAGGAAACAGAAAGATGGAAGGTCCTGGCTTGGCTTTGCTTGTGGTGAACTTGAAATAAGCTTTCTGCAGGACTTTGTCATGTTTCTTCTGAGTCTCTACCTCCCCTCCTGAACAGCATCTCCATCTTCTGCTCTATGCTGCCCTTACTCTTGGTCCTTACTGAGCAGAAATTATAGCCCAACAGGGCCCAGCTGCTTTCAGCAGCAATACCCATAACTACTGGCTGAAGAGTGGGGGAAAATCTGGTTCTGAGACATGTTTCTGGAAGGGACCCTCTGTCTGACTTTGTTACCTGACACAGTGTTCCCAGGGTCAAGGTTGAGGAGCAGAGCCCTCTTCCCCTTCAGCACCTTCCTGGAAGGGCTAGTGGCCTGCCCTGGCCCTGCTGGTCAATTTGCAGCCTTAGATACCACCTGCATTTTAGTTTTTGAGCTCTTAAACTGCAACCGATTCAATCATCCCTATAAAGCATGGAATCCAGCACTCCTCTCATTCATGCATGTGTTCATGGATCACACCAAGGTATACCAGGTGCTGTGCTGGGGAAATGGGAGAAAAGACGCACCAGTGCACCAGTGCCTGTCCTCACAGCCTACATGTGTGACCTGTTTCCCAGGCTGGATTATATCCTTGGACTATATGCCCCCAGAGGACACCCTGAATTTGTTTGTTGTTGGTAACTTTTTTAGTCTGATTTATTTCCTGTTGGATTATCAGCTCAGATTATATGCTTAGATCAGAGAAGGTGCTTAATATATGCTTATTTATAAAATGAATAAGTTACAGTGTGACTAGTGTTCTGAGAGAAATATAAACTGCTGTGGGAACGGAAATGAGGATGGCATAAGCTAAAGTTGGGGAGGTCATGGAAGGCTTCTTGGAGGAATAGATATTTGAGCTGGGTATGAAAGGATGAATAGGGTATGAAGGCATCAAGTCAAAGAGTAAACAAGTAAAAAATCAGTTTAACAATGGTGTGACAGAGGGAGAGAGAGAGAGAAAGGTAAAAGACACAAATGGCACAGACCAGGAAGTGGCCTCCTATTCAAGGGAGTAGAGGAAGCTTCTGGAGGAAAAAGTATTTTGAAAGATGCATAAAAATCTGTGAGGTCAACAACAGAAAGAAAGCCACAGGTATTTCTTTTTGTCGAATTTCCTACAAACACTTCCCTCAGATCCAGGCTTGATTGTTGCTTTCCTGACTATCTAAATCCAGGTAGAAATTTCCTAGTGCCTGTCCTGTAATTGTTTGAGTATTTATCTATCTTCTCCACTGGACTGGAAGCTCCATAATCATCATTTACCATTTTGACCCCACCATCTCACATGGTTCTGGGGGATGATGGGATCGCAATAAATGTTTTGTAAATGAATTAATAAACAAATTCCAGGAAGAAAAGCAAGGAAGTCTAAATTAGCATGGTCTGGAGAGGGAACTATATGAGAAAAAAAAAAACAATGAGAGGAGACTTTGGAAAGATTACGAAGAATGATAGAGGCCATGCCATGAAGCTTGAAATTGATTAAATTTGTGATTGAGAGTCTGAAATATTTAACTCCAGGAGTCACTTGGCTGAATGCATTTAAGGAACCTCATTCTGGTCACAGTGGTCACCAGCGCAGACAAAAATTGGAGAAGACTGGAAATAGAGGCGAAGAGACAGGCTGCATCTCACTCAAATATTCTCATTTTACAGAAGGTTAAATATAGCAATCAATTAATTGTCCACTGTGAGCCCAGTTCATCATACTGTGAACATATATAGAGAGCCTATACAAAATACATATAGGAGCTGTGAAGTAAATGAGGTTTGACCAAATTAGCAAAAGATGAGTAAAGGAAATACAAAAGGAAATGCTTTAGAAGAATAAATAAAATATCAGAAAGAAAGACCTAATATAGGTATCATTGTAGGAAATTACAAAGTTTTAGAGATTGGGTAAAAATATTGTTGGTTCCTAGATATGCTCTTTAAGGAAAAAAAAACAAAAACAAAACAAAGAAAAAGAAAATAAAGAAATGGGCAAATACAAATCAGACAAATATGAAAAAAGGAAGTGAAGAGGGGATGCAAAATTAGTATTAATAAACAAAGTAGAATCAGGCAAAGAGAAGATACAGTAATGAGAGGTGATAATTGACAGGGTGAAGTGCTAAGAAGGAGCAGGAAATGGGACCCAGATAATCAGTGCAGAAATGAATCTTGGATAGGAGAAGGGACCCTCTTCCACAGAGACAGGAAGAGAGAAGTAAAAGATAGGTGTTGTCTTAGGTTATGTTCCCTTAACTCTGGCACCAGTGTTGAGTGCCCCCCCACTTGAGGGCGAGGGAGGTGGAGCTTCTGCATACTAGAGGGAGTCCTCAGGCAGCTGGACACCCACGGTGAAGTGGGCGGGACATCAATTGTGTCTGCTATGAGGAATTTGATAGATTTGGTAGCAGGAAGTGGAGGGGTTTATAGTTTGTTCGTTTTCATGTTCTTTGTGAAGCAGGAGGCGTTCTTATCTGCTAATGATGAAAGAAGAGGAGGTGGGATCTGAGGTTGAGAAAAGTAGGGCAGGTTTGAAATCCCAACAATATTGAAAAAGGATTAGGAAAGAAAGGACTGGTGGGCTCTGTGAACAGTTACTGTAGACCAAGCATGGACCTCAGCAGTTTGTGATTTTCTCCAGCACAGCTCAGCTTCTTGGTTATAGGTGATGAACAGCCAGATAGTCAAATTCATCCAGGGGTGGATTTTTGCTGGTCAGGTGCAGTGACAAAAGAGTAAAGCAATGGAGTTGAGAATAGGGCAAGAGAATATTTTAAAAGGTGAATCATGTTATCCAGTCATCCTAACTTTTCTGGTTAAGGAATGAATTGAAGACAGACAAGATACTCTGGGGAAGGTAAAGATGGGACAGTGTGTGAGAAAGGTAATGGCACAAGATCAGCAAGAGGGAGGGATTTTACCACTTGAGGGCTGATAACCAGATCTTTAATATATTCAGAATATGAATGAGACACATTTCCACCCAAGTTCTCTTGATTGCAAGTACAGCTCTATTTTTCATGGCACCTTTGTGGTCTTCTATTTCTACCCCATCAGCCTTTTCTATTGTTCCACCCAATAGTCATTGCCTGTCATACATACATTTTTTAAAATTGAGTTTAATGCTTGGGAGTTTGCAATATTCAGGGTGTGGTAATGTATGTAATTTCTATACTGGTATAACTTTAAAAAGGATTGGCATTTTATTCAGGTGAATTGGTGGCTGCTGTGTTGCTCCTCTGGAGATACATGAGGAAGACAGTGGATTCTCAATTATTTCTATTAAAAGAGGAAACAGTGACACAGAAAATTTAAAAATGCTTTTATGCTTGTCTTTGGAATGAATTTTGTGTTTCTATTTGAATGTGGATGCCAAGCAGACATGAAAACCGGTTAGTGGAAAATCAAGAATTGTCTAGAGTTAATAAAATATGTAAAACATTATAATGACCTCGTAGCCATCTCTGGCTAGCCTTCGGTTGAGCTTTTACATCTCCATATCAAATTAATCATTCTACACAGCATTGGTGTAGCACCACCCTGACCCCAACAAACTGATGTGTCTCACTTGTACCATTTTCTGTCAGGATTGGTGGCCGTTATAATCTTGTCCCAGAAAACAAGAATGCTGATGTTCTTTTTCATTCTACCCTTTTTTATTGCTACTAAGCTATTTTTGCTATAGTCATTTACTGCCACTTGAATTTTTGCAGAAATTTAATAGTACTAATTAAATAAAGGGCATAGCACCAAAGAGAGAATCTTGAAGGAATAGTCTGTAATCCTTTATTTGGTCAGAGCTAAAAACCCCGCCAGGTATTGCAGTCTCCAGTTTGGGGTCAAGAAATATTCAGTCTTCTTTTCTGAATTGCTCTTCACCCTCTGGCCTGGTTCTTACTCTCTCTCTTCTTATCACTCCAAAGCTTCCTGTCATTCTGGTAGCTTGTAGAGGAATTGAGTCCATTCCAACAATGTTCCAAACACTGCCGAAACCGGTTTTTAACTCTGGCTGTCATTGCTGTCACATGAGGAGTTTTTTAAAAATACCTGTGTCTGGGCTCTTCCTCAGGCCAACTAAACCAGAATCTCTAGGGTGGGGCAGGACATCAGCTCCCAGACGGCCATACTAATTAGGCCAGTGTTGAGAATCCCACCTGAGTTACTTGCTCATCAGATGGCTGAATCCACAATGGAAGCTTTGAGTACCTGAGAGATTTTGCTGTCCAGGCAGCATGCAGAAGACACAGCCAGTGACCAAGGGGACACCACTTTTTGTGCCCAGTGTAAGCAAGTGCTAGGTTGAGGTCTTTGTTTTTCATTTAGCTACAGTCTCCAATTAAAATTCAGAATTTTGCAGCACTTTTGAATGTTTTAGTCTATTCATTACTCTACATGTGTCACTTCGGAACAATCCATAATAAATCATAAATATTCCTGTGCTTTAAGATGAATATGCTGTTAGAATTGACGCATTCTAATGTTGACTTTGGCTTTCACTACAAGCTTTGGAAAAGTCATTTATTTTCTGATGGAATTTCTGCTCCTTCCAATATATCTGTTTGTCAGATAAGAAAAAAATAACACTTAGTGAGCACCTGTTGTATGCTTAGTACTATACTAAACATGTACTATTGAAATAGTTCAAAGTGTGGACTGTGTGTTGGACTGCCTGGCTTCAAACCCTGGCTCAGCCACTCCCCAGAAAATAAACTCAAATCACAGAGTGGATGGAAGTTTCAAATAAAATAATGTCTATAAATTGTGTAGCACAATGTAAGTTCTCAAAAAAATGTTGGCTGGAATCATCATCATTGCATATAGTTCTCACAACAATACTGGAGCAGGAATCATTATCCATTTTGGAGATGAGCAAAGTCTCAAAGGTGAGCCTATTTATTCATGGACATTATCTCAGTTGTGCCTGAAAGAAAATGAAAATACCTACCCTTTAGGCTTGTTGAAAAATAAGAGAAATCAATTGAGATGCATTGCCTAGGACCTGAGAGAAGGTTGGCCTGCAAAACTGAGCTCGATCCTGGGTGTTGGAGGGACAGAGATGAACCAGACAGTTCGATTCCTGTTCTTGTGGAAAGCAGGCTGAGATTTCCACCCAACCTTTAGGAACTGTGAAGCATGCATGTTACATAGCAGATCTTTTAGTGGCACATTCTTTCCTAATTAACAGAAAGTTCTAATCCTTTGGAGTGAGTAGCCCCTAAGGTGCTTGACTAATCACAAAATGATTAAAGGTGGAAAGTGACCAGGTGAGTATCTTGGCTCCCCAGGAGTTCCTTCTGGTAACACTGTCCCTTGTTTCCTGACACCAGGGCCCCTGGTGCTAGCAGGAGTAACAAAATGCCATCGCTGCGTTAGGATGACAAACACAGGTGTTATTCTACCATAATGACTTGCTGGATCTATGCCAAACTCCCAGCCATCCTCTCATGAAATGTTCTCTCATTGCATACCCTGGTATGTGGTAGCTGGTGAATACCCAGACCACTAAGTCATTTAAAGGCCACAGATAGATTGATTTGGATTAACTCATTTCCAAGTAATGAATTAATGAATAAATCAGCAAGCAATAAAAGAAAAAGAGTTTAATGAACATTATTCCTATGTTGATTATTTCTTCTCTGCTATGTTTGAATTTGTTCATTCATAAAACACCTAATAAGCTCCTACTATGGTTTTTTTTTTCCCACAGTTACCTTATTCTTTATATTTTATTTTATTTTATTTTATTTTATTTTTGTCATGAGAACACTAAAATCTAGTCTTTTAGCAAATCTCAAAAACAGTATTATTAACTATAGTCACCACCCTATACATTAGATTCCCAGAACTCATTCATCTTACAACTGATACTTTGCCACCCTTTAAGCAACATTTCCCCATTTCTTGCAACCCTTCCCCAGTCCCAGGCAATCACCACTCTCTTCTCTTATTCTATGAGCTCATTTCTTTTTACATTTGATATATGAGTGAGATCATACAGTTTTATTTTTCTCTTTCTGGCTTTTTTCCCCTAGCATAATGTTTCCAGGTTTATTCATGTTGTTGGAAATGGCAGGATTTCCTTTTTTAAGGCTGAATAATATTTTATTCTATGTATATGCACCACATTTTCTTTAATCATTCATCTATCAATAGACACAGCTTGTTTCCATATCTCGCCTACTGTGAATAATGCTATACTGGGTTTTATATAGCCTCTGGGGATACAGAGATTATCCCAAGATGTTAGTCATTTTGAAAATATCTCAGGAAGACCTATCTTCCGTGATGAAGAAAAATCCAAAATATTGTGGACATAGAAATATTATATTTATATTCCATGACGACTTTGGTTACCTAAATTTCTGAATAAACTTTCCATACAGTAAGTTAGGAAATTTCATTCTATCCCCATAAAATCAGGAGTATGTGGTTATACTGACATCACCTCAATGCCAAAGCCTGGCTGGGAAGACTGGTGTCCAGATCAGGCTGCCAGGAGCTGTCGTGGGCTTCTCCCATGCCATAATTAATTTTTCAGTATAGTATGAAATATCATTTCAAATGAGAAAGACTCTATGTAGGGTTTTAATTAAATGGGATCTCCTAAGATTAAAGATATACCAACATGGTTTTATGATTTAGTATTATTCTATTTCTTTCTTTAACCTGATAAATTTCTACATATAATTATTGAAAGGGAAGGTCTCTGTCTCTTAGTTAGAAATAGAGAAAGACAGTTCATTTTTAAAAAATCCCCTGCATAGTTCTATGGGCGGTGCAAAAATGCCTCATCTGCTTGATATAGCTATAAATTTTCCATTATGAAAAGGAAGTTACAGAATTTTTTATAAAGCTAAAAATTGTTAACAGTTGGTATTTATCAGTCACAGGTAAAATAAGTTAATCTTTATATGTAAGTCCATAAGTCTACAGAGAAACATGGGAATTGCATTAATATGAATATAATAGGGCTAGGCACTTTAAAAATTTTTAAGTTTTTCCTAAGTTATCTCTTATATAGTTCCTCAGTTTTAATTTTTCTGCACTTTGAAAACTTCTTAGTCAAAAAGTATATGAGTCATTTTGTATTCTTATTTTGAGTTATGTGATATTTAATACTGTAAACATCATGAAGCTCATAGCCCAAGAGGGAGAATGTGAAAGGACTGTTGTAAAATATTTTTTGTTCTCTTTTACAATGCATTATTCTTATCCTGTTTTCACTAAAAGTTTCTTTGCCTCACCATGGAATAAAAATTTATTTTCTATCACATCCTGATAGTCCTATGAGCACCCACTGTTTTTTACATACTGATACGCCAAAGTTTTTTTTAGTTATTACTATTTAGGGAGAATAACTCACTGAACCATCAAAAAACATGTCCATGAACAAAGATAAAGATTTGATGTGAATTTTTCAGAGATCAGAGAAAGTGTAAGGGAGTTTATGTTGACTTTCAAACTTCTTGATTTCAGTGTTTCTACAGAGAGTTCTTATTCACGATAACTTACTGTGGAAAGACAAAAGATAAATCCAAAAAAAGAAATAAAAACATATATTTGAGCACATACTATGTTCCAGGCCCTGTGCTAGGAATTCACAGAAAACAACAATGACAAAACTTTCAATCTTAATAATAGATTCCATTTTAGAAGATATTGAAAATATTTAAATTTGTTTAAAAAAAAAACAAAAAACAAGAAAAAAGCAGATATTGATATTTAGCCCTAGTGTCCCACAGTAGGTGTCTACTTTTATTCTAACACTGTTATTTCACCTGTGTTAACTATTGTATACATTTCATACAGGAGTTCTTCCAAAGAACAAGATGCATACAGCACATTACTGATACATGCTTGTTCTAAGTACCCGAGAAAATTCCTTGTAAGAAAAAATTTTCAACATATAAATGCTAGCACAAAAAAATATGAGGAATTCTGACCAAAAGACTTAGGAAAAAATACTAACAAAATAAAAACACTCCTTCTTTTTTATGTTCAGGAAATAGGAAAAGCTGTTAACTTGCTGAAACCCTTGTTTATGAATGGATTTCTCCAAGAAGTAATAAGGTTTAAAAAAAAAAAACCTTTTGTTTCTGATTATAAAAGTAATAATATTTATTTCAATCGAGTGGATAAAATTAAAACACAGAGAAAAATTACCTAAGAATATTTTGGCTTTATGTTATTTAAATTTTTTCTTAACAGTCTCAAGGTATTAAGTTGATCTATTCAGGAGTCATACCTACATAAGAAACCTTAAGGAGCTTAAGCCATGGATTTAAATTACTATGAATTATTAATTCTAACAGCTAAATGGGACTGGCTCATTGTTTTCCGAGGGATGATTTAGGGCAGTGAAATTTCATTCCTATGCTATGCTCACAACAGCTCCTATACAGAAATGTCCACCCTCACAATTCTGCCTGACAGGCAAAACTGCCTCTTCTAAACTTGTCCCCATCCTTCGTCCTACTCCCATCACTATTTCCTTGTCTTCAAACTTTACTGAACAGGTTAATGGAGAAACAGAGCAAAACGGTTCCAGGCAGATTTGCCCTAAAATAAATCTTAAAACAAAATGGCACTGGCAGTGTCTTTTGGCTCTTAAGACATAAAACCTTAAATCAAAGAAAGAAGGAAAATATTTAACATTCTCTTGAAAGATCACAAAGAACTCGGTGTCAATCTCACTCATTTAACCCTCAATACCTCAAGCCTACACACAGACCTTAGAAAGTGGTCCAGGGTCTAACTCTCCATAGATCCTTTCCGGGAGACACAGCCAGCCCCATCCCAGCCTTGATTGGTCTAAGACGGGGCTTCCTTCTGCCACAGCCTTGCCCACTGGTACGCCCTGCTCCAGATTGCTTCAATGACCGGTATACTTCCTTATGGCCCAGCTCTCAGCTTGGGCTCTGGGCTTCTTAAGTGTTCGAGAGCTTAAAGCCCAAGATGGCTCTATGTATGAGGTCTCTTGGGAAGACAAGATAAAACCTGTCCTCAGTTGGAGTTGGGAGAATCTGGGAGCAGGGAGGTGGTCCAGAGGAGAGGGGGCAAATATACACCATTTTTTATCCACTGAAGAGGCAGTTTGGGGGCAAAGATAGGTGTAAAGCTTATCATAAGGCAGGTTCAGTGAGGAAGGCATTTGGCAAGGGGAAGAACATGGGAAGATTCATGAAAGCAGGATATTGTAACAGGCATTTAGAGCAAACACTAGGCTGTACCATTGGCTCAAGGGAGTGGAGGGGGAGGCATCATTACCAGAAAGCAGCATGGGGATGGAAGAGACCACAGCATGGGGATGGAAGAAACCACAGCCTTGGAGACTCCACCTGTAACCAGCTGTGAAAGTTACTTCGCCACCACTCATTCCTTACCTGTAAAACATGTAAAATTCTTCAGCCCTTGCAGAGTTACCTGTAACTAGGAATACTACTTGCACTTCACCTGCCTGAGAGCCCACTTTGATTCCACGTGGCCGTTACCACCTCCTTGCCTAGCTGCATTACAAATTCAAGCTCTTTTATAAAGTGCAGGTGTGAAAGCACCCCCCGCAACCCCCCAGAGCTTGAGTGGTATTGTTGGTTCTTGCAAGAAAAGGTAATCAAAGTAGAAAAGAAGAGGCTAAGTTAATGTCACATTTGTTAACTCGGGCCAGATGCTCAATAGCAATACAATAGAAGCCAAAAATAAAAAACCAGGCTGCAGCTTGTATCCAAAAATAAGGGTCAGACTCTGTGAAAAACATCAATAGATGCAAACCACTTATAAAAGATAGAGTCTTGAGCTGTGTCCCAGGAGTCCAGACATAGGTCCACATCCAGTTTATCTGCAGTGGCCACAACTGGGTTGTTCAGAACAGTGTTTTGCCTCCCAATCACCTGAGAAGCTTGTTAAATATAAAGATTCCTATATTCTGCCTCAGATCTTCAGAATCAAAAATCTCAGCGTGAAGTACCTGGAAGATTCTTAATGCACTCTGGAGTGTAGGAACCATTGATCTGAGATTGTAAATTAAAGCTCATGTTGGCAGACAAATGTCGCTCTGAGTCCTCCTAACAACCTTGCAGACTAGTTATTACTATCACTCTCCTTCCCCATGCTGGTGAGTGGTAGAGTCAGAATTCCAACCCAGGGCTGCCTGATTCCCCCCTACCTGCTCAGCCACTCACTCTATTGCCTTCCCAGCAGATGGTATCTCCATCCTATGCTCCTCAGTCAGTAGAGGGACCAAGAGCAAGAAGCCAATTCACCTCTAACTGTACATCCCAGCCTTGGCATCTGAGACTTCCCCTCAGGTTCAGATTTCTGTTTGGTTTGAATCCTGCATTAATATGAACATTAAGGTGCCTGTGCAACTTACCTGTCTTGTTGAAAGAACAGTGCTCGTTCTACACTATCCCATCAATAAGAGTGGGAAGTTGGTTGGGGGCGGAGGGAGTCTGGAATAAGCTTGCTTAGATTTAAATGCCAGCTAAAACTCAACCGCTTACTAGATACTTGAACTTTGGGCTAGTCACCTAACCTCTGAAAAATGGAGACGGTAATAGTTAAGCAAAAGAATGAGAAAGGCAAGTCGGGGTGTAAAGAAAAGGAAGAGATACTCAATTTTCGGTATGGGAAGAGTCTAGAACTGTGATCCTGGCTGCAATTAGAATCATCTGAGGATCATTTAAACATGCTGATGCCTGGGTCCTGTTCCCAGAGATTCTGATTAAACTTGTTTGGAGGAGCCAAGTCAGCAGTACCATTAAAATCTCCCCAGGATATTCAAAGGAGCAGCCAGAGTTGAAAAACACTCATCCAAGACGGTGAGTGAGGGAAGCGGCACGTGCTGCACATGCTCTCCTATCAGAGGCACTTTCTCACTGGGGCCGGAATACCTGTGTTTTCAAATGTTTATTTACTGATCAAACAAACAATTATTAAGTACCTACTATGTGCAGGCTCCACTTCAGTGGCTAGAATTAGAAATTCAAATTAAACTTGGTTCCTGCCCTCAGGACAGTTACAGTCTGTTGAGGAAGTCATTTGTGAAAATAATGTAGTTCAGTGCAATGTGGTTGGTGTAGCAGTAAGTGGCTTTGTTCAAAGTGGTAGGAGAAGAGTAAATGAAACAAACGACTTCTTCTCCCTTCAAAGTCCAACCACAGAATCACAAAATTATAGAGATAAAGAAAGCTTAATTTTGTGTATAAGGAAATTAGAAATAAAGGAAACTAGAAATCAAGACTTTCTGAGGGCACAGAGTTAATGGAACAGAGACCTAAGATATTCACTTCGATTCCTCAAAGTGTTCAGGAACTATGTCCGGCAGCACTAGACTCTGAGGTTGAAGTTCTGCATCCTGAAGAATAAGTGGGACTTGGGCACAAGGACATGGGAAGGGCTTCATTTTCAGAAGACAGCGCACAGCTCAGAGGGAAAAGCACATACAAGGTAGAGCTGTGGCCCTGGTCTCAGGTGGTAGCCGGTAGCTTGGTGCCCCCGCCTCTAAATCAGCAGCAGTCCTGGGCTTACACTCTGTTTCTTGCTTTCCATGCAATTTGGGGAGAGAGGAGGATGTTTCCACCTTAGGCTCCACCTCTCTCTAGGAATAATCCTATTCAAATGAGATAGTGACCACGTTAATTTTGCCCAGTGTGTTGTCTAAGTACAGTGAGATCTAGGATTTGAATCGCTAACCTTAAATTCTTCAGTGATGTAACAGATTATAATAAATAACTCTAAACACCTCTAGATTAAGTAGCTCTCGTTCATTTGGTCAACCTTGAGTACATTAAGCTGGAATTGACGTGTGCTCTCTGCTCAAAACTTATAGTTGTTACATCCACAGTGAAATGTGTTGAATTGGTTCTCTATTCTCTCCTGCCTCTGGCCTTGATGTTGCTTGTTCCTGAAGTCTCACGTTCTTTCACACCCTACATTCTTTTACTCAGCAAACCCTATTGCCTCTCCTTCAAAACCTATCAAAAATTCAAGCACTTCTCACCATTCTCACTACCAGCACCTAGGACCAAACCACTGTCACATCTCACCTGAATTACCACAACAGCCTCTTAACAGCTGCTTGTGCTTCAGCCTCAGCCTCAGAAGTGTTTCCTCAACACTGGAGCACATGGTCCTTTCCAAGATATTGCAGATAATATTACTTCTCTACTCAAAACTCTTCATTGGCCTCTCCAAGGCCCTTCTTGTAATTGACATGACTCCACATGATCTGTTCCCCACGACCCCATGGACCTTACCTTCTCTTCTCCTGGCCACAGTGGCCTCCTCATTGACCTTGAACATTCCAGGTAAGCATGCCCTTCCACCCCTACATTTCCCCCCATGCCCTGGAATGCTCTTTCCTCAGATAGCTGCACAGTAAGGTCCTTCACTTTCTTTGGGTCTTTTCTCAAAAATACTTTCTTTGTTAATCTCATCTGACCATCCTATCTAAAATCTCAACACCCACTCCCCTGACGTTTCATATACCCTAGCCCTGCCTTATAAAAATGACTCTCTTTAACACTCATCAATAAATATTATGTATTTTATATTTTAATTATTTATGAAGTTAAAACTCATAAATATATAATATATATTTAACTTTACTTATTGTTTAGCTTTCCCCATAAATCTGCTCCATGAGAGGAGAAATAATTACCAGTTTTGCTCATCATTGTATCCTTATCATTTTAAGTACAATGTTTGGCACATGGTAGACTCAATGAATACTTGTTCAATGAAAAAGCAAAGAAAAGTTAACTGTGGCATAAGGAAAATTACTATTGCATTTATATGCTTCCTTCTTGATAGTTACAAAAAAAAAAAAAAACCCATATCCAAAACATAAGCAAGTCAGACTGCAATATAGAAAAGGAAGTTACCAAATCTATAACCTTAAAATGATTCAAATTCAAATTGAAGGACATTCTACAAAATACTTAATCAGTACTCTTCAAAAGTGTCAAGGTCACGAAGAACAAGGCAAAACTGAGGAACTGTTACAGGTCAGAGGAGACTAAGGAGACATGAACATAAATGCAATGTTGGGTCCTGCATAGGATACTGGAAGAGAAAAGAGGACAATGACATTCAAAACAGGTCCACGGTTTAGTTACTAGTACTGTACAAAGTTAATTTCCTGGTTTTGATAATTGCACTATGATGCTGTAAGATATTAAAAAGCCAGGGAGGTAGTCTACCTGAACAAATGTCTAAATGTCTCTTCATACTCTAGGAAGTTCATTTAAATGGTTAGCATGTTTCCTAAATGAATAACAAGAAATAATTACAACAAGGTAACTAAGTAACCAAGGTGTGTGTGTGTGTGTGTGTGAAGGCAGTTTCTCTTTTTATGTTTCACCAATCATTTTTCTATGCTATGGTAAGTGTATGCCAGGAGACTCCAATAGAGGTTTTCAAAGCTTATATTTCTTGGTGCATAAAGCAGTTTCATCAGAAAATAAAATAACAATTCAAAGTTCTCTTTTTACTCTCTCTTCTTTTAAAAGGTTAGAAATAACAAGTGCCAGTTTAGTAAAATTATCTTCTAATAACATTCCCCTAATTTGAGATTTCACAGTGAAATAATCATACACCATCCTAGGCCTCAAGAAGGTATGCTCTCATTAGAGGCAGAAAAATAATCAAGAAAACTGTCACAGAGAGTTTTTGAGAACCATATTCACTAATAAACCACCTTAGATCTTGTGGAGAGGGGCAAGTAGTAGAGAATAAAATCATATAAGCAAAATTTCCCTGTTTGGAAGTTGACCACTCCATCCCTCTCCATCAAGAGGGAGTATGTCCAATTTATAAGTGGCAACTCTTCCTTGGGGGTGGCTGTTGGACCCTCACCTCACTGTGCCACCCTCTACAGCCAGAGAGAAGGACCTTCCCCCAGCCCTTCTCCAGGGTGGGCATAGCTGGGTGAATACCCAGGAACTGGGAGCAATCAACTCAGGACTAGAGCTGAAGACCATTGATGAGCATTACTCACGTCTCTTTAAATCAAAATAACCTTGTTGGTTTGGTGGGGAATTATCCCAATATTTTGTAGATTAATGACTGTCAAAAAGGCAATGCAATTCAATTTGGCCAATGATTATCGACCATCTACTAAGGACTCACTTCTATTCTAAGGCTGTGGAGATGAGAAGATGAATGAAATAGAACACTAACCCTCAGACAGCTTACTCCCTAGTAAAAGAGTGAAGTTTGTAAACAAGTAACTAGAAAAAATGAGTAGCAAATGTCTAAAGGGCCAGGAAAGTAGCCTAACAAAGAAGCTGAATGTGAGAGTAACAAAGTTTCAGAAATGAACTCAAACTCTTCATTTTTACTGTTACAGTGTAGGTATATATAAAATATATGTATACATATGTATATATATACATATATGATATCCATGTTCTATTTTATATTAAAAAATTTAAACCAAAAAATAAAAATATGTAATTATTACTATTTTTTTCACAATGCATTATTGTTTGATTTGGAATCAGAAAACTGACATCTTTTCTTCTGTACCATAATGTCAGTCACATCACATTATTTTTTCACTGTGATATATGGTATGCAGCCTTAAATATTTAAACTGGGGTTGGTAGGTATTTGCAGATTCCTTTTCAGATTTATATTTCTAGAAACAAGCTCTTCCCAACATGGATGGAATTATTGTAAGTGGTTCTTATAAGTAGGATGATCTCCTCTAAGATGTGTGTGCAATCCTGGTTTTCAATGTTGTCATATTTAATCTTCAATACTATTTCGAACTATAATTTAATTACTTCAAATCACAGCACTTTGTACTATCAAAAATTAAGGAAGCTAAGCTAAATAATGCTAGTATGTTTTCATGAAGTTTGAAATCCAGTATTCAATGGCCTGGATTCAGAGAATAAATTTCAGGTTATCAATTTCACTTCTGGACACTGACTGCAATGTAGGAAAGTAGATCAAATTGTTCTTTAACAAATGAATTTCCCAAAGACACTTTTTTGTCAGGACTCAGGGAAGCAAATGAGACACTTACACAAATACTTGTGAATGTCCCTACAGAAAAATATGCAAAAGGTGAAGATGAGTTGTAATGTCAGCAAGAAACTTGGAACTTCACGCCAATCTTTGCTGCTAAGTGGAGATAGGACCACTCCGTTAGGTGACGTGAACAGTTTTAAAAAATCTCCGTCCTCACAACACAAATAAGCCAGCAAATTTATCAAGCAGACACTGATCTAATTTTGCTCCAAGATTTAGAAGGGCAGCCGATTCATAGTATTAATTACTGAATTCATGGCTTGTCTCATTTTAGCCTTTTAGACCAAAGCAACTCCTGATCAATGAGAAAATTAATGGACTTATAGACTTAAATGTTTAGTGTTTCTACAAAATACTGCCATCTAGAAATTTGTTGCTTGAAAGTCCAGTGTCAGCCTTACCCTTTGTAAAAGCCCAGTTTCTAGTAACACTTAGAACTCTGAACAGTACATGCAATGTCAGTGGTTTGAGACCTTTCTCATCACCAAGCTATCTCCTGATGTTCTGCCTTGCAGGACTCCTTGTTCAAAAGTTCTTTGACCCCTCAAAATGTCACAAATAAACATAGCTAACAGTGTGCTATTATTTATATCTGTGTTCTCATTTGCTGCAATAGAAAATGCCACCGATAATTTAACTTATCTTGAAAGTTCTCAACCATATTTTTAACATGCTGAGCTACAATGTTTCTGGTTATACTAAAATATGCAAATGCTTGTTTATGCTCTGGACACATAATTTCTGCTGCATTCAAAAGAGACTCTCTTATAAAAGCATCTATAAAAAGGTTTTGATGCCCTGGCCATTTTTTCACTTAATAGAGAACTGCATTTCACAGCAAATCATTTATTTTATTTTTATTCAAAAACAAACACTGCCATTTCTCCAGTCCATTAAGTTTCTCAACACCCATCCTCTCTGTATATCAGTCATTGCTGGTTTGATTAGGGTGCATTAAGATGTAATTTTTCAGTGTGAACATTCTTTGTTTAGATATTCTTCACATCCTTCAAAAAAATACACTTCTATTTTTTCTTGAAATACTCAACACCTGTGTTTTAGGAGAAGCATAAGTCTATTTATTTCTTAATTTTACAATAAGAAAAATAGCAGTAAACATGTGGTAGGAAATAACAACTGTATTTAACTTCAGTGCTGGAAATACAAAGGCAAGTGTACAGCCTTTGACTAAATGCAGAGGACACAGCCCTTCCACAGAGCAGGTAGCCCCTCAGATCCAGGGATGTCTGCACTGTGGGGACACGGGCTCTCTGTTGTTAAGAGAAGCTGGAAATCAAGCATTTTAAAGAAAAATCTCGTAATTATTTAAATGTTGGAAAGTTATTCAAAATTTTTTAAAAAGGCAGGTGAGTCAATATGGTTCCAGCAAGTCTGCAAAACAAGTCTGCACCTGAGTGTACCTGTGGCTGCCCATTTGCAACCTCCGGGGTTGTAGAGTGGAGTAGAATGTAACAGTTAAGTAACTTATATCCTACCTTTGTTTTAGTCCCTGGAGACTAAGAAGAGAAAATGTACAATTACATCAACATTATATGCAGTGTGAACGCAAAGTTTCATAATTAATTTGGAAATAGTCTACTGAGGGCAGTGAGATGCTGTGACAAGAGTATCCACCCCTCTTGAAGCCAGGCCAGTGTGGGGAATCCTGGGTATTTCACTACTTGGTTGCTCAACGTTTGATTCCTCACCTGGAAATAGGAATAACAAAATTGCCTTGTAAGTTTTTCGAAATGATTAGAGATGAAAGTATACAAATTTATCAGCAGACCGGTGGCGTTTGGAAGGTGTTCCACAAACGGCTATGACTGTGATTATGAAATGCAAAACCTAAGTTTCCAACAGCGTTTCTTCATATGCTCCCAGGCTGCTCCTATTCCAGCACCCCCTCTCTCTGCTTCACGTTTCTTCAACAACCCAAGAGCCCACCACACAGCTTATCACCACATCCCAAAATGCTCTGCCTCCCTGTCTTGCCTGTGCTCTTATCTATACTTGAATACCTGTCCCTTCCTTCTTCATTCACTTACCTCCTTTGCGATTCAACCCAAATGTCGCGTCTTCTAGTCTTTCTCAAGTGCACCTCCCTCCTGTCTAGGTGGAGCACTCCCTGCCTTACGGCTTTGTATTTGCCTCAGTCATAGTACGGTTGACTGTGGGGGAAAAGGAACTGGATCAATCACCTCATCGTCCCCAGCATCTGGGTGTGATGCGCGGATGAGGTGACTATTGACCTGAGTGGCAAACGCCCATGCACTGTCCTCCTGCTTTCCAAAGGCAACCCTGGCTGCTGGTTGTGCTTCTCTCCCCGCTTTCCCAGTTCTCGCTCCAGCTACTGCCTCTACTCCCAGCCCCAAACCAATGGAGATTTTTATTCTGGAGTTGCAGGTCACAACAGAGCAGATGGTTAAGTGTCACATCCTGGGGCTTGCAAGTGGGGACTGAAAGGACAGTTGAAAGGGTTCCTTGTGAAAGATATCAGCGAATACAAAGCAGAATCCCTTGTTGGAGACAAAAAAGAGAAGAACCCTAAGCTAAGGTCTTACCGTCCCTTTCAGAACTGGTGGGTTCTTGGCTAGTGAGAGCGAGAGTGAGTGAGCAGCCAGAGTGGGCGGAGTAGAAGTACCTTTCTGCACACTAGCATTCATGGTCCTATATCAGGAGAAAAAGCATTTTGTAAGACAGGGCTGCTCTTAGCATAAATGGTGCCTTTGAATGAAGGAAGGGCATCCCTTCCTCCAGGGGGCTGCAGACCCCTGCTAGATGACTTAGTGAGGGGATGCGGACAGGCTGGACTGCAGCCCCCAGTGCCCTTCATTTAGATACCTTCGTGAACAATCTATGAAGTAGGCTCATCATAAGAAAAAAAGTGTTTCCTCTCATTATACACAATATTATAAAAAAATGATTATAAGTAATGTGCAAATATTTATTCTTTTCTAGGAACATGGGTGACATTTGGAGGTCAAATTTCAGATGAGGTAAGTTAATTTGGCTTCTATTATGCCGATCAAAGAAAATGCAGAGAGAGCTGTACAGTAAGAGAATTCTTCCTGGGATCCTGGCATTTTACAAGGATAATGTTTTAATCACAGGAAACAGTTAAGATTGACTCAAAGATAATTTTCAGTTTTATCTGGATTCTTGTACTCTTCACCTTTAGATTACTAATCCTTGAAGCCGTCAATCCTTGAAGCTGCACAATTACATGTGCAGGCTCAATAAATAGAGAAGGAAGCAGTTTGGAATTAATATTAGTCACTTTATGAAAAGATTTTAATGCTGTTGTTTGTATGTTATTTGTTTTGGCTCCACCAAGGGTGACCAACGGTCCCAGTTTGCATGGACTTTCACGTTTTAGCATGGGACCTCTCCAGCCTGGGCAAAACAGGACAGTCGATCACCTCAGCTTGGGCAAGTCAATCCAACCTCCCTGAGCCTCAGTTCCTTCTATATGAAATGGTAGTTCTATCATTCCTAAGTAGAAGCTTAGGGGAACTGAGAGTCTTTTCCATAAATCCCAAGGTCACCATTGTTATTTAATAGACTCAGGGGAGAAGCCTTATTTGCATATTCTTATGTATCTGAATGCCTGTTTCCCATAGAGAATGTGTCACATGCGGAGATTTCTTGAGAATTGAACTCTGAGACAGAGATTAGCAAGCAGAACAGTATTAGGAAGTGCTCTCAGGATCAACACAGGACAGGGAAGGAAGCAGAATCAGGCAGATAGAGAAACTGAGCCGTGATGCAGTCTCAACAATGACCTCAGCTGACCCCATAGGGAGCTCCAAAGCTGAGATGGCCCTACAAGGTTGTCCCAAGTTAGAGCAAGAGGACCAAGCACTGATATTTCTTATAGGACCAGTCATTGAACAGAGGCTGCCCTGAGAAGCAGGTCTGACCTTGGGCTAAGCGACTCTCATTAGCCAAGTTCAATTTCCAGAGAGGGCTGACAGCGGAAGGCCATCTGATGTCAGCATTCCCAGCATCTAGGAGAATAAGTGCTCTGGTTATGAAGGAGGATCTGGGTGGCCATCACGGGGTCCACTACAGGGCCCTCTGCCTGGCATTAGGAAAGGTGTGCGGAGTAGGCACAGAGGAAAGTCCACAGATATCAGAGCAATGACTGCATACTTATACACAAAATAGGTGACAAGTAGGGATGGAGTCTAAAGTTAATAATCCACTGTATCCAGCATGTTCATAACCTTCTACTGCCTGGTATGGTGCTTCCCTTTTGGATCAGAGGGGCCAACTGTAAGCGCATCAGTTTCTCCTACACCTTTGCTCTCTCCTTTACGGTGTCTGCCACTCCACTGCAATGAGCTCAGCTTGCCCAGGTCAGAGTGTGAAGGGCTGGGCTCTGAAACAAATCATGTAAAAAATTACGGTTCTAAAAACTCAGCAATGAATTTTTCATAAATGGCTGCAACAGCTCTGACCTCAGATGCACACCAGACGATTAGCTACTGTCCTTCCAGAAACCAGCTGTGGCTTCCCCCAGGTTCCTGCAGAGAGAATGTCAGTAACAAGAGGGAAGGGAGACACGGGCAGACCAGTCACACCAGTGGTTAGGCTGCTCAAGATCATGGCAACAGTGCAGGCAAATAGCAACAAATCCACCTCCCCAGATTTTCCCATTTCCTCTCTGGCTTCAGATGAGTTCAGTACAAATATGGGATCCTGGGATGACCACACTGTAATGTTCTGGGTGATGCAGTTATCAGTGTTGTCTCATCAGGTGGTGGAGGCCCCATTACTGGAACAGTTCAACCATATGTTGAAGAGCCGCTTGACAAGGATATTATCAAAAAGATTCAAACATGAAACTAGATAACTCTGTGAGGTGCCTCCCAAAGATGATTCATCATAAAATCAAGATAGATGTTACTCATCAGAATATTATTATTAACCCGTTTCACGTTTGCCCCGAGAATACTCTCCGGCTGTGCTTGTGGCTGCAGCATTTACTCTGAGATAATTCACGGATTACAGCCCTAACCTTACCCCCAAAGTTTGCCACAGAATATCTCACTTTGGTTATTACTTTCGCATCGCTCTAGTATATCAATCATCTTTGGAAACAAATGACATCATTCTATTTATAGCATCCTGTTTTTAGTAGTGGTATTTCCATTTATGAATATAGTAATTATTGACCGCTGAAAATGTAAATCCTAGAAAACAAAGCGTTCCTTTGCATGATGTTAAATAAACGCCAACAGCAAGCTGCACTTTTTTTTCTAAACAAGAAATGGGTTAAATAATGGTAAAAATTGTATTATCATCTTATGGTACTTAATTTTCAGAGTTTTATTGATATTTTCTTATCTGTAAGGTAGTTAGTGTTCCTTCAACTGCAGGTAACAATAAACTTAACCCAAATTGGCTTAACCAATTAGGAAAAAAGTCATTTGGACTTTCACACTTGTAAGGTAGAAGTAGAGCAAGCTTCAGGATTGGCTCAATCAGTGGCCCCCACTTCATTCCCCAGTGATTCTTGGTCCTATATTTTTGTATTCCTTTGTGTATCGACTTCATCTTCAGGTAGTAATAGAGCTATAGGAATTCTAGGCCTCAATTAGAATAGTACATCCTGGGGAAGAAATGGGAGGGGCACTGACTCTGGGCATAAGGGCTCCGTGGGATATCTGAACAGAATTATCATCATTTCGCAGATGAAGAAACTGTCCTACAGAGAGGACAAATGACTTGCCCAAGTTGATTTATCCAGTAACTGTACACCCAAGGCAAAAAGCTGGTCTTCTGGGGAAAAGGGGGTCAAATAAAAGGGGATAGGGGGAGGGTGAAGTGGGTAAAAGGGATCAAATATATGGTAGCTGAAGGAAACTGGACTTTGGGTGGTAAATACACAATATAGTATACAGACGTCAAATTATAATGTACACCTGAAAATTATATAATTGTATTAACCAATGTTACCCCCAATAAACTTAAAAAAATAAAATTAAAAATTAAAAAATAATAAAATTTAAAAAGCTGGTTTTCTGACTTAGTTCAGTGATTTCATTCTTCCATGCTGAGGTCTTCAAATCTTCTGATTGGGAAACATCTCAGCAATCATTTAGTCCAACTCTCCATTCATGATTCTCCATCTCATCTTAAAATTTCTCTCTATATAAAATGTATTATGCCCGTTTCCCAATAATAATCTACCAGTATGTCATGTGATATAACACAAGGGTAATGTACACTGCAAGCATAATGATTTCTTAGACACAGGACAGTCACGGTGGGAAAAACTACACCTTTCTTAACTTTCAATCTTGACTTAGGATAAATGTCACAATAGTACTAAATTAAAGGCAGCGATAGCATTTTCTCTGCTATTTTTCTAAAGGATTTGCAGGAACTCCATTTTGCTAGCCTAACAATTTTCTTGGTTGGTCAATTTTAAAAACAATAGGAAAAAAGTTTATCTTGGAAATGCTGATGAAGCAACTTTAGCCCTCAATCAAAAACATAATGGAAAAATCAATTTTAATTATTTGCGAGGTGTGTAATTTCTCAGTGGACTAATAAGTCTATTAGCAAAATGAAAAAAAAATGGCCTCTCTCCACTCTTGTTCGCAGTTATGCCTCTATAGTCATCCCTCAGGCTGTTGCTGATAGCTCTCTCCACTGGTGTTCTTCTGTCACACTTGCCGCTTACGTCCTGCAGTACAAAGGAAGGAATAAGGAGCCTGGAGATCTCTTTTCAGACTGACAGGGAGCAGCCAGGGCCTCACGCCCTCCATCCCATGTCGATTAGGCTGACTGGCCACTCTGTGATGGTGTCCAGGGTTTTGCTGAGATGGGGGTGGCAAGAGTTACAATGGTCACAGCTTAGTCTCACCTGTGGTTCATCAGCACAGTCTGCTAAGCCTTGAGGAAAAAAAGCACAAACCTTTAGGTCATGAGTCACCCAGGTGCCACAACCTATTGGCTTGGAGAAAGGAGAGAAATGGAATCGGCCACAATACAAATGATGCCACAGAGAATGTTGCAAACCAGATCTCCCATGTGGCCTGAGCAACAAGTCTGTCCGCCTCACTGTGCTCTTTCCTGACAGCTGGCTTACCTCAGCACTGACGGAAATCCCTCATTCCAGGTAGGTGGCTGAGGAGAAGGATACATTTACCCCATAGAGGCTGGTGGAAGCTTCTTGCATTCTTTCTACAACTGAGAAAAACAAGGAGTGGTTAGTGAAAGTTCAGAGTTTTGAAGACCACTAGAGGATTCAAAGCTGCTTCCCAGGTTTGGGAAGCACGTGGCTTTTCCGGCTGAACTTCCCATCTTCTTGCAGGTGGCTGAACGGCTGATGACCATCGCCTACGAAAGTGGTGTTAACCTCTTTGATACTGCCGAGGTCTATGCCGCTGGAAAGTAAGTCGGTACCTGTTTGCATCCCTCAAGTAGCATTTCTAGAACCAAGAGGCTCTGCCCAAACCATGGCTGACACGCCAGTGAGAAGGGTCCACTTCCCACACTTGCCGATGGCACAGTTTCTCCCCACCTGTACCACCACCACCACAGTTAGGGATACTGACCATCTCCGGCCCCCTCTGCCCACCCACACCTTCCTGCCTCTGGTCCCTGCATGAAGCAATCGCCTTGGCCTCCATGAGGGCAGAGGTGGCTGGGACCAGGGTGGTGGCAGCGGAGATCAATAAACATCAGTTGCCTATATGAGTGAGCAAATAAATTAGCAGATTACGAGATCAATAAACATCAGTTGCCTATATGAGTGAGCAAATAAATTAGCAGATTACGAGGTGGTTGCTCAAAATCTAGTCTCATGATTTCATAACCAAATCTCATAGTTCCTCAACCCCCGAGGGAAACTGGACCTTCCTTTCTGCGGGGAAGCAGGGCGTGCTTTTTCTGTTGGCAGACTTGTTCCTCCACATAGCATTACAGGTAGATCAGAGATTAAAGGAGGGGTTCCCAAAGAGGCCAAGAAATTCATATCTTTTACAACAGGGCATTTCAGACCGCACTCTGAGGACAGAGAGGGTTGCAAAGAGGCCTCGCTTCTTTTGCTGGAGAAGTCACGTCTTGCTACAAACCCTCCCACTGACCAGAGAGCAGATTTGGGCTCTAGGACAGGGCTCACTCCCAAATCTGAACACATGTGTAATGCGCCATTGGGGCCAGGCCTCAAGATCCACGCCCTCCAGGTTCAGGCACAAGAAGCATATTTCAGAACAGCACTGGCGCGCCTCGGCCCCCACTGTGAATATGGATGCAGCCCCAAGAACTAAAAGGAACTAAATAGCTGGACAGCTGCTTGAGCAGCTCTGCAATTTCCTAGCAGGACTGTGGTGCATAATCACCTACAGGCCTAATTCCTCCCTTCCAAGTGAGAACTACAATGGAACTGCTGGCCTTGCTCAGTCAGGTTCATCACTGCCTGGTCGAAATGCATTTTCCTTGCGTGGGTTTCCTCCTTTTCAAGGGCAGGTCTATATTTAAAGACCATCAAGGAGATTCAGAGCCCACATTCCTGATGTTTCCCGTTGAGTCCAAGAAAAATAAAGTCGATAAGGCCTTGCTCCTTTCGACATTCTACATTTTCTCACTATTTTCTTCTTTCGTTGAATCCTGCTCAATACCAAGCAGAGCTAAGGTTGAAGAAAGGGAGGAGTGATGAACTAATCTGTTAGAGTTCCATTTGTGTTTCTGTCGTGAAGGATAATCAGTCCTGGTTAATTACTGATTGCTTGTCAGTATGTCAGTGAGACAGGTTCCCACTGTGAAACACAAGGTTGCAAAAGGCAACTGAGGCAACTGTCAGAGAGGCAGCGGAGAGGAAGATGAGGACTCTGGTGTCACATTCAGTGCACGTCTGTCTGGGGCGTGCACCACAGCTAACTGCATTGCGGCTTATTGCCAGGCTCCTAAACCCACTCCAGCAAAGACAGAACTTTCAGTTAAGACAATGATTAACAATGACCTCCATCTATAGAGCCCTAACAGACGAAGTGCTAATTCCGTCAATGTCCCCATTCACATAGCCTCTGAGAGACCAGCTGCTTCTCACAAGTTGGTTTTACTGGGAGAGACCTAGAAGATAGTGTAAGTTTCCTCGAGCTTGGGTCCCAGCTGAGCTAGGTAGATGGAGGGACACAGTGGGGATGTCTTCAGTATACCTCTCCATGACCCAGCCTTAGGTGCAGGATGGCCACTCACTTCTCTAACACCTTCTTATGTCCTGCTTCTATGACAATGCTTGTCATTGGAACCCAGGACATTATCTCTGTGGGCCTCTACATTTGCAGCTCTGGCTTCTGGGATACTCATGCATGGCTTCTTTTATGCTGCAAGATCTCCTGGAAGGCATTATATGCTATCTAAACAACGTGAGGTCTCATTGTCCTTCACAGTCACAACTGGAGACCACAGCAAATAGAAGGAAACCTTGACTCCTATTGGATACCCCAAGCAGGACATTTATATATGGGATCAGTGGTTTAAAAACAAAAAACTGCCAAATGACTGCTGTTTCTTAGTATCAGAACTGCAGGTGGTCTCCTGCCAGAGTGTCAGGATTTGGCAGGTGTTTCTGGAAGGCTCTGGAGTAGGATTCTGCAGGCATGAGCAGAAATAGCGGAAACTGTGCTACCAGCTGAGAGTGGCTTCTATTTTCGGGACATGGAGGCACTGAGAGTTCAAACAAGGGATGGCTCTGGTGTTTTGGATTGACTCTTGCGTTTCCAGGACACTGTATCCTAAGATATTTTCCATTTTCTCCTTCAGAGCTGAAGTGATTCTGGGGAGCATCATCAAGAAGAAAGGCTGGAGGTAATGTATTCACTATAATCACTTAATTGTCTTTAAAAAGACTTATTATCTTGTATCAAAGAAGGGAAAATAAAATTGTATTACAACTGGCCAGGACGTGGTTCCATAGTGTAGCAGTTAGCATGTCTGCTTTACACGCAGAAGGTCTTGGGTTTTTGCCCCAGTGGAGCCACAGTCCATGGTCTACGGCCATGCCACCCTGAACAAGCCCAACGTCTGATCTTGGAAGCTAAGCAGGATCAGGCCTGGTTAATACTTGGATGGGAGAACACCTAGGAAGACCAGGTGCTGTAGGCATGAAAAAAAAAAACTGGCCAAAAGTTTGTACAAAAAATAAGTCAACTCTTTGTAAAAAAAAAAAAAAAAAAATGATTTACAGTGGCTTAAAAATGAATACCAGGCAGTTTGTTACTTGTGCTTCAAAAATTATTGACTAATCATTAATCATAGTGAATTACTGTGGGGTTGAGGAGATAAGGAGGGAAGGTTCAGGAAGTATTTAGCCATAAAAGAAAGTGACATTTTCATGGCTTCTGATTGCCATTAGTGGCAATTTGGTGAAGGAAGCCAGCTGACAGAGGGCTGATTATTTATACTATACACACATATTTATGTTCACTGTTAACAACTCTGAATGCAAAGAAATGATGAAATAAGAAGTCCTTGAGATAAATACCCTAAAGCTTTCTTAATTGCCAGTGTCTCACCTGTGTACTGGGAGCCCTATTCCCTGGCCATTCAAGAAAGTGCTTCATCTGCTATCCCTGAGGGGTTGTGTCTCATCCCATCACCATCTGTAGCCAAAGCGAGTAGTGATAATGGACGCCATGACATCTGTGGGGGCCTGCGGGGCAAGGCGGCAATCCCCCTCCATTTTACTATGTGTGTCAACCCCAGTGGCCACTTCTCCCCTGCATGGGTACAGAATCAGGCAAAGCCCAACAAAGACCACTGGACAAGTTTGGGGTCCTATTCTGCTCTGGAATAATATCTGCTGATGGCCAAATAAATAACAGTTCAATAGTATTCGTGAGACAACTATGCAAAGAACTCTGGACCCATGCATATACATGTAGCTTGTATAAAATTCAGTCTCAGAAAAATGGACATTCTCAAAAAGTATAGCTCAAGACTGGTTTTATTATGTCTTTTCACAAAGCGTTTAAATTCCCTCTGGAAGGGGAAAGTAGAAGGGTCAAACAGAGCTCCATGTATTCTTATTCCATGTATGCTTACCCCTCACTCTTAGATAAATGCTTGGTAGAACAGAGGGCCTTGTAGAAATAGAAAACCAGAAATTTATGGAGATGTCAACAAATACAATTTGGTGACCTACATTCCCCTTCTCACTTATCTTCCTCCCCAACTCCAGGGACTGTAACGGCGTTAAGAGAGAACTGTATTCAACCTTAAATATGGAAAAATATTCAGATCCCTACCCAGTCCTCCACCTTGCCTGAGTTACCTTCCCATTCATTATGCTGGTCCATCCATCACTGCCCAAATAGGCATTGTATCAATTTCCTAGGGCTGCTGCTATAACGAAGAGCCAGTAACTAGATGGCTTAAACCAACAGAAATCTATTCTCTTATAGTTCTGGAGGCCAGAAGTCCAAAATCAAGGTTGGGGCAGGGCCATGTTCCCTCTTCCAAGCCCTTGGTAGCTGCTGCTGATCTTTGGTGTTCCTTGGTGCAGATACAACACTTCAGCCTCTATCTCTGTCATCACATGTCATCACATCCCCTCATGTGTGTCTGTGTGTCTTCTTATAAGTACACCAGTCATATTGGATTAAGGGCTTGGCACTTTCCAGTATGACCTCATCATAATTTAATTACATCTGCAGTGACACTGTTTCCAAACCAGCTCACATTCAGAGGTACTGAGGGGTCAGGACTTTTACATATGTTTTTGAGAGACATGATTCAACCCGTAACAGAGACCTTGGAGGTGAGTCCAGTGAAATCCACAGCAAGGTGAGGCTAACAGAGTACACCGAGGAAGGAAGAGAGGTGTCAGGGCACTAGCTCGTCTCCCCTCGACACCCAGAGAACATTTAGCCGTCACTCTTCAGGGCTTTCAGGGCCTCCTATACACCTACAAAAACATAGATTAACATGCATCTTTCTCAAACTGCCCTTTGGTCTTGCAAATAAAAACCTAAGTTATCGCCAGGCTACAGAATACTGATATCAGTTCACAGCTGCCCCAAGAAGACCGGTAAAAAGATAAATCATATCATCACGGCATGGAGTCTATAAAGTAAGTTTCAACTATCATACTTGGCTTCTAGTCCCAAGGCCACCGAGTGGCCAGCTGTGCTGTCCAGGACAAGGTACTTCACTTCAATCTCAATTTCCCCACTAGTAAAATGGATGGCGTAGCTGTTCATGAAGTGTTATGCTGATTAAGTGATATAAGGTGTGCAAAAGTATTTTTAAAGTCTGCGCTATACCAAAGAAAAACATTCATGTGATCGTTCTCCACCCACTCTAAATGCCTCTGCAAGGTCAGTGATAATTTGCCAGGTTGCTGTCTCCTCTCGCCATTTGAATTAGTGTGCACACCCATATAGACTAACCACTTTACAGAAAGCCTAACTTAGGAAGAATAAGTAAGTCTATGATGATAGTACCTGGCGAGAACGTGAAGCTTTGGCAGGCCCAGATGCCATAAATAATCAAGAGGGCAGCATTCATTTTTTATAATATTCCATCCAGCCTTTTACTGAGGCTCTGAAAATGTTTGCTAAAGGAGACCTTGCTCCCCCGTGGCAGATGGCTGTTATGCTAGGTCTCATGAGGTTGATGGATCAGTCTAGAAAGTGCACCTTCTGGGGTGTATAATCTCCAGATGCAAATATCTGTAGACTTTGCATTACAGTAATTCAAATTACTTTTCAGAGAATTAAATTCTGTGGGATGGGATTGCAGACATTTTCTACAAATTCTTCTGGCTGCAGCCAAGTTGTCAGAATTGTCAGCATCATTCCCCATTGGTTATCATTAATCATACCAGGCTTTTATACCTTAGGGCCCTGAAGCATCACTGCTACTATTGATGGAATTATAAATGCCTTATTTCAAATACTCTCAAAGTTTGGTCTTAACCTTTGAATCACAAATGATTGTTTTTTCTAAACCAGTGAAATTGAATTACATTCCTGGAGAAACTAAATTACTCTAAGATCTGCCTCCCAATTTTAAATTATATGACTACAGTTCTCATGACATATTTCTTATTCCGCGATTATAATGGCATTTTTTGTCCATGGTGTGGTTTTGAGAAAGTAATAAGTTTGCTGACAAGATTTTCACATTTTATTCCCTTAAGTGTAAGGTGGTAAAACTTTGTATTAAGGATTTTATGATTATTTTCCTGAAAGAACATTTCCATTTAATAAGACACTCAAATAAATTTTATTCCTATTTAATTTCATTGTGCATATTTTCATGTAGTCAGTTTCTATCTGTGAACAAAGGGGAGTAACTCAGCACTGCTGGGTCCACGGTCCTTGGATGGTGGACTTAACCCCAGGAAAGTTCATGCTCACTCACCTAACGTTAGATGTCAGATGCTAAGTGGATGTTAGTTGGTGACTGTTTGTTTGAGGTACTAAAGCAATCCATCCTTTACGTCCTTCTACTTATGCATCTCCTTTACTATTTCTGACCCTCCACGCCTACCACTTACCTTCCCTGCGCTACCACCCACTCACCTATTTGCTGTCACAGCCCTCTACCTCCTCTCACCCCACCTGGTAGAGATCATTTCCATTCAACCTCTTTTTCTGGGATCTTCAAGTCCCCACTCACCAGCTTCCATCTCTGTCCTTCTATTTCAGGGACATGAATTAGCAAATTTACCTCTTTACCAAATTTTTTAAAATGTGAAGTACAATAAATTCTTTATAACGATAATGTTCTAACAATAATATGATTCAGTATGATAACTGGCAATTTACGTAATATGTCTTTATTTGCGTTTGTCTGTTTAACATACAGGAGGTCCAGCTTGGTCATAACAACCAAACTCTACTGGGGTGGAAAGTAAGTTAAGTACCTTTTATTTTCCCTTCTTGATGGAAAACAACTAGTAGTTCATGCTTTTATCTTTTTAGGCAACCATTTTACATCAAATGTACCAAAATTAACTAATTTGAAAAGGTTATTTTTTCTCACTGGAAGGAAATAGAAATTGGCCTAAGATTCAATTTTAGCCAGATACTCCCAAAGAAATATAGTACAAAGCATGTGGTCACTTGTTACTAAGTGATTTACGGAGATTATCAAACACCAATCTCATTCCTAGAACAGTTTCCAAAACAGAGTTCAAATTTTGGGAAAAGAAAATAAGCACATAGCATCACAGAAGAAAAGCTACTCAAATCTGCCCTAACTCAGAGACTTCTGCAGATCGCAAAGATAAAAATATCTTGTCTGGCCCCAAGTGTGAGTCTCTGATCATTTCTGCAGAGGGCTCTCAAAGTGAGGATCAAAAGGAGCTTCTCATTGGAGAATAACACTCACTGTCAGGCCACATAAAAGAGAAGTCCTCTCTCTGGTGTGAGACGCACAACAAACGTCACAGGATGAATTGGCTTCCGATGGACCTGTTTGTATATGAACTGGTACTTACATTACCCAGCAGGACTTAGAAGTCTGGTCTTTTTGACAAACATGTAAGAAAACATCAAGCTATTCCATATACATTTTCATGGAAATCTTTGGGATTTCCATGAAATCTCAACAACAGCAATGTCCCCGCCCCCACTGCCCCACAAACAACCAAAACCTTATTCATTTCCTTATAATCAATAGGCAATACACAGTTAAAAACAAAATTAGAGGCAGAAGCCAGTTTTTTAGGAATGCCCTAATAAAAATGTATGTGTGTACACACACACATATTTTATTGCTATTTTGAATATGATGAATATGAAGATAGAAAGATGGAATTTCGATTTTTATTCCTATTGTAGTCTATATAAAAAGAAAGCAACTTGATACATATGAGAAATGTAGACTTAATTTGTCTATGCTCTGATTCGTGGTGACATTGCCTGGTGCTTTTGCAATCTTGCTTGTAACGAGGAAATAAACAGGAAGTAAGACAATCTACAAGAACAATTT
The DNA here is from genome assembly GCA_028627145.1 of Eidolon dupreanum. NCBI lineage: Eukaryota > Metazoa > Chordata > Mammalia > Chiroptera > Pteropodidae > Eidolon > Eidolon dupreanum. The sequence goes on from CM053507.1 coordinate 19,028,688, forward strand.
TGCAGTACTGTACCAAGCATAATATTGTCTAATATACTTATAAAAGATACAAAATCACCAAAAGTAAAGGATAAACTACTATGCTTAAAAAGAGATTGCCAAAGGTATCAATGTTGAAGAAACATTTTGTCAATATTTTAAAACCCAAGGATCACATTTCTTTCTAATTGTCCAGCGCTTGAGAATGATCTGAAAAGGCAAAAGTCCTGGTTAAAAGTTGGTCTTCTTAGGATCCTAATTTAAGGACAAGTTCGTTGATCACATTTTAAAAGAAGAGCCGTTGATTTCTTTTAAAAGTTAAAAGGCACTTTCAAATTTGCTTCCTTTCTCAGAAGAGCTAATGGCAGTAGCAGCCTGGCAATCTTATAGTAAGCTCACAAACTTATGTCAAGCCTTTTATTTTATTTTTAAAATTTTCTTGGGATTGGTTGGGACAAGGTGGGAAGGTTGAGCCATGTGTCAAATTATATATGGACAGAGTGTGCATGGCTGAGTTGTTATTGCTATGGTGTGATGACAGTCATGGATAATTCATCTCTTGGGGTCTCCGAAGAAAAGAGACTCAGTGTGTTGCCCACCAGCCTTTTCTCTTCAGCCTGCAGAAGAGAAATTTGCCAAGAACAGGGTATAAAATTAGCAAACTTCTAGAATGATTATTCTGTTCTTTTGAAAGAGAGATTTTTAAAAAAGCACACCCCACTCAAAGTCATTTGCTTCTTTTCTTATTAGAGCTGAAACGGAAAGAGGGCTGTCAAGAAAACATATTATTGAAGGTAGGTACTGCTGCTTCCATTTTGTTTTCATCTGTGGGCTGGTGATTCAGGAAAGTTATCGACCAAGTAAGTTTAGAACACTTCAGGAGCGGAAAAATTCTCTATAAAAAGAAGCGCAATCAACCAAGTTTCTTCCTGGGATTGAGTGTAGGGAGTATAGATATAGAGGGAAGAATGGAAACTCAGAAAAAAAGCCAAATCTTCTAGAACGCTTCTCATTTACAGCTATGCTGACATTAATAAAACGCTTCCATAGATTTTAAGAATTTTACTGAAATATATTTATATGGTATATAATTTCTTATATATCATAAAAGTTTACCCATTTAAGGCATACGAGTCATTGGTTCTGACTATAATTACAGAGTTGTGCAATCTCCATAATTTAATTTTAAAACATTTTCATCACCCCTAAAAGAGACCTTATACATACTAGTAGTCATTTCCTTGCCACTGCTAAACGCTCCCACAGCCCTAAGCAAGTAGGTTAGTGAATCTACTTTTGTCCCTATAGGTTTGCCAATTCTGGACATTTTATATAAATAAGATTGTCCAACATGTGATAGTTTGTGACTGGCTTTTTTCACTGAGCCTAATGTTTATCTATGTTGTAGCCTTTGTCAGTACTTAATTCCTTTTTGTGGCCAAATAAAGTTCACCATATGACTATACCACATTTTGTTTATCTAGTCATCAATAGATGTACATTTGTGTTGCTTTCACTTTTTTGACTATTATCCAAATCATGCTGCCATAAACATTTGTATACAAATTTTTGTGTGGAACTATGTTAAGACTATTGTACTTTTTTTAAAAGACTATAGATGCATAGGAAAAAAAGTAAAGAAAATTACCACTGGATAATTGATTCATGGTGCCATTGCTTTTGCTATGGCACTCAAAACTTTGTATATCTTAGAAGTACTACCGTACTTTACTGTGAAAATTATGAGAATTGTAAGAAATTTTAACTTCTTTCTCGCTTATCTATATATTACAAAAATTTTACACTTAAGTCTTTTCAATAAAGGAAAGAATGTGAAAAAAGGCTGCCATATATTTCCAACATCTTTTTAATAGTTTGTGAACTAGTTCATAGAAATCCAAGATTTTATAACTTTAGATTCATAATTAATCATTAAGACATAATTTTTCTCCTCTTTAGAACAAATTTTCATTTACAGTCACCAAAAACATAAAATATAATCCCACCACTTTAAAAATAAAAATACATAAAGAAGTAAACTCCTTCCTTTGCTCACCTCATCTTGTTCCACAGTTTGACAATTTGGTGCATATCCTTCCCAACTTTTCCCTATAGTCACACTGAACTATCTCTCTACACAACTTACTTATAAATACAAAAACATATGTATTAAGCCAATGAAATTAAGCTATACATATGAAGTTAAACTTATTTCTCAACTAAAATAAATTTAGACACACACATATACACCTACACACACATGATTTATGGGTTATTTCCAGTTTTTAGTATTATAAAGAATTATACAAATGACTATTCTTATGTAAATGAGATAGAAAGTGGAAGTGGCATTGTTAGGTCAAACACTAATGGACATTTTAACACAAAACCTATTTATTAATCGGTTTGAGCTTTTTTTCATAACTATGTGCTTCTTTTGGGGGGATTTAACTGTTCATATTCTTAGGCTATTTTTCTTTTGAGTTGTTTGTCTTGGTCTTATTAATTCATAGGAGCTCTTTATGTATTAATGGTATACTCTCTTTGTCAGTTACATGCATTGCAAATATTTTTCCTAGGCTGTCATATCATTGTGACTTTTTTTCTTTCCATGAATCTAATCTGAAAGATAATGTTGAATTTGAAGAGATTCATCTTAGTTTGGAAGTTGGAGGTATTTACTAACTTATAAAGATAACTACATTGAACTACCTTAACTTGCACTAGGGAAAAAAAAATAGTTCCAGTATTCAATTATTTAATTTAAAATGTAAACTAATTGTTTAATATATATATATTTAACAGTAACAATTATATTTATTTGCTTCCAAAGTCTTTGTTTGAGTTTGATATTTCTCACTAACTGATTTTTAATATATTTGTAAACATTTGGGCTTTGAAATCAGGCAAACATTGCTTCAGGTTCCAACTCTGTCATTAATGTAATAATTTGTGCAAATTACTTAACCTCACTAAGCCTCCACTTCCTTGACTAAAAAATGGGCTATAAATATTCCTACCTTATCGTATTACTATATATAAATTGAAATGAGATAATTCACATTGAGCACAGTGTCTATCACATAATAAGCACTTAATAAATTTTATTCTTGTCATCATCATTATCGTTCTTAATAGTGCAACTGCTACTCACCGTTCTATGAATAAGGACACCCTTTACTAAGTAGGTAACATTCTGAGACTGCCACAATAAATGACCACATTCTAGCACTAGAGAAAGCTTCCAAATTCCTCACCCAAACAAAATCCCTTCAGGCCTTGGTGTCTAATTTGTCATTGTAAAGTCAAACCCACTCTGCCTCTCAAAACTGCTACCACTCCTGCTCTAGTTCCCCCCCCCCCCATTACTTGTGTCATCTATCTCAGAGTTTGTCAACAGAAATAAACCCAAGTCAGCTTGTAGCAACAAGCTGAATGAACAGGACATCAGTGTGCTGCCTAGAAATTTCCGTTTTTCTTTTCTTTTTACTCTAATTGATTACAAAAGATTCAGAATATGGCTCAAACTGGCGATCAACAAAGAAATATAAAATCGAAGAGAAAAGGAATGGAGCATGTGTGCTACTATGCTTTTTAACGAATCTCCATTGCTTCAATATTTACCAGTGTATGTGCATAACTTCAGAATTTTCTCTTTTTTATAGACTGGTTTTTTTTCAAACCTCATACAACTCAATAGAAATATCTTAAATTTTCTCTTGCTTTAAATAAGTCAGAAATTCTCTTAGGAACTAATCTCTCATGATGGATAAACGAGTTCAGCTAAAATTCAAACAGACCCAGATTTAAACTTTAACACAAAATTTCAAACTTTTGAAATTGAAGAATTGAGATCAATTATTATTATGTTATTGTTGGTGTTATTTTGCAGTTCATAATTTCAGCCAAAGACAAAAAAATGTTCACGAGTACAAAAGTGTCAGCAAAAAGAATATTTCTAGGAAGGCTGAAATTAGAGAATTGAGTGAATTTTGCAGAAAAAGGGGAACGTGAGACTTCTAGATCCAAAATAAAGTTTGGATAATTTATAAATCATTATTTTTGGGTTTCATGGGTACTTGTTCTGTGATGCAGCTGATTTTATTTGACACTAGAGATTCATACACACGTTAAATTTGAGAATTGCTCTTAAAGTTAAGACAGAAGCCCAATTCACATCAGGCTCTGGCCACTTGTGTGCTCAATGACCTTGGCCACCTGAGTTAGTTTATGGAGTGTAAAATGAGCTTACTTATACATACGTTAGTTTTGAAAAAATTCATATGAAAGACCTTTTCAATGAGCTCAAAGTCCTTGACTTAGATCCAGTTAGAAATAACATTCTCCCTAGATTCACAGGAGAGAGTAGAAATTTCACTATTGGATTTATTATATTCATTTAGAATCCCAAGTTCCTCCAGGCTCTGAAAGTCTATTTATTCATTCAGCCATTCTACAAACATTCAGTAAGCCCAAATTTGTGCCTATGTTAAAATTTAGCAATCAAATTTCTTTAGAATCTAACATGAAAGAATAGAAATAGTTTGGTAAATAATATTGTAAAAATAAGTAAATTGTTTGTGTGCTCTTAATGGTAAAAGCTGTGTCTAAGTCTACATTGGCTTTTCACGCAAACAACAGTTATGTGATTCAAAACAGAAACTCACTGTCATTGTTTCAGGAGTGAAAAAAGAAAGAAAATCTGAGAAAGCTCTGCTTGAAAGTTTTTAATGAACGGCAAATGTTAAACTCTACTATCTGAACATTTTTTTTAAAAAAGAGATCATTTATGATTTTGCAATTAAAGAATAAATTCCTTAACAAATGAATTCATCACAGGATTCCTTCACAGTATACTGTGTTGATAGTAAACTGAAGTTACCCACCAGGATAACCATGTTCCATAATGGGAGATGCAGCCACATATATTATTCTAATACAGTGCAGTCTTTAGTAAAAAAAAAAAAAAAAAAAAAAAAAAAAA
>CM053507.1:19033750-19052431 GCA_028627145.1 Eidolon dupreanum
ACCTCTCTCCCTGAATGCCAGACTGGTCCCTCCAGCTGCCCAGAGCTCCATGCAGTTGATTCATGTGCTGCTCACACTTACCATGGCTCCCACCACCAACACCAATCTGCTTTTCCCCTGACTTCCTCATCTTAATAACACTCACTTCACTTCTCAAGCCAAAAATCTAAGAGTCAACCTTGATTCTTCTACCTCCACACTCTATATCCAGCATAACAGCAAGTCCTCTTATTTCTGCTTATATAACTTGTCCCAAATTTGAACACTTCTCACCAACTTGGTCCTCCTTTCACTTCCCTTCAAAGTCAGAGTAGGGACAGGTAGATCACTAACATGATGTAACACAGCATTTCTTATATTCCCACATGAATACACTTGAATCTGTACTTCCCAGAGAAATTTAGAGGTGAGGAATGACCAATACAATGATCTTTATGTTAAGCCCATGCCATTATTTTTGGGTACACATTATTACCTAAACAATGAGCTTATGCCAGTAGATGCTCTCAATATGCACTGTTAGGTCCCTGGGGTTGAATATCGTGGCCCTACATTTTTGTATCTCCCAAGTCCAGCAGAATTTCAGGCTCAAATTGGGATTTCGTGCGTGCTTATGGCGTGGAACAGTAAATGACTTGTCATGGCTGATTACACAGCATTACAACAGAGCCAAGCCAGTCACAGCTTCTTTTCCTACTTACTCTCAGCCCACACTGAGCTGTTTAAAAGAGACACAGAAGGAGAGGGCCATCATCAGAAAGAAGGACATTGTTTCTTGTGCCAGGCATGGGCCAGACTGTCATTTAATGCCTCCCTCCAAAACTAGGGGATCTGGTGAAAATCTCTGGTGTTTACTTTGGCACTTCTCATTCTGAACCTTTCCGGATGTGAACATCACTGTTATAATTATCACATTTCTACAGACAATTGCATTTATAAAGGGCGTGACAATGGATTTTATTTGCTCTCTGCAGCAGCAATTCCGAAGGTAGTAAGTGCTATTATCCCCACTGCAGATCAGAGAACTGAGTCACAAAAAAAAAAGGTGAAATAACCTAAGTGGAATCACACAGTATGCTAGATTTACAACCTTTCGATACTTGTAACATCCTATTATTTGTTTGTTTGGTTATCCTGTCCTCCCTTACCTCCTCCATACATAGAATTGCTTCTAAATAGTGGTACATATCATAGTGCTTTTTAAGGTAAATTTAATTTCAAGCTGCCCCTTGAGATAGCAGGTAATAACCTGAGCCTGAAAGTTACCGCAGTTTTTTAAGAGCAGGCATTAGACCTTATAACACCTGTCTACTTTTATCTCTTTATCAATGCTTCCTTTAACAAGCTGCACCACAGATGATCCTTTCTCAACAAATGAAAAATATTTCCGGAACTATATTCAAGCACTCCATTTTCCTGTCAGAAATGTAATTGTGGCTGGCTGATAAAGCGGTTTGAAAAATCAAGTTTAAATGAGCCAAATTTAAATTTATAAGAGCCTCATTTAACATGCAATTAATTTTATGCCTATAATAAAAAAAGAAAAATCTTCGGTCTTCCTGAGGAATTAAATAGGCTGATAAGGAAATGCTGAGCTTCATGGAAATGGGATAAAATGACTCTTGAACACTGTCATCCCTGTGGTTGTATAACATTACATACAATACATTCTATTTCAGAAAAGTATTAATTTTACTAAAATTAAATAATTTTTTTGAGTATTCACAGGAATGTGACCAAATGGTTAGGGCTGAAATGCAGATTATTTCCAGATCTTTTAAAAAGCTTTCTCTCTCTCCTTTATATTACTTCTTAAGTCTTTACAGCTTCCAGTATTTTGTTTCTCCTCAAAAGAATGAGAAATAATAGAAATGATAGAGCTCAGTTATATTTAAAGTTCTTTGAACTTTGTTCCAATCAGTAAATTGATGAGAAAAGCCTTGGTTTGCCAACCCATGTCTTTCTATTAAAACCCACATGTACCTTAAGATAGAGTTGGTAGTCATTTATTTCTGACTTACACTATTTTTATGTTTTTGATGTGCCATAAATATATCTCCATCCCATTATAAGCCCATTAATTAATTCAATATGTAACATTAATTTGCATTTTTCAAGAAGAAACTCTGAGGCTTTTTTTTCTAAACGTTACTTGCGGGAACTACCACATGAGTCCCTGTGTGATGTTATTACTAAGTATGTATTTTCCAGTGGAGGAGTATTGAAATTCTAAGACGGTTTTGTTAAGAACAAAATCAGCCTTTGATGTATTTTTAAAAGGTTTCAGCAGTCAATTAATACATCACTGAAACTAATCCAATTTTTTTTTTAAACCTAATTCTTGAAGGTAACTAAATTTCGACTCTTTCTAATAGCGCTCATACTTTTTGGTTGTTCCTGTTTCCATTCCCAGGATTAAAGGGCTCCCTCCAGAGGCTGCAGCTCGAGTATGTGGATGTAGTCTTTGCCAATCGACCCGACAGTAACACTCCTATGGAAGGTGAGTGAAGAAGTTTAATAGAAACTGTGGAGTTAGTGATTCTAGCTTGATGACTTATTCCACTCACGGTAGGAAATGAAATATATTTAGACTGATTGGATTGAATATGAAAAATAAAAACCTTTCCAGTCGATGTCTTTCCAACTCAATATTTACCCTCGAAGCCAATGCTCAGCATCCTGCATCTTCATTATTTTTCATTATTCTTTTTTAAAGCTGTTGCAGGCATTGGGATTGTGGCTCCTGCTGGGAACAGTGCTCACTTTTTTCCAGGTTCATTTCACTTCTGTGATTCCATCAACTAAAACAATAAAACTAATTGGAAGGAGAGTTTATAACACAGCTATCATCATTTGGGAGTAAGTCCTCTGGGGGGCTTCCTATTTTATAACGACTCTAAGTCTGATGAGTTTCCAATCTGTAGTAGCAAGTACTAAGTGGTACCAAGTGCAGAGGTTTTACAGGAGCCACTATTCAAAATGAGACTGTTGCAATTCGGTTTTTGATTCTCAAGGAGCTTCAACATTTTATTTCCTTTCTATTAGAACTCTTTGAAGACAATAGTTTAAGCATCTCCTTGTAGAAGCTTTCAGAACATTCTTAAAACCAAATTTTCTTCAATTTACATTTATTAATGGAACCTACCTAGGATGATGGAGAAAGGAGATAGTTTGGGAGGACAAATTAAAGTGAATGTTCTAGTTAATTGAAGTTTGTAATCATATAGATTATCACTTATTGAAGGTGAATGAGAACAAAAATATTTGGGAAAAAGAGAATGTTCTTGTTATTTGAGGTTTATGATATGACATAGATATACAAATTTTCAAAGAATTAGAATAATCAACATGAAATTACACTGAAGGTAAAATCATCCTTGATCGTTCAAAAGGTAGTTAAGGATTTTATAATAAAACAGATTCCACAGAGATTTATTTTTGCTATTGGGTTATAGAAGTTATAAATAATTGAAATACATATGAATTTCTCGGTAGGCTTCATTTCTGATAAAAAAATGTTATGAAAGTTATTTTCCTTGCCATTATCCCTCAATTACAATGTTCAAAAATACATATCTATATATATATAATTTTCTCCTAGAGTTTTCTGCTTTCTTGATTCTGAGTAAATTAGGAGTTTACTACAAAGTAATATCACTGTTGGAGATTCATAATAAGAAATTATCCATGGAAATGACCTAAAAATGCCTATTTTTATCAGAGCAAAGAATAAGTGTTTGATAAAGCAAATCATAAAGTTTTTCGTATAAGAAGTGCTTATTGCAAGGATAATATGTTATGCTGTTCTCAATGACACATTAAAACGGAGTGTTAAAGCTACTGAGTAAAAGTGTCAAATAAAATGCCATTTAGTGGGGCCTGTGAAAGAATGAAATTGCTTCTCATTTTAAGTGCCTAGTGACTATTTTCCTTTTTGGAAAAGTGTCCTTTGTAATTATACCATATACAGAATAGAAGAACATCTGGATTTTTTAGTCTATTTTTTTTCTCATTTTGTCCATTCCACCCCTATCTTTGATTTTAGGAATATAATATAGGAATCTTTCAAACACACAATTGTATAATTTGCATTATGTACTTAAAGAAGGAAGAAATTCTCAATTAGGAGCCAAACTACGTGATACTGATAATAGCGTCTGTTGTATAAACACTGATTACATGTTGAAATTTATTAGAAGGGTACTTCAACTTGTTTTAAAAACAGAACTGCAGCATTGTCCAGCCTCTGCTGGAATCAGAGAGCATTTATATTTTCCCTGATTTTCTTATAGAAACTTCTACATAGCAGAATAGGAAGCTATTTTATCATGAGTCATCGTCCAGGTTCATAAATCTAATGAAGAGTGTCAGACAACAGAGATTTGCACTTGTTGAATAGGTCAAGGAACAAGGCTCTGCAGCAATCAACTACCTTATGCTGCAATGTAGCCTGCTCTTCCCACCCCCACCCCACCAGGGGCTGATCCACTCCTACCTGGCCCTTCAGGTTCTGAGTCTTATTCCTCAGGGATGACTTAGTAAGGCACACCGCAGGCAATTCCTCATGTAGGACTTGATCCAGATTGAACTAGCTTCCCTGTGGTTTCTCTCTAACTTTCATTACATGTGTAACCTCAAACTTCATAAACGCATTTGTTTCAAGGTGGGCCCGATGGAAATGACAGTTTGATACTAGTCTCTGCAAACTCATTCTCTACATTTCATCTTTTGTACTTCACTATAACAGAGGAAAGGACTGATCTGGGCAATAGGGAGAAGAAATAGGGAATAAGGAGAAAGTAAGAAATGGATAGGGTTTGTCAAGTGGCCTTGGGTGCATTTGCTCCTCTAAAAAAAAAGATTCATTTTTGCAATAATTTTGTATTTGTGGATGAAAGTTGTACATGCACAATGCGGTCTACCTTCGGAGAGCTATTACTGTTTCTAAAACAATATAGAAAGTATATGTTATATAGAATCAAAATTACCCTTGAAAGCCCTACAGTAATTCTTTGTTAGTCAATAACACACCATAGCCTTTAATTAATTATTCAAATTCTTCACCAAATGTAGTGACAAAACCATCACTAGATATAGCTCAGCCACTTTTATTTTATTTACTTATTTGGTAATGGCCAGAAAATTCTAAATATCATTCACATACTTTTCTTATTTCAGCAACTTGCACTGGCAATTTTAGGCTCCATTACATCCATTTCTGTCTAATATAAACAATGCAACAGTAGTTGCCAAGTGCATATTGCTGAATTTTTATGCATTAAACCTACATATATTGGCACATACTGTATGTATGTGCCTGCGTATCTTATAGTAGACCTGTAGCATTCGTAGACCATTTTTATTGGTTTCAACCATTTCCTAACAACCCATGGAGCCACAATGCAAACTAATTTATAATTGTGCTGAGGTACATATTTTAAACCCCAGGGACCTATTGAAAGAGCCCAGCCCAGCTTTCTAAGACACATTTTAAACAACTTTGACTTAAATGTATTAAAATGCCAACCCTATTTATTTAATTTGTGCCATGAAAGGATGTTAATTGGGAACATTTCTAAAATAGACCAGAATGAGTTTCATCCAGTTTCGATATATCATATAGCAGCAACCAGTGGGCCAAAAAAGTATTAGCAGTAACATCTTCTTCATAATATACTGGCATCATATATCCAACGAGTTGTTCTCTTCCCTTCTTCTTTAGAAAACCAACAGATGAGTAGTGAGTCCTCTCAAAAGAGTTCCAAATGTGCAATCAGTGGAGAAAAGGGATAACACTTCATTTGCAATCTGCAACCCTGTGGACTACAATTAGACATTTTACAGTTATGGGAAGATGTTCTGGGCAATAGAACTCATGTACTTTTCCCTCTGTCCTTCATGTTTACTTTTTCTGGTTCACCTAGTAGTAAGTCATTTTTCTTTCACAGCATCTGCCATGCCATCTGTCTCCGCTACAATATCTGGCATCGATGACATATTTTCCAATCCCAGAAAAAATCAGCACATATTCTATTTCTTATTTCTCATGCTGCTGTGTTCTTCCCTGTAGTCACTGGCAGTTCCTTGTGCTCCATAAGAATACTCATATTCTTAATTCTCTCATTTCCACAGATCCCCAATGTGTATTTGAAAATCTTCTCTTGAGCTCATTAGATAAGAGAAAGTTTATTCCAATGAGTCATACTGGACAGGGATAGACAGAACATTTGTGTGTCTGAGGATCTACACTAGGAGTTGTTTTTTTTTTTTGGTTTGGTTTTCTGTCATTCCCAAGTGCCAAAATGAGCATGAGTGTGGGCCAGAAGGGAGCCTATACTATGTACCATTTGTGAATAATGGAGAGGAAAATATGCATTTTTATGTCTCTGGCCAGGAGGCTGCTGAGGGCTTCTGGTGCTCATCAGAGCTATTTTAGTTTATTTAGCTTTTTTTAAATGAAGGAAGAAAGCCCACTAATTTGGAAATCTGAGAATATGATGATTTTTAAATCAAATTAAAATTTAGTTTAAAAAACACTTGGAATTAAGCCTTCTAACTTTTATTTAGAACTTTTTGCTAAAATTAGTTAATCTCATAGACTCCCTGAGTCATTAGATATTATTCCCAACCTAATTACAGTTCATATTTTTTTTCCTGCTAGCAGGTCAATGCAGATGTAAAACAACCCAAACATTTCATTTCACATATGAGAGACAAGATCAAAGTTAGCTTCACTCAATTCCCATAACATCACCATGTCAAACAACCCCTTCCATAAGTATTTACTTCTTTCTAAGCTATCTTTTTTAGTGTCACCATATGCAAGCAGGAATCTATGGATATTCAAGAATCTAGTCTATCCAATGACAGCTCAGGAAATACCAGAAAGTGGCAAACACTGCAGCATCCCAATTTTTCTACAGTTTTTTTTTTTTTAATTCCAGAACTCTGAGCCTAGATATTTAGCATCCAAAGTAAAGTTTTCAGAACAAAAATTTAATGACCTAAAACCTAGAAATATCATCTAACCACAATGGATCATCTGTTCTGCCTTTATATTTTATCTTCCCTGTAAAACACCCTCAATCTGTCTCCAAAAACCATAATAATAGCAAGAAAAAAATCTTCTGCAAATAGTCTGTAACAGTGCTGTCCAACAGAAATATTATGCAAGGCACATATGTATTTAAAATTTTCTATTAGCTACATTTAAAAAATGAAAAGAAATAGGTGAGATTAATTGTAAAAATAATTTTTAACTTAACTCAATATATAAAAAATTATTATTTCAACATGTAATTAATATAAAAATTATTAAGGAAATATTTTTACATTCTTTTTTCATATTGTTTTTGAAATCTGTTATATATTTCACACTTACAGCACATTTTAATTTGGACACATTTCCAAATGCTCGATAGCCACGTGGGGCTAGTAGCTACTGCATTTGACCACACCAATCTATAAACTCTATTTCCAGTCTAACAGAGAAACAGACACATAGCAGAGCTCAATAAATATTTATCGAGTGGATGGATGGATGGATGGATGGATGGATGGATGGATGGATGGATATGTGAACGAGTGTTTGACTGAATGAATGATGCCCTAAAGTTAAAGAGATCTAACTTAATTTTTCTCTACTTGAAAACCTATTTCTGTTTCCTAGCATCTATGACCCTCCTGGTACTTAATCTGGTTCAGCATATTTCAGGGTGACATTAAGAAGGATGGGTTGCTGGCAAACAGCCTCAGGACACTCTTATGTCCCATTTTTCTTCCTCCGCAACAAAAACAGCATCCAGGTGCCAGATCTCTTTCTCAGAATCTGACAGATACCTACGTGAACAGACATGAATGGAGGGATGATTCTTCAGCAGTTCAGTTGCCCCTGAGGATTACTATATCAAATTAAAATTATTTCACACACTTTATTTATGTCCCTGACCAGGAAGCTCTTGAGGGACTCTGGACTCCATTAGAACAATTTAACCTGCTGGCTTGAAAAGGTTGGAACAGCTGAATTTTCAAGAAATTAATTTGGAGAAAATAATTTTCATATGAAAGAAAATTAACCAAACCCTACCAAGATTATTGTGCAAAAAAAAAAAAAAAAAGGCATTCTCATTTTACAAATCAGTTTTATTTCCATTTTAACTGTGAATTTACCAAAAATTTTACTGCTACTTTAGACCTATTTGGCTGATGTTTTATCCTTTACAGAACAGCAAGTCATGTCAAAAAAAGGTAAATTCATTCTAAGAAACAACATTGGGGGACGGTTGGGCTCACTTCAAGTTTTTTTTAGCCTCCAGTGTGGCTTTTTAGAAAATCTTGTTTTTATTCATTCTCATTGGGATGATATTTCTGCAGCGTGCACTGGGGAGCATTAGATGGACACAGCTTCAAATCCTGGCTTTGCTCCTGTTACACTGATTACTAAGGACAAGTTAATAAATATCCTTGCTGAGGCTCCATATCCTCACCTGAAAATGGGGGTAACACGGAAAGTGACTTCTGAACGAGTTAAAAATCTAAGTCCAGCACCTCACTCACAGCAAGTGTAACAAACATAACCCCCATTCCAGAATGTCCCACATAATGCATGTACATAGAAAACTCCCCTTTCCCTGGATCTCTTCCCAGAGGTAACCATAGAAGATGTCCAAGACCCTGAAATTATAATGAGATGAAAATCAAATGAAGGTTCCAAGCCATAGGGTCAGCCAGAGTCTGTGCTGAGGCCATGAAGGAATCAAGGTACAGAGCTAGCAATGGAATTTTCTTCTACCCATTTTTTTCTTCTCCTTGAAATTTTGTCCTGAAACCCTCGATTCCCTTTAAAATTGATGTAATCATAGATTTTCCAGGGTTAATCTATTCAGTCAAAAGGTAAACTTGAGCCTGTGACTTTATTTTCAAATGTGTATCTAGAAAAACTCAATAATAGGATTCACTCATTCATTCGGTTGATATTTATTGAACATCTACTATGTGCCAAGCACTAAGAGAAGCAAAAATTAATAAATCAGGCAAACATCCTGCCCTTATAGAAATTACATTCTTATGGGGGAGACAGGCAATAAATTAGTAAGAAAATTACATTAGGTAGGGAACAGCACAGAGAAAAAATTAAGTCCCGGGAGAGGGGCAGGAAGTATGCCAGGTAGATGTTAGATAGGGTGTCCAAGAGAGGTCTAACCCAGAAGGATATGGGAGAAATGGCTCAGCCTCCCCCAGAATAAGCAGGTCATGACTTTGGAGTCAGACAGGCCCTAGTTCAAATCATCTTTCTCTTACTTACTAGCTATGTGATCTTAGGCAAGTTATTTAATCTCTCTTATCTTCAGTTTACTTATCTGTAAATTGCAAGTAATAATATCTACCCTAGAGGGTTATTTGAGATAATATATACAAAATGTTTAGAATGTTGTTTAGTACATAGTAATTATTCAAAAATGTTAAACTATCTTTTTTGTCGTTGTTGTTATTGTTTGCATGGTCCTTCTGTAAATGCGTCATGTGGGAAATTACCCTGATGCAATAGTAGTCTCCAAATCTACTGCAGAGTAATCCTAGAGGTCCCAAAACAGAAAGGCTCCCACAACTGATTAAGATGCATAAATCACATGGTTTATTAAACCAAGTAAAAAGCATAGTGAGAAGTAAGGAGGAAGAGATGGGGGTGATTAAATCAACTGGGATAGAGTATAAGCAGATAGAAGGACCAAACAACTTGAATTTGGGGACATGCAGTATTCCTATAATCTGTTGTTTCTCTCAGCCACTTTGGCCTTCCCTATGGTGGCCTGGTTATAGTGGTCAAAGTTGAGTTTTGAGCAAGGAACTGAGCAGACAGAAGATGCCTGGGTCAATGGTACACTTGCTATATTTGAAAGCCTCAGAGACAAATCTACCTGGTCATTAGCTGTAGCTCACCAGTTAGCCTGAAGCATGGCTACGGACTCTCTGCATTTCTTGTGCAGAGAATTGTTGAGGCCAGAGTGGGGTCACTGAATGGGGTCACAGAACGAGGTCCTGGGTGGCTGATTTAAGACCTCTTTTGAATTTTCACATTTCGTATATATTTAGTGTATCTTGAATAATAGGTGTTAGATGCGTAATGATGCACTGTGAATATCACATCTTTCCATCCTTCCCTCTCTGTGGTCAGCACACACATTCTCTGCTTTGTCTACGGTTACCATGACTCAAAGGTTACTAATCCACTTCATCTTACCATAGACACTATGTGAATTCTGCCTGTCTCACAAGCTACTTGTTTCTCTACCCAGCATTGTCTATCCTCCTTATCTCTTTATTTCTCTTACTTTCTAGAGCAGAACTGAATAACCTACAGTAACACAGCAAAGGCACATTACAGAGTTTGCCACTTAGTTGTTGACATGCTGCCTCGGATCTGCAGTCTTCTAAGGCCGATGCAAAATTTTTCAGAGCTAACAGAGGATCCCAAAATTCTGAACATGGATCCCTCTGATATGCATCTATCAGGAACAGAGCCCTGGTTAACAAATTACCTTTTCCCATCTGGGTTCCATAGAGAGAACAGGAGCTTTAGAAAAACTACTTCCACTAGAGCATATTGAGAAGTTAAAATTGCCAAGGCTGCAGAAACTACGTGATGGGCTGACTTTAAAGAAAACTATATTCCAAATAATAATTTGTAATCATCTGGTGCTGTATTTTGTACTTTCTTTGGAAGTTAAAGATTCCCAACCTCATTCCTCAAAGTCCTAGTTGGAAGGAAGTATCGTGGAGACGAATACGCTCACAGTCTATATAATTTAGCTACTTTCTCTATTCTCTCTCCCCTTCTTTTCCTTTCATTTTCAGTCAACAGTGAAGATAGAATAGATTCAACTCCTGACCTTCATAAGACACAGGAAAAACAACATGGGTCACGTGTCTGGGGGCCTGCTGTAACTCCTGGCCACATATCTGTGGTTCTCGCCAAGCTCAGAAAGGGCGGTGTTTAGTTTTTTCCTCTTTTTCTTTTTTTCTTAAGAAAAAAAAAGAGAGAGAGAGAGACAGAGAGAGAACGGAGACGGCTTCTGCTCACCCCAGCTGTCAGGTGGAAACAGAGCAGCTTAGTATTCTGGGGCTGTGGGTTTGTGACTCATGTGAACTTCCTTCCGTGGGAGTTATCATCTCCCTGAAAGACAGCTGGAGTTGTGACAAGATTTACCTCCGTATTCTGAGGGGATGTCGACTCAGTCTCAGGGGAATTCATCTTTATAAATTCCTCATTATGATGCAGCTGATCTGCAATGACATGGGTAGGACTTGAAGACTAACATCACCCAGCTCACTGGCCCTGGCAGGTGGGGTTGTAGATTTTAGCAGTCTGTCACTCAGCAGCATCTCACATAAACGTGGGGTTTATAAGCATGCTGATTCAGTGGGGTGAGCAGAGCCACCTGTGCCGTGGTTAATCTGGAATTCTCAGACAGTGGAGATGAACAAATACTCTAAGTTTCTCTTTTAATCTCTGTACAAAATGAAGTAGCAAGGTTTATGGGTATGTAAAATGTGTAGTAAAAACATAGGAGGTCTGCAATCAGAGGGTAAGGGTGCTAGTTTACGGTATGTAAACTTGGTTGAGCTGCTCAGACTATGTGTTGCTCAGCATTTCATCTGGAAAAATGGGGAGAACAGAAATGTTACCTAGCTATTTCCAAGACTGTTGTGAAGATAGCGTGAGGTAATATAAGTGAAAATGTTTTATAAATTATAATGCCCTGTACACTTAGTTTGAGGTTGCTATTATTGTTATGTATGTTTATAATTTGGGGAATAGAGATACATAAGATATAATAATTGATGATTCAGCCAGGTACCAAGACACAACTGAAATGAAATTTCAGAGAGATGCCCAATCTTCATTTATATACTTGCAAAGGAAATGAGCAAGGGCTGGTTCCATGTCTCTTTCTTTCCCCAGCTTTTAATTTTTAGAAATTAAAATGTACAGAAAAATTGAAAAGTAATCATACAATACTCTTCACCTAGATTGACCAAATTGTGCTGTATGTTGCTTCTATTTTGCCCTCACCCTTACTGTAACATTTCACCCATACTTTCTCCTGTCTTCTGAGAACAAGGCATTCTTCTATATAACCATCACACAATCGTCACACCCAAGAACTTTACTAATTACTACACCACTATTATCTAATATATGAGCCACATTCACATTTCCTAAAACGTCCTTTACAGGATTTATTTGGGGTTTGGGAGATAGGGGTGAGGGGGAGGCTAGTTCCTGAATCCCACATTGTATTTAGTTGTAATGACCTTTTAATCTCTTTTAGTCTAAAATAGTTCCTTACCTTTTTTCCCTCTTTAATGACACTGACATTTAAAAAAAAAAAATCCAAGCCAGCTTGCTTTGGAGAATGTTTCTCAGTCTGGATTTGTCTGATAGTTTCCTCATGATCAGGTTAAGATTGAGCATTTTTGGAAGAAGACTATGCAGGTGATGTTGGGTCCTTCTCAGTGTATCCCTCAGAAGGCCCAGGAGGGTCATTACCTGTCATGTTAAGGTTGATCACTTGGTTAAGATGATGTCTACCAACTTTCTCTACCATGATGGTACCTCTTTGACTTGGTAATTAATCAATAACCTCGGACGTGACTCTTTGAGACCAAGTGAATAGCCTGGTCCCTTACAACCCGGTTTTAGTATCCACTCAGTATCCTTGCCTGCACCCATTATTACAATGGGGGTTGCAACCTTCCCCATTTATGAGTGGGCATTCTTCTGTAAAGATGAGCTTCCCTTCTCCTCACCTCACACTCTCAGTTCTGTGACTGTGGAGCCCCGTCACTTGCTTCAAGAATATAAAGGTTGAGAGAGAGGAGGAGAGGATCTAGTGAGAAGGGCGTACCTGGAGAAAACCACACTATGAGCGCTCCCCACCCCAGCAGTGCAAGAGGGCTGCCCCTTCACTCCAACCCTGGTTGGGGGTGAGGAGTCACGAGGTTACTCATATCGTTTAAAACGTGACCTTCACGGCTGGGGAGTATAGTGGTTTGGGAGCCTACTTATGCCTGGGAAATCTAGAGGTGAAGCAGGCTGGATCTCTACTTTAGTGGTACAGCCAGGAAAATGTTTCCTTTCCTGGGCATGACAGGGAGGGCATCTGTGAATGTTTCTTGTGTGGGGTCATCTTGGATCCTGTCTTCTAGGAGGATAGCTTCCTGGAGGGTGGAGACTGGAGCTGAACACCCAAAGCCAGTAGGAAAAGGGCCCAGAGGAGAAGCAGAAAGTAAAAGAATAGAGATACCTGCCATCCCGCAGGTCATCCCTTATTGCAGGCTTCCCGTCTAAGCAGATCCCAGCTAGGAAAGGGAAAAGGGTTCTGGAATTTTGATTGAGATCTATGGAAGATATATTTATGAGTTGAAATGATGTCAGGATTGTCTATTACCCAAGGGTGGGCAGAAAAGCTGTAGGGCCAGACTGAGTTTTTATAAGGGCCAAAAGACACCTTTATATTCCCACAGGATATAAAGAGCTAGTAGGAGATTAAAAAGTAAAGTTGTGCTATGATTACATTATCACGAGTCAAACTTGTCCCACATACCAGTGATGTATGCTTAAATACCTAATTTTAAGATCAATCCAACTGAAATTACACATGAAAAAAAATAACTCTTCCATTAGTTTCAGAAAACAAATTTGTTTACTTTATAAGAAAATACCATATGTTCAATATAATTGGAAGTTTAGGAAAACCTTGTGCGCTTAAGATTCAAGTCTCTACAAATTATAAAATAAGTCAGTTGGCCACCTGTATAAAACCTATAGATTATACATAGATATCCCTTATACCTCATCACTATTCTTGTCACAAACCCTCCCCAGGAAACTGAAGACTTTTGGAAGTGTCACTTCTACTCTGGGGAATAACTGTTTGTCAATGTTCAAACACTGGAAAAGATGATAAGCCATAAAACCGCAATCTCTCAGTTTGGAATTCATTCATCCTTTCTAAATGTATCTCTATGTTATGTTTTGCTTATGTGTATTAAATTCTGAAAGATGAGCTTATGTTGTCACTAGCTTCAGTGAAGCCAATCATACAAAACTAATGAGAATTACAGGAGATGCTTTTAGAAAACTTTTTGAAACTTTATACAGTCAACACAGAATTTACTTACTTATACAAGAAAATTCTTTGGATTTTATTTTATTTTTTAATGGCAAGTAGGTAGAAGAGATGGGAATAGGGAAACAGTAGAAAGGGAAAGAAAATTCAGTATTAGCAATATTCTCCTTTACTTGGAGAAATAAAAAAGAAAGTGTTGTATCATTAGCATAGGAACTGGAAGTATATTTGGTAACGGAACAAACCTAATTACCACCTAGAAGTGAGTGCTTTAGAAGAAAAGAGCAATGCAGAGAGACACAGAAAATTTCAAAGAAACAGTAATGAATATATCTAATGAGATAAGAGAATATATTGCATCAATGGAACAAGAATAGGATAAAAGAGCAAGAACAACATAGAATTAGAAAAAAATATTAGAGATTTAAAAATATAATGGCTAAAAATCTTTAAAAGTCAATAAAGCTGTTAAACATTAAAGTTGAGGATATATTTCAAAAGTGAGGGGAAAAAACCATGGACAATAGGAGTGAAAAGATAAGAAAATTAAAGTTATTTTCAGAAAATCCAACATCAATTTTGCTAAAAGATTTTTACAGAAAAAAAAACAGAAGAACGAGAGGAGAGGTAGTTATTGAAAAATAACAATATAAGAAAATTTCCAGATTTGAAGAATATGAGTCTCCAGATTGAAAGTACCCATCAACTACCCAGGAGAATGAATGAAAACCCACACAAAGAAACATTCTAATGAAATTTTATGACTGAAAAGATAAAAGCATCCTAAATATTCTGGAGACTTTAATAGAGTACACACATGAAGGACTGAAAATAAGGATTGTCCAGAGGTTTTCAAAGCAAAATTGAGAACCAGAATACTATGGAGCAAGCCTTCAGAATTCTAAGCAAAAAGATGGTGGTCCAGCTACCAACCAAGGGTGAGAAAATAACATTTTTACTTTCCTATCTCCCAAACGCAATTCTTAGAAACTATTAGAAAATGTTACCAAATGAGAGAATAAAGCCACAGAGAGGAAGCCGTGGGATCCGACTCATTAAACAGAAGAAGGGAATTTCCAGGACGATGGGAAGAGAAGTGCCAGGTTGACAGCTGTGCAGGAGGGACAGAGAGCAACCAGTGTCGGTTGTGGCAGGAGGACAGAGGGCTCAGATGGGATGTTGCCAGAAAAAAAACAAAAGGAAGGAGTTTCTCACAAGCTTGACCATGTGGAAAACTGTATTGAGAGACATTTGCACAAAGTATAGGAAATTTAGCTACAGCTCCAAATAAAACTGTTAACAAAGTGACCGTCACCTAAAAGAAAATGGAAAAAGTTATAGAAGGAAGGAAATGTGATCATTGAAAACTACCCGGCTCAGCAGTGGACACAAAGTCTGCATTCATTAAAATGCAAATGCAGAATATGAATTTATCCCTAAACTGAGATGTGCATATACTGGGAAGGGAGTAAAGACAGAAGGGTACATGAGCAGTAGCTAAAATCTTCACTTCCACAGGACATCAGTAGATAATGTCTTTAAAAGCTGGACCAAAAGAGTAACACACAAATATTATTGAGCAATGTAGAGATTCATACCAGAATAAACAGCTACATATGTTGCAAATGGTCTCTGGGGTGCAGGCAGAGAGTCAGAACTACTGCTTTTTGTTACAAGACTTTTAGTATTGACTCTGTAAACAATGTGCATGTGTTACTTTGACAAAGCTCAAGATTAAAACAAGAACCACACACAAATGAGATAAACACGCCAGTGGTGTTGACTTGTCAGTAGTAACTAGTGTCCCATGGCTGTTGGAAGCCAGGCACAGTCCTCAGAGTTTAGAAATACACAGTTGATGCTAATTTTCCTATCCCAGATTCCACCACCAGAAACCAACCCATTTCTCACCATATCCTTTCAGGAACATGCCAACACCAGACATACCCGCCGTTTCCTAAACAAGTCATGTTGAGCCAGCCTTCTCTCTGTGACCTCCAAAGCAAGCTGTGCCAGATGATCCATTGCAAGATGAGAAAAAAACATAATTCCCATTTATTTTATCTCTTACTATTTTTAAAGTTTCTAGTTATTGTATATATTTGATTTTTCTATTTTTAAACTATCCCCTGATATAATTTCAGGCATTTAAAGTAACAGAAATAGTACAAAAGATTCTTATATACCCCTTACCCAGACTTCCCCAAGTATTAACATCATACACGACCACAGTATAATTATTAAAATCTAGAAATTAACACTGACATAATAATGTTATATAGTCTACAGGCCTTATTCATATTTTTCCAATTGTCTCACTAATATCCTTTTTTGGTCCAGATTCAACTGGCAGTTCATACATGCTCTTCATCACCACGTGTCTAGTCTTCTTTAAGCTGGATCAGTCCTTTAGTCTTTCTTTGTCTTTCATGAATTTGACACTTTAGAAGACTTTTGGCCAGCTATTTTGTAGACTGTCCCTAAACTAGAGCTGTAAGATGTTTGCTAGTGATTAAATTCAAGTCAGGTATTTTTGGCAACAGTGCCACAGAAATGGTGTTGCATTTTTTCAGTGTATCATATCACACAGTGCACAATGTCTATTTTTCCCATTACTGATGATGTTAAGTTTGATCTCTTGGTTAACGTGATACCTACCAGGTTTCTCCATTGTAAAGTCAGGATTTTTCCTTTAGTATATGTAAAATATATGTAGAACGAGAGTATAAACCTAATGAGTCTCTTTGGGGGAAATACTTTTAAACTATGAAAATATCCTGTTTCTCTCACACTTTGCCTACTTAATTTTAGCACTCTTCAATGATTCTTGCCTGAACTGGTACTATGGTATTTGCTAAAAGATAATTTTCTATTTCCATCATACTTTCTACTTTTTTTCCAGTTGGCCTTCTACTATAAGCAAGAACTTTCACTACTCCCCATTTATTTATTTATTCATTCAGTTATTGAATAATTATTTAATTAACTTATTCAATCATTTATATCAGTATGAACTAATGAATTCTGATTTTATCCTATGGTTTATAATTCATTACTATCACTATTTATTGTGTTGCTACAATTACCCAAAACATGGATATTTGGAGCACCTTTGACATGTCTTCTGTGTCCTTTAGGCATGTCTCCATATTTTTTCTTTTTCTTGAGGACTTTTTTGCTTCCTCAGCACAAGATGTTCCAAGCTCACCTATGCTTTCCCTGGCCTTGTTATCAGCCATTTCTCCGAGGAGCCATGGTTCCTTTTAATGGGGAATATTTTGAAGCCAAGATGGGTGCCATTATACATATTTTATAACATATTAGTTTGGTAACACAGATACTTATTTCATTTATCAACAAATATAACTTTTTAAAAAAAAACAATTGGGAAGTATAGTAAAAAATTTTTTAAAGAATTGCTCTTTGTTTAGAATAGCTCTGCTCTTTGTTTCCTTAGCCTAGACTGTCCCCTAGGGAGCCGCCCTGACCCCCTTAGTTGGAGTTAAGCATCCCTCCTTTTACTCTTGTGTAGTGCAATGTCTCTCCCTCTATGTAGCACTTACCTTTTCCTGCCTTATGTTGTAGACAGCACTTCACTCCATCATCTGTGTCTATCCTGTACTGAAAAGATTCACATGTAAAAGCTGCAAGGCAATGAGTCCCAAGCAGGGAAGAGAAACTGTCCACGTTGCTGCATCACAGAGAAACACCATGTGGTCACACACATATACACGGGGCAGCCACCTGTATGAAGTGCATGATCCCAGGAAACAGAAAATAATTTGTGTTGGTTCCCAAAAGAGCTCTGCAGTTAGCATTTTGTTCCTTTAATGTAACCTGCCATGCTCTATCAGGGCTTCCTGGTCCACCTGGCAGGGTACAAGTCTGCCTCTTTCTAACATGCTGACGTGTTCTCTCTGCCTAAGAGCAGACCAGAGCCAGAGTGCTTGCTTTCGAACCCCAGCTCCAACACTCAACTAGTTGGGTAACTTTAAATAATTTACTTACCTTCATTGTTCCTCAGTTTCCTTATGTGCAAAATAAGACTAATAATAGTAGTCCTATAAGTTGTTGTGAGGACTAAATGATTAAATATAGTGTTTAGAACAAGGCCAAGTACAGTGTAAGCACTAAATTAGTGTAAACAGTTATTATTAAGACTCCAGAGACAGAAGACCCTTATTTGTATATCAGGGAGTGTCATAAATGTGGCATGAAAATATATAAAAGTTCAGGACATAAAAGATTAGGTCGAACTAGGGATCGATGTCTAATTAAAGATCAGTTCCCAAGAGGGACAATTCAGTACACCATTTCAGTCACTGACCCTTCCTGCTGCCCTCTGCCTCACAACCCGGCATGCGTTTCCGCTGAAGCACAGGAAGTGTGTTGTGTGTGGAAGAGAGAAGAGATCTGAACAGCCATAAAGTAAACATAAGACATTTCCCATCAGTTTTACTCAAAGATTCGTAAAGAAAAATGTCATGATTGTTTTAAAGTACATGCTTTATTATGCTGTAGGGTACGAATCTGCAGAAATTTTCATGCT
>CM053507.1:19052931-19238905 GCA_028627145.1 Eidolon dupreanum
ATGCTTCCCGCAGACTGCCGACTGACCCAGTCTTTAGTTCCAAGGTGGGCTCTGAGTTGTATTAAGCTAATCAGCCCATTTTTTTGTCCCTGGCCAGAGTCACTGGTTCATGTGACCAAAGCAGCCCAATCAAAGTGAATGTTAGGAATCTCGAAATGCTGAAGCAAAATGGCACTGGACAAAGACAGATAAGAAAGCCAGGGATGTCACTGACAGCCACCCTAATGCCATAACAGAATTCAGCCCGAGTTAGCAGAGCATAGAGTTAGAAAATATTGGTCCTCAGTGACTTAGAATAACTAATTCTGAAGCAAGTATAACCTCTGCATTTCCAGTGACAAAAGCCAATAAATTTTTTTACAATTTAAGGACTTTCAATTGAGTTTTAAATAACTTACTCCATAAAAAAAAATAACCTAAAACCTAACTGATACACCAAGAACTCTGAGACATCCTGATATCTCAATGAGAAAAACTGCAACCTCAAACTCAAGAGGATCACAAAATAAAAAGCCAATAATTCTCAAAGATAGCATCTTAAGATCTTTTATGTATTATAGTTAAATGAGGGATATCTATAACTTCTATCATATCTTTCCATGTGTTACTGATAGCTTTAATTATCATATACCATAATTACCTTCCACCATAACTGTTCCTGATACATAAGAAGGGTTTCACTTATTCTAAAATTAAAATAAGTTGGTCCTATCAAATAAACCTACACAGCAGGTTAATTTCCTTATTTATTTCTACATATATTTTGTAGATCATTCACCCTCGTACATCCACTAGAAAAAATTAGGGTATTCAAAACCAGGTGTTCATGGGGATGAGCAACTGGTAAGACCTGCTTTGAGAATTCTAAGCTACTGCTATAGACTGAGTGTCTGTGTCCCCCAAAACACATATGTTGAAACCTAACCCTCAATGTTATGCTATTAGGAGGTGAGGAACTGGTAAGCGACTAGGTCATAAGGGGGGGACCCTCACAAATGGGATTAGTGCCCTTATAAAAGAGACCCCAGAGAGCTCCCTCATCCCTTCTGCCTGTGAGAGCACAGAAGAAGAAACGGTCTAGGAAGCAGAAAGAAAGCTCTCACCAGACAGAATCTGCCAGCACCTTGATCTGACTTCCCAGCCTCTAGATTGTGAAAAATGAAAGTCTGTTGTTTACGCCACCTATGGTATTTTTGTATTTTTGTTATGTGTCTAGGTATTTTTGTTACAGTCGCCCAAACAAACTAAGACAGCCATCTTCTAGGACGAAATTTTTGGGGCTTAATGGACAAGAGCAAAACCTCAAAAATTTTACAAGGAAAGAGAATCCTTTTTCAAATTCTAAGTTTTTTTAATTATGTCAGGGAGATATCCCACATCAGGCAAAGATTCATGTTCAAATTATTTTAAAAATCCATTTTAAAAGGCTGACCAATAACATTGTCAAAGGAACCCCAGGATGCTAATGTCGAGAACCAGTTTACTACAGTCCACCTGTTATATAACTTATAGCTTCACAGATGAAGCCGTAAGTCAGGTATCTAAGAAATTTGCACAACCTTACCCTAAAATTTCAGTTCACTTAGATTTATTTATTTGTTGGCTTGTTTCAGACAGAATTTAAGGCAGTGGGGTTCACTTACTCTCATTTTGAATGTCTCTAAATGAATTGGAATTCATTCCATTGTTCACAAGTCCTATAGAATTTGGCAGATGCAAGAATAGCACTGTACTCTATTCATCAGGACCGAAATCACCTTTTAATTACTACCATGGAGTACTAAGCAAACATAGAAATTATAAACTGATAGTTAGGAGGAAATCGTGGAACTCATGTTTAGATTATGTTGAAAGAAGTGGTGCGGTTTTATGTCCCATATTCAACGTAATCATTTCTTTGAGTGTCAGCAGACAGTCCTGGGTCTAGGTGAGAATCTGGAAAGACTGGATGTAGTGATAAGAGGATTACAGAGAAATAATAAAGATAAAGTAGTATTAAAAGATAAGAATGCTATATCATTGCCTTAGGCAAGTCGCTTGGTCATTCTGATCTAAATGTAAAATGAACAGTCAATCTCTTGCTAGGATTAAAGAACCCCTGTCTTGTGGAGGAAGAAATAATACTAAAAATTACACAGCATCACACAGCCTCCCCCTCTGTAGCAGAAGCTGAACGAGGCATGAGCAGAATCCCCAGGAAGGCCTGTGTCTGCCTGTTCAAAAGT
The DNA here is from genome assembly GCA_028627145.1 of Eidolon dupreanum. Taxonomy (NCBI): domain Eukaryota; kingdom Metazoa; phylum Chordata; class Mammalia; order Chiroptera; family Pteropodidae; genus Eidolon; species Eidolon dupreanum. Next base: position 19,055,157 of record CM053507.1, read on the forward strand.
CACAAGAAGCTCAGGCTCTTACTACAGGGAGCTGTTAATTTGCACATTCTGCAAAAGGGATTTTTAGGTTCTGGAGTTGTATTCAGTTTGTGTTAAGGTGAAAGATGGAGCAGATGTGAGGCATCACATGGGGGGAGAAAGAGAATGCCACAGACCTCAAACAAGGCCAGTTAAATTGTCCCTCATCCTTAACCACTACCCATTTATTCTTCCAAGGTGGAGGATAGACTAAAGATGCCAAACCTTTTTTACCATGCCCACATAGGTGATCTCAAACCTCAGTTTGGAACATAGGGGTACCTACCAACTACAGTTTTTATTCAGGGCCTTTGGACTTTGGGTAAAAGACTGAAAGTGTCCCATTTCTATAACCTATTCTACACTCTAGAACAAGATTCAGAAATCATATCTGGGCAATAGCAAAGGCTCAGTTCAAACTGTCTCGGGTCAGGGAAAACCAGTGTGTGGCCGAGCAGAGAGGCTGAGGACCGTGAGCCCTTTAGCGAGGGTTTTCTGGGGGTAGCTGCCGGGTGAGGAGACAGTACATTGTCCTTGGAGACATAGAGCTCCACATGTAACCCTTTCTAGCCTCCTGAATCTGGACTGTTCTGATATAGAATCATTTTGGCCACTGCCCTGATCCAGAAAGCTATTCTTTGTTAACTACCTTGTGAATGTCCTTCTTTCTCTAAGCTTAACAGGTCAGATACAGACACAAGCCCTTTCTGGGTTTTTTTGTTTTTGTTTTTCCAAAGAGCCATCAGATTTAAGGTCCTTCTTCAAGGAAGCAAAAAGATAGCTCATATTTCTCAAGTCATTCAAAGACATCATGAACTACAGTCATCAGTGTATTGAAGCAAAGGGATAAATATAAGCACACACAAGGCATCACATATTCATAAATACACAATGGGATCGATTAAGAAAATGCCCTGTTATTTTTCTGTTCCCAACCCACCTTCTCTCCCACAGTGCATTATGCACAAAGCCTTCCAAGATGACCAATCGCAGAACTTCAAAGCTAGAAGAAGCCTTATAGATTATCTCCTGAGAACTTGCCCAAGTAATTTATCTTTCTGAGCCTCAACTTCTTCATCAATAAAATGGGGGTTAAAATATAACACGCCTTAACAGTTATTACAAAGATTACCTATGCGCTCAGTTAGTATCAATCTGCTCATTTGTGTTGAAGAAACTGAGATCCAGGAAGGTCAAGGGATATGCCCAAGTTAGTCACAATAATGAGACATAAACTAGCATCTTCTGAACTCTGGTATGTGCTCTGCGAAGCAAATGGAGCCAGACTTTCCTCAGTCAGCAAACCTTTAAGGCTAAACATGGTGTCACTACATGTGTGCGTGTGAGTTTCCATTCCTGTGAGAAAGGATAAGCCTCTCTGTCCAGAGAGGGAAGATTCTCCATAGCCAAGAAGAAAAAAGACTGATAAAGAACCAAGAGGAAACCTCTAAGCCACAGAGGCACAATTATAAACCAGCACTAACACAGGCTTCCAAAGTTAAATAAGTAAATAAACACTCAAGTTAGATAAATAACAAGCAGCTGGTTTGGAGTCAACGTGTTTACGACTCCTGTGATGAAACCAACTGCCTGCGTTCTAACAGTGCCCCAGCCACCACCACGCTCCTCCTAAAAAGGAACAGATAGATCCGCCTGCGGTCGGGTTGAACCGCATCAAGGACACTGTCAAGAGCCAACCATTTTTGACTTCGTTTGTTTAAGCCTCATCTGTGTGAGTTAACTTATAACATGTTAGTGTTTTAAAGTGGTGCTTTTGCTCATTAGGGAATCTTTTTTCTTCCTTCTTTTTTATATTATAAAAGCATGATCACACATTTACAGAAACTTGGAAAATATAAAACAAAATTACATATAGTTCCGCTGTATAGTCCAATTATTATTTTGTGTCTTCACTCTCAGCATTTTGTAAGCGTATTTGAAATCTTTACAATTGTTAAGAATATTCAAGCTGTTAATTATGCCTGGAAACAAAACAATGATACTCAAACTTTAATAGGAACCAGAGTTGTCCCAAGGGCTCCTTGAAACACGCAGCTGGGCCCCACCCACCCCGACAAATGGTAATTCAGTGACTCTGGGGTAAGGCCCTAGGATTTTTAGCTCTACCAACTTCCCAGGTGCTGCCAATGCTGCGGGACCAGGGGCCACATTTTGGGAGTACTGACTTGGGGGAGCACAGTGGAATCATCAGGGATGAATTTTTAAAATACTGATGCCAGTCTCGCCCCCGCAGAGATTCCGATTTAATAGAGCTTCGGTGGAGCCCGGGTAGTATAGTTTTCACAACTCCCTCGCTGTTTTCACGTGCAGTCAAGGTTGAGAACCACTGGAAAAGCAGGCAAGTCACATTCAGTTCTGGGTTGCCAGATCTAATCGGTTTGTCTGTGTGTCCTTTTTCCAGGGGCAGGTGAATGCAATGCACTAAATGGTCCTCCTAAGGTCCTTTTCCCCACTTGGAATCGGTGCTGTGACTTAGGAGGCTTTTAAAATGAGTTTCCATGATACGCAAGTAAAACAAAAGCATTTAGACTTGGTTAATTTTTTTCTTAACAATGCTGCCCTCTAGTGTCCTTAAATAGTACAATCATATAAAAACCTATCTCAGCCATCTGTATGGTGAATGATTTCCTGTTAGACGCCTAAACATTTGCAGAATTTTTCTCTGACATTAAAAAAAAAAATTAATATACATTAAATTAAATTTTATTTCTGGCAACATGAATCTCCAACAGTGGCCTTTCAATCCTCCCACAATTTCTCCCTGCATTCTGCAGCCTCCTCCAAGGATAAGAACTCTTGAGTTAAAGCTTTTACTACAAATAAAACTGAACTTTTTCCCTTTCTACACATTCTGTTTTTAAAATAATTTTTTTGGGTCTACAGCCATGCTACCCTGAACAATCCCAATCCTGTCTGACCTCAGAAGCTAAGCAGGGTCAGGCCTGGTTAGTACTTGGATGGAGACCACCTTGGAAGACCAGGAGCTGTAGGCGTAAAAAAAAAAAAAAAAAAAAAAAAAATTAAAAATTAAAAAATTAAATAAAATATAAGGGATTGTAAGCTGACAAGGTCCTTGCAACCTGTGAGGTCAACCAAGGCTTGCCTCGCCTAAAAAAATAATAATAAAATAAATTTTTTAGTAACAATGACAAGGGCCATTTGTGATATTATAACTGCAATGTGGTTCTAAGGACATCATTTTTCTCAGAACTTGGCAAGAAGTGCCTTCACCCAATAAAGGAAAAATAAGAAAAAAAGAGAAAGCTAGCTGTGTTCATTTGGTGCATATTACAATTTGTGTTGTCCCTTGGCTCTTTTTCAATTTGTAATACTGTGATCAATCAAACCAAACTACAAATCTTGCAATAATACTATTTCTATGATAGATTGTTCTCAAAGATAACTATTTTGCTGATGACAAAAAAACAAAAGGACTCCCAGAGTTCTTTCCACATTCCACCAAGTTCTTCTCCACTGTCAGCCAAACAAATCAGGGAGCAAGAAATTACCAGCAACTGAAGTGCCTGGGCATGGAGTGTCTTGCATAAGCTCTTCCACCCTCAGAACTATTTGTGCTCACCTTTTCTTCACTTCTCACCCCTTTTCACTTGACTAACAGTTTATTGAGAATAGAATTCATCAACTAGGAGCTCCCATGTCTTCCGATGGCGAGTTCAACAAATCTGCTGGGTCCCCCCATCTTGATGGAAGTGTCTTTCCCACCCCACAGGTGCTTCGCCCTCCCCCATGTCACTTTAACAAGTCTCCGCCTCCCTGCTTTCTTTCCTACCCCCCCAGCCCGTATCATCAATAACTCCTCTTGCTAGCTCACTTCCAAGGGCATACAGGCTTATTCTTACATCTTCTATTGACTCTAAATGCCCCTTCGGCTACTGCCCTGTATCTCTGCTCTGTTCACTTTCAAACTTGGAAGAACAACATAGGAAAAGGAAAGCTTTAGAATCTACCCAGGTTGTCCATAAAGGCTTTCTTTTCCCACACCCATTCTTCCATCTGTGCCAGCCTGCCCTTGGTCCCATCACACCACTGACACTAAATCTGCTCTCCTCGTGATCTGCAGTAACCTCCCTGTCCTGTAGCCAAATCCAGCGGACACTGTTTTGAGCCCTCTGACTTGAACCTTCACGTGTTCCAGTGTGTGCGTACAGCTCCTTCGCGAAGCATTCTCTGCTCCTGATTCTCAAACATCTCCCCCTCTGATTTCCTTCTTGCCCCACTGGCTGCCGATGACCCAGACCCTGCAGTGTCCTCTCTCTGACCCCTGGGCTGGCTCTTAGGACCCCTTCTCTTTTCCCTCTGAATACTCCCCTTACATAATCTCATATACCTCCAAGAATTTTAGTATAATCGATAGACTGGTAACGAATAAATCAGGCCCAGGTTGCTTACTATGTCATTTATTCAATTATCTCTGCATAACATCTTCCCTTTAGTATCTCATGGGAATCTTTTTTTTTTTTTTTTTTTGCCTGCCCAAAGAGGAATCCTTGAACTCCCCCCCTCCCCACCCCCACTACCAAAACTCATTCTTCCCTCAGTCTCCCTCATCACTGTAAATGATCAGGTATCTGGGAGATCGCCTGGGTTCCTATTTTTCCCTTACTTGCCACTTTAAGTCCATCTGCAAATCTTGTGGATTCTACCTCTAAAATATATCTGAATTCATTCATGTCTCCCTATTCCAAGCCACCCTCATTTCCTGCCTGGAATGCTGCAATACCTTCCTACAGATCTTCCTACTTCTTTAGTCTCCTCACTATGGTTCTCCATGTCACAGACATGGCATTCTGATCTATAACTACATCCTGTCATTCCTTTACCTAAATAATGTTAATGACTTCCCATTAAACTTTGAATAACATAGAAGCAACATGGTTTGCCCTCTGCCGACTTCATCTTATACCCCTGTCCTCCTTCCTTACTAGGCTCCTGCCACGATGGCTTCCTTCTGATTGCTAAAACTCACTAAGCTCTGCCTCAGGGCCTTTGCACATGTTGTTCCAGCTGTCTAGATGCACATCTCCTGTTCTTCCCATGCCTGGCTTCCTTTTATTTCTATGCCTAAACATTACTCCTCAGGGAGACCTTTCTTGACCTTACTAAATAGGTCTTCCTTCTCATTCCTTACCTCAGCCCCTTGTTTTTTACTTCATAACACTTTACATTTTGTAATTATTACTTGTTTACATCTCTGTCTCCTCTACTCATCTTAAACTCTCTGAGTCCAGGAGCTTGTATCTGCTCTACTCACGGATGAATGCAGCAACTTGCACGGTGCCTGGCAAATATCAGGCTTTTAATCCATGTGTGTTAAATAAGTGAATGAATGGGCATGGACTATAGACTAGTGGTTACCAGAGGGTAGGGGATGGGGGAGGAGGAGGGAGGTAGACATGGGAAAGGGAGTCAAATACATTGCGACAGAAAGAAATCTAACAATGGAAGGTAATGGAACACACAGTGTAAATATATATATGCCTTACTGTTAAAGTATACAGCTGAAGCTTACTGGATTTTGTTAACCAATGTCACCATGAAAGAAAGAAAGAAAGAAAGAAAGAAAGAAAGAGAGAGAGAGAGAGAGAGAGAGAGAGAGAGAGAGAGAGAGGGAGGGAGGGAGGAAGGAAGGAAGGAAGGAAAGAAAGAAGAGTCACAACCTGCACTCCACCTTAATTGCTTTTGTCAAGGCCTCAGTGACTGCCACATGGCCAAGCCACTGCAGTGTTCTGTGCTCATTGACTACAGGCTAGAGACAGGGGAGTGTCTTAGGTTCAATTTATTTTCTGTTAACCTTATCGGTTTTTACTAACATGTGGGATTCACCACAATACCCCCCACAACTAGCACAGCAGAGACTTAATAAAATCCGTTAGTTGAATAAATTCAACTCTGAATGAAACAGGATGTGAAAGGAAAGGGAGCTCATGCAATGATGGCGATGTTCAAAAAAAGAGAATACTTCTGGGACAGAAACTTAAAAAATGGCTTTCAACTTCCAGAAATGATTATCATTTCCATTTCGTATAATAAAAATGTTTCATATAACTCTGTATATTCAAGTTGCTTTATAAAGAAAGAATGAACTTCATGGTTTTTGTTGCCGAGTTAGTTTAGTTTGCTTATAAACCAACTTCTACCTCAATTGGGTAGACAATGGTAAATAAGAGCATTCTCATTTTTTCAAAGAAAAAAACCAAGTGCAATTTAAAATGTTCACACAAGCCAAACAAGACCCTAACCGTGGCTGTCTCATTCCAAGTCCTGTCTCCTATCAATTTAAACAGTGCTTGCTTGTGAGAAATAAAATAATAATACATCTACCTCAACTTGACTTTGAGACCAGGATTTGATTCTTCTGAAGGACATTTAGCCCACAGGTATTAGTGAAACACAGAGAAGCTGAGGCCTGCAATCCCTTGAAAATGTCAAATGACCTGGCATCTTGGGTGTTTGGCTGACCTGTTTTATAGAAGAAATCCAACCGTGACTGTGACTTTTCACAAAGTTGAACTTGAAGCTCTCCATGCTCTCTGGTTCTGAATCCCATCTGGCTGGTGCCAAGAGGATTAGCTCAGCTCCACCACTCTGGGGAAGGCATTCAGTGTCCTGTTTAGGAAACGTGATGTCAAGCCGAAAGAGGGTGATGAGCAAACGGGTGGGGCCATGAGCAGGCCCCGGTGAAATTCATTACATGGGTGTTTTCGAATAAAGTTTGGTTCAAAGTGGTCCAGGACAAGGAGTACCACTGTGGGCTGGGAGCCACTGTTACTTCAGCTGTTTGTTCAGCATTTAATATGTTTATCTTTCTGCTAAATACATTATTGATGATTCATCTCTATTAAACAGCCACGCCGTGTGAGGCCTGGCTCTGCAAATCCAACACACAAAGGCAGGCAGGCCTTCTATCCTCAATGACCTTACATTCTACAAAGTCAGAATAAATGCTTTCTCTTCTCATTTTAGTCAGCAAAGTATCAAGTTCTGAAGGGGGTTAATCATTTGTTCTTTCGTCAGGCAAGGAACCATAAAACGATAAAAGTAAAGGAAGAACTTAAGGTGGTCACTATGTTTTCATATCATTTAGCATTGCTGCTGCAAATGAAAACAGAAAGTCAATTTACCCAAAAGTACCATCAGCTTACAAACCATCAATATATCATGGTACACTATTATGGTGTCACCAATGTCAAAGTAATTATATTAATCAAACAAATATTTGCATTAAACTTCTAAGCTTTCAGCAGGAGGAAAAAAAGACCACAAAACTCTGAAAAGCAGAGAAACTCATAAAATGCTGTCTTGCCTCCCACAGAAATTGTTCGAGCCATGACACACGTGATAAACCAAGGAATGGCGATGTACTGGGGAACCTCGCGGTGGAGCGCTATGGAGATCATGGTAATTTCATTTCTATTTCCACATGGCCACTGAGCATCTTATCACAGGCATATCTCATTTATTTTGCTGCACTTTATTTTTTTTCATCTTATTTTACTATTTCTTTACACCTACAGCAGCTGATCTTCCTAGGTGTTGCTGTACTTTATTGTACTTCACAGAGTCTGCATTTTTTTACAAATTGAAGATTTGTGGCAACCCTGTGTCAAACAAGTCTATGGTGCCATTTTTCCAACAGCATTTTCTCACTTTGTGTCACATTTTGGCAATTGTTGCAATATTTCAAACTTTTTCATTATTGCTATATTTGTTATGGTCTCTGTAATCAGTGATCTTTGACGTTACCCTCCACCAGCAAAAGATTATCATTCTGCTGAAGGCTCAGATAATGGTTAGCATTTTTGAGTAATATTTTTCAATTAAGGTGTGTACACTGTTTTTTTAGACATAATGTTCTTGAACGCTTAATAGACAACAGTATAGTAGAAATATAACTTTTATGCACTGGGAAGCCAAAACATCTGTGTGACTTGCCTTGAGACACTTACTTTATTGTGGTGGTCTGGAACCAAACCCACAGTATCTCCAAGGTATGCCTGTGTTGTCTTCCGGTAACCGTGTGTAAGTTGCAAGACCTATTGCAATCTTTCTTCACAGCCGCTATGGCACTAGAACTTTATGATTAATTCCGTCACTATAGAGATGGATATGGGGCTGGATCTCATCAGCTCAGAATAGAACAGGGAGGGTGCAGAATGCTAACAGGAATCGTGTTTTAGCATGTTCTTTGGTGGCGAGAGGATAAACTGAATTTGTCAGCTAATGACACATCGAACACAATATTCTAGTTTTCTTTTTAAAACTATATTAAATAACTATATTGTACATTACATGCTAATTATGGATTTTTTTTAGACATTAATCTAAGTTTCATTTCTTTAGAAACCTAAAAATAATCAAACTACATTTTCTTTATAATGGCCCATACTTCACACTTTGACTAATTTACTCTGGGCTTTACTTAGTCCAAACTCTCCTGAAGAATAGTAAGGATTTTTTTGCCTTTGGTATTGATCTTAGTGAAATTGGTGGTCATAACTTTGCTTATTATTTGGCATTCTACATGTTTCTTGGTTTGTACTGATTTCACTAAAATGAAAATTTCTCATGCATACGAATCACAGGGCAGCCTTGTTTCTCATCAGTATAAACCCAGTTACAATATGATTTCTCCCTAGGAAGCCTATTCTGTAGCCAGACAGTTCAACATGATCCCTCCAGTCTGTGAACAAGCTGAGTATCATCTTTTCCAAAGAGAGAAAGTGGAGGTTCAGCTACCAGAGCTCTACCATAAAATAGGTAATCTTCACAATCGAATTTACCGATTATTTTTAACGACAGGAAGACGGTGATCTGGAAAACAAGAGTTATTGAAATGCTTTCCCAAATGTCTCTCATTAACAAAGGGATATAAAAGCTATGCATTCCAGAGACTATGGAGGAATCAAATGTGCCTGTGTGTAGTCTACAGGGTAGATATAGCAGAGCTGTGAATTGTGATTGGCATGTAAGCTATACTCAGCAGGTGTTCCAAAATTGCATATAGAACGAAGAGAAGAAACCGTGAATAAATTCATTTTTCATAGGGGGCTTGCTGGAGCCTAAGCATGCATCTTGTAGTAGATTATGACTATCTTTCCAAAAAATATGGATATATACATCTATATCTCCTACTTTGTGCCTGGAACTGAGTCAGACAGAGAAATTTAAGAACTGACAAGCCAGGCACTACATGGTTGTGTAGGTAGACATAATGATTTCAGAGAGAAAAAATATATACATAAGATAAATACATGAATTTTGGACATCAGAAAAACATGAATAAGCTACATTTTTAGGCTTGTTTATCAAAACAGTTTCAAGAGATAACTTGCTTCCTAAGAAACAGAAGTTCACATAAACAGGAAAATGCTACATAAGGGAAAAAAGGATAACACAAATTCAGCAACAATTGTTATTATTGCCATCACTTATTGTGTGTTTACTGTATACTAGGCATTGTGAATCTGCTATGTATCAGGTACTATTTAGGCAATGAGTGGACAAGCAAAAAGCTAAATTTCTGTGCAAGAAAAATTGTTTGCCTCTGAATATAAAAATTAGTGTGACTTTTGAACATCAGCAAATTATGAATAAGCCAGTTTCAGGCTAGTTTATATGGCCTGCTCCCTTATAACCAACAGTACGTGTTTAATTAGTTTATAAAAACAAAGCACAATTTGTAAACGCCTAAATTTTAATAGAAAGATGGATGCTGGTCTTAACTGCTTTTATCTGGCCAGCTTTTCCCATAACTAACCAAGTCCTGCTTCAATATCCCAACACTTTGATCCCAGTTTGCAAAGCAACTTTTAACATCATTTTCCTTCTGTAGGAGTTGGAGCAATGACATGGTCTCCACTTGCTTGTGGAATCATCTCAGGAAAATATGGAAATGGGGTGCCTGAAAGCTCCAGGGCTTCTCTGAAGGTATTTCCCTCCACCTCTGGAAAAGAGTTTGGGGATGGGAGAGGGATGAGGAAAGGGAAGGAAGATGGAGTAGAACAACTCTGTAGCAGCCTGTGGCTTCCGGCTCAGGCAGAGCATGGCCTTGGCCTGGCAGTGTCTGCTGGCAGGCTGCCCTGAGCCCTGAGCCCTGAGCCCTGAGCCTGAGCCTGAGCCTGCCAGAGGTCTCTGCTCCTCGTCAAGCATCAGTCAGCCCTTCACAATTCTCCTCTGGGAATTTGGGGGAAATGCCCAATGACCTTGTTGGACTCGCCGGGGGCTCAAATCCCTGCACTGTTATTTATTCTTATGTTTAAAAAGGCATTTCATTCCGCCTTTGAAACTGATGAAATATAAAATCCCTTTTCTATATAAGAGGATCGAATTTTACTTTTCTTGACAAAACAAAATTTAAGCCATAGAAATTTAATCCACATGGGGCAAACCGGTTGTAACTCAGTACAGTTTGAGGTTGGTTGACATTTTTTACTGTGTGAGGGTGGAAGGTCAGGAGGGAAGGTTCAGAAATCAGAAACACAGACACACCTCTGACACTGGGGCTCAAGGCTAGCGTTTGCAGAGATCAATCCTGGCTGCCATGTCTTGTAGCTTAACTTCTCTGAAGTATAAAGATATTCAAGATCAATGACATAAAATGACTTCCATTCAGAACACCTTGATGATTAATTTATTGGAGAGTACTCGAAACATCTCTCCTTATTAATAACATGTCTGTTTTAAAAAACTTGAGGAAGTGTGTAATAACATTAGAATCACAAATTAGTCAAAGGCCCCTAAGAGGAAGCAGAAGTCTGAAACCCTCTTGCCTCCATCAGCACAAAGTTAGCGAAGGTCAGCTGGAGTTAGGTCCAAACCACCAACCCTTTAATCATTGCTGGCTGGGACCATGATGTGCTTCCCTACTCAGAAACTTTCAAGGTCTGTCACTTTCCTTTCTGTCTGTAACAGTTGACCTATTAGCTTATTTGTTTTCTACAATAATACAATATAAGCATGGTGACAGGGTCCTATTTCTAGTTTTGCATTTTCACAAATACAATTATCCTAGAATATTAAAAATGGTCTTGCTTCTGAAAACTGAAGATTGTTCTGAACCAAGTCTAAATAAGTTAGCAGAGAAAAACTAAAAAGCATTTTAGAGAAGAAAGAATAAAAGGAGGAAGGCAAGGAGAGAGTAAAGAAGGAAGGGAAGCATTGAAAATTACAAGTTTACTGAGCATCTACTATATGCCAAGCACTGGGCTAAGTATTTTTATTCATCTTCATTTATCTCACAAAGACAAATAGATACTGGTGACTTTTAGTCAGTTGTAGTTAAGCATATTGCCTTAAGAGACTTTCTGAAAAATTCAGAGTACTTCCATATGTGTTGGACATTTGTTCTTAGACTACCCTTATAAGAGGGTAGACCTTTTCCAGATGTAGAAATGGAGCACACAGAGGTGAGATGCCAGTCCAAGGGCATAAACTCATAAAAAAGTTGCTAGTAGAACCCACTCTTCTGGCTCTCAGTTTATCTCCCCCAAACCCAGTTTTTAAAGAAAGGAGAAGTAGCTACCCTGTATTTGGAGTGTATGATTGACTAACTTCTATCACTGTCTGGGAAAAGCTTACAGATACCTGGAAAAACTTTCACAAATGCACTAACAAAAGGAGAAAGAAAAAAAAAGGAGATACAAAATAGTTGAAGGTGGCTAAGCCCAAAAGCAACTCAGAAAATATTTCTATTTTCGACTTCTATGAAGTCAGCTCGACATCCATTTTGAAACATCCTTAACAATAAACAGGGCACTCAACAAGTGAAAGGCAGCCAATCATAAAGTACCCTTATGTAGAGCTCCACACTCCTGAGGCTTCCTAAATCATCAGCTTGAGTGAGAGGGAGGGAAAAGAGGAGAAAGGGAAAGGGAGAGAGAGAGAAAGAGAGGGAGGGAGGGAGGAGGAGAGAAGGAGAGAGAGAAAGCAAAGTAAATATCAGGGTAACTTTAGAAGTGAATGAGAATGCTCATATTAAAAAAAATTAACACAGAGCTAGGCAAGTAGATTAATGAGTTTGCAACTTTCATATCTCCTTCAACACCCCTCCTCCAAGAGAAAATAAATGACTGGTGTTTCACATTGGCTGTGGTTAAGTTATGCCAATAAAATAAAGATGCTAATATTTTGTGTCTGTTGTAAATATTGAACTGTATTTAAGGGATAAATTAATCTAGTGTGAAATATACCTATCTTTTAGAAAGTAATGCTACCTAGGGTTTTCTGGGAGGCTGCCTCTGGCCCACCACTGCAGCAATGACTTCTAAATCAGTGTCATTGGCTCTGACTCCACTGTTGAGCTAAACACCACTACTTCTTCGTGTCTATCAGGTATCCCCAAGTGGCTGTCAGTGGGCATCGGTCATGCCCAAAGGAATCTATCCTCACTCCCCAGAACCTGCCCTTCCTTTTTGGTCAACAGCGCCTCCACTGACCATCTGGTCACCCCAGTCAGAAGCCAAGGCACCATCTCAGACTATCTCTTCTTCTCCCTCACTCTTGCCCAGTGGAGAAGCCATCCCTCTAGCCCACATCTTGACCCTCGACGGGCCATGCACAGATCTTCATTGTTTCTTACCTGATTTGCTGCAGTAACCTCCAGTCTGGACCACCTGATTTTTTCCCCTTTTCTCAATTACCCACCACTGTGACCAACATCATAATCTGACCATATCATAACCTTGCTTAAAATCTTTCAGTGACTTCCCAATCATTGCTTACAGGATAAAGCCCAAACCGTACAGAAAGGCACTCAAGGAAATCCCCTGGGGATCTAAGTTGGGCCCATTTCTCCACTTTTATCCCTTCCCATATCATTATTTTGTTTTCCACCCAAATGCAATGTACTTTTTTTTTTGCCCCCCAGAAATGAGCTTTTCATCCTGCTGTGGAAGCTCTCCTCATCTCTAAAGACAAACTGGTTGTTTGCACCTCCGTGAAGCTCATCCTCACTTATAAAACTGAGCTATTTGTACCTTCCTCTATATTCCAAAAATACTTCTTACAGAGTTTTAGAATTCTCTGGTTGCAAGCAAGAGAACTCAATTTGAACTAATTTCATCAAAGAAGGGAAACACATAGACACTCCTTGGGTAAGATGAGTTGAAATGACCTCAGAGTTGACTCCATCCATCTATAAGACTTTCATGCTGTCAGGATTCTCTATCTCTCATCTTTCTCTCTGCATGGGGGTATCATTTTCTTCAACTGCGAGGTGGATTGCAGGCATACACCCTCAAAGACATGTAACCTGAGGGAAAAGAGATCTCTTCTTTATCAGCTTCAGTCCTGAGATGATGGGCCAAGCTTGGGTCACGTACAACCTGTTAGGCCAATGAAAATAGCCAAAAGGTTAAGGTGCTGTGTGCAGCTCCCATCATGCACCATTGTTGGGTATTTTCCACAGGGAGGCAGTACAAATATGGCTTCTGAGGAAGTCACTGAGTGGGGCACTCCAACTACAAAACACTTCTCAAGTCACCAATGATTTGTGAATACTTGTAGGATAGACACTGAAACTTACTCATGTAACTCATCACAGAGCCTGGAACACAATAAGTACTCCATAAATGTTTGTTAATAAAGGCAATGAGCCATAATAGAAGATCAACAAAGTCTGACCAAGAGACCTGGTGTGTAGTTTGTAAATAGAAAGTTTAAATAGAAAAGTACAATGAAGCGTATAGATAGCTCTTCCCTTTTGTTAGCAAAATGCCTTGTAGAAAGACCATAAAATTATGTACCCGTCTGTCCAAGGAAAATAAAATGTAAAGCTAAGTGAATCAAAGTAGGGGAGAGGGGCAGTCCAAGTACTCCAGCTGTTCACATTAAGAAACTAAGGGTATCACACATTATGGTCTAATTTCAAAAGGAAATTTTTTAGCTCCAGCACTTTACCTAGAGATTTCAACCTTACTAATGAAGACTGCTGCTCTTTTGAGACAGACTTTGATGTTTAAACAGAAATAGTCAATGATTTTGGATGCTAAATTATTCTAAACAAGTTCCAGAGATGAAATGTGACTGATTCTGTTCATGGCTTTATAGTTGCTGCCTGAGTTCCAATCCCAGATTACCCAACAGGGGACTATGGAGCCAATCTCATAGACTATTCCCATTCCAGTATTGTTACCTGCAAAATGGGGACATGTAGATAATGGTCACAACATTGGAAGAGAGCAATAAAAGAGGCTTTAGGAAAATTTAGAGAATTTTTTGAGTTATGTGTAAAAGCAATAGACTATCTGTGGAGAAAAGCTCTTTCGATTGTTCCTTTGGCAAATATTTACTGAATGTTCATTCTGTGCTGGGCTCTGTGCTGAATGCTGAGGATACAGGCATGAATTGGACAGCCTCATCCCTCAAGGAGTAACTCAGGGACTTGTTCGAGAGACAGACATATTAAGGGGTAATTATGAAACAATGTGGAATTCACCAGCACTGTGGGCGCATGCAGGACTGCGAGCAAAGTCATACTGCATGAAGGTGGGGGTGCTCCATCTGAAACGTTGAGATCAATTTCACCCTGTGGAGCTCTGGTGTCTCAGATACCTCCCTCACCACCATGTTGGCTGGGCCCCCTTCTCTGTGCCAACCACTGTGTCAGGACAGGCGACGTTGAGATGAGCGAGAATCCACTCCTGCCTTCCATTTAGTTAGAAAGCTCGACACGTAATCAAATCATTGCAGCAATGGGGTAAGCAATATATTAGGGTTAGAAGAGGAAACTTCATCTTTCGATTCAAAGATTATTGCCCAGAGTCAACAAGCTAGTTTATTATTGAGAAAAACCAAACACACTGCCACTCTTCTTACATAAAACATTGGTTTTCTTCCATAATTAATTAATATTTTAATTAAGTCTCATCTCCTCCCTATGCTAACATTTTCCCACTTATAAAGCAGTTAAAGCTATTATTTAACTGTTTTATAAGTTTATTTCCAAAACACTTTTGTTTCCTTCAGTATGAAGAAAGCAATAAGTACTATGCATCTAACCTTTTAAAAACCCTAACCTGATTGTTTTCCAATTATTAAGACAACAATGAGATTCACAGTGTTGACAGTGGTGAGAGAGGGATTCAATAAATGAATATTTGATATTTGTTACTTTTAGAAGTCTGCCTATCAATATGGTGTGTGTGTGCATGCATTTGTGTGCATGCACATGTATTTACACACATGCACATGCACACAAACTCATAACTCAATCCTAAAAGTAAAAATGCATTGCATATAAGATTTGAAGAACAGAGTTCCATCGATTGATTAATAAACCAAGCATTCTTTTTGTGTGTGGAATATATTAAAACCTTAGGAACTCTCTTAGTTATAATAAAAAACAATTGTTCAAAAAGCATTTGGCTATTGGTTTTCAACTTTTTTTTTTTACTTGAATAACATTTAGAGATAGTGGTCCCCTGAAAGATGTCATGAAACTAAGGTGAGGACTGGTTATGTTCTCCCCAGTGAGGACAGCAAAAGTAAGTTCAGGGACTCCCTGACATGCCCAGTACCCTAGCCAGGGAAGGCTGCATTCATTGTGATAACTGTCCACCTCAGCATCACTGGCACCAGCTGTCATCTCCAGGCCACCCTTCCTCCTGGAAGAAGCCGAGTTTCCCAGAGCTGAGGCTGAGAGAAGCAAAGCCTCTAGTGAGAAGCCAGGCTTCATAAGCCTCTGAGATCCAGGAGGCAAACAAATGGGGGCAGCTGGCCCTTCCTCTTCTTCACATCTGCAAAATCATTCCAGAAAATCATAATAAAACATAATGTGGTTACCCTTTTCTTTGGAAATACTGTCTTAGAAGGATGAAAAAAAAATACTTAAAAAACAAAATCCAGCTGCCTATTAAAATTATGTGAGTGGAGTGTCTGTGACAATCGCAGAGCTTTCTGCTTTGGGGAAGGTAAAGGTCCGTGGTGGCAATTATGTCAAAAACACACGTAATGGTCAAAGCCCACATTGCCACACAGTGGGATACTTTTTATTATTTTCATTAAAACAAACTAAAAGATTCTCAAAAATATTCTTTTCCTTTGTGTGTTGCTACTTAATGTTAGCTTTGTACGGAAGAGTCTATTGCTCCATTTCATAGTAAGAGCAGAACCTTCCGGAAAGTAGGCCATTGAGAAGTTCTAATAGATTTCTCTATGTTTAGAAAATTAAGCTCACTTTATAGTCTACAGATCAGAGAAGAGTTTCCCATTTTGAATTTCCTTACTTTGTTAAGTTTCATGATAGAAAAGGTAATATGCATTTGGGAAAGTCTTTATCCACTTAAGATTTTAAAATGTGCTTGTTACCTATCAGTGCTACCATATCTACTTCTGGGAAAGAACTAAGAAAGCTAATGATAAAGCACCATAAGAATACAAAACTGGGAGTAAATTGAAGGCAAGAGGAAGATAGTTACAACTATAACAAGAATGTAGATAATGGCTTTCTTTGAACAGAGAGATTGGTGCCCCGCTTTCTTAAAAGGAGACATAATAGACCTTGGTGAAATATAAATTTTTTTTGCTACATTCTAAAAATTGGGCTATCGCAATAAGAAACATCATTTCCTCCACTTAGCAAACTAGATATAGCTGAATAAAATGTCAGGATTTTAACGACTTTTGTGCATGCTGATGGATTTGTGTGGTGAATATAAGTTAAAATTAATCGATTTCGATCCAATAAACACGGAGTGAGACCAAGGGGAACAATTTCTTTGTATGAAGGCACAGGCGTCCCTGTCACCATGAAACACAAAGGTCAGAAGTGAGGAGATGCCAGAATTCACCATGAGGTTCTTACATTTTATTGAACTGTCTTTGACGTTACCAGACATTAATATTTAAATGTTCTTATTCCTAGTGCTACCAGTGGTTGAAGGAAAGAATTGTAAGTGAAGAAGGGAGAAAACAGCAAAACAAGTTAAAAGACCTTTCCCCAATTGCTGAGCGTCTGGGCTGCACACTCCCTCAGCTCGCTGTTGGTAAGCCAATAACTACAGAGGGGCTCTGCCGGAACACAGAAAATACAGTTTTCTATTGTTGATTCACATCTCTATCATGATAAATATCTACTGTAGGAGCAGACTGATCTCTGGAGCATAAACTCCTGATTAAGACTTTCTGAAGTGAGGTTTTCAGAGTCCCCGAAAAATTTCTATGTGCCAAAACACTTTTCTGATTTCCTCCCCCTCTCTCTTATATCACAGTTTAAACAAGAACCTGTGAGTGGAAACACAGGCGTCCTCACGGTGTCAGGGGTGAGTGCCCTCTGAACTGTGTAGGACATCCATTTCATCTGGCTCAGTTTCTCATCTCTGTTGAAGCTTAGGCAGGGCAGGGTGAGAGGCTGAGAAGCATTGCTGTGTGACAGGCCCAAGGCAACTGCCACGTAAAAAGCCTGTCCTAGAGGAGGAGCTTCACCCTGAAACTTCAGAGGAGGCATGGAAATTGCTCCATTAACACTGTGGAGTCGATGAAAGGTCACGGTCACTGGTAACAATTGAAAACGCTGTCCCAACAGAAATATAATGAACCATGTATTTAATTATAAATTTTCTAGTGGCCATATTCAAAAAGTAAAAAGGAAATAGGTGAAATTAATTTTAATAATGGATTTTATTTAACCCAATATAGCCAAAATATTATCATTTCGACATGTAATAAACATTAAAAAGTTATTGAGATCTTTTATACTATTTTTCATACTAAGTCTTTAAAATCTAAAATGTAATTAACACCTAAGGCACATCTCAGTTGAGGCTAAACACATCTCATGTGTTCGACAGCCACATGTGTCTAGTGGCTGCGTGTTGGACAGAAAAGCATTTAGACTTTTAGTTCCCTTGCTAGGGGACATTTGCCAGGCTCTATGATAAGCACTTTATGCCACTGTCTTATCTCCTTAATTGTAAAAACAATCGAATGAGGTGTATACTATTACTAGTCCTATCTTATAGATGTTAATGGAATATTTGCTATTATTATCTCCACTTTACAAATGAAGAAATTGAAGATAAAAGTATTAGTGTGGTAGCTATGGGGAAAGAATAAAGCAAGTATAGATTCCAGGGGGGGAAAAAATCCTAAGGATTAAGAAATAGCAGGAATTGAAACAAATCAGATATAGTAACTTAATGAGAATAGATTCCAGGGAAAAAAAATCCTAAGGATTAAGAAATAACAGGAATTGAAACAAATCAGATATAGTAACTTAATGAGATAAAAAGCTCAAGGCAAGTTCTATGCAAAGAAAATAATGTGACAATATTTTAGATGACCCTTCTGAGATTGAAAGGCAGGGAAACAATAGTGGCAGTTAACAGTCACAGAAAGATGGAAATGAAGGTGGTTTGGGGTATAGGGAAAGGGAATATCATTTACCTAAATACATATATGATTGTTGCTTTAATCCTTTCTTCCAGAAAACAAGCAAAGAAAAATCAAAGAATATATTTAATGTGATTAGTTAGTATCTCTATGGCTTTTATGAGCACAGTAAAAAAGTATTAGTATTTAACCAATTTAAATATACAAGTAAATCAGCAAATTATTTCATCTGCTATCAATTTTCTCATCTGTAAAATGGGTATAATACATATCTTACTAACTTGTTGAGTAAAGGTAAACAATATATGTAAGCAAAGAGTAGGTGCTTTCGGGTAACAATGATGATGAAAATGGTGAGGATTTTGCAAAGAATCAGATCCCCCTGGACCTGAAATTCTGTCTACCCCTTGCCATGGCGGATGGTCACAAAGAGAAACACCTATTCGTGAAACAATGTCATAAATACAGTTTTGAGGTAGTGATGTGAAAGTATTAAATTTACTCTGAAAGAGACAGAACACTGACTTTCTAAAGAGGAAATCTTTACCAGATTTAGCCATTCACTGGATGTTGGATACACATGAAAGACCCTCCTTACAGAGTCTGAGAATAAATTAAAATATGCTTTGTTTCTCCTTTTCCTCCCTCTGTGCCCTCAGATGTCTATCTGGCCTGTCATTTTTTTCTTTCTTTATAAACAAGCAGTTTTGTTTTTAACCTCAGACCTCTCCAACCAAGAGGGAAATTATTTCCAGGCGTATTACCTTTGATCTGCTAGAAGGGCGTGGGGGAGGCGAAGTCCTCCGCTGGGCTGGCTCCCATCTCACATGCCTGCGCAGGAGCCAGCATGCACACCTGGCTTATAGAGACGCGTTCAGTAGTGTCTGCTCGGCGACACTCGGTTAGATGCTAATTATCTAGAATCATCTGCATGTGTTACCTCTGGTGCTAGCTAGTTCTCCTCTGTGGGTTCTCCTACATACACCCTGCAGCCCAGAGTGGGGTATTGGCTATTGCTGATAACAAGTAGTTTATGGGCAATAACTTTCCCTGTGCCCTGCTTTGCCCTCAGAACTTCCACTAGTGCCAGTTTTGAGGCACTAAGAGTCAAGCAGGAAATAATGCAGCCAAAACAAAAAACAAAAGAACTGGATCACTTGGCTTGTTGCCTTTATAAGCATTATTTTGCCCATGTGGAAAGACTGCCTTAAAAGGCCTGATTGCCTTAAAAGGCCTGAGCATCTTAACAGCTTAAGAGTATTAGTTGACAGCAGAGCCTTGAGCAAATGGGGCAGAAGAGGTGCTTGGATTCTTCCTCATGCCCATGTTTATTCAACAACCATTTACTGAGTGCTTACTATGGACAGGTACTTAGCTGGGTGCTGAGCATCAAACTGCAAATAAAACACATCTCACAGCCTGGTGGGTAAAGTCAAAAAAAAAAAACCAGATCATTTTAATACAGTGTTGTAGTAAAATAATTAGGAAGGTTTCAGCTGGCGTTGGGGCTCCCAGACCAGCCTGGGATTCGGGGAAGGACTTTGGGAGAAGGCAGTTTCTGTGGGGAATCTCCAATGACAAGTGGAGAGTGAGGCAAAGGAAGGGAGGAGGCAAAGGGACATTCCAGACCAAGGGGACTGCTTGTGCCAAGGGCTCGAGGAGAAAAACAACGTGATGTTTGGGGATGGAGAGGATTTACAAACAGTTCAGTGCTCCCAAGGCAGTTCAAGGCAAGGAATAGGAGAAGCTGGAGAGTGGGCTCAAAAGCAAGGTTTGTCAGGGTGGGAGATGACAGCTTCATCTTACAGGACAGTGGTTACGTAAGGTATGTGTCGAGGAACATGTAGCCGGGCAAGTGACATGATCAGATTTGCATCTGGAGAAAGCTGGTTGGAGTGGGGGTGGGGCACAATCCAAACAAGAGGTAGGACACGAGCTGTGTGGGGGAGAGATGATGAGGGCCTGAAGGAGGGACGCAGACAGCTGAACCAGAGCAGCGATTCTCAAATGCGGTCCCCACATCCACACAATGAAATATTACTCAGCAATAAAAAGAAATGATATACTGATACACACTGTAACATGGATGAATCTCACAATATGCTAAGTGAAAGAGGGCAGACACAATAGATCCATATCACACGATTCTATTTAGATGAATTGTCCAGAAACAACAAATCTACAGGACACAAAGTAGATTAGTGGTTTCCTGGAGTTGGCCGTGGGAATGGGATTAACTGTAAATGGGCATGGAAGAGCTTACTGGGGTGACAGAAATGTTCTAAAACTGGGTTTAAAGTGGTAATAGTTACACATTTGATATATCTACAAAAAAATTACTGTATACTTAAAATGGGTAAAATTTTTTGGTATGTAAATTTCACCTCAGTTTAAAAACAAATAAACGTGGTACCTGGATCAGCAGCATCAGCATCACATGAGAGCTTGTCAGAAAGGCAGATTCTCAGGCCCACCTGGACCTTCTGAGTCAGAAAGTTCTGGAGTGGCGCCTAATAAGTGGTGGTTCCCAAGCCCTAGGTGATCCCGATGCATGCTGAACTTTGAGAACCGCTGGATTGGAGACATTTTAGGAGGGATACTCAACTAGATTTGGCAATTAAGGGGAAGGTAGGACCAGAAAAAGATAGTCCCTAAGTCTAAGTCCCAGGTTTCTGGGTTGGGAGGCCAAGTTGTTGATGATGCCACCAAATGAGATTGGAAACACAGGACAGACGTGCTTAGTCGAAAATAGCAAGAAATTTGCAGGGCCTGTGGGACGCCTAGCAGGGAGACACTGCATCTATGAGCCTACAGAAACATCTAGTTCCAGGCAGCTACAAACTGAGACGTCTACTGTAACCACAGGGAGGTCCCTGGAGACCTTGGTTTCTCACATGGCAAGAAAGAGACTGGGAGGCGAGGAAGAAGGATCTAAACTGGCCTTTCAGAAGTTGAAGAAGGGGTGGACATGGTTCCATAGTGTAGTGGTTAGCAGGTCTGCTTTACATGCAGAAGGTCCTGGGTTCATGCCCCAGTGGAGCCACGGACCATGGTCTACAGCCATGTCACCCTGAATAAGCACGATGTCTGATCTCAGAAGCTAAGCAGGGTAGGGCTTGGTTAGTACTTGGATGGGAGACCACCTTTGAAAGACCAGGTGCTGTAGGCATAATAAATAATAATTTTTAAAAAGTTAATGGGGTGAAGGGTGGGACAGTTGCTAGACAGGTATGAAAGATCAAAGGAAGCTTGTTTTAGAATGGGATATACTTGAGCTCATGATATTGATAGAAAATATGATAATACTAGATAAAAAATCCGGGGGAGGGGGTGGGGTAGAGGTAGAATATAAATCAAATTTGAGAAAAGATAAAAGGACAAGACAGATCCTGGACATAAGTCTGGCCTCAGGCAGAGCAGCATAAGGCAGCCTCTGAAACTGGGGGATATGGATGTGTACTCGTGTCCATGGGAGAACAGGGAATTAAGGTATACCCCACATGATGGTCTTAATTGTTTACAAAGAGTCGAAGACCAGGTCATGTGCTGAGAGCAAGGGACAGGGGATGATAGAGGGTTCAAGGGTAGAAGTTGCCAGAAGGCAGGAGAGGAGTGAGGGGTTTGAAGATTGGTGAGAATGAAATAATCAATGGAATGAATCTTGTGTTAAGAAGAAAGGGAGGTCCAAAGCGGGCTGACAAGTAGAAACAAAGGAATCAGACATTCACAGTCTACAAGGACTCTATGTAACAGATGAGGGAAAGTGAGAGCATCAATAAGATGGAAAGACGGGGATTGTGGGCCCACATGGAAATAGGAATCCAGACATCTGCCGGTGAGCACTGTCAGGTGTTCTCAGGAATGAGAATGTGATCCTGGGGTGGGTAGCTGGACCGGATGCCCATGTCACTAGGGCAAGGCCTCAAGTAGGAAGCACAGGTGCACCTAAGCCCACAATTCAAATGCACAGATTCCACTAAATCCTCTCAACAGGGGTGCTGCTGAGGTTTTTAATCTTGGAGCACAGTCCATCCTCCTCACAAAAAGTTAGAAAATTTTGGCAACAATGGTAGCCATGGTGGTTTATAAGCTAATCAATAATCAGAAGAGCTTTGATATCCTGACCCAGTGTTCTCTCTTCCTAGCATGGTGCCTGAGAAACGAGGGTGTGAGTTCTGTGCTCCTGGGATCATCCACTCCTGAACAACTCATTGAGAACCTCGGTGCCATTCAGGCAAGTACAGGGCCCTTCCCAGCAAACTCCAGGGAATTTCATGGTCTTTGAAGATGTCCCTGGGCAGCGTCCTTCCTCACGTCACGGCTTCCCAGTTGCATGAAAGCCTCTAATATAGAGTACAAGATACCTGCTCCAAGATGAGGGATGGAGGGGAAGAAGGGACAAAGGCACAAGCAGCAACAGAACTGTTAAAGCGCATGGAGCCAGGAGTGTCCTCTCATGAACAGGCTATGTTCTCAAAGCTCATTTCTCAGGACAGTTTGTTTCTGTGGGACGTCATTCTACAACCCAACCAATGTTAACCTGGTGGCTGGGTTCCCAGGCCTGACCATAAAAGCCTGCTTAATAACCTGCTTGAAATATAATAGCCATAGGACTATATGTGCCTCACATATTCATTTGTTCTTTCCACAAATATTTACTGCTAACCTACAGTGTGCCACACCCTTTGGAGCATTTTAAGAGGAAGAGGAACATGCTGTTGTTTGAATTTTTACTGCTCTGGCTGCTGTGTGGGAAGTAGAATGAAGAAAGCCAAGGGCAGTTGTCCAGGTGACAGGTGATGGTGGCTTGGACTAGGTAGGACAATAACCATGGAGGGGAAGTGGATGCATTTTGCAGGCTGTGGAACTAGAGGTGGGACTTGCTGACAGCTTGGCGAGAAGAGGGAGGAACTGAGGACTCCTATGGTGTTAATACAGAATGTGCACCGCCATCCTAGGGGCAGTCAATACGCCTGGGATGGTCGAGATGCTACTCTGGGCTGTAGAAGTACTCCAGGTAGCTGAGAGTGTATTTCAGAGGAAAACTGAGTCAGTCATCTTCCCAAAGCATCTCCTCCCCAGCAAGACTCTGGCTGGTAGCAAAATGGGGCCTCGATGTCAAAGGGTAAGAGAAAATGGGTGTCGTCCAGAGAAGCTGCCACTGTGGGCGCTTACCATCCATTCCTCCTTCCTACTCCCACCTCCCACATCCCACCACCTAAGAAGCTACCCTGGGAAGCTGTGACTGGGTCCCTCAATGCAGGAAAGTAAGCTGGGAGGCTGGGGGTTCCCAGCAGAGCTGGGATTGCGTAAGGATAGAAAGCTGCAGTGCCAGCAGTTGAAAGGAGACATTTCTAGTGGGCACGGCAAGGCAGTTGCTCCAAGGGATGAAATGTGCCTAACGTGTGCATAAACTGGAGGGGCAAATATAAACCAGAACCTCAGTAGTTGGAGGAGACTGGAGAGGAGAACCCACAGCTGCAGGCAGCCCGCCATCCTCCCCACTTCCACCTAAAACGTGGAGAGAACTGACTGCCTCTCCCTCGCTACTCCACGAGCCTTAAAACCCTTCTGAGGCCCCCATTACCTACTCAGATCAGGCCCTTTGTCTCCCCCAGAATCTTAATCTCCAGTCCTCATGAACCACTCGGATTCCCAGAAATAAGAGTGGTCCCCTGCCTGCAGTGTCCACCACCCCAGCTGCCGAAATCTTGCTCCATCCCCAAGGTCCGACTCAACAGTGGCCAGACCCTGGGAGGACTTCCCTAATCCCCTACCAGCCCCCAGCAACACACTAGCCAGACCGCCCCTTACCTGCTAGTTATTCCAGCCAGTGTAACGCCAAGGTCGCAACACTGGTGGCTGCTGGGATGTCTGTGTATCTGTAGTAGATGACAATGTTTTAAAATAGTTGTCAACATTTAAAAAATTAGGCATTTTCACATAAAATGTTGAATGTATGGCTTCTCTTCATAATTTAGGCCTTGCGACACTACATATATATTTTTTCATGTTCAAGTATTTTTATGGTTTCATTTTTTTAAATGTCTAAATCTTTGAAATTTATTTTGGTGTAACGAATGAACTTTTTTTTTTCCTCACATGGCTAACCCACTACATTTTAGACGCAAAACTTCCAACAAATCCAGTTTCTAGATTTGGATCTCATGGTTGCAATCTCCCTTTAAATGACACATTAGTTTAGATCCTCTGAGACTTCATAACTGGTGGGAAATCAAACTGTCCCTTTAGCTTCGGACAGGAAAACATTAACCAGAACCAGTTTCCCAGGCTGAGTAGCTCTACTGTTCTGCCAAACCCTAAGGTTTCTGAGGCTAGCACTTGAGTGGAGACAGTCACCCCAGGCAGCACGATTGCAGCAGAGCAAGGGCGCGGCTGAAACCTCAGAATTGGTCGTCATAATTGTATTTCACCGCAGTCTCCACACAGGGTCAGACTATTCCTGCAAAAAAGTCTGGCTTTGTCCCTTGTCTTATGGTGTAATGTGTGCCCTTGGCCACCAGTCTCACAATAAATGCTAGCCCTAAATGATCTCATCCTTTCCCAGGGCTTCAATTGGCATATCCCTGCAAATGACTTGCAAATCTTCAACTCATCCTCCTGCTACTAGCAAGTTCCACAGCTCCACTTCCTGTTGCCTGCAAGTCATTTTCACATGGCTATCTCATAGGCACCTTAAACTCAACACATCCTATTTTATACTCCAAATTACTACTCCTGTGAATTCCAATCTCAACAATCTACATTGGTATCCTTTAGTCACACAGTCTTGAAATCACCATCATCCTCCAAAATATCTCCTGAGTCCACACTCCTTTCCTACTTCACTGCCTCTGTCCTAGTTAAAGCTCTTAGTGTCTCTGGCTAGGGCAGCAATAAATTTCTAATATGTGTCGCCTTTCAATTTCCTCCCAGTCATCCTTCAAACTACCACCAGGTGTCTGACAGGTTTGCTCCCAGTTGAGGAATCCTGAGAGGTCCCCCACTGTCTACAAAATAAAGTCCCAAATCCAAAACTGGCATTCAAGGCCTTCCACACTCTTTACTCCAACTTCTCTTTCCCCTATGCCTACCATTCCCACACCTCCACTACTCACTTCACACTTGTATCACTCCATTTCAGACGTTTCACTTTTCAGGCAATCCCATCTACCTGAGATGTCCATTAACCCCTGGACATCCTTCACCAGAGTTCTGACCACCAGTGGTAAAGGCTCTCTCACTAGTCTCTACACTTTTGCTGTTCACTATGGTAGCCTGTAGCCACATGTGGCTGAGCACAAGCAAGGTAGCTAGTTTAAATGTATGTGCACTGTTAAGTACAAAAGGTATACTGGATTTGACTTAGTACTTAAAAAAAATGTAAAGCATCTTAAGAATTTTCTCTACTGACTACATGCTGATATAATGTTTGGGGTAAAATGGAGTAAAGACATGTATTAAATTCACCTGTTTCTTTTCACTTTTATTAATGTGGCCACTAGAAAATCTAAAATTGCATTATGTGGCTCTCATTGTGTTTCTTCCTGGGCAGAGCTGCTCTGGATATTCCGTGTTTCTATGAGCTTTCACTTGTACTTTATGCCTTCATTTATTCAGTCAACCAATAATTATGAGCACTAACTATGGGCCAAGCACTCTTACAGGCACTGGAGATACAGTGGTGAACAAAACAAGGTCCCTGACCTCAAAAGTTTAGTCTGGTGAAGAGCTTATATTCCAGTTGTGGTTTATAAACGTATACCAGTCTAGACGGCTTTGAACACAAAGAACAACTATTAAGTACTAACCACATCCTTTGTACTTCTCATGCTCTCAGGTTCTCCCAAAGATGACAACACACGTGGTAAATGAGATTGATAACATATTACGCAACAAGCCCTACAGCAAAAAGGACTACAGATCATAAGGCAGTGCATGAGCCACGGGAGCTGCATGGTTAAAATATCGGTCTATACCGGTACAGAATGGTGTTACTAGCCAGTCTCTTAAATCACTTAGCAGCCTACTGCTCAACCTCTAGTGTCCCCGGATTCTGAGGTGTCTGCTGTCGCTACCACTGTGCACCTGAATTACGAGCACATCTGAAAACTCACGACTAAGAAAATCCATTCTATTTTCTTATCTTGGACTGGAGTCGCCTATTCTTGCTTTGCTCTGCACACATCACGCTAATGCAATGGAAAGTGTATTGGGGGAAAGACGTATTACCTTCAGGCACTTAGTAACAAAGAAGGCTATACTGATATATTTTTTCAAATGAAAAAACTCCACAGATGCAATGTGGACTGCATCAGGAAGAGCAAACTATGTTCACTCAGAAGTCTTGCTTGAGAGAATAAGCAGAAACAATTTTACATTTTTTTCTATTTTCACATCTCTGTTAGCAAGAGTTATTTCACTTATTCAACAAAACTAAAATTCCTAGGTATTTGCTTCTGTAACCTTTTAAATATTCCCTGTTGCTTGACCCCAAGAATGACCCTGTAGAGCGATTTATCCAAGGTGTCTATTAGGATTCTAATAATGCTATGTCCATTTATATGTAGAGATGGTAAAAGGACGAACACCCGTCTTTAACTAGAGATATTATGGTAATTTACGAAAAGGCAGATTACACTGCTACAGAGGCTTAGTTGTAAATAAAATGTATTGCATCTGCAATGAAGTGTTCACTTTTGACATTTTATGAAAACCTGCTTTATATTTTTAACTGCTTATAGGCACAGCTCCTGCAAGTTTAAATATTTAAGCTTTTAAAATAAATACACACATGCTCAGTTCTTAGAAGTAAACCTGTAAAATACCCAGAAAGGCAAATGTTTGCTGTTTAATTAGCACTGGGATTTTACAATACAATGCTTGGTGTTTTTGAGAAATTACATGAAAGTTAGTCATGGACTTCATGAAAATTTTCACAACTCAGCATATGCTGGGTGAATTAACTTGTCCAATGAAAAGCAAATGTTAAAAGAACTTCCTGATTCTATAATCACATTATGTGCACTAAACTATTCGCATGAAAGCTCACTGCATGGATTAAAGGGGCGTAGCTTTAGTGCACTCAGAAGCTGAGATCTATCTAGCCTGGCCACTATTGGCTGGCTACCTACCCTCATGAGTATTCCACTTGAGGAAAATTATGAGAATATATTGTGTACTTGTAAAGGAAAAAACATTTTTTTCTTTTTTGGGGTATGTGTTGGGGGTGGGGGTCCTATAACTCTATTTGGACACTTGAGCATGTACAAATTCTAATTTTCTAGCCAGAAGGTCCCTCATATAGAAATCGCTTGGAGAATTACAGAATATACTATCAATTTTAAATGTTATTTTCTGTCATCATTTCTAGTTATATATTTCATGGTTAAATTCTAAACCTTAAAATGTTAATATGAAATACCCACAAATTTTCTTTTTGATTACTACTACCCGTATTCAATTAGGGAAACAGGTTGGGGTTTTTGCCCAAAAGTATCAGATTGACAATGGAAATGGGATTATTTTTTAGTTTTTCATTGTATATTCAATCAACCCAGTGAATTAGTGTGTATAAATGAGCTGAAGTTGTCTACTTGGAACTACAATTTAGCTTACTAATTTGCTTAGAGTAATAAAAGCATTTTGTGCATTTAATCTCACAATTTGTTTTTATCTGACGTTTCACTATAAGGCAAAAAATATATACACATATATCACCATAAAATAGGCAGTAAGACTCATTTAAATAAGAATTATGTTGGCAAGTAAGCTGCAATGAATATCTAGACAGAAACAGCGGTGACCCAGATTTAAACTGCAATCCAAACTTTTTTCCTTATTGATGGAATCCATGATTAGCTATTAAAGATATCATTTCCTTTTGGGTTTTAGAAACACTCTGTACTAAGGTTAAAGTTTCTCAAAAGCATTTGAAAGAGCCTGCAAATTAAATACAAATAGTATTGCTTAGCTGTAAGAAGAGCTAGCTTTTTAATATACAAATCATCAGCTGCTATGGCAGACATACTAAATATGAAATACATTTCATAATTATATGCTTAAGAAAACTTTCCATGCGCTCATTTTCTCTTCTGGAAAGAATTCCTTGGGAGAGAACATACCATTCCTAAGAGTAACCTGGGTAGCGGCCATCTACATACTGTAATCTCAGCCAGGGGAAATGAACACTAGAAACCCTGTGCCTGGCTTCCCA
Organism: Eidolon dupreanum; assembly: GCA_028627145.1. Classification (NCBI taxonomy): domain Eukaryota; kingdom Metazoa; phylum Chordata; class Mammalia; order Chiroptera; family Pteropodidae; genus Eidolon; species Eidolon dupreanum. The sequence goes on from CM053507.1 coordinate 19,083,760, forward strand.
CTTTAAGAACTGTCACTGCATCTCCATTAACAGTGTGCCAAGGGTCATCAGAAAGACAGCAGAGCTTCCACGGACCTCAGCATCTTCAAGATCATCCCTCCTCCATAAATGAGGAAACCAGGCCTAGAAGGATGAAAGGACTCGCCCACACTCACAATGCCAGCTGGTGGCAGAACCAGGCCTAGAACCCAAGTATTTTGTTCAATGCTCTTTTAAGTACAATTTCCTTTTTTTTAGCTTTAAAGTTTTATGAAAAAGTAACTGCGTGAAATTTTAAGTTAAAAAAGCTTGGGTAAGAATCCAAATTTGAAATCGGTTAAGAGGAAAAGCTCAGAGATACAATCAAAACTCTTGAAGGCCAATGAGAAGTTAGTCTCTAACCACCTCCATGAAAATCGAAATCAACCACTTAAAAACCCCTCCTAATCTTCAATTAATTCCCCTGCTGGTGGGTGCTAATCCCACCCCTTCCAGCCCAAATACATGTATCTGTAGGTTGGTTCTCTCTATATACATACATGCCTATGTATATCCTTCGTGTCTCCATTAACAGCAGTAACTGGCATGCATACTGAAAACACAAAACCAGGATGGGCAGGACAGCACAGCAGGCACATGCAGGCAAAGAAGCTTGACATTACATTCTGCTCTGTAATATAACTGCACTAAGCCAGTTACTGCCACACAAGTGTTTGATCAGTAACTATGAAAATGCACATTTACATGTGAGGAATTAAAATGATGTGTAATCTGAAATAATGTAATAAAGATGATATATTTATTCACATGATTCTTATAAATAAATCTAGGGAAAATATAAATTTTAAAAAGCAAAGTTTAATGATAAGAAGCAAGGCCTTTCACAAGAATTTTAAATATGAATCTAACCTCCATATTTCAGTTAACTTCAAAACTTATTTCAAATTACACTTTCCAAGGTAAAATAATATGTAAATAGTATAACCAGTAAATTTTTACTAAGAATAATTTTAACACAAGGTTTTTATTAAGTTGTACAAGAAGAAACTAAAAACAGAAAAATGTAAACTGTTCCGACACTTTAAGCCTCTACTTATCACAAGAAGTGTGAAAAAAGGAATCACTTTGAATCTGATAACGGAACACTTTATTATACTGGTGTTAGATGTGGTCTTTTGAGATAAAAATTCTATAGCAAGTTTTTAATAACTAAACCAGATTCAGTACATCATAATTCTATGTGCCACATAGCCATTTTATGAGATGGAAAGAGGAGGTGGAAAAAGGTTCTGCAATTCCCAAAAGTAAAATACTGGAATCCTGAATGAAAACTGTGGAACTGTGAGAACATGCCTTATAAACTTATGAACAAAAATTTAACAGTACAGGAAGTCAGAAAACATTATCAGGATTAAAAACAAAGAGCACTATAGGAAAGATTCAGAATCAATATCAAATTTTGTTTGCTTGCTTTTCTACAAATTATTTAGTTTATTAATTCAAGAGAAATTCTCTTAAGATTAATAAACTGATGCCCCTAATTCGCCACCCCATTTCGGCTACATTGTATTATACTAAGGAATGGAGGCAATTTTTCCTCCATCTGTACAGGCACTGCCATCTAGTGGCAATTTTTCACCTGCAATTTAAAAAGATACTTGGCCCAGCTCTGGTAACAAATAGACGCTGATGCTTTGTCAAAATAGTCTTTCCGTCAAGTAAAGAAATGCATTTGGTATACAAACTCCACGCCACTAGACAAACTAAAAGCCAGTTATTTATCAACTGGCAGGGGGATTAAATCATAAAAGTAAAAGTCTTATGTATTACACTAACTACTTTATAGTGAATCTCTTCTGACTTCCAACGCACTCCATATTATCCAGCGATGGATAATCAACAAATAAAAGTAAAGAGTTTCAAACTTCTAGAAGCAATGATGAAATATAATCCTCAACTGAAGACAATGAGGATCTGGGTCACTATGCAAATATACTCCTCCTGTCTTCTTTCCAAGTTCTTGGAGGTAGCCTACCAAAACATCCAACAGAATGGAAATAAAAAAAGAACTCCTCATGAATACCTTTCTGTAAAGTTATAAATAAAATAGCAAGTATTATTTGCAACATTAGCTTTAAATTTAGAAGTGGAAATTAAAGATTAAGTTAAGATTAGGAATCAGAAATATTTCCTTTGAGGTATTGCTTCTAAGAAATGACTAGATGTGGTCAAAAGAACAACAGAAACATGAAACCACTATCACCTGGGATTCCATAACCTTTTAAGTGATACTGGTTCAAGAAGAGCTTCCCAAACGTTTTCAAATCATCGCACTGGCACACACAGAAAATGATAGTATCTGTACACACACTGGTTAAAAACAGCAAGAGACTGCTCTCGGCTAGACCCTCAAGGGCCAGAGATCATTATTTTATTCACAATCAATGGGAACCTATGGACTAAAGGGTCAAATTTATGAAATTCCTCATGCAAAAATGCTGACAAGCACTAAAATCACTGTAATTCCTTGGAGTGTTCTTAGAATTTTGGAACTAAGGTCACAAAAATTACTTTGGTCTTTTACAAGTCAATATTTAGGACAGAGGTTCTCTCTCTTACAGAACATTCTCCAATGGTATGAGACCCTACTCAAAGAAAACAATGATTCCAGTCTCTTAACAAAAGTCAAACCAACATGGGAGGGTCAAATTGGCCTCCCTGGCTGCCCGAGGCCAAAGCTGTACAGTTGAACAGTGTGTGCTTGAACCCCACAGGACAACTTTCAAATGCCTGGGCACTATTTTTAGGTTATTACCTTGGCTGCCTTTCTTTTCTCTTTTTTTTAAAAAGTACTTTTCCACAAGTTTCTCTTCCCCAAGTTGGAGAAGCAATGTTTTTAATGCTGAGTTATTTCAAATCACAAACTCAGAGACTTATAAACATGACGTTCAATTCCCTAGGGCAGGGTGGGGAGGAGGGGAATTCATTCTGGTATTTTGAGGTTCAAAAAAAATTATAATATTGTGCTTGGAACACAAAGAACTACTTATTAACTTCTTGCTACTATTATAAATAATAACAGTTCAGTCCAGGTTACTGTGACCTCTGACAAATCAAGGAAACAAGTTATTTTCTCCCCTTGTGATTATAGCACATTGCGAGACACTTTGGGCCTTTAATTAATAAATGTCCTGGTACTCTGAGTTTCCCTTTCAATTCATTTAATTTCAACAGTCTTTCAAAATAAGAGCCAATAAACAAATATTGAATTACATTTTGTTGGGCTTTTCAAACCCTCAACCTCCAGACTATAAAAACATCTCATGTGTCTCCCACCCTGACCACCCTGCTACTTTTTCATATACCACAGGCCACCCATAGATACAAAGGCAGGGGCGAAGCTGACGTGGTCTACTTGGAGCCAGTAGACAGGAGAGCGATGAGACCTGATGAAGCACTTATGGACAGAATATAGTTCCTGTAAGAATGAGATGTTAAGGAAAAATTAAGAACCGAAAATTAGTTTTTCAACATAAGAGCCCATCTCTTTGGAATGTACTGTTTTCCTCCTGACACTCCGTGTAATAACTTGGATATGCAGTTCCATTGTCTTCAAACACAATTTACAAGACAGAAAACTATAAAGAATAAAGAACATTCACAGGAAATGTGTTCCAATTTTAAGAAAACACTTGAGACAAGAAACCGAGAACACAGAATCACAAAAACATCTGAATTCCATTTAACTTTCAGGAGAAGAGTTAATCAAAGAATATGGAGAGGAAGAAGAGACTTGGTTTCCTTTTCCTCCCAGTCTGTCAGGGTTTTGGCTACAGCTGGCCTGAAAAAGTAAGGATTAAGACATTCTGAAAGTTCACACCTACTCTAGGCCTCAGGACTAGACTGCTTGGGGCAAACTATACCTGTGTTCCCAGAGGTACAAGTTAAAAAGTGGCTGATATTTTATTATATCGAAATCTCCAACTGTTAAAAAGTTGGCTGCACATCCTTGGATGACACTTTCATTAGTAAATTACCTTGAGAAGATTGATTCTTGGCCAAAAGCTCAATCGAAGAGCAGTCTGAAACACTGTTAAGATATTATGAAATGTGCCTCATACACTGGCTATCCACACAATCCCAAAGCCCCAAAATACCAGCAGACACATGACTTGTGCCAAGAGCTATCAAAGAAGGAGAGTTTGCTTTTGCTCCTTCAAAGTTTTTTAAAAATAGGTGAGTATAATCACATATGTAAGACTGCTTGTTACGGATCACAAAGTCGTTATTTATAGATTTAAAAGAACTTTAAATCAAAACAAAAGCCCTTACTTTAAATATCCACAAACTTGCCTAAGGTCACAGAGTTGTTTAACAGACTGACTCTCCATACAAAACCAAAACAAACTACTGTTTCTAGACTTCTAAAAAACAATAAAAACACAGACACACACACAATTGACCTTTAAAAGGATACACTGTGGGGTTGAAGTTCTTCAGTATAAAGAAGGATGCAACAATGACCAAGACGAGGAACAGGGTGTTGTTATAGAAGATGGAAAATGTTGTAGCTTCATAATCAGCAACTTCATTTTTCTTCCACAAGATTCTGTAGACATGGAAACAAATCAATCAAGTTTATAAATATGTATTAAAAATTTTTTAATACCACATGGCTCTAGTTCACGCACGGTAAGGTAAGTTTTTCCTTCAGTGTTCTGGGCAGAATGTGTTTTTAATATTAAATTTAGTTGGCACTGTCCCATTTTTAATGCTGAAAGAGATATTTCACTCTATTGATGCTGAAGAAAACAGTTGCTGGGTATGTTACCTTTTTCCCCAGTCAGGGCTTTGGAGGGAGTGATTAATTGCAACTGGCTTGGTTTTATCAGCAGCCCAAACAGACATCTTTCTCTAGGTCCCTCACCTAAAACAAACTTGACAATCAGCAGCCTCATAAAGCTTCCCTGGCTGTTTGCTGGCTTGAGACCCTTTCCAGCCTACAGATTACAGCCTTCAATATTATACTTTAAGGCAAGACAATCTCAAGGACAAAAGCTAGCTGTGGTCGGTCTCACAAAAGCAGACCTGTTTGTGACTATTTTAGCCATCTTCACTTAATTCAAACGAAGAATTTACTTGATCATTAGGATTTAACTTTTATAAAATCCATTTACTTCCTATTTAATCCACTTGACCCATTACACTATTTTATTCACTTAGTAGTACTTTATCAACCTCTTCTCTTACCTCTTCACACAGGCAACAGGAAGTTCCAGGGTGCCTATAAATAAGGAAGCCTTTATTCCTCTTGGTTAATTAACTTTGTAAAGGAGTTTTTAAAAGGGTAGGTTGTGACCCATTAGTGGGATATAAAAATCAACTGAGTAGATCCAATGCACAGGGAAAATAGTGAGTTGAGACCAGCATTTAAAAGAAAATTACAATAGGAAAGAACAGAAAAATATCACATGCACCACACACAGCAGGGTAATTACTGTTTTGTGAAACATTTGCATTTGTGTATGTATGAGTATATTTGGTCAAAACGTAAAAAATATATATACATATATATTTTTTTACGGTGAGTCACTATCAAAAAGGTTGAAAGCCACTGCCATTGATGCTTTGATCCCCAAAGATAATACTCTGGGGCCAGCGGATACCCTCCACCAATCCTAAGGACAGAACTAAGGCTAAGTCACTGAAAATTGCCACGTTATATTCACCACATATTGGATGATTAAATTATACAACCTCCATCAGCATTTCTCCCTAACACCTGTCATGCCCTGAATCAGAAATATCTTCAAAACAGTTTTCATGAAAGAATTAGCTCAGCCCTTCAGGTTATCCCATCTCCCAATACGACGGTGTGGACACAGTTGGAATGGACAGCTTTTATAACTTTTTCTAGTCCACTCACACCCTGGTTCATGAAAAAATTTAGGACCCCCAAGTGGCCTCATCGGCAATAGTTCTGCCAAAGCTCCACAGGCAGGCCATCTAGTTTGGGAAACACTTCCCAAGCAAGGAGTCATTTTTCCAAGGAGCACTTCCTACAACAAAAAAAGTTGAGACCAGACTCAACAACTTACAATCAGATAATGCTAAATGATAGAGCATTGGTAAATCAAGAAGAAATAACACTCACACCCTGGGACAGATGTTAATAAATTTCTGATTCTTCTCTACTAATTTCCATCCTTGGATGGACGGCAAAGCAGTTTCAAAGTGGCATGGAGCATATATTCTAAATGATTGTAAATGGAGCTTTGACAGATACACATCTAGGCAAAGAGGTGCTGATAAGCCTTCTTTTAAATCAAATCTCTTGGAAGCAATTTATCTTGTGAAGGAGAAAACTATTAGATCTTAACGGGGGTCTTAGTCCCAGTTATCAGGGTCAATCATGAGTACAAACCTGGGTACAACTGCATCCAGTGTGGCTTTTGTGAGAGAAACACTAACAGTATAAATTTCTACTGATGACAAAAAAAGAAATTTTATAATCTTCTGACACCATATATTAACAATAAAACCTCCACTTCACCCTACTTTGAAATATCTGATTCATTTCCAATTCCCACTCTGATCCATTAGTACTGACAACCTGAATACCATGTAAGATTCTGAGAGACATCTCAGGATCAATCAAGAACTGCCAGACGAAATCAGGCAAGTCTGCAGTGGGCAGATGTGTAAGACCCACTTATCTCTTTAATATAATCAATTGCCTAAAACCTACAGGAGCTACAAGAAGCATTTTGAAACTGGGTAACTATGGTGTGTGCTCCAGTTTAAGAACTGCTATTCTAGTATGTATTTTTAAAAAGTATTCTAGATTCTCTAACCTCTGTCCCTATACAAAAATTTGCAATCAGAAAGCTATGTAGCCATAACTCATTAAAGCTGTGCCCTAAAAAAAAGGTTTTAATACTGTGCCTTCAGTTTTACAAAGGATCCATGAGAGAGAATCATTTCAATGTTTTGGTGCCTTTCCAAAACCACTGTAAAAGACATTGTTCATTAAGTTACTCAGTGTCCCTTAAATAAGAAACCACTTGATAAAGTCCTTCCAAGGTCCAGTGCCAGGAAAGTTTCTTTTCAGAAGGACTTGCATGTTGCTTCTCATTGGACAGTGAAGGCTTTATGACCTCAGATGTTTCCCCTGACACTTGGAAGCTCTGAGTTAAGTCTAATGCTCAACTGGTGTAACTAACTCTGAGGTCCTTATTCAACTACCTTTTCTTATTTTTAAATGGTTTCTGATCTTTTAAAATTGTATTGCTTTGTTTTATACACACTTTAATACTGCAAGTCCCCACAATGTCTTTTCGGAGCAAAGTAAGATAAAAATTCCATTTCACAAACCACTTTGTAGATACTGAAACTTAAGATCCTGAAAACAACTTCTACTCATCAACTCTATTCAACCATCTGGCAACTTTTAAGCACAAGTTTACTCAATCATTATGCTATTCAGATGTTAGACTCTTAATTAAGCCTTCTAAGAGGAGCTAACAGGAAAAACTGGGATGGGGGTAGGGTAACAAATGTGGCACAGTATTGGGCAACAGGAAACAAACTGAGTTTTCTTTTTCCCAACCAAAGCAAATAACCCAGACTGGATGTCCACAGGGAGGCTCAGGAAAGAAATACTGCCATCTAAAAATGCTAACATACAACCCAATGTAAACTCTTCAGACCCAGAGGGGTTAAGTGATATATTCAATGTCACACAGCTAACAAGTGGTAGAGCCAGCACTAGACAAAGCTCTGTAGTAGAACAGTTACGAGCATAAGCTCTCAAGCCAAGCTCTCAAGCCAGACTGCCTATGTTCTTATCATGGCTTTACCACACACTAATCTATGGCTTTGGGCAAGTTACCCAAGCTTTCTGTACCTCAGTTTCCTGAGATGTGACAACAATACCTACCTCTTAGGGCTCTTTAGAGAAATAACTGTGTACAGCACACCAAAAAGTATCTGGTAGTAATAAAACTCAAAAAGTTGGTTATTCCCATTATTGTCTTCTATGATACCAATGTTTGCTTCAGACATTTCCAATACCCACCCACATTCTCTAAGCAGAAATCAGAAACTTATTTTCCACAAGACATCTCCTTTTGTGATTACCAACAAACACTTTAAATAAGGAACCAAACCTTTCATCTTTTTCCTTCCGAGACATCTTTCTATTATCAGCTTCAGAAAGTTTTCGAGTCACTTCTTTGGAAACAGCATCTTCCCTCTTCTGTGCTACTCTGGAAGGAAAAGAAAAGAAGTTTCCATACACTCCAGGAGGGAACATCACATTCTCAGAAACACTCTGTACTCATATTTTGTATTGGCAACTGTATGATACTTTACATTTCAAGAAAATAAACTGGACAGAAAGTTCCAAGTTTATTATACTCTACTAGCCAAAGAGAGCTCAAGAAACTTCCAACATGTGGTTTATTAGTTATGTGCTTCTTTGCTTAAAAGGGAGAATTTTCCAAAGTTTAGGTTTGTAATATGAAAATAAAAGTCAAATGCTATTAGCAAAATTTAGTTATGAATCATTATAATTCCATTTTGTCTTAGTCTATAATTTAACTGTTCAACAGATTAATTTGGTAAGGCATTAGCAAATGATATATGATTTTAATTCCAGTAAATAACAGGAGAAAATTAGGCTTAAAAAACAAAGGAGAATTAACAGCTATACTATCTTAAAGAAATGATGTTAATTCTACTCCAAAAAACGATTTCACTAAAATTAAAAAAAAACACCATGTGGTCAGGGAAAGACCACATCACTTTTAGTTAAATGGTACGATGATTCAAACAATATGGAATCAGCCAGAAAAGGCTGGAAGTCATATTCAAGATACCAGATCAGAATCTTTAGTGACAAGTTAGAAAAGAAAAATTAAATGTATACTCATCAAAAAATCCATATGGTGAATATATCACATGGGGTTGCTAGTGAGAGGATAAATTTTAAACTATGATGAAATACAAAATGCTTCTCAAAGATTATGACATTTAAATTCAACACATTTTTCACAATATAGGAAAAACTGATTAGCCATAAATATAAAAGAAAAAGAACTGATCACAAGCAACACGTAACAATTACCCATATAGTCCCATATGAAAACATTCAGCACAATACTAAGATGTGTTAAAGGCAAGAGGATGTGGAACACAGACATAGATATCTATTTATTCTATATTGAATTTATCAATCCCTCGTGACTGTGTTATATTTAGTTCTGGTCACTGTGCCAAGAAAAACTGTAGAGAAATCTGGATGGATTCCTGAGAAGAAAACCCAAGATCATCCACGGCAATAGTTTTCAACCTTTCTTTAACCAGAGAACCTCTAGAATACAAAGTAAGCACAAATTCTGTCTGGTTTTACCTATGTCGCCATCTCTCTCAGTCACGATCCAAGTTAGAATCAACATTGTTAAAAAGAAAACTTTAGGTCAGCTTCAACTAATGTATTTTTCCACAAATTGATAACTAGAAGGAGAAAAATCTATTTGTCTAAGAAAAATAAATAAAAGAAAATTAAGCTATGAAACCTAAAGAAAAAGGCAGGGGCAGACTGCTGTCTTTTTAAGAGATACTTTACGACACAATAATGTACTTTTCCCTCCAAAAATCCAACTGAACCCAACTCATTTTATTATGTGATATAAAAGTTCTGCTATAAAGAGCAGAGACTCTCATCTCTGAACCTGTTTAGCAGACCAGGCAATCAATAAGTGTTTCTGAACTTCACAAAATACTATTTATTTTTCTAAGAAAGGCCAACTGAAAAGGAATGGACAGAATTTACAGCAGAAACCTTTCTTAGCTAAACGGGGGAGGTGGTGAGGGAAGGGAACACACACCTAACTGTCAAGACGCTAGGACACAGGGAGAAACCATTTTCAAAAGAGTTCATTATCTCCCAGCATCTTCAGGACAAATAGTCAATCATCTGTCCATATGACAAATCTTGAAAAGGATGAATCAGATCGTTAACTTTTCTTCTAGGTCTCAAATTCAATATTCCACAACTACACGGTAGGTATATTACAGTTCAAGAAGATGCCCCACCCAACATCTTAGGGCTCTTAGAAAATAAACCGCACTCAGAATTGAATGCTCTAAAACAAGACAGAGGCCACTCCAGTGACCCAGCACTCAGCCAACTGTGATAACCCACAAAATCAACTGGTTTTTTCCTAGGTTTTTTTTTTTTAACATCAGTATGTCAGAAATTTTCCAGAATAAAAAGTCAAAATACTATCTATTTAATTCCTTAAACACATCTTTGCAAACATTTTTTAAGTCATACCACCTTAAGAAAAAAATTCCTAAGGGCTCTCTCACCCCCAACCTGTCCAACACTGCACATTAACATTTATTGTGTGCCAGACACTATGCTTATCACACATTATATTTAATCCTCGCCATCCTATGAGGTACCATTAGTATTCTCATTTTACAACTCAGGAATCTGAAGTCTAGAAAGGTAAAATATATACCCATGGTTAAACAATTAAGAGCAGCAGAACTGGGAATGGAATCCAAACTATGAACTCTGAAGTCATCTTCCCTCGACTACCATCACCCATCCAAACCCAGCATCACCCTTGCTCTTTGACCTTAACCTTCTTGCAAATCTGTGGGAGTTTCGATGTCAGTGGTAACATTTAATATTAAACCAAAACTATGACTTAAAAAAAAATTCCATGCTGAGAGAGTCTATTTATCAGTAACTCACTGAAATTTTTACTGAACTAAATGTACCACTAACTGTTAAAAGGAATATAAGAAATGGAAGTTGCCCTCATCAAGCTTAAAGCTGAAGTGAAAAGGTAAAAAGAACATGATTGCAATTCCATAAAAGTGAATGAAAACTGATATGCACATCAAGTGAAAAAAGCTAAGTCCCAAAGGAATTAAGAAGATGAGCTGTGTAAGAGTTCCGTCACCCACAGATGGCTATGCCTCACAAGAAAGACAGCCCAGAAGAGCAGAGGCTGAAAATGGCAGTTGATGAAGAGGGACTGTCAAGCAGAAAGATGACAAAGATGAACTGATCACTCTACTGGTCTAACAAAACTGCAGCTACGTACAACCTGAGCTGGTATGGGTCCAGCATAGCAGTGGAGAAGCTGCTGAGACCACTTTCAGTCACGGAGGTTATATGGCCTCCTAATAATAAATCCCCTTTAAATGATATCACCTTGGTGTGTTTCCATTCCTTGTCACCAGAAAGAGCCAAACATGGGGACAATAAATTTAGGAAGAATTTCTCTGGAAAAGATTCCTAAGTCTTAAAATAATACAGGCATGTAAAAATGAAAAGGAAGGGAGAGAATCCTAAATTAGGGAGGGCACAAGATACATTCAAATGATGACATGAAGGCTAAGTTAGAAAAGCTAAGGCCCAATCTTGAAAGATGAGGCCACACTGGTAGGAGGCAGATGACATATTCCAGGGGCCTGGAAGAATTTGGCTTTAATACACTTAGGAAAAAAAGAGAAAGCCATGGTGAGTTTTAAGTAAGAGAGTGACATAAAAATGATGGCAGATAAGAATACGTGTTCTACATCCCATAAAACAAAAATAACACCTGCAGTTCACTCTCTCGTGAATGATTTAAGGATTATGTAAAGTGCTTTATACAGTGCATGGCAGAGGGCCCTAAACTTGTTTTTAAGAGACCAGACGGAGACTGCTACAACAATCCAAATAAAAACAGTGTCCAAATTAGAGTGTGAACTATGGAAATGAAAAGACAAAGTTCACACAAACACGCTGGTACTTCAAATCTCAGCAAAATTCCAACTGTCTTTAAGAAAGTACTTCCAAAGAAATGTAGCACCAAGGCTCCATTAAGGCAGGCAAGAAATATCCTGCTATTTTAAATCAAGTATCAAAGTGTGCGTGAAAACAACTTCAATGGGCACCTTTCCAATTAAACATTAATTCATACCTGCTTCCCATAGGACCATGGCACTCTGAAATAACAAATGTTACCATCTTTCCTCGAGTTTAACTGCTCCCCCCACATTTTAACCTTATGAAACTAGAGTATACAATTGCTTACAATGTATAAATGTATAGTTGTGAGACTTGGATTTTCTTCTCCAAAAACTCTTATTACAATAATGAAATATTTTATATGTGATCTCAAAATAGAGGGAATATGGTAATATTTTACATTTTCACACATTCATAAGAAAAAAATGTAATTAGCATTAAAAACGTCAGCGTTTAATAACAAAAAAGAAAGACTACTTCTTTCACATCTAAAAATAGAACAACAGAGCACCTAGAACAATTCTTTCCAGAAAGAATTCCATTTGCTTCTGAAATGTTAATTTACTTAGTGGGTTTGTTTTCCTGATTAAACCCCATGATTAAGGATAGTGCTTACGTATTCTAATTCCACCCTCAAAACCTACTTCCATAGCAGTATCAGAAATCACTGTCTCTGCTTCAGTTAGTTAATAATTCTTCATAGCATTAAGATGCCTTTCCCCCAAAATACAGATATATTTGTCTCAAATTAATACTTATTGACACCAACACACACACAAATGCAACATACTTTCACTTGAGAAATATACTTACTTGTGTTTGAGAACAAATTTCACATTTTTGTAGGCAAAGGCTACCAAATAAGTGCTTACTAGGGTCATCACGCTATACAGAACAGCAGACTGAATAAGATCCATATGCCATATTCGCCAATATAACCCTGAATTAAGATGGGGAAGGGGGTACAAAAAGAAACAAAACATTACCACCCAGTTATAAAGGCCTTCTGAAATAATTATAGCTAAGCCTGGTAAAATACAGTCCAGCTTGAGGAATACAATATAACACATGAGGAACTTCAGAAGTAAAATATCAAGTAAAAAAGTTACAGCCTCAAGCCTTCCCAGTTCAGAACACTTGAAAAACATAACCTTCCTATTACTAGTCCCGGTGAGATTTATTTGTTTCTTCTAAAATGAGAACTCTGGCTCAACACAATCACAATCCAGACTTCCAATTTTATTCATCAAGGTACTATTATGCTAAATACAGGTCACTCCAAAATCCCATGTGCAGTCCTAAACCAGTTTATGTGCTGACGTGGCTATTATTTGAAATCAAGAGAGTGTTCTGAGCGGCCGGTGAACTACTAGGGCCTCATACTACATTAATTGCACGACCAGTTTTATTAAGGCCAAAAGAGAAAACAAATCTGGATTTGACCGCCCAAAAACACTGCAACAGTGTGAAAATCAGGAAATTGAAATTCAGGAATTTTGGCTAAGTCTGCAAAGTTTTTCCACCCAAGTGAGAACTGCCCTAAAAAGATGATTAAATAATTTTAACAAGGTAAATCACTGGCCCTTCGCAGTGGTCCAACCTCTCATGAAATTAGGAAAATGATGCTCAGCAGTATAAAGCGGTTCACCTAAAGCTACACTTGTAATTCAGTGCAAGGGTTGATAGGAATCTCGCTCTCTTAATTCATTAGTTTCTCCAAAATAAATAATGATAGTAGTTTATGATCTCGGAACGGCAAACGTTGGCTGTGTGGAAAAAGACAGCAGGCTATATGCAGATGTTCGCACCAAATCTTAACTAGGGTGCTTCTTTAAATAAGGATTCGAAGCTACCATCCCAATGCTAGTGCATCACAAATGTCCAGTACTGGGGCCCAGGAACGAGCATACTTTTAAAAAGCGCCACAGTAACTTTCCTGTAATACCGCCCACCACTATCCCAGACGAGAATACTAAGATCCGTAGGGACTACGCGCTTTTCCGAGCTCAGGGTGAGCTGGGGAGAGCGCGAGCCGAAGACCCCCAGCGCTTACTCTCGCTGGTCCGCCGGGCCCTGCCACGTCCTCGTCCAGCCCGACCCTCCAGCGGCCTCCCCCACCTGCCTGCTCCCAACACTCACAAATGGGGATGGCGGACACGATAAAGGCATTCCCGAAGAAGAGCGCGGAGGACTTCGCCGAGAGGTTGCGGCTGAAATCCTGAAGAAGCAGGTCCTCCTCGGACTGCTGCTTGGAGCCGCCTTTGGGAGCCATGGTGGAGCCAGAGCTACGAGTGCCGAGAGGGCGCGAAAGCCTCCGGCACCGCCCTCACGGCCGCCGTATCCGCTGGCGACCCGTCAGCGCTACGCGCGGAGGCGGGACTCGCGCGGCGCGGAGCAAGCTTCCTCAGGATTGGCCAGCCAGGCGTCGCTACGTAGGCCTTTCGGCATGATTGGCCGAGCAATCCAGACTTCCGCATTCCTTGAGAGCCACTTGACTCTTCGGCTTCCACTGGAATGGTGGGATTTGTAGTTTAGTGGGTACTTCTTTTTTTAACTAACAAAACTTTATTGACATTCTAATTCACAGCCGCTAGTAGACATGCTTTCCAAGTCTGAAATTCCAAAATAAGAACGTCCTGCGTCATACAATCATCCACAGAGTTAGTACCCTCTGTATGTACCCACCCAGTCATGGGGCATAGGAGGAGGAAGAGGAGAAAAGTAGATAAAGCTAACATGTGTTGAGCCCCTTCTCCTTTTACGTCCATTGTGTAATTAAATATCCTCAAAAATCCTATGCAATGCATATCATTGCCACGTTTTGCAAATGAAGAACCTGAGAGTGGGAAACCCATTGGTCTGGTCTCCTGGATGGGGCTCTTTTCACCAGATTTAAGGGTTACATCTATACGACAAAGAAGGTATTTTTGCTTTTAAGGAATTCATGGTCTCATTGATGAAGATAATATTTAACATGTGTCTAAAACATTTACAAATTACTACTATTACTTTTATTTCAACTAAGTTTTTAAAGTAGTGTGGTCTCCAGAGCCATGCTAAGTTAAATAAAAAAGACAACATGTTGGCTGCACAGGCGTCCTCTGAATCTCGGAAAATTGAATATGCCTATTAAAATAACTAAATACTACTTTTAACTCCCCAAATTATCACTTTTTCTTCAAAAAATAATCCTCAACCACTTCACTCGCAGCCAAAGCTTTTTTCGTCTACGTTATTGACATCAGACAAAACTCCCTCAATCTCCATCCTCCCTATCATCAGATTTGTAGATCTTTCTCTCTCACCTTACCCAAGTTGTAATCTACCTCCACAACTTCCATTCTAATGGCATTGTCTTCAACCTTTTTCAATCTATTCTCTAGATAAGTACCTCGGTGGGTTTTCCTGAGCTACAAATCCTTCCATTATCAAAATGCAGTTTTCACCGATTCACTGCAAAATGAGAAACAAAAAGTAGACCGGCAAATTTTTCAGAAAACAAAGTATTTATTTTAAAGTATCTGCATTTATGTCCTTTTTTGTTGTTAAAATGCTTTCGTGGTGGTAGTGATAAAAAAAAAAACCTCTTTATTTTCTCTTCCAATATACTCCTCTCTCAGTTTTTCCTGTCTTAATAAATCACTCCCTTTTTCACCCATTTACTCTGGCTTAAATGCTGGGTTTCAACACTAATTCCTTTCTCTCCTTCTCCATCTATAATTAATTCATCAGCAAAATCTTTTAGCCCTGTCTCTCTAACTAGATTTCCTGCTTGCTATTTGTAAACTGAATATATAAAAAGAAGGTAAAAGATAAATTCAGAAAACTGTAGATCAAAAGACACGAAAATCATCAGGATATTTAAAAGAAAAAGAGGAAGAAAATAAGAAACAATAATGATTAAAATGAATTAAACCTGAAAAATATTTAAACAATTAAAATAGGAAATACAAAAGTGCAAAACGTTAAGTAGATAAAAATGTTAAAATTGAAATGACCAAAAGGAGCTAGGTGAGAAAAACTGATAGTCTTTGTAAACCAAGAATAAAAACTTAAGATAATAAATATAAACAGAGAAGAATCTAAAACAGTAGGTATTTAAATTTTTTTATAGGGATAAGTTCAAGAAATATGATAAGCAATGATGCTTATGATGGAGATGGGTTTTTTGGGGTTTTTTTGGTGAGGGTTACAATGAAGATTATGAAGATTGAACACCTGAAGTACTGGAATTGTGTTTTCTTATATCAAATGTTAATCTAATTCCTTTTGAAGAGCAGCAAGATCAAAGGATCATTTATATATGGCATATATGGCCATGGTACATTAGACAAGCAAAGTGAACAATGTCTAAAAAGCAAAGGGAAGAATAGACAATAAATTCTCTCCAAAGATCTGCAATGTATTTTGTCTGTTTCAATATAGTTCAACTTTATGAGGAAACCAGATGGACTTGATTCCATACCAGCCTGTTCAAATCTGTGAATTTCAGTCTTAACATTTCCATTAAATCACTTTACACTTATCGGATTGGTGAGAAAGCGAGAGAATTTAAAGCAATGATATTTATTGCTGTCAGGGATATGGATAACAAATTTCTCTGATCCACTGTTGATATCTTAGTGGAAGAAAATCTGGCAAGTTAAAAATTAATATACTTTTCTGTGGCAGACATTGCAAGTTGCCTAGCCAATAAAGAAAACCATTGCTAGCTTTTCACTGGGAACTTATGAACAATAACAAATGGCTCATCCAGGGCTACTATGGTGGTAGGGGAGCTCCTGTTACGAAGCCCATTTGAAACGGAAATCTCAAAGAAATAAATTCCATAAGAAGAGATGAAACACTTATATAAGTCTCTAGGTATAATATTTTAAAGTCCTATCTGAAAGACAATTTACTTTGTCAAACTGCATATTTTAGGCATTGGTGTACGATTAATTCATCGGTTCACGTATTCATTCAAATACTTATTGAACAGCTACAACCTGAAAGGTGCTAAACCCTTGGAAGTATCCAAATAAGAATCATTATAATTACAATTATAATAACCAACATTTATTGAGTCTTTGTTATATACTCAGCCCTTCACATAAATGAATTTAATCCTTACAGCAACACTAAGTGTGTTTTTATCCTCATTTGTCAGATGAGGAAACCGAGGCACAAATTAGTACAGTGTCAATGAAAGAAACTTATGGAAAAAGTTTGTAAGAGATTTTTGAGTTTACTTGAGCTGAACTGAGGACATGCCCAGTAACAAGATCTCAAAGGATTAAGAAATTGCTCCAGAAAATGGCAATTTTGTAGTTCTCTTTATACATTTAGAATCAAAGTCAAAAACATAGGAAAGTTACATGAACTCCATTGGTGGTAGATGAAATGGGAGAAAGCAAAATGGGGAAATCTCTAGCATTGGATAAAAAGTAAAATGGAGTGATATATACTTCTTTTACATTGGTGGGCACAGGGTACTTAACATTTAACATTTACAGTAAATAGAGATGGTATGCAAGCAACAAGATAACAATAAGAAGTTTGGGGTGTCACCATGCTCTGGTTTTGTCTCCAAGGGAATTGGAAAAGATTAGTATTTCAAAGGTACATTACCCTAGATGCATAAGAACAATGGACAGGGCTCTCAGAAGGCAAAGATTAACCTTTTACTAAGGAAGCTATAGGCCTGGAATGTGACTACCCACCATGACCTGCCCAGTTAGGAATCTGTGATCACATCACCTTGTGAGGTTACTTTCTGTCAATGGATTTGTCAGATTTATTATGGAGCCCCTTTTTCCTCCACAGTTGTATCCTTTTTAATAAACCAATAATAGTAACTAAAGTATTTTCTTGAATTCTATTAGCTGTCTTTGCAAATTATCAAACCCAAGGGGGGGGGGACATAGGAACCCTCGATTTATATAGCCGATTGGTCAGAAGAACAAGTGATAACCTGGGTAATTGTAATTGGTATCCGAAGTGAAGGACAATCTTATGAGACTGAGGCCTTAAACTGTGGGGTTTTTACTAACTCTTGGCAGTTAGTGTCAGAATCGAGTTAAACTGTGGGACACCCAATTGTTGTCCACCAAAAAATTAGAGAATAGCTTGGTGTGAAGAACTCCATACATTTAATGTGAGAAAAACCCACAGAATTGTTCAGAGTAGACCAGAAGGATATCAGTTCCTTTTAAAGTAATTGCAATGAGTTTATTGTGCCAGGTATAGGACATGAGACAGTGGTGGGGTCAATATGACTGAAAAACTGACTTGCCAAAAGGCATTCAAACTGAGATAGATCAGATAGATAGAACCAACAATAAATATTGTGTACGCATAACACAACACGATTGGGGTTTTATCTGCCCTTTAAACTCCTAAATTTACGGAGACTTAAATACATACGATATAGAAAAAAAAATTAAGATTGTAGTTTTTTTCCATACCATCAAGCAATTAACTCAATTCTTCTTGGACACTGACCAACACAGACTGGGTGTCCCATAAATTTAATCAATTTTGACACTATCTACCTGGAAATAGTGTCAGATCCCACAGGTTAAGGGCTCAGTCCCACAAGACTGCCCGCACTTCAGATGCCAAACCCAAGTCCAGGTTGTACCTGTGTTTGACCAACGCCTATAGATCAAAGATTCTCATGACCCTCTCCTTCGATTTGATTAATTTTCTAGAACAGCTCACAGAACTCAGGAAGCCAGTCTGCTTAATGCAGGGAGGAGGCTAGAGAGCTAAAATGTTAAATCAAGCTATATTCAAAGACTGCAGTATGCTGAATAACCCTATGGTCAGACCAGGAGGAAACCTGCAGAACAAAGGAAGATTTCTGCTGGGATTACTAACAAACCATTTACCTACCATAAAGGGAAAACAGGAAAACAGAGTCTTTAAGACACACCCTATGCAAAATAAAATCATTCACTCCCTATGGCTAAAACCATGAAGAACCTATGGATCAAACACTGGGAATTGCTAACAGGTCTTTCATGCTACATATTCTCTCCCTTTCTCATTACATCCTTTAATCCTTTCACACTGTATGCCCATACCATCAAAGGAAAATGGGTAAACAAAGTCTTTGAACTGTAATTCACAGAAACTAAGAATGATATATAAACTAAATTCCCCAAACACTTGGGCTTTTTTTCTTGTTTTTGCTTCTTGTCTTGGCTTTTTGTCTGTTTTTCTGTCCTTGTCTTTTCTCTGAACTTATCTAATAAACTTTTTTTTAAAAAGCTCTGACTCTGGCATGCATTTGAATTCTTTCCTACACTTAGTCAGGAACCCTCTCTTTTAGTGCAAGGCTTGAGCTCCCCACACTCTAGGGAATTTGCCTTGTCCTGCATCATACTAGATTATCAGTTTAATACAAAAGATATTAAAGGATATCAATGAATAGCCAGATGAAGAAATATATAAGGTAAGGTCCCAAACAAAAGAGCTTTCATCCCCATGGACTTTGGGGCCCAGTTTGTGAATGTGCCCTTGTTCACAAACATGGAAGCTCTCTGAACCCCCTTTTTGGAGGTTTTCATGTAGGCTCAATTACATAGGCATGATTGAGTAAATCATTGGCCATTAAACTCTCCGCTCCTCTCTCTCTGGAGGTCAGGGGGTGGGACTGAAAGTTTCAACCAAAGTAATACTGGTTGGTTCCCCTGGCAACCAGACCCCATCCTTAAATTACCTAGGGGCTTTCCAAAAGTCACCTCATTAACATAACAAAAGACACCATTTCGGCTCTCAACACTTAGAAAATCCCAAGGATTTTTTGGAGCTATGTGCAGGAAAATTGGACGAAGACCAAATATATATTTCTTATTATAAATTTCAATACCACAGGTATAATGAAAAACACCTTACCATTCAGCAAGGAATGTATCTTTTTGCAGAGAATGCTGTGAAATGTTGGCCCTTAGACTTGGTCAGGCCCCTTCTCCCTTCCCCCCACCCCATCAAATGCATATCCTACCATTGATAGGAGATGTTTGTGGGCTGGGTTATTTTTTTTATAATGATAAGGTCTTGAGAATTCTAAATGAGCACTTTACTGTGGAATTGATTTTTAAACCAAATGAGGCATTAAAACATTTGAGGGACAAGCATTTGTCTTTGAGCTTGAAGCTTATGCTTTCCAAGATAAATATTTTCCTTTTTAGGAAATAATGATGTGACCCACGCAAACTAGAGTCTGTCTCTTTTGTGCCTAAGGATATTCATAAAGTCACTTACTTCTTTAAGAAAATGATACACATCTACAGAAAATGTATTATCTTAATAACCACTGATAGAGGTGATAATACTTAAACCCTCAAAACTCCCCCTGGAATCTCTTAAATATGAGACTTATCACACATGCATCATCCATGCAGCACTGCGGGGCACAATAAAAATTAAGATTTGCACTGAAAATCAATCTTCTTTAGTTACATATCTAACCTAAGCACTATGGCAACAGAATGTAATATTAAAGTAGGTCATGAATTTCAACTGGAATGGCTTAGATGATACAAAAGCTCAGTTACAATTTGTTGCTCACCTTTTAGAGTTTTTACTTAAAAATTCTTCTATTTAAAAATTCTTCTATTTCACATGTCCCAACAATAACTCAGTAGATAAAAATCATAAGATCAAATTCTAGAATGATTTATTCAATCTCAGTATTTATTTTATTTGGTTTGCCAATTAACTAGTAGTGTTCATTTCCATACATCTCACATATAGAAAAGGAAGGAAATTCTATGTAAAAGGAATAGCTATACAAGTCCACAGACATGCAATAGCACAGTATATGATTTGAGATAATTTTGGGAGATGATCAAAACCAGACACAATAAAAAGCTAAAAAATAGGAGGATGTACTTCTATCAATGTAAGGTCAATGAAATCATCAATGGTCTCCTAGGAACCTAGCTGGACACTGACGCCAGCCTAGGCTATTTTTATCCAGGAAATAAAATAAAATTAAGTTGTAATTCCTTCTACAGTACTTTCCGATTGCATCTTCCTTTGTCTCTGGGGTAGATATGCTCTTCTGTCTTACTAACCCATATTTTTTATTCTAACACCAACCACCTCCTCTAGGACCCTTGTATACTAAATATCCTTTGCTCTTTTCCCTTTCTTCCATGCATAACACTTATGGGTCTTTACAGTGTGGAAGATCTGTCTGTTTTATCTACGGGAGTAATAGCTGTGTGATCTTGGGAAAATGACTCACCTTCTCTGAGCCTCACTTTCCTCCCAACGTTGCTATGTACAATAAATGAAACAAATAATGTGAGGCCCTAGCACTGTGCCTGGAACAGAGCAAGCTCTCAATAATGGTAGTTCTTCTCTCTTCTCTCTTGATGTGTTGCCTCCTGCTCAATTTATTAACCTTCTCAGCTTTCTCATTTCCAGCGCACACATGCGTCCACACACACACACACACACACACGTATGTACACTTTTCCTCAACTCTGCAACATACTTAAACTTCCCACCTGCCCTTCACTGCAAAAAAAAAAAGAGTCTGCTGGGGCTCACTCAGCTTCCCACTTCCCACTTGCTCCTAACCATGGGAGAACCTGAATTCTACCCCTGCCTCTCTTCTGAATCTGCTCCAGAAACAGCCTACTAAATTGCTAACCAACATTTTCCCCTCAGTTTTTGACTGCTTTTAACACCATTGAACATCTCCTGCACTGGAAAGTTTCTATTTTCTGGTCTCCAAAGCAACTGGAGGGTTCTCCTCTCACTTCTCGGATGTTCCTTCTCTGGCCCTTCACTGACCACTGTCCCTCATTGTTTCTTGGAGTAGCTTTGCCCACTCATGCCTACACGAGTCAAGGTGTAAAAGTGTGGTAGCTGCCACCAGAGACCTCAAGAATTAGTACCAGATTGGCAATAATTTTGGAAAAATCGAGATAACTTTTCCAGATAAGTCTTAAAGTCAGTGTTGCTCCCTAACCAGCAAAAATGGAGGTGATCTTCATTTATTTATTTATTTGTTTGTTTTCAGGCGAGGCAACCCTTGGTTGAAGTCATAGACTGCAAGGACCTTGTCAGTTTACAATCTCTTATTTTTTAATTTTTTTACCCCTGCAGAACTCGGACTTTCTATGTGGTCTCTCATCCAAGTACTAACCAGGCCCGACCCTGCTTAGCTTCCAAGATCAGATGGGATCAGGCTTGTTCAGGGTAGCATGGCCACAGACAGATGTGATCTTTAAACTGGTTTATAGCTCAGCAACATTGAACAAAATGAGAAGCAACTGGAAAATGCACCCATAACTTCACAGCAAGCACCCTAGAAAATAACCTTTCTTATCTTCTTTTTCTACACAAATCTATGCAGGAGCTGGTAGGAGCAAACATATCTATAACCACATATAACTGCCAAACGCTGTGTATTTAGAGTCTGAGCTCCAATCAATTACAGATAAGTACAGCTTTTCTACAATTAATTTTAAAATCTTTGATCCCAAGAAGTCTTCGATTTTGTTGTACATTAGCTATTAATCTCATACAAAGGAACATCAAGAAATGGTACAGAATCAGATAATGAACAAAGAAAACTTTTCTGAAACTTTTCCCTTACTACCCTTTGCCAAAGGTTTCACTGGTTCTCAACTAAGAAGGCATTAGAGTTAATACAAAAATCATGCTATATTACCACGGTTTGTCAAATACATATTCGTTAACAGCATAAGTCATAGAGCAAAATTACCTTGGCTCAAATTCCACTTCAACCACTTATTATTGGTTGTGTGAATTTGGATAAGTTATTACACTCTCTCTAACACTGTTTTGCTAATCTATTAATCAGAGAAAATGATGTTAGTTTTTCCATTGGGATTTTGAAAAAGATCGAATGAGAAAATGTACAAAAAGTACTTAGCACAGTGCAGAACTTGTGGTTTGCTTTCAAAATACTTCATGTAAACATCTCTTTTTCTTTTGCTGTATTTCCAAATTTACTTCCTCCATTTGTGAGAATGTCTGCTTTAATTATTTCTAAATAAACAAACTGTGTGTGTGTGTGTGTGTGTGTGTGTGTGTGTGTGTAGTATGTGCACGTGTGCACATGCATAGCTGAATCGAGAGGTAAAGCAGGGAACTTGGCTGTAAGAAGACAGAGTCACACCCAGTGAAGGTTACAAAACCTCAGTCTGCCCAGAGTAGAAATGGATCTCCATCTACTACTTTCTCCAGAAAAGACAGAGGGGACTTCAGCCCCTGATTTGGGAAAAGAGAGGTGTCAGGTACCCTATATGAGAGGAGTGAGAGTGAGGTACATACAGTTGCTTTTTCAAACCCCTTCTCCACCAGTGTAACATTTTACTGTCATATTATAATTATCAAAGAATTCTAATCCTGAAAATTGGAAAACACAAACACATATAAAGAAATAAAAATTAACTATGATCTTATAACTCAAAGATAACTGTCGGAGGTAACAAAGATATTTGAAACAATTTCTTTAGTCATTTCCTATACATCTATTTGCACATCTATAATTAACATAATTGAGATCAGTACTATATATAGTTTTGTCTACCTTACCAATTGTTCTATTATGAGCATTTTTTCAATGTCACTGAAATGTCTTCAAAACATTCTTTTTAATGGCTACAAAATTGTCTTTTGGATGAATGTACTACAATTTATGTATTTATATTTATAACTCTTATTATTTTCTAATCACAAAATAATTACATGTCCACTTATAAAATTAGAAAATGTAATATATAAATTATCCATAATCTTATCACTCAGATTATAACCACTGTTCATATTTTGATGTATTTCCTGCTAGTATTTTCTATGACTAGCTATTACATACTGAAAATAATTGAGGTCATATATTACAAGTATTTTGCTATGTCATTAAAAATGCTTTCAAAACATTTTTAGTGCCTGTAAATGTTAAATAATATATGTCTGATCTCATTCTCTTGCTGGTAGAGGGGAAGAAGTTTCTAGCTAATAAGGACAGAAAATGCCCAGAAAGGGAGGGAAAAGATTTGGATAAGACCACGCCCTCTAACTCAGGAAGTTCTTAGAAAACAGTCCGGACTTGCTTGGCATGCAAAACCAAGTGGTTCTTTGCAAAAGCCAGGTTACCAAACTAAGGGAGGGTAACTGTTTGAATTAGATCTCCTTTAGTTACGAATGACAGAGCTCTTTCTCAAACAATCTTAAGAAAATGTCAACAACAGAAAAAAATTAAAACGGAAATAAGAAGGAAGAAAGGGAAGGAGGAGGGAAGGGAAGAAAGGGAGGCATTTATTAACTGAGGTTAAACAAAAAAGTTTCACCTCTACTGAATCCAGAGGCTCGAACTATGTCTTTAGGACTTTCTTACTCATCTTCTCTCATCCCTACTCATCCGTGTTGGCACCATTTTCTCTAATGTGGACAATATGGATACTTTCCTGAAAGAAAGTTGGTTATATGACTCTCTGGTTTATAGCTGTTCTTCCCAGAGATGGAGATAGTAGGTTCCCTGATGGCTTCTGAAGAAAGTTACCAGTGAGCATTCTGGTTGCCTACGCTGAACCAGTCACTGTGGTCAGGGGGAGAGAGTATCTAATCAGGTGTCTGAGGACCACACCTAGAGTGATGCACGAGGGACAGCTCCACAGGACTGCATGGCAGAAGTGGAGTTCTTCAAACAAAGAAGAAATGCCGGCAGAGTCACGTCCAAGCAGGTAAGAGGTCGACAGTCGTATCATCACAAGCAGCAGGTGGTGAAAGGGCAGAGAGGAGCAGGTGAGAGTAATTCTAGGCCTGAGAAACCAGGTACATCCCACACATTCGGGAGGCAGGAGGCGGGAGGCGGGAGATGAGAGCCGGAGGTGTAGTAGTTCCCAGCAGGGATGAGGTATATGAATGCACCGTCATTTATTTAATCATTCCCATAGCGTTAATCGTTTAGATTATTCTAGCTTCCTTTTTTACCAGTTACTCTGCTAAGAAGTATTCTTTTTTATTTATTTTATAAATAATATTTATTTGCTTATGATTATAAAATAAACATATTCATGATAAAATGCAGAAGATAAATGAATACAAATATTTCTGCTATCCATGGGTACCAAATTGTGTGTATGTGTTGTGTGTGTGCACACATGTACATATTTATATACATACAAAAAAACTGATGCCATACTTCAAATAGAATTTTCACACTTGTTTTTTAGTTAAAACTAAATTAGAAACACTTTGTGTCATTAAATATTCTTTGATATCAGAATTCTGACCGATATATTTTATTTCATTATATAACTTACCAAAAAAATTTAGCCATTTCTTGATTTGGGGATATTTAGATAATATTTATATTTTCACTACTGTAAGTGAATCAAAATTAAGTATAAATATTTGCCTTCGTCTCTGATTATTTCTTTGGTATAAACTCCTACAAGTGGAGCCACTGGGCCAAAGCTTGTGCTTTAATGAGCACAAGTCACACAGACTGGCTTGTCAACTACATCAAGGTTTAAGGTGAGGGGAAATGACTATATTCTATAAGGCCCAAGACTATCAGAATGGGGATGGTGGGAGGTCAAGAAGAATTAACTTGAACATGAAGGTTATAATATAACACTGGTTTCATGGAGAAAAGACAGTATTTGTTTAGGTTGCCATTCAACGGATCAAATCTTAATGTAGACAAATCTGGGGTTTCACATTTTGATTTACAAAGTTGTCCCTAGCTGGCCAACCTGCAGGAAAACAAGTCCTTCCTCATCACTTACCTCTACTTCACTTCTATTCTAGGTTGTGTTCCTTCTGTCCCCAGCTACTAAAGCTGTCCCCTGAGAGAATTATATCCAACTACCAATGAACGTAGAACAAAGTGGAAAAGTTCTATGGTCTTTTTTCACACGGCAGTCAGAGGAGAAGAACCACACAACCCAGAGGACCCGACAAACTTTGCTCTGTGGGAAGTGAGGAAGACTGGGAGGGAGAATGAACACAGAGTTCTCCAGAATCCTAGAGTGGCCTGACAGAGCTGGCAATTAGGAATGGGAGTCCTGACGGTCACGGTCACCTACAGCTGGGGTAGAGGGAGAGAGGAGGCAGAGAGGGACCACTGCATGGACCAGAGTGAGTAGGAGAAATTTTTAGTGGCCGCCAAAAATACAGAGCTTTGGAGAAAAAGCTCTGGCCAAGGAGGATTGCCGTGTGTCTAGTCTGGCTCTTTAAAAACACCAAGAACAAAGATATGCATTAATCTTCAAGACTTCAAAAGATAGACTCATGTTTCTTTCGAATGGATTCTATACAGAGACTGGGCCACATGAAACCTGGAAATAACTTTTAAAAGGAACCAAAATATGAACCACCATATTCTCCTTAGAAAGAGGCACTCACTGTTTCACACAGGATCTGTAGAATTTATTCACTCTACTTTTCTTTCCTCTGGTCCTCCATCCAAATGTTTAATACTTTTCTATTTTATGATTGAATTAACTTGCCATTTGGTTGTGAAAAGGCATTCTGAGGTAAGTTCTTCTGGTCTTACCTCTGTTCTGTAATTTTTTTCCTCATTTTACCACATGCTCCTGATTAATCTTGGCTTATTATTATAGGGAGGGTCTTGCCCTTTTCTACCCCACAGCCTTGGTCCAGAGCCCTACACCTAATGCTGCAGTATACAACCTTACTAATTATAGTGAAGGCAAGGAGACACTTTTCCATTATTAAAGAAATCTACTTTGTTTTCATTTATTCATCAAATTGACAAACATGGATTGAGGATTTAATACAGATAAAACTCATTTCTTCAGTCTATTGTACAAACTGCTTTTCTGTTCTCCCTCAAGAATGTGACTTTTCATCTGTTGATCATTTAAAAATTGGCTCAAAGCAAAGCACAGGGTGGAATAAAGAAGAAAGAGTTTCTTCCTGATAAAGGCAGGCTTCTATTGTGAAAGGGCAGAAGCAGTCAGTCAGGCGGTGTTCTCTATTTCTAAAGAGCAAAGCACCCATTTTGTATTGAGATGGTTAAAATTCTTTAATCAAGAAGTGCTTTGGCCTGATAATTAAGGTATGTACTTGGTTTAGTTTATCTTATCTGAGGATGAAAGGAGGAAAGAAATGTGGTTTGAGAAGGGAGGAGGCCTTAGGACACTAGCCACGAGACCAAAAAAAAAAAAAAAAACAAGTGTCTCTGAGCCAAAACATGCCAGAACAGCCTCCTCAAAGGAACAGGGTGGTAAAGAAAAATGAACAGGAATTTTAAGAGTTAACCCTGTGTGGGTGTTTCGCTATACTAAGTAAGAAGTTGGATGGAGCAGAAGGAAGATAATAGAAGAGTTTGTGGTCTTGAGCTAATTCTTAGTGTCTTCTTTCAGCACATTGGTTTTCCGCCTCTAACCTGGCACAGTCAGACACCTTTCTCTGCCAGTCTTTCAGGCTGCGTGAGAGCAAGCACTTGTCACCAGTGAGGGCGTTAGAGATTATTGTGGAGTAGAGAGGGCTTGAGTGACTAACCCTTCAGCTTTTCCCAGGACTAAGTTTCAGCACTGACAGTCCTGCATCTGGGGCGATCTCTCAATCCCTTGCCAAACTGGAGGGTGGGTTATTCCACTCACCAACTTGAAGTGGACTTACAGAAAATTCAAGTATTTATGGACTCACTTAGACACACTATTTTTTCACAACTTCAAAATGTTAAGACTGTGTCTAACAAATACCAAGTCACTCAGTTATAAGACCAAAAAGGCCGTGAGAATGGGACTAGGCTGAATGTGGGAAGTGGGGGGTGGATCTCAGTCTGCGAAACAGATTTGTAAACATCTCACGGCAAATACAATTTTGGGGAGGCAAACAGACAAAAAAATAGAGAATTTACTTTTTGCTCATTTAAAATCTGTAGAATGCTGTCGATATTCCCTTTATTATTGCTATGTTTTTATATCAGTGTAAGTTTTGTTTGTTCAGCTGTTTTGGATTTAGAGACTATAACTGTTTATAAGGGATTTTATTGGTTCATTTCCAGCCATGCCCCTCTAACCCAGTGCTTCCCATGGTCTTAGCTTTTCAACTTTGAATCCTCCTAACAACATGGTATGAAGAATGTAAACCTCATGCTTCAGGAAATACTGTTTTCACATTTCTGGATGTTCTGCTGTGAACCATCAGCTTCACATACTGCTGACACTACAAGTTCAGGGTCTCTAACATAAACCAGGCACTCAGCATTGCCAAGTCCTCTTTGTTCTCCACGTGTAAATCTCACCGTTCTCTTTCCTCTTACTGATTCACAGAGAACACGGGGTACTTTAGAAGGCTGCCTCCTCGTCGTCCTGCCAGCAGAACCTCAACCCTGACTCAATCCATACCCCTCTGTTCCTCCCTTTCTCCCATCATCATAAAATAAGTGCTTCTCCTATTTCTAAGTCATATTCTTTATTTTGCTCACTTCATCCTCACTCCCTCCCAGGAGCCCTGACATCAACAACCATCCCCTCTGCCCCCATTTATCTTCAGCATTTATTTATACATGCTTAACTCGGTCCCATCTTTAAAAAAAATTATTTTTCTAACCCAATTTTTTTCAGCTCTGGTTACTCATTAGAATCACCTGAGGGAACTTTAAAAAAATTTATGGTGCTCAGGTTGCACCTCATAAGAATTAAGTCAGAATTGCCAGTGGTGGGGCCCAAGTATCAAACTTTTTAAAAGATACTCAGTTAATTCCAGTGTACGGCCAGGTTTAAGAAACACCGATTTAAACGTACCTATCCCTCCAAATGCCCCATCTGTTCTCAGCAGAAGTCAGACTGTCAGACTCGTCTTGCTGCCTGCTTTCTCTGACCCTCATTCATGCCTCTACAGTGTAATCTGGCTTCTGCACCCTTCCCTCCTCACTGCTTTCCAACGCGCCAAGGTCACCGAAGCATTTCTCACTGCTAAATCCTACTTTCTGACTCAGCAGTGTGGACTTTGTTGACCCTCTCTTCCTTCTTGAAGCCTTCCCTTCCCTTAGCCCCTTTGTTGCCCTCTCCTAGGTTGCTCCCTATCCCCTTTGCCCTCGCCTTTTCCCTAGGTTTCTACTATTCCACCCTGTCCTTATCCTTCTCTGTCCCATCTTGTTGGATAATATACCCTCTTGGCTTTTATTGACATCCAAATGCTAATGACTCCCAAAGAGCCTAAACAGCTTCCCCAACACCTCTATGTCCCACTGCCTTTTGCACAGCTCCTGAGGGATCTCTCAGCAGTATCCTCAAATTCCATGCAAAATCAAACTCTATCTCACCCCACACTTCCAAAGACGTCTTTTCTTTACCTTTTCCTATTTCAATTTACATCTAGTTGCCCAAGTAACTTGGGCATTGTCCTTGCTCTCGCAAACCTTTTATTCAATAAATCAAGTCCAGTTTGTCTTACCTCCTAAGTAGTTGTAATTTCATTTGTTTGTTTGTTTGTTTGTTTATTTTGACTCTTCTAGAAGGCCTTCCCTGATCCGTAGACTATGTTTGGCTCCCCGCTACATGCTTTGAGGGCATGCATGACACATCAAAACTAACAGTAACTGCTTAATATCTAACTTCTGCTGAGGACAGAAAATAAGGCGCTAGGGACTTGGAATAACACAGTCTCTACCCCGCAAGATCTCAGAGCCTGGAAAAGAATATTGATAATTGTAGACACAGAAAAGTGCACAGGTATGTGTAAGGCCCTCACTGTTCTGTGAAAGAACTGCTTGAGTTGTAACTGATCACAGGTGGTGTGAGGGGACAAGCTGATGAAGTGTTGTAGCGTAGGGGGATTCTACCCTTTTCAGACTAGCCCCTCACAAGTAAGTAGGTCTGCTGAGTTGATTCCATGGGAATTCCTTTGGGGAGAATGGAATAAATAGCATATACCTTCATTTAGTAATGCTGACTTTAATAGTTAACAATCCTGTATTGATATTTGAAAGTTGCTGAGGGTATCTTAAAAGAAAAAAATTGTAATTGTGTGCGGTGATGCACGTTAACTAGACTTGTTATGGTGATCATTTTGCAACATATACATATATCAAATCATTGTTTTATGCCTAAAATTAATATAATATATGTTAATTGTATTTCATTAAAAAACAATGAAAGGAAATTGTATTTCATTAAAAAACAATGAAAGAAAGGACAGTGCCAAAAAAAGAAATGCTAACTCTAATTCTGGAAGCACTTAGACCAAAACATGGTCTGAAAATCTAAGTGTTTTAACTTTATAAGCTGGTCTGAAATAAATCTTAATAAAAAGGCTTGGGATACCTGTTGCAAGATCTATTATGTATTTATAAATATTATGGGAATATTAAGTATTTGAAAATGTATTATAGTTTATTGTATAGTTCTTGTCCCCAAATTCTACCCATTTTCCCTTCCTAAAAAGAATCATGCAGCCGTTTGTTAATTTAAGGAAGCCTATTTGGTTTTCTCGCACCATACCAGCTAAGGACATCAGGGTCCAAATGTGGTGACAGTTATGGAGAAAAGATCAAATTTGGTGATGGTGCTGTTAGTTGAAATTCTGCGACCTTCCAGGTGTTTGTTTTTAAAGGGAACAATTTAAAAAAATAAAGTTCTAAAAGCTGTTTTTCTTACACTTCTATTAAACTAGTTTCTGAAATCTAAAATAAGTTCTACTACCAGTTAGTTCTAAGAAAAGCTGTTTTTCCATAAGACTCCTATGTGGGCTTTTAGGAATTCCTGGGGTTAATAATTTGTCTTAGCGCCAAACTCCTGGCTTCATTTTCCTTTGCCCATCTGCACATTTTGCATGCACAGGGCTGTTTCTGTGCATATGTATCTAGGCCTTTGCATATGGAATGAGCGTGCTTTCAAAAAGCAGGCCCATAAAAGTTCTAAAGAAGGCGGTGAGTACTTGGAGGGGGTCCAGCCACATACTGCAGATGGCGCTGCTGCGATGGGGGATGGGGGATGGGGGCAAGTCACAGCTCTGAGCAGGGCGCCTTTGCTCCTTAGAACCTCTGTGCTCTTGAATGGATGGCGCTGGCTCTGTGCGTTTACTATTTATGAGCGGCTTTCACACGGCTCTAAGTATGAAATCCATAGAGGAAATTGCAAGGCTGTTTTTAATGAATGCAGAATAATGTCTGCTCTTCTTTGTAACTTGGAGCAAAAAAAAAAAAAAAAAAAAATTGGTCTAAAGGTTAAAACCTGTCAGTATTTGATAATAATGAAGAAGAATAATAGTAATCATCAAACTCTAACTTGCTGTGAAATAGGAAACAAATAACAATGCTCTCGTTATGATCTTGGGGGTATCTTAATCTTTTTCACTTAGTGCCACAGAAAGCCAATTGTCTTTCTGTGAAAGTAATGGTTTATGTGGATTTAAGTCATGTTACTGCTGGAGGAGGCTGACAAATGAGAAGGGAGAGTGGAGTATTTGATTTAAGAAAGGTGGAGTGTTTGATCTAAGAAGAATGTTTAAAACATTAGGTTGGGATAGCTATGGGACATTTGAAATGTCTAATTTTCAATTCAGTTTTTTTTACACCTAAGTTTGTTAGTAAGTTAAAGTTAGCAATAAAGCTTTCAATAAAGAACAAATTAACC
Source organism: Eidolon dupreanum (assembly GCA_028627145.1). Lineage (NCBI taxonomy): Eukaryota > Metazoa > Chordata > Mammalia > Chiroptera > Pteropodidae > Eidolon > Eidolon dupreanum. The sequence continues at coordinate 19,115,140 of CM053507.1, forward strand.
AGCACCGGCCCCTGATGGGTTTTGACCCTGAGCTCCAACCACAAAGCAGCTGTATTTGGAGACAGTGGCTGACAGCTCAGGTCAGGCCTAAAAGCTAAAGGAAGGGGACAGAATTGCAATTTACTTTTTAAGATTCTTGCTCCATTTTTCTTGCACTCCACAGTGCCAAGCACAGCTCCTAGTACATAGTTGGAACCCAAAAATATTTGTGGAACTGAAATTATTGACTACTAACTTGACAAGCACAATAAGGGCAGGAGGTTGGGGACATGACAATACTTAAATTAGTTTCTGCAGTTGGGAGAGTGTTGCCTTAAAGAGTTGAGTGATCTCAGAGGGAGGGAAAGGAAAAGGAGAAGGGGCTGATGAGCCTTGTAACAAATCTTTTGATGGGATGAAAACACAAATGTCTTGATTCTCAGACAATGTAATGCAAATGAGAATCAAACATGATCTAAATCATTTACAAGGCGAGGTGGAGTTTGGTTAGGAAGGACAATTTGGAAAATATCATACTATCTATATATGAATTCATTCCGGGAGTGTACATTCCTACTTAGTAGGTGTCACTCTGCTCACTCATTGAGGCATGGCCAGGAGGGGAGCGATGGAGTGGCTGTATTGCCTGGATGCCTTCTTCAACATGTAGATTTCTCAAATGAATTTTTTAAACTACTACGTTGAAGTCACAGTTGTTAAGACTGCGGCGAAACAACTTCTGAGGAAGCACACTGAAAGCAAGAGACAATCTAAGTATACTAACACTGAAACATCAGTGATCAGAGAGACAGATTGATGGAAAAGGTAGTCAAAGGATAACCATTTTTGAGAGGTCATCTGTTATTTTAAAAGTGAAGGCTAATGAAAACATTTATATCAAACCTATTTCTAAGTTATTTAGTACCAGCTTTTAGGAGCTGTTGAAAGATGACTACTCTACAGAGAGTAGCAGGAGCAAATAAAGTAGATGAGGTTGTCCAGGTGAGGGTGTAGACAGAAGAGCAGAGGGCCTGGGACAGACAAGGTGAGCATATATGTTTTGGAGAAATGTAGAGTAGAGAGCCTCAAAGGAGACAGAAGGAACAGCCAGAGATGATCAGAGACAAAAACCAGAGAGGTAATTGGATAATATAGACATCAAGTGAAGAGAGTGTTTCTAAAAAGAAGGAGTTTTAATAAATTATATTAATAAACTTTGTAGATTTACTCCATGATAACATTTTCCTTTGTTATTTAGCTCCTTCAAGCTGCAGAGAATTCTTCCTCTATCTGGATATTTGGGGGGTTAGTGATCCAGAAACATAGATAACCTATGCAGATACTTTATAAGTATATATGTTTTGAATAAATCTACCATGACAATTTTTTTCTGAACTAAATATTTAATCACATGAGCTGACAGTGGGGTAAAATGTTTGATATCAGGTTGTACTGGAAAATTGTGAGTAAAAGAAAGCTGTGGGTGTTTTCTCTCAGCCTTTTTCTTTGAACTCTAAGGAATCACAATTATAATATCTTCATATGAAGCCTCTTCATCCCTCAGTAATTGTTGCTATCTAAAGAAAGATCTTTTCCAAGACTTTTACGTCATTTTGAAAATAAAGATTATTAGAATTTTTTTTCTAAAAGTAATATTCGTTAGAGAAAATTCTCATTACAGAAAATACAAGAAATTGGAGCAAATCACCCATTATGCCAAGAAGAACCAGTCTCTGTTAACATTTTTTATTATTTTTTTAGTCAAGGCAACCCTTGGTTGACCTCATAGATTGCAAGGACCTTGTCAGCTTAAATCTCTTATTTTAATTTTTTAAAATTTTTTTTATAATTTTTATTTTTATTTATTTATTTATTTATTTATTTATTTATTATTTTTATTTTTTACATCTACAGCACCTAGTCTTCCTAGGTGGTCTCCCATCCAAGTACTAATCAGGCCCAACCCTGTTTAGCTTCTGAGATCAGACAGGATCAGGCTTGTTCGGGGCTGTAAACTGTTAACATTTTAATGTCTCTTGTCTATCTTTTTTCTACACATTAAAAAAATTTTTTTACAGTTCTTACTACTTTTTATAAATATTTTCATATGTTGTTTTTTCTCCACTTGACAAGATATAATACAATTGGTTTCTCACTTTATTTTAAAGTTCTCATAAAGATTATTTTTAATAGTTGCATTAAATACTTAATTAACAAGGACTTTATGGTCATACGTTTGTATTAATTTCTGATTTTTTACATTTATAAAAATCTCTGCCATGAACACATTTATTCTTAATGCTTTTTAAATTTTTCACAATATTTAATTCAATACTTAAGAAATACGAATGTTTTTGAGTCTATCGAGTTAATTCACTAAATTGCTAGGGTTGGGTCCCAGTAGTCTTTGTTATGAGCACAGGCTTTAGAGTCAGATCTGGATTGAATTCTGGCTCCAAGGGCTGGAGTGAGACCCTTAGGGGCCCTCACCACCTGCTCCCCCTAACAGATCATTCAAATAGGACACTCAGTTGAAAATATGTTGTAAGGAAGGCTAATGAAGAGATGTTTCCTTGTGGTGACTACTTTAATGCTATTTTTCTGAATATCAAATTTCAAACTCTATTAAATTATTTTTTCTCTTTTTTGGTGCCCTATTTTACTAGTCTCCTTGACACATGTTTGGTTCACTTGTAGAATGATAAGACCCCAGACAACCACCCTTAGGACCTGCAAGAACTCAGCAAGTGCAATGGGTCTCCCTAAACTTTGTCTTTAAACAGAAGATAACAATATCTTTTTTACTGGGTTGTTTTCATGTTAAATCAATCTGTTTGGCATGCATAGTGTCTGTTGTGTAATAAGTGCTCAATAAATGATAGCTCTTGTTGTTATTTTTTAAAAGCTATGATAATTTACATCCTTAAATGCCAGCAAAGTATGACAGTACTTACCATTTTAAAGAGACTTTAATCATGTAGTAGTTTAAAAAATAGAGCCTCAATCTTATTTAATTTACTTTTCTTTGCTTACTAGTAAGGTTGAACCTTTTTTCTGTGTGTGTGCTAATAGGTTAAATTCTCATGTAGAATTATGTATCTGGGTTCCAACTTCAGCTCTTCCATTCACTTGCTCTGTTATGGTGCCTTTTGTGGCAAGCGGTGGAACACCTCAACTCAGCGGGATTAAATAATAAGGAAATGTATTATCTCCCATAAGATAGAGCCCCAGATATAGCCACTCCAGGAGGGTGAGTATGATTAGAATCCCGCCCCCACAAATACTTGTCTCTGTCCCACCTCTAATGATCACGAGATGTCTGCACCACTTTCAAGTATCACATCCACACACAACTCTAAAAATATAGCTGAATTATCTTCTGATTTCTCATTGGGAAAGAACTTTCTAGTCTAAAAAACAATAGAAAAATAATACATAAAATAATCAATACATTTAAATTCACAAACATGGTTCATTTCTTTAGGATATTATATTACATAATGTATATTTTTGCATTTCTCAGAAAAAATGCAAATAAAAATCACAACAAAAGTCATTTTATACATCTATTAGAATGGCTAGAATATAAGAACAAAACACAACCACCACCAGAAAAAAAAAAAAACAAACTGACAATCCAAAGGTCAATGAAATGTATAGCAACTGATTAAATTTTCATGTAATCCTGGTGGGAATACGAAATGTTAGAGCAAGAAAGGCAAGAAGGCACTGTCTGTTTATAAGAGTGAGAAATTATTTCCCAAAGCCACCTAGATGATTTCTCCCTCTCATCTGATTAGCCAGATGTTCATTTTTCAACCTAATCACCATCAAGAGGAATGGGACCACACTTTCAATAACTGAGACTCTTGAGGACCCACCTTCTGGGCCAGGGGTGGGGACTCCCCTGGCACAAGGGATGGGGGAGTGGCTACCTGAAGGCAATCAAGGTATGATTATGAACCCAGCTGGGTGGGGTTGAGAGGAAACAGATGTCTGATAGGCAAAAACAGCACATGCCCATTCAATGAGTAAGTAGGCAAGACCCTTCACGCCTCTGACCCTCAGTTTCTTCCTGGACAAATTGGGGATATCCACCTTAACTGAAGGTTTGCAAAGTAGCTAGCACAGACCTGACCTGGGCTAGGTGTTCAGAAAGTGTGTTTCTGCTGATTTCAATTTATCTGCATGAGCATTTTATATAAAATGTTGTCTTTCATAATGAGGCAAAAATTTTTGTAAGTACATTGAGGATATATCTATTGGGGAAGTAATACACCAATATAAATTCGTAATGATTGTCTGGTCAATCATTACGATTGAAAAGTCTGAGCATCAGACTTTTCTTTTTAAAATTTTCTTCTAACACTTTTTAGCTTAGAAAGTAATCCCAAACCCCTTTGCACTTTTCTTTACTGATATCTAATAAAAAATCTCATTTTTCCTACTAGACTTTTGATGCGATTTGTTATATTCTGCTCTTTTTAATTTATATAGGATTTGGTGTTAGCTCTAAAAAGAGGACCTACATTGATTTTTTTTTCCCTCCAAGGGGACAGGTTCTTCCACTCCCTTCCAGGAGCCTGTGCATCCAGGAAGAATGGAGGGGCGGGCAAGAGAAACCTCGGGGCACAATCTGTTGGAAAGGGATTGAGCTTTAGACTGAACAGTGACTGATACAACAACACCTGAACTGAACTGAAAAGAATCGCAGGATTGAGGTGAGGGTACCAGAGCAGGATAGGACAGGCAATTTGTTCATGCCGTCTAGGGGAGTGAAAGCTAATTTGAATTCAGTTGTAGAAAATAAAGTTCTTTTCTTCCAAAGAAGTCATAGCTGATATGAAATTTCACCTCAGCTACACTCTTTCGTTGTTGTTTTTGTTTTGTTAGGTTTTTTTTTTTTTTTTTTTTTTTTAGTTTCAGGTGTATAGAAAGTGATCCCCTCAATTACTGTAGTATCCACCTGGCACTACACACAGCCATTACAATAATATTGACCATGTTCCTTATGCTGTACTCTATGGTATGGTGTTAGCTCTAAAAAGGACCTACTGTTTTGTAGCTACTAATTTGTACTTCTTCATCCCTTCACCTTTTTGTCTCATTCTCCCAACCCCCCTCCCCTCTAGCAATCACCAGTTCTCTGTATCTGTCATTCTGTTTTCTTTTACTTTGTTCATTTCTTTCGTCCCTTAGATTCCACATATAAATCATACGGTATTTTTCTTCTTTCTTTACATTTCTATCTTTACATTGATTTCTTTCCTAAACATGTAACCAATTACTCCACTATCATTTATGAAATAATGCTTGCCTGCACTGTGGTTCCTTTGTTACAACACATTATATTCTTATAAAATTTGGAGCAAGAGACCAGGAATACCTCTCCTCTGTAAACCAGAGGAGTAGGGAAGAAGCACCCCAACATCCGCCCGAGATACACACTGCAACCAAATCTATGAGTTTAAGAATTGATAGATGCATAAAATTCAGTCTTTCCACCTAGTTAACTGCCCTTCCTTGCAGATCTTTATTCAGAATATTTGGTTGACTTTCTGTAGTTTCCCTTGCATCGAGTCCTTACAGTGCCGATTAAGATCATTATAGGTGTAATAATTCTTCCTGACACTCGTAATTTGTAACTCTTAGAACAGCATACCTGGAGTTTCCATATGGCTGCCCGGAAGTCTGTCAACTTCCTTATCATTTTTTTTTAGCAATAAATCTAGTACAAATTTACATGTTCCTACTAGTCTTCAGTCTAGCCAAACTGGATTTTTCATCCTTAAACATCTTGTGTACTTTCTCACCTCCATGCCTTTTTCTATGCTATTCCCTTCAGCTGACAAGCAGTACGCCACCCCCTGCCACCTTATTTTGTCCTGTCCAAATTCTATTCATCAATGTGACATATTGGAAATACCCTAATAGGTAAACAAATAAAGATATATAAATCCGATGGAATATTATAGAATAGACAAAAAAATAACACAAATGAAGAAGGAGGAGGAGGAGGAGGAGGAAGAGGAAGAAGAAAGGAAGGAGAAGGGAGAAAAAGTGGAGGAAAAGGAGAAGAAAAATGTTTGCTAAAATATATATAAATAAATTATATAAGCAACTTGATTATAAGTAGGTGTATTGGTCAGTGTTTGATTAGCCTGACAGAAGGGCTATGGGAACTAGGACAGCTGTGAAGAGGTCAGACCCTGGGTCCTAAGATTTGTCCTTGCTAGAACTCTCTGTCCCTGTCAGTCCGTCAGTCTGTTTTTCTGCCTCAATCTCGATTTCTCTTTCTCACTCTTTCACTATTCCCTTCCCTCCCATCTCTCATTGTTACTCTTTTCTGTCTGACTTAATTCTCTTCTACCATAGATAGGCTTACTCCTTGGGGATAGGGGATAGGGGGAATCTACAACTCTATGAGCCAGTTGTAAATTTTAAAAATTCCTGAGAAGCATTTGATGAGTGCAGAAGAAGAAGCTCCCCAAAAGAAATGTGTGTGTATTGATTGGGATGGGAAGAAGGGAGGGGAAGATAGCAGGAGAAGGAGTCACAGTGCTGAGCAGAAAAAAAAAAGTTTCAGTCTACAAATTGGCATGCGAGCCATTCATGATTTCCTCTGACGCACTATAGCCTCCTTTCTCATCACTCCATACTTCTTATCCTGTGCTAGAGACATCAAACTAATTAGAGCTCTGTATCTCCAGGACTCCACCTTTGCACATGCTGTTCCTTCTTCATCTAGGCCCTCTTACTCCTCTGGCCTCCACCTGGCTAATTACCAGTCATACTTCAGCTCGTATTGCAGCTGTCACCTGTTCTAGAAAGCCTTCAAGGATTTCACACTTCCACCCAGAGTTGGAATCCAATAAGTGCTTGGGGCTTACCTCTAGCATGGCACATATCATGTCATATTGTGATACACTTCAGCCTGTTTAAGCAGAAAGGGACTTATTACAGGATACAAGGCAGCTTACAGAATTTCAGGGAAGCTGGGGAGCCATGTTTAGATATTACTCAGCCTGTGAACAATACAACCAGGAGAAATGTCTAACATTCTACAGGAATACCACAGCCAGCCACGGCCTGCCACTCAGCCCCTCCAAAGTTAGAACCAAGATTTGAGAATCCCTGTAACAATTGTCACTGAACAACCAAGCACCTCTACCACATTTCCTTCCAGAAGGACTCCGTGGTCACCATGTTACAATTTTTGCTTTCACCTTTCAAATCTCTGCTTATCAGAAGCCTGGTAACATAGAAAATTTAGCAGCCAAGGAAACTCAGATATATAGTCTTTACCACATATACAGAGAGTTGGAGTGGTAATGAATGAGCCAATTTCTGGTATCTTCCACAAAAACTACGTTGTTAAGAGCATACAAATTTATGGTTCTTATACTGTCTCGGTTGCATAATCTGTATGAAATCTTTGTTCCCAGAAATACTTTTAATTTGACATTTGTCTTATCTGATACTAGTATTGCTAAGCCAGCTTTCTTTTAGTTACTAATTTCCTGGTAGATCTTTTTCTCATCCTTTTATTTGTAATCTTTCTATGTTATTTTGTTTTAGGTATATAACTTGTAGGTGGTATGGGTAACTGGGTTTGAAAAAAACAATCTGAGAGTTCTGTCTTTTAATAGGTGAGTTTATATATATATATATATTTCATTGTGATTAGGAGCCTAATAACTTATCTCTGGCATTTTGTAGTTTCTAATCTATAAAGATAATTTTTTTTCCCTTCCTTTCTGTCTTCTTTTGGATTGTCAGGTTTTTTTTTTTTAATTCTTTTCTTTTTCTTTAACGAGTTTGAAAATTACACATTCCATTTCTAATCGTTTCGTGGTTTTAACAGACTTAAGTTTATATTTTCCTAACAAAATCAATAGTTAATTTATAACTCTAGCGTCCTACTAGACAAGATATTTAGAACAAGACAACTTCCTTCCTGACTCAACACATTCTCAAAACTCTCCTGTTATTATTGTCCAAATTTTGGCTCTAAATATTTTTATCTGTGCTTAAAAAGAAGAAAGAAGTTTCTCTGTGTGATCACTCTGCCATCTTGATCTTTCTTCAAATTCCTCCCAGCTTCGTAGCCTTCACCTCACTTCTTGATCCCTCAGGCTGCTTACCATTTCATCTACATCACATGAAGACCCACAGCTCCCTCACTCCTGGCCTTGCCATCTTTCCTGCAAACCTTCAATCTGGGAGAGGCAGAGCAGGTGCCCATATGCTAAGAACATGAGCCCTGAGCATGAAGAACATGAAGCCACTGTCGTTTCTTGAGCTCCCTAGCCTACTCCCGCCCTTCTCTTTTTGAGTACATGACCTTGCCTCCTACTTCAGAGGAAATAAGAGTCGTCAAGTAAGAATGCAAAATTTTCCACTTCCTTACTAATAAATTTATCTGTATCCCCACCCATATTTCCCTCTCAGTTTCAAATGAAGCAATAACCTTCTTTCACTCCTAGGCCAGCTTTAGGCCATAGTCCTTACTTCTGTTTCCTGTATTATTATCATTTTTTTGTCTCTTGTATTTTTTAATCCTCTCTCTTTAATCTCTTATTACACCACCAGATATACTAATACTTGCTTGTAGTGAACATTTAATAAATATTTTTAGAGAATATAAAGGAACAAATTTGCCATATAGGATATTTAGAAAATGACCATAATAGCTATCTTTCATCTGAGATATTGTTAAGAATATTAATATATTGTAAATACTCAGAAGTGTAACTTTTTACAAATATTTGAAGATTATATCATGAATTCATAGAACAAATATCTGAGTACTACAATTTGTAGGTACTGGGGATAGAGAGTGATTTAAATAGACAAGGATCCTACTCTCATGTAGGTGACATTCTAGAAGAGGAAAACAGGAAATAAATAAGTAATCAAATAAAATAATGTTAAATGGTGATTGGGGCTATGAAGAAAATATATAGATAATGGGTGGGGAGTGACACGTTTGAAGGAAAACCAGAGAGCCAATGTGGGAAAAGTATAAAGAACAAGGGGCATAAAGTATGAGATGAGAAAGGGGGCCAGGAGCCAGACCATGAAATCACGTGTAGATTCTATCGTACATGCATTGATGAGCCATTGACTTTTTTAAACTGAAGTAAAACATACATGTAAGGCGCACAGAAAGTACACAACTTGGTGACCACACACACACATACACCTCATGAGATGACCACTCAGTTCATGATATAGAACTTTTCCAAATGTCAGAAGTTTTCCTCACGACATTTCTCAATCTAACCATCCCTAGACCCCAGTTCCTAGCAAAGGTAAAGTCCCAGGAACCACTAGCTGGCCTTCTGTCACTGAAGATTAGTTTTGCCTATTCTTACACTTTGTATAAATAGAGTCATATGGTGCAAACTTTTGTCTGACTTTGTTTGTCTGAGAGATTCATCTATGTTGTTGCAAGTGCCAGTAGTTCACCCTTTTATTACTTGTATTTTGTTATATATACACATTACCATTTATCTGTTGTACTATTGATAAACATTTACATTGTTGCCAGTTTTTGTCTATGATAGATAAAGCTGGTATCAATATTCTTGAACATCTTTCAGTGGACATAGGCATTCACTTATCCTGGTTATGTACCTAGGAGTGGAATTGCTAAGCTATAGAGTAAACATATGTTCAGCTTTATTAACTACTGCTCAACAATCTTCCAAATTCATTATGTATTCCCTTCCACTAAATCCTCAGTAATACTTGGTATTGTCAATCTTTTTAATTTTTTAAATTTTAGCTCATTTGGGAGATGTGTAATAGTATCTCATGGTAGTTTCAATTTTACTTTCCTTGATAATTAATGATGTTGAGCTCCTTTTCATATTCCAACTGTATATTTGAATTTTGACTACTGAGAGGTTTTAAGGAGGAAATTAACCTGATTAGTATTTTTTAAAGATCCTTCTGGTTGCTCTGTGTAGGATTAATCGTGGAGAGAAGAGAGAAAACAGAGGGAACATTCAGAAGATTATTACAGGAGTCTAGGCAGATGATGTAGATAGCTTGGATTAGTGGTGGTAAAAGAGTTAGAAGTGAAAAGATGGAAGATATATTTTGGAGGAAGCCTACCAAATGTACCCATAGACTGGTCATGAGAGAAAAAAGGAGGAATCGAAGATGATCTGAACAACTGAATGGATGGTGGTACAGTTCCCACAGTGTGGAAATCATGGGGGAGGGGAGTGAGTTCCTTGAATGTTAGAAGGAAAATGTTATAGGAGATGAAAGAGAGAGTGAATCACACCACAGAAAACTGTACTACCCGCCCTCAAAAAAAAAAGAAAATTCTGGTCACAGACTGCTCCAAGAAACATTTTGGGCAATGACAAAACTGCTGTGCACTTTGATTTGCTTCCCTGCCTTGCAAATGAGCTCTGCAGCATTGTGCAGTATGAGTTTGCCAGCAAAACTCATATAACTTCATTTATCACTAATGTTGTTGGGTTTTTTTCCTTCCAAGAATAAGTATGTCTCTACGAGATGAAATAAAAAATTCAAAAATTTAAAATTAGATTAGTTTGGAAATTACTGACATTTTTCTTCTCGTGTAAGGTCACTCTGCCCTTGCAGGCCAGTGCTGGGGAAGTGACACATTTCTTTCTCCATCCCACACTTCTGCTTATTTTCATGCAATAAAAAGCAAATTTTCAGCACTTCAAATGCTTAGTGCATGTGGCAAATATTTTTATCCTCATTTAAACCTTTAAGTTACATTATGTAAAAGGTAGAATGCCAGACCACTGGTTTACCAGGCCAATTCTATGTGGAAAACAAAATTCTTTACTTGCAGAAATAATAAGCCGACTGTTCACAGCTCTGCGGTGTTAGGCTGCCTGCTGCTTTGCTTTGTGTAGTGCTTTTCAGTTCTTAAACTGGTGACAATAGTGCATAAAAGAAGGACCTCGCAGTTAATAATGGCTAACTATGGGTAGTCCCTGTGCTAAACACCAATCCTATGAGGTATGCGTTATTATTATCTCCATTTAAAAAATGAGCAAAACCTCCTTCAGTAACTTGCCCAGGGCCACTTGGCTAGTAAGAGACAAGGCCAAGATCAGAACCTAAGTTTCTAAGTCTAAAACTAAAAGTTTTAATGGTGCGTAACCCAGGACAATGTAGAGTGGAAGTTAAGTGTGTATATGCCTCTGGGGACCATAATCATACCTACCCCATTGGGTATTGTAAGAATTAAATAGTTAACATAGATACAACACTTAGAACTGTGTCTAGATTATGCTATGAGACTGTTAGCTGTTATGTGTTTTTAAAATAATGGTTTACTGAGGTATAATTCACATACTATTATTCAAATATTTAAAATGTACAATTTAATGGTTTTCAGTATATTCAGAGTTATACAACTGTCAACACAATCAATTTTTAGAGTATTTCATCACCTCAAAAAGAAACCCAGCGCCCATTAACAATAACTTGTCATCCTTACCTCATCTCCAACCATAGGCAGCCACTAGGCCACGTTTTGTCCTTACAGATTACAGATTTATAAGAATCTATTGAATATATATTGCATGTTCTGGATATTTCTTGTAAATGAAATCACACGATATGTGACCTTTAGTTTCTGGCTTCTTTCACTTAGCATAATAGTTCAAGGTTCATACATATCGTAGCATGTATCAATACTTCATTTATTTTTATTGACATAATACTGCGTTATATAGATATACCGTAATTTATTTATCCTTTCATCAGTTGATGGACATTTAGGTTGTTTCACTTTCTGGCTATTACAAATAATGATGCTATCATCAATACCTGTGTACAAATTTTTGTGTGGACATGTTTTTATTTCTCTTGGATAGATAACTAGGAATGAAACTGTATTATCACTTGGCTCTGTCTCTCTCTTTGTATATATCTCTGAATATGGAGACACATAATTCTCACAGATAAACACGTACCTTAGTGTTTTCATTCCAAGTGACCTAATGAGGTAAGTATCCTTCCTATTTCACATCACAAATAAAGAAACAGACTTTGGGAGATTTGCCTTACTGATGCTTGGCCTATGGCTCTGGCCCTGATATATCCCTGTTTTCAGCCTCCCTCCCTTTGGGTTTGAGCTAAGGCTCTACTTGTCAGGAAGCCTTGCTTGGACCTCATGCCAAGCTGGGTGCCCTGCTCTGTGCTTCCATAATGTCCTGAGCATTGCTTTCCCATCACCCTGGTCACATTCCACTATACTTATCACAACCTAGAAAGGGGTCCTGTCTTCTTCAGTTTCATAGTGGTTGCTGAATAGACATTGGTGGGATTTTAAAAAGAAGGAAGAAAGAAATCTGGCCCAGATATATGTTAGAAAGAGGTCTATCAGGCTAGTAAAATCTTCTGTCATATTATGCAGCCTAAGTTTGAATTGACAAAATAGAAAAATAGAGTGATTATTCAGATCGGAAAAAAAGTTTCACTTTATTAAATTATTTAGCACAGGCTTCTTATAAATAGTGAATCCGCTGAGAGAGTGTTGCCCAAAAGATGGTGTGTGTGTCATAGAAGTAGCCAGGATGCTTTTAGAAGTACATGAAGGACATTTTTAACATAATAGTTAACTATTTATTTCAAAGTATATTAGAAATAAATATAACTAGGATATCGAACCCATTATACAGTTGTCTAGGAGCAAGCTAAAGTTTTTTGTTTTTTGTTTAATTAAGACTATTCAATTTAAAATATGTATTAAGTGAATAATGTTACAGATGGAACACAGATATGACAAATGTTGTATAAATAGTAAAAAAGAATTCAAGTTTCTGAACACTCTCCAATGACATTTGAAATATGAAAAGTTTGAAGTACAAAATCCACTTCATATATCCATGCTTAAGCCACCCAGTCTATGGTAATTTGGTACAGCAACCTGAATGGACTAAGGCAGTTGGTCTAGGTAGAGGTCTGAGGTCCTGCCTTTCTGATACCTGCCCAGAGGATGCTGACACTGGCCATACTCAGAGCAGCAAGCTTACAAAGCATAAATGAAAGGATAAAGAAACAGCAATAATACCACCTACTACTTTTTCGGTTCTACTGTGCACCAGATACTCACCTAGGTGTTTTAGAAATGTAAAACTTATTAATGTTAACAAAAATCCTACCAGGTAGTTACTAAAATCTCCACTTTACAAATGAAGATTTAAAAATCAGAATTGGCTCAAGTTTTCGTCACTTTTTTCCCCCCAAAGTAAGACACACAGGCAGAACAAAACTAATAACATCATTAGCATCTTTATTTTCATTATTACTATAAAATAAAATAAATTGAGCTAGAGGGGCCTAAACCATTGCCTTGGCTTTGGCCTCGAAGTTTCTCAGCATTTGTTCTATTTACATGTCCTCTCTGTGGCCTCCTTATGATCCGTTCCAGGGATCAAAGCTTGAAAAGTTTTCTCATTTCCTTCCTCATATTCAAAACAAAACAGCTCTGGGCAAAGGATGCATTTCGGTCTCATGGTTATTTGATGAAGGAGAAAACAACTACTAAAACATGATTTGAAATTAAAAAAAAAGCATTTTTAAATACCAATTACCTATGGTAAAAAAAGGGCACACACATACACGCACACACATACACACATGCTAATGTGCATAACAGTTTTAGCTGCTTGCAGGTGAGTTATTTAGTTAATACCACTAAACCATTTCCACATAGGTGCTTAGTGAGTTAAATATTTTACATTCATATAATTCTTTTTTTTGTATAGATTGCAAAGTGACTCATTAAGAATAAGTCCAAGAGAAAAACAAAACCTAGTTTCTTTTCAGAGGGTCCTGAGGCCCATTGGAGTTGGAGTTAGGGATGAATATCGATTGCTAGTCACAGACCACTGAGGTGCCTTAGGTGCCTTTTATAAAAGCCTTCACAAGGAGAACTTTATTCCCTACTTGGCTAAACAGCAAATTCCAAAAACTTGAGGGCTTATGGCTCAGTCCGGCCTGCTTCATTTGGCCTTTTTTTTTTGTTGAATTTGGCACTATATAAGTCCAGGTACCTGGCTTCTCTTGAAAAATGGGAAAACCTGGCAACCACTGGACCCTGATTCCTGCATTAGCTAAGCTACTTGTAACAAGCAGAGGAGAGGCTGTCCGTCTTCACTATCACAGCAAGTTTCACTCACGTCCATTATCTGCCAAGCCATGGAAGCTTCTGAATTTGGTTTATAAACAGGTTTTATTAACAGACAACATTTGCTCATCATTATCCCAGGAGAAAATCTTGCCAAGTGCACTGGAACCCTGAAAAACAGTGTCCTTTTAGCAAAGTGAAAGCGGCTGGCTCACACAAGAATTATTCATTGAGTTTGTGGTGTGCCCTGATTTATATTGCTCAGATATGCAAGTGACAAATCCCCCACGTTCCTCCCTATAGTGCGGCTGGTTGTCAGTTGGTATACTGTGGGCTCATTTTCTGTGAGGCTCGTATTAAGTACTGGAAGGGACTAGACAGGTGGCCCAGTAATGTTCCTGCCTAGCTTGCTGCTTAATAAGAGGTGAATTTCCTGAGGGTCATGAGAGACAAGAGAATGAATGGAGACTTTCGGATATCGTGGGGAGCAACGATATCCAGAGAACCGAATTATTCTCTCTTTGCCTTCAAACAGACACAGATATATTTTGCTTTAAAAAAGATTTTCAAAGGTCCTACAGTCCTCCAGCCCTAAGACACCTCCACCAACATAAACACTGGTGGCAAGGGAAGAACCTCAAAAGCATCAGGGTCCAGCAGGTCACAGGTGGGTAGGGCAGACCAAACAGGGGCCCTTTTACACTGCAGCGAAGCAGCAACTACTCAGGCACTGCCAGCTGTTGGTAGGCAGGACCCTGGCCCAGTGTCGCTAGAACCTCGGGGTTTGTGAAAGAAGCCGGAAATTGGGATTTATAAAAATGTAATATCATCTTTTTTGAGATTTAGGGTTCAAAAATATTTAAAAACCTAGTGTAAATAATCAAAAATGGGTTTGCAGGCAGATTTCAGCTAAGGGGTCCCCAGACTGTAACCTCTGATTCCAGGAGACACAGTACCCCACTCCTTCATTATATTTAACACAAAATCTTACCAAGAACTGGCAATTTGGAATTTACCTTTTCTAGGAAGTCTCACTGAGTCCATCATGTTTTTGAAAAATCTAACAAAATAATATTCAGAGTTCCTGTCTGTCTCCTTCTCTCTCTCTCTTTCTTCCTCTATCTTTCCTCCTCTCTCCCGCTCTCTCCCCCATCTCAAAATTATTATTTTTATTAAAAGAGTGGAGCTTGAACATATTCATACATACAAGTTATTCAAGAGTAACCTTTGAAAGATATAAATAATTATGAAGTAATTTGGTTCTTCTGACACCAATCCTTAATTTTTTATGTTTGCTTCATTCTGGCTTGGAATCAATTTCTTTCATGGGCACTTGTCCTTTACTGCTGGACTGGTCTTGAGCTAAAGAGCCTCCGAGTGGCTTATCTTTCAGTGGCTGCAAAGACTTCATTCGCTATCATTCACAGGTGTTCTTATTTGTCCTGCCTGGATTGTGTAAGCTAATTACATAAAAGATTTTGTTTTGATTTTCCATCTCTGTTGTCAGAGCTGCTTCTTTTTATCTGACCATAGCTAAAGAGAAACAAGATAGAATTGAAAGTGAAAAGACTCCCTTGTTTGGTTTTTATTCAGAGGAGATATTTTCATTCCTCAATTATTTTACTGCAGTTTCTCACCTCATTAGGACCTAATTTATGCACAATGAATAGAATTAATTTTAATTAGTAGCCCTAGATTATGAAATTTCCTTAGCAACTTCCCAAAAGAGGGCTCAGTTTTTATAATGCTTCAGATTCCCTACTTTTCTAGAACAGTGTTCTAAACAAGACAAAAAAAATAATAAATATGTGAACCAGTGTCCCTAACACAATATATTTATATAAAATATTTTAATCATCTTGGGATATTTATTTATAACATTTTAATCACCTTGACATGCTTTGACTAATGTTTGATCTCTTTTTTCTAATCTTCTTATAGTTGTCATCAAAAAAATATGTGTTGAGTATTACCAACACTGCTTCTTCTTTAGAAATACCTGTCCCTCAGGAATTTAAAGGTAATTGTTCTGTCATTATGACTTCAAGCTGAGGCCTTAGTAGATAGTCATTCCTAAATGTGATCTAATTTTCTGAAAATGAGAAAAGTGACAATTTATGGGCTCCAAGACAATAAAAATACAGGCATTTTAAACATTTTTTAATTGCTTGCTTCATGCCAGCATTGTTCAAATCACTCTGCCTCTGTCAGGCTCATTGAACTCCTATTATCATCCTGTTGTTCTTAGTGGCATTGCCAAGGCATTGGAGAAGTGGTGTAACTTGCCCAAGGTCACAGAGGTGGGCTGAGCACATATTTGAACCCATGGTCCTCTGGCCCCAGAGCCTGTCATCTTAATCACTTGGCTGCCCTGCTTGAGAAATAAAAAAGCAGAAATATGGTTAAAGCTGATTTCCCACTCCTCCCCGCCCCACCCCGTACAAGTTTGCCTTGGGTAGCCTTAGTTCTTCCTTTTGTCCCAAATTCTTCATTTGTATATTCAACAATTTATTTACCAGAATGTCATGAAACTCATTATTTCAATGTATTCATTGTTCTTTGGAAGAAAGGCTACATAAATATTACAAAGTCATTTAAAAATATATGTGAATGTATTCACCTGAATATATGATAGTTATATTTCTCATTATAAATTAATAAATAGGTGCTAGCTTTCTCATCATGTCCTGAGGACATGGTTGCTCTAGGTCCCTCTAATCTCAGAATTCAGGCTGTTGAGGCTACAGGGCTCAAGGTCAAATAATACACCAGTAATGGATCCCCCTGAGGCCCCAGGAAACTGCCTCCCAGGCAGTAGCTAGGCCTCCAAGTGCCTTTGCACTCAAACCTATTCTGCTAAGAGCCACTAGAGAAATATGAAGAAGCAAGAACATGACTATATAAATTGTGATATACAGTAGCACATTACTAAGCAAGAAAAAATGAACTAAATATATGTACAACATGGATGATTTTCACAAGCATTTATGTCGAAAGGAGACAGACAAAATAATACGTATTGTATAGCTGTATTCAAATAAAATTTAAAAACAGGCAAAATGTGGTGTGATGGGTGGGGTGTGTATAGACTGAGAAGGGGCATAAGGAAAACTCATGGAGCAGGAAAAATGTTTTATGTATTGATCTGGGTGTGGTTATATTAAAACATGTACTTGTAATTAGTGCACTTATTATATCTCAACAAAAAATAAAATGAAATAAAAAGTACAAAAGTTGAAGACTGTCGAGCTGTGATATGCATGGTAGAATCTGCAGCCAGAGCTGAAGGCAAGGACAATCTCACAAAGAGCTTGTCTGTTGAGCTAAGGGCTTTGCCCTTTATCCCATAAGCCCGGGGGCCTCTTGAAGAAGCCACTTGACCAGACAGGAGTGGTGAAAGCTCACTCAGCATCATTCTGTAGAGAGGGAGGACTGGAGCTGGGGCAAAACGGAAAGGAGGGAGATGAGATTAGCTTAAATAGTCCTCATCTGAGAAAAAGCTAATTATACTTCTATCAACTCGGTTAGTGTACACTTTCTGTAAATACAAATGTCTACCCACACAGTTGGGGGAGGAGGTAGTAGCTACATGGATCCACATAAGGAATGCAGACAATTTATAAATGGGTTTTCTCTAGCTGCTGAGCCACTGTGGGTTCAGAGAGCCTTGGGCTCCCCAGGGCAGGCCTTCCTGGCTCACTGCCCTTCTCGGCTTCTCATACTCTTCCACCCCCAACTCCCATCATGGTTTCATGTTTCCTTTTTTTCTTTACAGCATTTGCATAGAGGAGGAAGAGGTGGTCACTGCTGGCCACACTGACCTCAATAAAACGAAGGGGTCACAAGGTCATTTCCATGGTGATTGTGTGTAATTTGCACATTCTTACTCAGGCATGCTGTCAAAATTCAAGGAATTTTCCATATTAAAATTAAATATTGTTGACTTAAAGGTAAGCAATTTTTTAAAAACCGAATTGAATATAGATGATTTTTTAATGTATCTGAATCGGAGCTGCAGGTCCTTTAATTTTTATAGTTGTTTTGAGCTGTTTCTACTTATTCAATAAATATTTTTAAATTAAAAAACTGTTTAAAGTGTATCTATTTATGTGCTTTAAATACATACACACTGGGTAATGCTATGTTCATAATCTGGGCTCTTTTCTGATGAAAGCTTCTTCAGGTATAGTCCTGTATTGTTTTTTCATCAGACATGCTAAAGTAGCCACTTACAGGCCATTAAATCAATAAGATATTTAAATTTAAAACAAATACATTTCAGCAAATGTTATACTCTAATTTTAAAAAATGATGTGAGTTAGCGTGCACGTGTTTTATATAAGTATTTAATTTACAAATGGATTACCTGAACCTTCAGGTACTATCAAGACCTTTAGCAGTTCAGGAAATATAACCTCTGATCCATAAACTATACAGCTGAAGGAAAGCTAAGGATCAATGAAAAAAACCCACCTACTTTACAAATGAAGACAGATAAGGAATTTGCTCAAGGTCACCCTGTTGATAACAAGTTCTTTACAATGTCTTTTTTTACTTCCAAATCAATTTTCTTTTTAAACTCTAAGTAAAAATTAATCTTCATCATTTCAAGAGAAGAAGAGATGTATGGATATAAAAAAATGACTACCTGTGGTGGTATTAAGCTAGCTGTGAGCTGGGAAAGATAGGACGATAGGGGAATAAGGTGTGAGACTGATCTTACTCCTACGAAGGAAGAAAGCACTGATGTGGTAGGGCCAGCTTTGTGCACTAGACACCAGTTGATGCTGTTAATCTAGAATAACTTGGTCACTACCAAGATTGATGAAGTGAGAGGGAGGTTGAAAGGCAATTTAGATATATGAGACAATTTTTAAAAACCAAAATTAATGCAAAAAAATTTATGATAAACAATAAAAGTATAAATACAGACAGGATCTTGCATGATCCTGCCTCACTCACCTTACCCAAATCCTGGCCCTGGTTCCGCTAAAACTTCATTTACAAAAATTTGCAGCTGGCCTGCAAGCCATGGTTTGTCAATATGGTTTTTAAAACATTGCATTAAAATGTCGCTTACCTTGATTGCTGAGTTTTTTTAGCATCCTCTTAAAATTTGTGCCCAAGGGGAGTGCCTGACTCACCTTACCTTAGTCTGGGCCTAAGATGACCCTTGCAAACAGTGTATAGTGGCTAAGTTAGTTGATAAGGCAGCTCGAGTGTAAAAGAAAATAAAGTTGTGCAAAATAATGTAAAACAAAACAAAGTTACGTGGGCATTTGTTCATATAGCTACCACAAATTGCAGGCAATACATTTTTACGAGCGAGAGAGAAGATAGAAACCATAGTATCTTCTGGGCCTGGGCAGAGTGAGCCAAGGTGCAAGAACTACCCTGGTCAAAAGCTCATCGAGCCGATCAGGAGCAAAGCTGCGGTACTAATAGATCCAGGACTGAAACTAGTGTTTTAGCAATGCCAACATTACTTCAGTGTCTAGTATCCTCTAATCTCGCATTAATATCTTCCCAAGCTGCATTCGAGAGTCCCTTTAGTCAATTTTAAGCATGCATTATGGTTCAAAAGCAACTCAGGGTTCCAAAGTAAACCACAGTCCAAAGATGAAGTCAGAATTGTTTCAGGATGTAAGTGGTGATTTGTCGATCTTATGATTCTTATACACTCATTTCCCAAATAATCTCCAGTCTGAAAGAACACATCTGAAATGTTACACCTCCTGCAAGAATGTACAGTACAATGATTCCCTGTTCTAGGACATTATATGCTTTAGTGACTACTTAGCAGACTTTGGATATTTTGTTTTCCTACTAAGGTGTCAGCTGAACTCATAATCACATTGAGGGTCAGCATGGCTCCTTCTAACTCATCTAGTACGTACTTAAAGATTTCCTGATGTCCAGATCTGGGAACATCATTATCCATGGGGTCATTGTGAAGGTAGTACAGTTGTCTTTAAAAATCTGCAAACAGTTCTCAGAATGGCTAATGTGATGTTTGTGTATATCTACCCCTCAAAAACCAAGCTATTAATTTGGTTATGCTGGAACTCTTTGGGCCTATCTGTACAGCCATTTACTTGGGGACAAGTTCAGTTCTGGCCATGGGAATTTTACCAATTTTATACTACAGCTTTTGGACTTCATTGTTGCCAACTGGGATAATTGTATCCAGAAAAGGTTTTCTTCTTTCTCTTTTAAAGACTTTTGTTGTTATCATTGTTGATTTCTGAAGATACGAGGAGGTTACTTTCTCTTTATATTTTACCAGCTGAACTATTTGGTGTGTCACAAATAAACAATACAGAACACATAGTCGTTCATTAAGGAAGAGAAAGTTAAGTCATAATGAATTTCCTGGAGCCAAAGAATACTCCTTTATCTTTTCTCTTGGAGCATATTTGGAATATGAAATTAAAGCAAACCTGAGAACATTGTTGGTATGCATCTATGTGCTTTCGTCGCCAAGTACAAAAGGTGAAATACATCTCCGATAAATATCATAGGGGGTATGCGGTTGTACTGGACAGCCCGAAAATGACTGCCCTGTACTGGAAAGAACATAGAGCTCCCTTCAGTAATTTAGAGGCTTCTTTTTCTTTTTGTGCCTGCCCGTACATGCTACGTAGCCCAGTTGGCTGGAGCATTAAGCAGCAACTGCGCCACAGGAAAGAACAAGCCCAGAGCGCTCCAGGGGTGCTGAGATGGGAATGCTTAGCATGAACAAAGAGAAGGGCGTCCAGAGGTGAGCCCCGAAGTGCCAACCAGATTGTGGTGGGATGGGGACCACGGGGAGCCATCTGACTAGCAGAGCCTCCCTGAAATTGAGAGACATCAGGGCTACTTCCAATTTTTTAAGGTCCCGGCATATATTTTTTTAAAAAAATGCTAAAAAAAGGTATTGAAATTGTGGTATATTTTAAGTGTTTACAATAATTAAAATTAGAAATTGAAAAAAAAAAAAAAGAAATCGAACATCTTTTTCTCCTGTTGGTATATTTCTGTGATTGTTCTAACTCATTGGAAAGTATGTCCAAAGTCCACGTTCAAGGGCCTGGCCAAATGCCTTTCTGGGATACCACTGCCCCATAGTTCACTTTCAGTTGGACCAGACGGCCCGATGGGCAAGGCCTGATTCTTTTTTGTCCTATATGCTGAAATGCTTGTGCCCCAACCATGCCCTCAATAAGTATATGTTGAATAAATGAATTGAATGTTCTTTAAACAGAAGCAAAAAATGTTCTCACCTCCTTCCTCCTCTGGAACGCTCCCTTTCTTGCCTCCCCCTAACCATGCATCCTGCCCACCTTGAGGTTCTAGCCATGCACCATGTTTGTTATGAAGTCTATTTGTCCCAGTTATTGTACCCTATTTCTCCTATATGCTCAGAGGTCCACTTGCACTTATAGTCAGAACCATTTATAATTGTTTGACATTCCTGCACTCCAACACCCTACTCCTATCCCAGCCCAGAAAACTCAAATTCTTTTTCAGTCAGGAACCATGTCTCATTCTTCTTTTGTATCTATAGTTTAAGACTTATAATTTCATGTGCTGCCTTAACATCTTTGAGCTTTGCAGGGCCCAGAGGCCTAACCATGAGCTCTCCTGCTTTTGCCAGATACTCCTATCCAGTGAGAAAAGCTCCCTACTTGGCTGGTTCCCCCATTAACCAGATCAGCTACATTCCACCTGGTCCCCAACCTAATAGCTAGTACTTCTCTGCCAGCCTGTAAAATTATTCAAACAAGCCAGTCACATTCTCCCATGAGAACCAGGGGTCATCCTATCTCTCGTTCCTACAAAGCCTGCCTCCCACAGCCCTTGTTTACTCAGCTCCCAGATACAGCCCTCATGCGGCCTGCCATGGTGCATGATGTCCTCCCACAGGCTGTAAGTATACCTGACTGATACACCGATGTCGATCTCAGCTGTCCAGTGTCAGGTGTGTTTGGCCACCTTGTATGATTTAGGGTGGGAAATCTCTCTTTCAATGAAGGGTAAACAGGAGGTGATCTGGATGGTATCCTACACAAAACTATCACTTAATAAACTAGTGTCAATTACATGATCTTCGCTCTGTGAAGTTCCAAGTCAGGTCAGAGATTGGAAATTAAATAAATATTTGCAGTAGAGGATGAAAGATTTATTTCTCTACAAAAATCCATTTGAATAATATAGCAATGGCTCCATTTGCATAATTATATTTCAAGCAATCTTTTCTTTGCCATTCTCCATGCTGTTTACCAATAAAAGTAAAGTTGTCTTAGGGAAAATCTGTACTTAATTTTTATACTACTGATTTGGTATTTACAGTGTAATTGCTAATTGGTAGTAGAAATAAATTGTAACATCCATTTATGTAAACAAGATGCTAGTATCTGTCAATATAATCAAGAGACCAAAAACAACTGAAAGCTTATGAGAACTCAAACTTTTCCCATGTAAGAATTTACTTAATCTGTTGCATTGCCTCCATTTATCTCACTTCTTTGTAAGCAAAAATAGAATGGAATCTGAAATCACTATTAGTTTGTGCTTTAGAGACAGTTTCATTGGCATTACTCTGCTATTTTTTCACTTGATTTCCCAAGGTTTGAGGAAAGAAGCCACATGTTTTTACTTCTAGAAGTTCCTGCTTATCCTAAAGCAGCAGGTAAAAAATCCATGAAGGCCAGAAGCTCCTGTCCAGTTTCCAAGTCACACTCCTTATGTGGGCCACCTCCCCTCCCAGTGCCCTGTAGCTTCTCTCTTCTGGTTAGCTGATGAGTTAGGGACAAGGCTCTGAGAGGGAGGAGAGGATCGGGAGAGCTGATGAAACCTCAGGTCTACTCTGGTACCACTCTCCCACCATCATGGGAGTGTAATGACTCACTTTCTAGCCTCAGCTCTCCAAGAAGAACATTCCAGGAGGCAACAGTTAGAGGAAAATGATCATTAAACAATTCCAGCAAGCTTCAGACCATAAGCCAAGTGCAGGGCCGTTCTTTGAACACCTGGCCAGTGCCTGAAATGAAGCTGTGCCCAGCCACTCTGCTGTTCCCTCTCCCAGAATGGATGGTGTGGGTAAAACACTTAGTACACTGTGATGTGCTGATCGTGTGTTAACTATAAGGCTATTGCCAGAAGCAAGGGTATGTGCCCAGGCTGGGGAGCAGGCATGGAAAACAGATATTTCTAAACAACTCAAATGGCTTGCTACTGGGACTAATTGTTTGACCAGGATGTGGAGGAGTGAGCCCGGCTAGGCCAGGCTATCATGTGCTTAATAGTTCTGTTGGTTCCACACGCAGATGTCTTGACTATGCACCATTCATGCTTGTTCCAAAGTTGGGCTCTCCATGCTCACGTAGCTCATGGTCTCTGCCTTCAAAATGGGCAACAGGAGGACAGGCTTTGCTCCCCAAAGTGGCTGGAAAAGGAGAAAAAAGTAAACATGCACAAAAAAATTTCCTGACACAATGCTAAAGGCAGGGGGCAGGCAGGGTGCCAAGCTCCTAAGGAAAAGCAGGATTGATTACTCCTAAAATAAGAATTTTATGTTGAATTAAGGACAGCCACCAGAGCAGCTGCTGGTCTACTGTTTTGTGCCCAAGGTTTGCCTACTTTGCTGCTGATTGCTGTGGGCTTGATCAGACAAAAGAAGTCCCCACATTTGACTTCTAGATATGGAGAACTTTCTCAGTGTTCAGTACACAAACTTTCCAGATTTATTTAAAATTCATTAGGAAAAAAAAATAATCAAAGAGGAAAAATTATTTTCCATGATCCAAATGTCCAGCACTAACAGTTTTATGTGTATACTGCCAGTAATTGCATATATACATAAATGTGTGTTTTAAAACCAGAACATACCATATAGTTATGTGATCTATTTTCTAATTTTTAAAATTTTGTCATGCTTACATTTTCATTTTAAGAAATATCTGTCTACTTTATAATTTTTAAGGCTGCATAGTATTTCAAGTGGATAGATATACCACAATTTACCTAACCAATCCTCTATTATAAAGTTGTGTGGATATGTTCCATTTTTTTGGATTCATAAAATAAAAATGCCATTTCTATGTAATTGGATTCTAGAGTTGGCAGGTCAGACAGGCTTTTTGGATCTTTCACATTCTATTTAGCTTTACTGTTGATGAAGCTCTATTTCCACCTGCTTCTAAATGCTATCTTGATTCCTTCTCAAAATTTTCAACATAATTCATACAGATATTACACAGAAATTCAATATTCCTTTCATTGTGATAAAAAAGCACAATTGGAAGTGAGGGCACATGATGTCTTAGTCTGACCTCTAGCATTGTGGTAAGAAAGTCCAGTGCAACTATTATGGTCTGAATTGTGTCCCCTTCCTCCCCAGTCCATATGTTGAAGTACTAACCCCCAGTATCTCAGAATGTGACTATATTTAAATAAAGAGCTTTAAAAGAGGTGATTATGTTAAAATGAGGCCGTTAGAGTGACCCTAATCCAATCTGACTGGTGTCCTTACAAAAAGAGGAAATTTGGACATATAGAGACATACAGGGGTTCGCAGAGAGCAAGTGAGGACACAGCAAGAAGGTAGTTATTTACAAGCCGAAGAGAGCGGCTTCAGAAGAAACCAAACTTGCCAACACCTTGCTTTTGGATTTCCAGTCCCCAGAAATGTGAGAAGGTAAGATTCTGTTATTTAAGTGACCCAGTCTGGGGTATTTTATTATAGCAGTCCCCGCAAACTAACATAGCAAGCTTTGAGTAAGTTACTTGAATCCATGAGCCTCACTGTCCTTCAGATAAATTAAGGGATAACATTATGATATCTGAATGATTCTTAACCTTATGTCATTTATTTTTAGTGAGGTTGACACCAAAGAGAACACTGAGCTTCCCTAGCACACATAACTGGAGGTCTAGAGGTAGGTCAGACTTCAGGGCTGTTGATTTAGTGGAGTCATCATATTTTCAAGGGCTCGGACAATTTCTGTCTCTTTGTTCTGCACACTACAAATGTGAACTTGGTCTGAAGCCTAGGTCTCTTTATGATTGTGAGATAGATGGCTGCTAGCAGCAATCAGGGTGAAATCCTTCCTTATTCACAACTAGAAGGGGTAGGGAGAGAAGGCCAGTACACTTTTATTCACATTTCATTTGCTCAAATGGCTTAGATCTCTCCATTCCCAACTCAGTCTCTCTCTTAGAATTACAGGTACAGTAGCCTCCATTATCCAGTTTCACTTCTCATGGTTTCAGTTACCTCCGGTCAACTATGGTCTGAAAATATTAAATGGAAAATTTCACAAATAAACAATTCGTAAGTTTTAAATTGTTCACTGTTCTGAGGTAGGGTGATGAAATTTCGTATCATTCTGCTCTGTCTGGTGAATCACCCCTTTGTCCAGCATCTCCACACTATATACGCTCCCCGCCTATTAGTCACTTAGTATAGGTATCCGTTATCAGATCCACTGTCGTGGTATCTCAGTACTTAAGTTCTTAAAAACTGCTACTTTAAGCAAAACAGCATACAACAAAACCAATTTTTCCATAGGCTAATTGATATAAACTAGAGTTAAGTCCCTACATCATGTTTCTGGTGATAAACACATCACCAAACTTCTAAATAAAAAGACTCAAAATAGAAATATGAATCAAAACTACAATGAGATATCGCCTCACACATGTCAGAATGGTTATTTAAAAAAATCAACAAATAATAAATGTTGTAGAGGATGTGGAGAAAGGGGAACTCTTATACACTGTTGGCAGGATTGCAAATTGGTGCAGCCACTATGGAAAACAGTATGGAGGTTCTTCGATCAATTAAAAATAGAGCTGCCATATGATCCTGCAATTCCAATTTTGGGTATTTGAAGAAAATAAGAACACTAATTCAAAAAGATCTCCCCCCCTCCCCCCACCCATGTTCATTGCAGCACTATTTACAATAATGGGGCAACCTAGGAGTCCATTGAGAGATGAAAGGATAAAGATGTGATATATGTAAATAATAGGCTATTACTAAACAATAAAAAGAATGAAATCTTGCCATTTGTGACAACACAAATAAACCGAGAGGATATTATACTAAGTGAAATAAGTTAGAGAAAGACAAATATTGTATTATCTGAGGAATCTAAAAAAAAGCAAAACAAATGAATAACCAAAATAAAAGAGAAACAGACCCATAGATACAAAGAACAACTCGGTTGCCAAAGGGAAGGAGAGTGGGGGAATGGGTGAAATATAAATAGATAAATTGTAATTCTTCTCAACAGTCCCTATACCCCTTTTCCTACTTATATTTTTCTCCATTGTATGTATCACCATTATATTACATATCTTTTTAAAAAAATATTTTAAACCTACAGTTTTTTTAAAAAGCCATACTATGATTTAGCTTTAAAAATAAAAGTAATTGCATACAAAAATGGCATAAACAGGTGTGGGGCATGTATTTGTTAGTAGTGAAGCAGAATTTCATTAAAAAGACCAACACATTTCTAATGTTAAATATTGAAGTAAATGTGAGCCATATATACGTTTAAGAGAGATTAATGAAAAGAAGTAAGATCATTAATTTTCAACCCATTTATTCCAGTTTGGGGTCCCTGTTGGCTGGAGTCTACCTCGGCAGTTCAGGGCACAAGGCAGGGCACAATCTGGTTGGGAAAGATGTGGGGAGACAACTGTGAAATTTACTAAAGCTAGGAGTAAAGTACTTAATTTCTGGTTGGCTATGATTTCTGTGTAATCCTTATGTATACTCAGGAAAGTGAGACCGTAATCTGCAAACATATTTCAAACATAATAATGCTTTTGTGAATACTAAATTGAACAATTAATGTATTGAATGTAACTACATATCTCATAGACATTTAACTAAATATTTCATGACTTTTTATATTACCATTTTCTTTGTCCACTTAGAAGCCAAGACATTTTTTTCAGGTTTCAAATATTTGGGCCCCTTAAAAGTTCTTAGACTTCAGGCATTGTACACAATGAATGAAAGGCCCCAGAGGCAATACTGGAGTGTGATGGTAATTAAGAAAACACAAAATGTGATAAACCATTGTGTTTTTTGCTTGAAGAAAACTATGTTTATGGGGAAATAAAGTTCCTCCAGAGGCTAGGAAAGGGAAAACAAAAATAATAAAATTTTTAGTGTGTATCAAGCGTCATCCAGGGAAATAAATTTTTACCAGTAAAATCAAAACTGTGGGCAGGCACTACTAGAATCTCCTTTTTTCTACAAATATATCCTTGCAACAATGTGTCCAGCAAAAAACAAAAAACAAAACAAAAAAAACAAAAAAAACAAACAAACCAAACCAAAACAAAACAAAAAACAGAACCGAAGCCAACAAGAAGAATGAAAACTAGAGCAAAACCAAAAAGAACTATATTTTTCTCCCTGTCTTGCAAAATTTGGTATCTAATTGATACAAAACTGGCCAATGAAATACAAGTGAAAGTGTGCTGAAGATTTCTGGGAAAGTTTGCTTTACTCTTATGATGTCTCCTTTCTTCCTTATTACTTTCTGTTTCTTCTCCCTACCTGGCATGCAGATGTATGGCTGGAGGTTGATCAGCTGTCTTGTGATCATAAAATGACCATGAATAGAGAAGCCCCACACTAAGGACTGTGAAACAGAAAGGCAGCGAGAGCCTGGAGGTCGATGATGTCAGGGAACTGTTGTACCAGTCCTGGACTACCCACCTTTGGACACACTAGACAGAGAAATACCTATTTGAGGTATTTAACTGTGATTTCTACTTCATGCAGGTGAATAGGACCGCTATTAATGCAGAAAGCTTCACTGATATGGCAATGTTTTATTTGGACCTAAGATCAACAGAATTTAAACTTGAATTAGAGAAAGGTGCTGCAGCCCAAGGAAATAGCAGCAGAAAAGTACAGCAGAAAATGCCATTTTCTTTTACAGTGGGAATGAGGGCGGGGTCTATATTGTTTGTTTATGTGCAAACATGAGGAAGGGTTTGAGGCTCAAAGGCCAGATAGAAAACAGTTCTTAAAGCAGCTCTGCCTGATAGAAATATGTCAGCCAGATGTGGAACTTAAAACTTCCTAGTAACCACATTGAGGAAATAAAAAGAAACAGGTAATAGTGATGAGATTACTTTCTGAAAAAAAGTAAAATTAATTTAAATATACATTTTATTTAATTTACATATACATGCTATTTCAATATATAATCAATATAAGCATTAAGCTTTTTTTTTAAATTCAAAGTCTTCAAAATCTGGTATATATTTTATATTTGCAGCATTTCTCAGGACTGGCCACAGTTCATGTGCTCAATAGCCACATGTGGCTAGTGGCTATGATAATGGACAGTGACATTTTAGTCTTGAGTCTCATATTTAAAAGTTTGAACTTTAACAGAAGTATAAACAGAGCCACACTTTAATTTCTAAGAAAAGCTCTAATATATTCCAATATTATAGCTTTGTTTTTTATTTCAAAATGTCATGGCTTATAGTTTTGGAAGACAAAACCCACATAACCCACATATATAGTGGATTTTTAAGATAATAAGCTTCTGTGGAATAGTAACACCAGTGATCTGAAATCCAAGGTCAGGGCTGTCTGCTGAGTCTCCTTAACCTCAGAATGTTTCTTTCACAATAACATTTTTGGGGTATTTTTAAAGAAAAAACAGATGCCAATAAGAACAAAAATAAAATCACCTGCCACAAATAACTATAATCAACATATTAACAGTCTTCCTGAGCTTTTTATGTATGAAAACTTTTACACAGTTGAGATTTTACTTTTTATACTATTCTCAGTTCTTACCATTATTTCATAAGCGCCTTTTCTATCATCAAAAATTCTTCAAAAATATCATTCTCAATGACTATCTTAGACTATTTATTCACATAAATAAACCATAATTTTTTTAAACAATAACTTAATGTAAGACACTTAGGTTGTTCCTAACTTTTTACTCCTGTAAATAATTTGTGCCAACTATGTTTATACATAAAACTATTCTCATGACTCAGTTTATTTCCTTAGAATAGATTCTCAGAGGTAAAATTCCTGAAGCAAAAAGCACGTACACGTCTTAATTTCTTGACACAGATTTACCAGACTGCTTCCAGGAAGATTTGAAACAATTTACACTCTCACCATAATTTTGTGAGCATATATATCTCTTTACACAGTCATCACTATTTTGTATTAACCTTTTTAAATAGGCAATGGAGAAAAAAGTTAAATGTGGGAAATGGTATCTCAATGTGCTTTAATTTATATTTGTTGATTACTAGTTAAAATGAACATTTTTTCTTTTTCTTTAGCAACTAGTGTTTTTCTTATTGATTTTATGTACCTTATATAGTAACATAAATATTTTGTCATTCCTTTTAAAAACATTTTCTAGTTTGTTTACACTTTAATTTTATCCTTTTAAAAAAATTATGTTTATTGTGGTACATTTTACATATAGTAAAATTTACCCTTTTTAGTTAGAAGTTCTAGGAATTTCCACAAATGCATAGTTAGCTAACCAGCATCAAAATAAAAATATATAATATTTCCATCACCTCCAAAAAATTCCTCATGCCCTTTTGTAGTCAACCCTTCTCCCACCTCCAGATCCTGGCAACCACCCATTTGTTTTCCATCCTTATAGTTTGTCTTTTCCATAATATTATGTAAGTGAAATCATACAGAATACAGCCTTTTAAGTCTGGCCTCTTTCAACTACCTTATAAAGGGTTTGTGAGATACATTTGTGTTATCGTGTACATCAGTACTTTGTCCTTTTTTATTGTTGAATAGTAGTACTCCAGTGTATGGAATTCCACATTTGTTTATCCACATACCAGTTGAAAAGTGTGTGAGTTATTTCCAGTTTTTGTCAATAATGAATTAAGCTGCTATAAACATTTACACATAAGTGTTTGAACATAAATTTTTATTTCTCTGGGTAAATGCCTCAAAGCTGGGTTGTATAGTGAGTATATAGTTAACTTCATAAGAAATTGCCAAACTGTTCTCCAAAATGGCCCTACCATTTGTTATTCCTACCAGAATTGTATGAAAGTTTCAGTCACTCCACATCTTGACTGGCCTTTGGTATTGCCAGTTGTTTTTTTTTTTTTTTTTTTTAAGTCATTGTAATAGATATGTACGGTATTTCATTGCGATTTTAATTTGCATTTTCCTGAGAAATACAAAAACAAACAAATACTATCTAATGCAATAAACATTCTAAAATTTGCAGTGTTTGTGAATTCAAATGTATTGATGATTTTATTTATTATTTTTTACTGTGGGGAAAGTTCTTTCCCAATGAGAAATCAGAAGAAAATTCAGTATATTTTTAGGTTTTTAAAAATGATTTCCTCTAAATTATCTATTTTTTGATTTATATGGACACATATTTAGTTGTATGATGGTGGTATCTGTATTCACTTTTTTTTAAAAAAGCTAGTCAGCTTTTTCTGTAATCTTATTGACTAATCCATTCATTTCATTTATTTGTGAAGTCTTCTTTATTAAATAATAGGGTCCATTCCTAGGGAATCAAATCTGTTCCATTTATCTATCTGTCCATTCATTCAACAATTACTTATTAAGTACTTACTGTGTATGAGGCACTAGTCTAATTTCTGGGAATACAATAGTAAGTTAAAAAGAAAAGCTCCTAAATGCTTGGAGCTTACAGTCTAGTCAGAGGACATAGAAAATAATTAAATAATTGAATAATTGAATAATATTTTCAATACTGATAAATCCTAAGAAACAAAGTAAAGCAGGGTAAGGGCCATGTAATGATGAGCAAGCGCCATTTTGAATAGGTTGGTCAGCTCAACCTCCCTGAGAAAAAGATATTTGAGACCTAAATATATCAAAGTTATAAGACAAGGAGATATCTAGAGGATGAGCATTCCAGGCAGAGCCACCTGAAAATGCAGACTCTGTAACAGGAATGAACTTGACATGTCGGGGAAACAGCAAGGAGGCAATTGTGGATGAATCTAAGTGACAAAGATGGTGAAGGTAGGTGAGGAAAACATGTAGAGGGCACAAATCACACAGATCCTTGTAGACAATTTGTATTCTAAATCAGATGAAAGCTGCTGGAATATTTTGGGCAGAGGGGTGATGTGACCTGATTGACATTTTAAAAATATCACTCTGGCGGCTGTGTGGATAATAGTTTCATATATTTAATTCAAATAAAAATGAACCTATTAAAATAAAAATAAATTATATCAGAAGTGATACTTGAAAACAGCAAAAAAATTATGAAGGTGGAATTTTAACGCCTAAAATATGGGAAACACTGGCTTAACTGGTTATTGCTAGTATCTAGACAACTGTACATTCTTGCAAGATTCTCTTATGAACAGCAATTTTCCTGAAGTTTCTTGATAATTCTAAGCATTACCCCACTGATTCTTTGACAGGGATTTCTCTGCTCCCTGGTTTCGATCCTGGTTACAGGATTTTATATTTTCAAAGTTATTGGACATCTATTATTGTAATAGAGCTTGGAGGAACTCATCTCAGAGAGATCTGAAATCCAGAAGCAAATTGGAGCTATCCCAGCTTCCATCACTGATCCAACTGTGTGTGGAGAACTGGTTACCAGAGAGAGAAGGGCCAATAATCGCAGATAAACTGTCTCAAAGGCACATGCAGGCACAGTTTCCTCAATCGCAGCATTATCAAAAAGCAGTTCATCGAGCCTTGGTGAGATTCCAGATGTGCTGAGAGAATCTCCGTGAACAATTTATAATTCCTATGACCCAAGGAACAGAGTTTGAAAGATGTTTTCCTACCCAGTTGAATGCACTGGGCAAAATTACCTATTTAATTTTGAAAAAGTAATATATACACATGGCAAAAAGAAAAATTCGGTGTGAGAGTAGTGAAAAGTTTAATAGGGGAAAAATATGTACACATAGCTACAAATGTGTTAGCATATGAAAAAGTATTTCTGGAAAAATGCAGAAGAAATGATTTACAGTTGTTGCCTCTGCAGAAGGGGCAACAGGAGACCAAAGTGAGAAAAATTAGAACAACTTACTTTTCACAGACTCTTTTGTACTTTCTGAATTTTCATGGATTTTTTTATTGCGTATGTATTAATTTTTCAATTAAAATAAGTTAATAAATAAAATTATACGAATAACACTGCCTGCCCATGTCAAGGTCTGTATAAGATATGGGCCCCTCCAGTATGCATGAAGCAAGCTCCAGGCCGTCAGCCAAGTTAACTGGAGTCTTGTGGGTACTAGCCTGTCACTCCTTAACCTAGGGGATCTCCTAACCTTTGGCTCAACCTCCCCTACACCTAACACTGCCAGATTGGCTTTCCTCATCTATTGTTCCCAAATATATCTTGGCAAAAATATAACAAGTTGGAGTTTTTCTTTCATTTAGCACTTTAGATATTTGAAATTATATGGGATGACTCAATTCCAGGAAACTTCAGGTATCCTGTGACACTTGTTCAGTGAAGTGTTGAAAAAAGACCTACTCTAGGGTTTTACTGAAAGACGTGAGCAAGCCAACTTGTGGGAGGCAAAGACAAAATGTAACTTCAGAAGAGTGTCTCTTTCATTCCCTTGTGGTATGCAACTTTGGTCTTCTCTGCCCCACTCCTACACTGTTTATTTGAGCTCAGCCTCTTTGTGGTTAGTTCCAGAAAAGCCCTGCCACTGAGTTCCCCATAGCAACTGGCTCACACCCTCCTCCGAATTCTATTTATGAATGTGTGTGTTTAATTATAAGCTTTTTCAAATCCTTTGAAGGGACTATTTTATCTGATGCATATTAAAGCCTCGATATTAGATACCATTACCTTTACTTCACTTATCTTTCCTTCAAACTAGGCACTGTGAGGCCCATTTTACAGATGAGAAAACCAACTCCGAGGTCAAGAAACTTGCCCAGGGTTGCAAAGCAAGTATGTATTGGAACTGTGCATTTCTCAAATGAATGCAGTTTTTCTACTTCTTCCTTCAGCCATGCCAGAAAGAAACTGGGGTATTAATGTCACTTGCTACCAGCAAAATGGAAAAATCACAGGCTTTGCAATAAGGCAGACTTGGGTTCAATTTTATTTGGTTATTTCTAAGCTATATGACTATAGGTAGCATATTTCAACTAGGTTCCCATCTGTGAAATGAAATAATAATAGTATCTACGTAATGGAATCATCACGAGAATGTAAAAAAGAGCTTAGCACACATTAAATACTGGATGAATAATAGCAATGATAACTTTTAAAAATTAATTTAATCTTCAAGATGATGGCTAACTGAGCATCTAGCATCAGCCAGGCCTAGAAGTTCCAACTGCTTTAAAATGTTATTCTAGAAATAGGAATTCATTCCTTCTGTAAATGTTTACTGAACACCTTCTCCATGTCAATGCTAGGGACAGGGGATCCTGGAGCTTACGTTCTAGCAAGGTGGTGAGGGAGGAGCAGTAACTATAACAATAAATTAATTATATAGTACGCTAAAAGAACATAAATTCTATGGGGGAAAAAAGTAGAGAAGTGGAAGAACAAGTTGCAGTATTATACAGAGAGGTCATGGCAGGCCTCATAGAAAGGTAGGAATAAAGCTTTGAAGGAGGCGAGGGATTCAGCCAAGCAGGCATCTGAGAAAAGAAGTAGATTTGTTATAAAGCAAGTGAAGTTTAAATTTCAAGATCCCTAACTTGCAGGGATCCCTTCAAGGACTTGCATCTAATTTTGTATTTGTGATTTCTTAACGAAGGTCTACAAACTTGCATATATTTTAGTATTTACCACTTACTGTGGAAAAGTATTTCCAGCAAAAGAATCAGTTAGAGCAAAGAGTTTGAGGTGAGTACATCTGACTTGCTCAAGGAATAGCAAGGAGGTTACTGGTAGTAATCCAGGGAGGAAAGATGATGGTGGCTTGCATCAGTATGGCAGCAGTGATATGGAGAAGTGGCTGGATTCTGGAGATACTTTGAAGGTCAAGTCAATAGGATTTCCTGAAGGATCAATTGTGAGTTATAAAGAAGAGAGGGGAGTATTTATAGTGTGACAGCATGAGATCACCAACTATGTGAGTCTAGAGAAGGGAAGGTAGCCAAGTTTTGAGGCAGGAAGCACACCAAATTTTCAACAAAAGAGTTAGGAAACACTGGCCTTATATTTGATTGAATTGATTCTTTCAGATAAAAGCTGAGATTTAATTCCTTTAACATTCACACGTGATTTAAT
The DNA here is from genome assembly GCA_028627145.1 of Eidolon dupreanum. NCBI lineage: Eukaryota > Metazoa > Chordata > Mammalia > Chiroptera > Pteropodidae > Eidolon > Eidolon dupreanum. The sequence goes on from CM053507.1 coordinate 19,149,502, forward strand.
TGGACTGATTGTTAAATGAAATAAAGGCAAAGTATATATAAGGCTAAATCTTCCCTTTCCCACTTTGAAATTCAACTGAGAAGATGGTTTTATACGAGGTCAAAGATGAGCTATCAGAATTGGAGTCAACTGTCAAAGGTTCCAATACCAATTCAGCAAATAATAGGACCATGAACAAGTCATTTAAACCTCCAGTCATTGATTTCTGCATCAGTGAGATGAGATGACTGGAACAAATGTCCCTTCCACAATTATATTATTATTTTTGAAATGAGTCTGTAGTTGTTAAGATTTCTTGTTTTATTTGTTTTGTTCTTGATATAGTACAAGGAATATAATTTTGAGCAGAGATAACTTGAAGAGTGCTTTGTTTCTCTCTCTCACACTCCTTTTGGTCTGAAAGGAAAGGAGATAACCTGAACAAAATGCTTCCATCAAAACTGAGTTAGAACATGATCCCCTTTCTCTCTGCAAGATTCCTAAAAGAATATACTATGCAGTTCCTGCTGAGGAAGGGCTATTTCATTGGCCTGGCAATCTACAGGTATTTCATCAGATTTTTACCAGTAAGGAGAGTACACGGCTGAAGCCAGAAGCATCAGCTCTTATGCATTTTAGATAATCAAGCCCCCCGAGAATCTGATGCAACAGCTGCTTTCAGGTCCACAGGAAAGACATCACTGCCACCAAATATTAGAAATGAAACTTTAGTCTTTTTATAAAATGAAGAGGCTGAAGATAGAGAATAGTTGTCCTAGGCCTTACTGTTGTAGGTCTACAACGTAGATCTTGACTCTTGGCCAATGTTCATTCCATTATATGATGTTGCCTTGGTAAACTTTATACTTCCCCTATAATCACACAAAGCTAGTTTTTTAAAGTTTTTTTTTTTTTTGAGGGGGGTGCCATGTTTTGTTCTTAACAGCATTATTGAGATAAAATTTACATATCATAAATTCAACCATTTAAAATGTACAATTCATAGGTCTTTTGCACATTCACAGAGTTGTTTAGTCATCATCATTATCAAATTTAGAACATTTTGTCACCCCAAAAGGAAACCTCGTACTTATTAGCAGTCACTCACATCCCCCCTACCTCCAGCCCTAGGCAACCACTAACCTACTTTCTATCTCTATGGAATTTTCTATTCTGGGTATTTCATACCAGTGGAATTATGCAGTGTGTGTTTTTTGTGACTGGCTTCTTTCACTTAGGATGTTTTTAAGGCCCCTCTAGTATTATAGTATGTATCAATATGTCCTTCCTTTTTTGCCAGATAATATTACATTGTATGGAATGTTTTGTTTACCCATTCAGAGGATGGACATTTGTTTATTTTTCACTTTTTGACTATTATGAATAATGGTACAGTGAACACTTGTATACAAGTTTTTTGTGTGGATATATGTTTTCATTTCTTTTGGTACATACCTAGGAAAATTGCTGGATCATGTGATAACTCCATGTTTAACATTTCAAAGAACTGCCAAACTGGTTACATCATTTTACATTTCTACCAGCAATGGGTACACGTTCCATTTCTCCACATTCTGGCAAACACTTTTTATTGTCTTTTTCAAGTGTAGCCAGACCAGCAAGTGTGCAGTGGTGATATATGTGGTTAGTAGCTACCACACTGACAGAGTAGAAATGGATAGTCAGTGACTAAAATGTAATTCAAAACCAGATCATAAATGCTACTCTCATTTCTTCAAGCCAACATTTATCAAGCCTTTGTTATGTGGCAGTTACTATCTTAACCATTGTCTTAGGTTATCTCATTTAATTCTCATTATATCACCAGAACTAGGTCCTGTTACTGGCCATTTTATAAGTGAGGAAATTAGCTTAGAAAAATTGTTACTAGTGGTTGGTAAGTAGCAAGTCCAGGATTTAAATCTAGGTTTGCTTGTCTCTTGAATCAAAGTCTTGAACTACTACGCTATACTGCAAAATATGTTATTCAGTATATTCTCTTTTTCAAAATGAGTCTAATAAATTATTAATTTTTAAAGTTTTACCCTTACCATGCATCCTCTCTAACCCCCAGAGATATCTGCAGAGTTGTTCTCAAATTTAGGCATTAGAATCACCTACTTCAATATGCTTCATTAGCTTGGTAGGTGTTTCTGATATAAACCAAACTTTAAGAACCACTGAGTCTGTTAGAATTAAATTCAGCAGCAATTAATAGAAACAGTGCCATTAACGAGATAGAAGCTTATTTTTCTTACCCATAAAGAAGCCCAGAGATAGTCAGCCTAGGACCAGTATCAAGTTCTGTGATACGGAGAACCAAGCTCCTTCTATCTTGTTTCTTTGTTTTATGTACCTTCCATTTTCCACATCATCTCATTGTCCAATTGGCTGTCGGAGCTTCATCAACTAAGTTTGCATTCAAACTAGCGAGAAGGTGGGAGAGAAGAATACACACCTTACTTTTAATTGTCCAGGAATATGCACATACCACTTCCACTTAATCCCATTGGTCTAAACTGAGACATAGGCCATGCTCTGCTGCAAGTGAGGCTGAAAAAAGTAGTCTTTATTCTGAGTGGCCATGCAGTCAGCGAATTATTAGAGATTCTCTTATGATGGAGGAATTAGGTGCAGTGAATATTTGGTACAAATAATCTCTGTCACACCCAGCAAAGAGGAGAATTTACCTAATTCCTACCTCTACTTTTGACATAAGACCTAAGAAAAATTCTTTCTCTAAGAAATTTTAGATCCTATAATGAAGGTGAGTAAGATAATGTTTCTGAAACTTTGCTGCACCCTGGAGTCACCTGGGGATCTCAAAAACTACTGATGCCTGGCTTCCACACCCATGGTTTCCCATGGCAATGCTAATGTGCAACAAAGTTTGAGGATGACATTCCTCAGTCTTTTGGATGTTCAACCACTGTGTGTGGATTTGCTCCATCAATGGCCTCCTATTTTTTTCTTCTGAATTGAAACTCCAGCAGTTGGACTGGTGCATGTTACCAGTAATGATGTTAGGTATGATCAGGGTAAATCCATTATCAGCCCTGCAAAAGACTACTCAGAAGGCATGTCCTACTGAAAATAGCCAGTAACACTTTCATATACAGAGGAGAACACATTTTAATTGTAGCTATATTTAAACACATGTAATATTTCTGGGTGTCGTGAAATAGCAATTGTGTGTGTGTGTGTGTGTGTGTGTGTGTGTGTGTGTGTGTGTGTGTGTGTAGCAGTCAGTCATGATGGTGTATCATCCCTGAGCACAACATTTACATTTCAAACACAAGAACCTATTCAAATCAAATTCGGATGGCCCTCTCTATTTGGAATATACTTGTCATCTAGGAGCTCAAATTAGCCTTTTAGAGATCCAAACAGTTTGAACTAGTGGCATCTCAAACTGTTACTAGCTGTCAGATATTTTATTCATTCAAGCAGATATGCGGTAAAGGTTATGTTTTCTTTGAATTGTTAATGTGGAGGTCTTTTAAGTCGAGATGTGAAATGAGAAGAGAAATAAAGTGGAAATTTTTCAAAGAAGAAATCTAGACAGGTCATTGCATTCACCTCTTCACCTTCAGAAAGAGTGACATTAAAACGTTCTAAACAGATGAGAATCTATACTATTTTTATAGCTCTTAAATGACAGGATTGCACAACCCCATTCTCACTGCCCCACATTTCCTTGTAACAACCTGCAGCTAGGAAATTTTTCTTTGGGTCGAACCAAGGGCTTTGACCAGGTTAACCCCATTTCTTCCTTGTTGGTCTGCAGTTCATATAGACAACAGCATTCTTTGTGAAATTATACACTTGGAAACTATAATTTTAAAAAATCTCAGGTTTCTCTTTTCTAATTTGAATAATCTTACCATACCTTCCTCTTACACTGTTTTCAAATGCCATCATCTTCATGGCAAATCTTCTCTTAACCGCAGGGTCCCCAGACTAGTCTGTACATTGGAATCGCCTGGGGAGCTTCAAAAACTACTGATGCCTATGTCTCACCCCTAGAGGTTGTGATTTAACTGTCTAGGGTATGACTTGAACTTTGAGATTTTTAAATATTCTCAAGTGATTTAAAATTGCAGACAAGTTTAGAAACCACTATCTAAACCTACTATAGGCCTATTACCCTTCATTTCTTACTAAATAAAATCTCGATAACACCCCAGATAAGGAATCACGATTGGCCTAAAAAGTAGATTCCATCCCTGGCTGCCATTAGAATCATTTGTAGAGCTTTGACAATAAAGAAATGCCTGAGCCAACCAACAAATTAAATCAGAACATTTAAAGGTGGGACCCAGGAAACTTATAGCTTAAAAAATACTCACCTCATGTTTTTAATGCACCCCCAGGGTTAGGAGCCACTGGTGGGAAGTTAGCATTCCTCAAAGTGTTTTCCAAAGACCCCTAGCATCCATATCAACTGGGAACTTTAATACAAATCCTCAGATCTTAACTCAGGCCCACTGCATCAAAATCTCTGGGGATGGACCCCCAAGCAATTTGTGTTTTAACAAGTCTTGCAGGTGATTCCAGTGATTGCTAAAGTTTGAAAAGCACTAGTCTGAGCCCATTATGATAAACCTGCTCTCTGGTTTCCTAGCCTCCTTTTCAATAGGCCATGTGATCCAGTTCTGGCCAATGAGATCTAGGAGAGATCTGGAAAAAGGTGGTTTCTGGGAAGGCTTTTACTTTCCTAGTACAAGGGAATAGACAAGGCTGGCAGTGAGCTGCTGCTTCTTCCTCCCTCACCATCCTGAAGGTAGGTGATCCCAGAAACTAGAGCCGTCATTTGGGGGCCATGAGGCAAATAAACCCAAGGAAAGTCCAAGAGAGTCAGAGATGTCGACCCTGATGTTAGCACTCTGTTGACTCATACCAGCAGTAACCTATCTCCAGATTTCTAGTTATAGGAAAAATAAACCCCTAGTTGCTTAAGCCATTGTTAGTAGGATTTTATGTTGGTTGTGTCAGAACACAATCTTAACTGATCTCCGAGTACTTTTTACATGGAGGAAACTCAGGATTGAACCCAATGTTTATAGTTGGAGCTAATCATGCTAAATTTTAAGCAAATGTCACTTTCTTATTGTGGTATTCTAAATGCTACATCAGTGGATCCCAAATCTGGTTACATGTCAGGATTACCTGAGAGAACTTCTTTTAAATGAACACCCCAGATGTATCGAATTGGAATCTCCCAGATTTGGACTGGAATACTCTAACTTAACAAGGTAACTATTATGCTCCCAGTTGGCCCCGTTCTACAGCACAGGGTACAAAATTCAAGGAGGCACTTGCTCTCGGGGTTGAACAACTATAGGATCAACAGATGCTTGACCCTGAGAGTGAGTGCTTTTTTACATTTTGTGCCCTAGGCACTTCATTGGGTCTTACCCCAGTATCCACCTTGATCTGGATAAGGCAAGTTTAATAGCTGTTGCCTTCATTATGGGAAATCTAGTCAAATAATTCTGTATACAAAACAATCAACTGAACTAATTTTTCAGTGACGGTTTCAGCGTCATAAAGACACATTTACGTATCAACGATTCCACATATATAGTTTAATTCCAATGTGGGATGTGCATCTAGGTGTCAAATGACATCAATTACCTCTTGAGTTGAAAACTAACAGCGCTGATCGTCTCAGTCTCTGTCCACCACATGAAAACAGGGATGTGATTTTGAGAGAATTTAATTAGGTGAGTCCGTGGGTGTCAGATACTGTGGTGGCAGAAACAAGGACTGAGATCCTTCTGTAGCTGCTAAGGAGTCAAGTATCGGTTACTCGAATTAAAAGAGGAAACTATTAGGTGTTTCTAAAAACATACATTGAGTCTGGTTATTCCTGTTTCCTGAAAGCATTTTAGGATACATATATGCTGCGGTCTCTCTGAAACAGCAGTGTGGGTGATTCAATCCAAAGTTGTGGTTCCTGTGTCCAATGTGTTGGATAGTGTCAGCAGAATGAATGGTTAAGAATCTCACTGGACAGACAGACGTTGTGGAGCTTCCTAATTAGGATCAACAGGGAGGTAGGGTGCTGGCCAGGCTGACTAAGGGAAGTCTACACGTGGCTTTGGTTGGAGCAGTGCCAAAGGCCAGGACAAAAGCTTTAGCGAGATGTGTTTCATGCCACATTTCATGACTCTGGCTTTTACAGGTATAGTACAGATGGGAACAGCTGGTGGCATGTAGCAGGAGGACAGCCTCAACCAAGTGAACTATAAAAGGACCCTCTTGTCATATCCTCTCTCCTGCTACAGAAGTGGCACCTCTCAGCATGGCTGGTGGACACCCAGCATCAATTAGACAAATATTTAACAAGTAATTGCTAAAAATAATGACCACTCTTTCCTGCTGATGTGTGCTAGAGACTCTGAGTTTTCTCAATCTGTGATTATGTCTCAGATTTATGACAGCAGGATTGTATGTCCTGTATCTTACTGCAGGGAGGGAATTTGTTATGGTCCTACCTGTGAACTGAAAATTGAACTTGTCTTGAGGCTGCTTTGCTGACGGTCTTTAAGCAGATAAGACAGCACTGAGCTGCAATTGACAAACCAAGTCTGGATTAAATCAATACCTGAATGTGTCAGAGGGTTTGGAGGAGGCCCGAAATGTTTGTGAGCCAGGATGATTAAGAATCCACATCTGGTGCCAGAGTGCAACACAGACCTGCCAGTGCACCTGGGCAGTTCTGCAGTGTTTGCTGGAATTTGTGGTCCTGGTGCAGGGACGTCCCAGGTGGCTCTGTCTGCCGTCATACTTCTTCACACACAAAGGTTGGGTGTTTTTTACGAGGTGAATCCTCGTAAAAGTATAAAGGGGAGAAATGACAAGATATCTGGGATTTGTTTTAAAAATATTTAAAGACTTCAGCAAATAAAGAAGAAAAATAATAAAAAGGGCTGGATAGAGCAAGTGTGGCAAAATCATGATCAGAGAATCTGGATGTTGCGTATACAGAGATTTATTCTCTTTTTAATTTTGTACATTTGAACAGTTTCATAATTAAACATCTGAGAGGTTGTAAACCTGGCAGCAAGCTGATGTATGCCTTTGCATTCTGCCTTTATTTTTTAGATGACAGCAAGCAGTAAGGAGGCAGACCTGTGTGAAATTTGGTTTAGAATGTCCTTCTCACTCAGTCCCATCCACTACCACCTGCTTGGGCTTAGGACCCTAATTTTTCCATGAGAAGATGGCGGGATTGGGGCTCGAATCTGGGTATAAGTTTGTTCTGGTCACTAACAGTGAGACCTTAGGTAAATCATTTGACTACTCCACAGCTTTTTTCCTTCCTCTGTAAACTGGGTATGATTCTGTAATAATACCAGCCTTGTGGGTTATTGGAGGATCAGGTAAAATACAGTGCCCTGTGAAGTGTTAAGGAAGTGTTGTTATTAACACCAGCAGCATGACCTCACCAGGTGACCTAGTGCGCTGGCCTCAGAGTCCTCATTTATGAGGGGAGAGATTACATCACCATTCCTAAGGCTGTGTGAGAACTATCTACGAGGTGTGTTAGAATTTAGATGCTGGGCCCTACCACAACCTGCCAAATCAGGATTTCAATGGGTGGGGCCCAGGAAAGCTATGCACTTAATTCAGCATTGCAGCCTAGCTGCAGGGCAGGTGATTTAAGTAATATTAGAGGTTCTTTTATGCTCTGACAGCTGAAAAAAGCTGTTCAAGGAATTGGGAGACCATTGTGCCAATTTATTTTGATGGTTAGGTACAGGTCACAGATTTAGGATAATTTCATAGTGATAAACAGTTAAAGAGAACCAGAATAAATGAGGAGGAGGCAGTCAAAACTGATCTGGTAAACCAAGCCCTTATAGCCAGGGGTAGGCACATAAATTAAAAGAGCTAAGGGGGTCAGCTCTTCTGCTCACACAGCTGTTATGCAAAGTGACTGGCGGAGGGCCTCCTCAAGCCACCCGGAAGAGCTTAGAGTAGGAAAGCAAACTGTCTCAAGTGAGAGCAGCATCTGTAACTTCTGCAGTCTAGGGGACCCTCGGGTTGGCTGGTCCAGATAGCAGGGTCACATGTGGGAGGGTGACTTTGTATTCCTGGCTCCAAGTCTATGCTTCCTTCACTGCCAGGCCATGTGATTGGCTGCCCACCACACCTTCGTCCATCTCATTGGCTGCCCTTTCGCTTTTCCTTGCAGCGCATTCCAACATTGTGTATACTTGCTTACAAGTTGCTTTTCCCACATCCTCACGTCTTTCAGAATTCTTATTTGTCTCATCTGAAAAGCAATCCAATTCAGTATTTGTTGACTGCTTGTTAGGTTTGAAGTCCTGTGCTACTGATCTCAGATGATATAAAAAGAAGGGAAGCTTTAGCTCCTAAAGCACCAGACATGCAGGGAGGGAAGAGACAAGCACATAGATAACCCAATATAGAATCTGAAAAGCACCACAAGAATAGCATGAGAATATATGTGAAAGTATTTTAAGGATGGCGATCACATTTAAAAGACTTCATGGAGAAAGTGGTATGAGAAATGGGTCTCGAATGTAAGTTTTCTAGAGGCAGGAGTGGGAAAGTATTTGGGAAGAGTGGGAACCAAAGCATAGAAGTAGAATAAGGTGGTGCAGTGCCATTTTGGCTGGATCTTGGAATGAGTAGGAGACCAGCACACAGGCATAGGCCAGAGCTATTCCGAAGAGGTATTTACTTCAACTTGCTGAGTAAGGTGAGCCCCTGTGAAGGTTTTCGAAAACAGTTCTGATGTGATCCAAACAGTACTTTGGAGCTGTGACTTAATACCAGTGTGTGGTCTGGAGGGCCAGGTGGAACAAGCTACCCAGTGTGGAGAGGACAAGAGAGTGGTGGCCCTTGGATGGCCCACAGGGGGCCACCACATGTTGGTTCCCAGAGCCCAGGAAACCACAGACTCTGGCTAAGAAAGTGATGTCGTGAGGTGTCATTCTTAACAAGCTAATTAGTCTGAAATAAGAAGCCCTCCTTCTAGACCAACACTTGAGGTCTGGAGAGGTCAACATTTTTCTGTCACACACTGGAAATACAAGATTCCTTCCCAAATGAGCCTTCTTTGAACATTGACAAATTAACCTAATATCAACAGCCACTTCACAGGGATCTGGAAGAAAAAAACAAAAGTTCTTAAAACGAAGGCTAGGGTACCCTGCCCTCTTTGTTGTGCCTCAGAACTTCTAAACAGTCCCCAAGGGTAGATGATTTTATTCTATGTTGTAATGGTTTCTCTCCTCCTCCCCCTGTGCTTTTGGTTGTATTCCTCCCCGCACCTTATAGTATCTGCAAGGTCTCCCTCTCTGACAGCTCCATCCCTCTAGCATCCATCTCACACTCCTGCTCCAAACCATTGTCACTTCAACTACTTAACAAGAGCTTCCTAACAGCCTAGATGAGTTCTTGCTCCTTCCTTGTCCCTACACTTCCAGCCACAGACTGATATCCCAAGTGGTCCTTTTCAGGGTGAATTAATTCTGTATCACTCATAGTCTTGTGTCAGATCTCCAATAGGGTCTCTCACACAGGCTGACATTTGAAGTCCTTCACACGTGGTCTTTCATGATCCGGGCCTGGCTCTCTTTCCCTTGCTCTCCCAGTCTCTCTGGCCTCCTTGCTCTTTTCACACCTACCAAGCATGTGCCAAACTCAGACCTGGCCCTTGCTTTCCCCTAAGATATTTGCACAGCCCACGTCCTCACTTTAGGGTTCTGTTTAAATGCCACCTCCTCAGAGACACCTTTTTGGACCATCCTGTCACTATCCTCTTACCCTGCTTTATTTTTCTTTGCAGCATTGATCTCAATCAGTAGTTAGTGACCGTTTTCTCCAGTAGAATGTAAGCTCTGTGAGGACAGAGTCTCTGTTTTGCCCACCTCAGTTTGTTCAGGGCCTGAATAAGGGCCATGTTCTCAGTAAATATTTATCAAATAAAAGAATAAATATGGAGATCCTCTCTCTAGAAAATACTTTCCTTTGTCCCAGCTTTTGATTCTTGGTCCTCATTCACTTTGGTCGTTGAAAGTTTTTATCTAACTGATCCTGCCCCTTGACTGTCATGGAGCTAAATGTTTCTCCTCTATTTCAAGCCACTCCTGATACTTTCATGGACTCTCAAAACATAAATGTCCCAAGATTTACTCTTTACTCCTTCTCTTCCTCCCTCTGCCTTTTTCTACATCTTTATCTCTCATTTCTCTGCAGATGATAACCTAATATTTACTTCAGCCGAGACCTCTCTAAACTCCAGTCCTTTCGATGCCTACCGAGCATCCTGAGGGCATCTGATATTTCATATTCTTAAAAATGTCTTGCTTGTTCTTATTTATCTCTCTGTGTTAATAGCACTACTATTTTCTTGGCTCCCAAGTTAAAACTTAGTCATTTTGTCATTCTTCCTTCAGACTCCCATTTCTATTAGTCATCAATTGGATTGAATCTTCCTTCTAAATGGCTCTTACCTCTCTCCGGCTATTACCATTCCCACAGCCACCACCCTGGTCTGCCTGGACAGAACCAGCTTGACCTCCTGGATGGTTCCCTTCTTATAGGTCCTCCTCTATTTGTATCTCTGCTTCGAGGAGTCCCTCTAGGCTCTGAGTCAGCTGGTCTCACCTGTCTGATAGCCTTGTATTTCCAGCCCAGGTTTGGCTCCCTGCTTGCGGCTGCACTACCCAAGGCTCCCAACCCTGCTCTTAACTGAATGTCTGGAAGTCACATAGGGCAGACTCACTCATTTCACAGCCTAGGCCCAGCTCCTAGCCGCCTGGTCCACAAGAGGCCCCAGCTCCCGTTTCCCTAGGCAGTGAGGTTTCAAAGTCACCTCTTCATCAGCCTCCTGCCTCCAGTCTCTTATTTTCAGCTTCAAATAAAAGTCAGAAACATTTGAAAGTGTTACTTTAAACCTTGGCTTCCCTCCTATAAAATTACTATTGGCTTTCTATTTTCTATGGAATGAAGACCAAAATTCTCATCTTGGATTTCAAGTATGACTGTGATCTAACATTTTAGCCATAGAATTCCTAAAATAGGCCTAAGATTCAAATGTTTAGAGAGGCTGGGAAGGTATGAAAGTGAATAATATGGGTCCTGTATAACACGATAAGGAGTGGTGGAGACTGTGACAAACTGTAGCGTGTATATCCTATTCAAAGGGGAGAGTCAGCTATTGCCATGAAAAAAGAAGTGGGCCTAGGGTTGCCAGATGTTCTGATTATTCAACAGAAACTCGAAATCTGAATTTTTAGACAAAATTTTCTGATTTTTTAAATGTTGGCTCAAAAAATATATATGATACAGTGTAATCATATTTTCAGGCTGAATCCAGCCATGGAGCCGCCCTTTTGAAATTTTTCGCTCTGTATCAACCAAACCAGCCAAAAGCTCTGAGCCTACACCTGCTAAAATAATAATAATAATAATAATAACAACAACAACAACAACAACAACAATAATAATAGCAGCAGCAATCAGCAAGTGTTAGAAAAGTGTTATAGATCTATTAGTTCCAAACTGAGACTTCTTCCTTGGTGTAACCAAAAGGAAAGAAGAGAATTAGAGCAGTGAGAACTTTCTCACTATGTGAGTCAATGGCATTTGCTGTCCTGTAAGTGTACAGTCTAAAACCATCCAGTAGCACCAGCAGCAACGTCCCAAATTTATGAAAGCACAGACACCATGCCTCCCAACCTGGCATAAGGTACACAAGAAATGCTCGTTGCAGTATATAAGTGGCATTTCCAGAGGTTATAAGTCAACATTCTTTAACGAGTTTGTGTTCCAAATGTTTGTTTATCAGGGTTTTTTTTTTTTTTTTCCCAACATGGAGCACTTTCTCCAGAAACAATAATATGCATAGGACCCCAGAAGCAACACTACAGATAGATTACTTTACATTTTCAAATGAAAAATAATAGCAAAAAGCATTGCAAATATCTAATGTGCTGTTTCAACACCACAAACTTCCTCTGCCTTGGTGATTCCGGGTCAGAAACAAACCCCTGGTAGCCAGGCCTTTGAGGAGGAGCATGGACAGGGTGGAGGAGGGTGGTTGAGGAGAGTGTTTGACAGAGCACAGAGTTCCTGAAGTCACTGGAGAGGAAGGTATTGGCAGTCCAATCACACTCCCTGGACTTGTCATTGGTATTGTCCCAGGAATGGCCTTTCTTTGAGGTTGACAGCTTTGAGATTTGGCCAGAAATAAGAAAGGTGAGAGCATGAGTGTGAGGACAATCACTGAAGCTGTCCTAGAGCTGGAAGGAGCCACAGGACAATAGTTTTCCTTCCTGATAAGGGTGCTAGTGCAGTGAGGCTGACAGAATGAGACGGAAACATCTGGATATATCTCCAACTGAGTCAGATCAGGCAGCCCTCTCACCTCTCTGTTCCTTCTCCTTGTCTTGCCTCTCCCTGGCAGCCGGCTGGAGGCATTCCTTTACCTAGTATTTCACTTTTTCTCCGGAAGTGGAGCTGACAGCACCCCAGGGTACTCCCACCATCTCCTCAGTTTCCAGGGAGATGTCTCCTGAATGAAAGGATCTAAAAAGAGATACACACACATTTATATATATGTCTTCCTGTTCTCTCAGGCACCAGAATATTTTCTGCTCTGGGCTCCCACACTCAACAGCCTCATTATCTTTGAGATTTTCCTCTCCTCATACCACTGCCTCTGCTACCACTCCCACCTTACCCAAACACACACACTTTCTGCACTGTTATCTCTGAGGGCTGAAAGCTACTGAAAAGGGAAGAGCATCATAGAGCTTCATCTGCCTCCCAACTTTGCATCAACTTCAATGTGTGAACACTAAGCTGTTTCCAGAAGTATTGGAGGGCACAATGCTCTTCTTTTCCTTCCCTGTTCATTCCCCCCAATCTCATCCCCATCTGTCGGTGAGCCCATACTGATTTCAAGGCTTCTGTTCAACCCAAAATTTCCTCAGCCAAGACAGCTGTAAAAACCGACATCTCTCTCCTTTTTCTTCCTTGCTTCCTCACTCTCCCATCACCCCACTTTGGGACACTGTGTCTGGCTTTTTTCTTTTCTTCCCCCCTCCCCCCCCACTGATGAGATATAATACTAAGGGTGAGACATTACAGGGTGTTCAAAATGTCAGATAAATTTGTAAACAGTATTTTAGTTACATTTCATAAGAATATGCTGAATGTTCTTCTTCAACCTCCAAACCCCCTTTCAGGTGAAACATCTAGAAATGTAATGTAGTAGATCCAATTGTTAATCTGAAAAATACAATAAAAACACTACAGGAGTATCCAGAGGTCTGGAAATACAGATAAAATTGTGTATTTATTGTATTTTTTCAGATTATCAAACTCACTGTTTTAAATGAAGAGATTATCTGAAATGCAGTTAAAAAAACCATATTGAGCATTGTAAAAAGTGTAAATATCATGCTTTAAAAGTAATTCTATGCTTTCTGACTTTACCAATACCCTACATAATGCTCTGTAATTTAAAAAACCTTGACAATAGGATTGGTATACATTTCTCATACAGTCTTCCAAGCTAATTGAATTAATGTAAGAGCTATTTAGCTATACATAAACCCTCCTATGAGGATGACCAATTCAAATTCTGGGTAAGCTTATAATATATTTATCTGAATATACCAAAAATGGAATGATTTTGAGTTTTACATTTTAATGAAATCCTGAAACCTCCAATGAGAAGCAGAGTAGAAAGGGTCATAGTGTCCTATTTCTCTTTTTCTCTAAAAATAGAATCCTTATATATTCTACCTTTGTTACACAATAAATCTAAGTGAGAACTTTTGCTCTCAATCTCGTCACTTCAGTAGAGCTAAATTTTCATTTGACCCTGTTCCTTTTAGTCCTTGTGAATAATCATAATACATTCTCCCATTTTCAATGAATACCATCTCAGAAGCATGTTTCATGTTGCTTTGTAGTCTAATTTAAATTTTAATAACTGCACTATATTTTTAATTATTTCCCTGCTGTCAGGCATTTATTTTATAATCTTTTCTGTAATAATTAATGCTGCAGCTAATTTTTATTTATTTAGCTTTTTTTCCTTACAGATTATTTCTTCAGAATACATTCCAAGTGGTAATATTGAAGGTTAAAGCCTGAATGTGAGGTTTTTATTTTACCCAGTGACCAAGGGGCTCTGAGGACCCCACCCACAGCCTCTTACCTTTTCTATCAGAGATAGGTAATTCTCCCTTGGAGGTTTATCAAGGGCTGCAGTCCCCTACACTAAGATGCTGGGACAAGCTCAGAGACCATTTCAGGAAATTATAAGCCTAATTATTATGACCTTTAACTCACATGAGCTTGTTATATGTTGTTACTGCATTGTTCTCAACAAGGAGGAACACCAACACTTTAAGATTGTAACAATTTCACACAAAAAAAAAAACCCATAAACATGACCAAGTAGTGACATTTAAAGAGTTGTATGCCACTTTAATAAGTGTAAAATGGTCCTCACTGTTCTTTTAATTTTCATTTCTTTTACATTAATGAGATTGTACTGGTTCATGTATTTTTTTCCTGGTTATTTTCTCTTGAGTGAAGCACCTATTTCTTTCCCCAGCTCATTTACTTATAAGGATTTGATATTTTTGTGTGTGCATTTTACATAATATAGATTTCAAGCCTTTTTAATATACTCTAATAATTTTTTTAGTTTTCTTTTTTAATGTAATTCTAATGTAGAGCTAATGAGTTAATATTCACCTCCAATTTTCATAAAATTGTTTCAGAAAGCTTTTGATATTGTTTTTATTCAAAAGGCAGCCACAAATCACTAAAATACATGTTTCCAAAGATGACAATACAAAATTGTCAAGTGTTGGGATTTTTGTAACATGCCAGGGATAAAAGATGGAAATATCTTTGGTCAATGCTAAATTTATGTAGTAACTCATTTTGTTTGCACTATATAGTCAATTAAAATAGACTGGGACTTTGGGGAACCTCAGTGTAGATAATGGAGTTAAGCCCTTTGGAATGTGGAAAGGCAGGAGCTGGGCTTTCTTGGGGGTGAAGCTAGATGAGGGCATGTGGTATGGAATGGACAGATGAGGGGTGGACTACGAAGAACAGGTAGAAGAACAGGTAAGAGGAATTTCTCCTTTCTCTGGCCTTCTACATTCTCTTCCCCTGATTCCTTTCTGATCACGGGATTGGATTTCCATAGGAAATAGTTTGCAATTATTTTTAGTGTCTCCCTTCATTTTCTTTCTTTTTGCTGTACTCCTTCACAAACTCCCCTACTCCTTTTTCTCTTTCTCTTCTTGTGGCAGTACAGCACAACTACACTGGGGTCAGACTAGCTGGGTACAGGCCCTGCCATTTGATTGCAGTAGTTCCCCCCTTATCCATGGAGAATACATTTCAAGAATCCCAGTGGATGTCTGAAACTACTGATAGTACCAAACCCTATATATACTATGTTTTTTTTTTTCCTATAGTTTTCATACCTTTTCACTTAAAGGAAGAACTTTATGGCTTTTCTTTGACATATCCAAATTGTCAGCATTACTACTCTTGTGTTTTTGTGGTCATTATTAAGTAAAATAAGGGTTACTTGAACACAAGCACCGTGATACTGTGACAGTTGATCTGATAACTGAGAGAGCTTCCAAATGACAAACAGGCAGATAGTGTATACAGCATGAAGATGCTGGACAAAGGGATAATTTACATACTGGATGGGAGAGAGTGGAATGGCCTGAGATTTCATCATGCTATTCAGAATGGCAAGCAATTTAAAACTTACAAATTGTTTATTTCTGGAATTTTTCATTTAATATTTTTGGACAGTTTACCATGAATAACTTGAAATCATGGAAAGCAAAACCATGGATAAGGCTGGAGTATTGTTTGACTTTTGCTAGGTTATTCTCTGAGCCTCAGTTTCTTTTTCTGTAAAATAGGGACAAAAATAGTACTTATTTCTAGAAGATTGTTACGAAAACTTAAAGGAGAAACTGAGTACTTAGCACAGTATAGTAGACTATTATTCATAAATATTTAGTATTTCTTTCTGGGGGAGGATTAGCGTTCCCAATCCAACTGATGTCAGCCTTGGCCATGAGACTTGATTTAACCAATAAGTATGAATGGATGTGGCACATGACACTTAAGACAGATTTAAGAGCCAGGACACTGTCATGTCCTTTTTCCTCTGCCATAATGACCAGCAGTGTTCCAGACAGCAAGTACTTCATTATTCTGAGTCTCAAAGTAAAGATGTAGGATAGAATCATAGCCAACATACAGTGGACATGAACAAGAAAGAAATGAACAAGAAAGAAATCTGTTGTTTTGTTATAAGCCACTGAGCTTTGGTGGTTACTTGTTATCACAGCATAATCTAGCCTATTTTGATTGTTAAACACAGTATTAGGCATATCTTAAGAGTTTATACAATGACTGGGGAACTGTAAGCCAATTTCTAGTACTCTCATAGGATTTGAGTTTTGACCAGCCAGAGTATCCTTGATGATGTCTAATAACAGAGATTTAAAATACATAAAAACTAATAGAACTACAAGGAAAATAGATAAATTGGCTATTGAGCCAGAGATTTCAATGTTTATATCTTAATAAGCAATTGAAAAAGTAGGCAGAAAATCAGTAAGGACATAGAACATCTGACCAACAATCAACTTGATATAATTGACATTTATAGATTATTCCACCCAACAATAGCAGAATACACATTTTTTCAAGTGCACAGAGAATAATCAAGATAGATTATACTCTGGGCCATTAGACAATTCTCAAAATAATCCAGAAAATATTCTCTTACTACAAGGGAATTTAATTAGAAATAAATAACTGAAAGAGATTTAGAAAATCTCTACATATTTGGAAATCACACTACATACTTCTAAACCTATGTATCAAAGAAGAAACAGAGAAATTAGAAAACATCTTGAACAGAATGAAAATGAAAGCACAACAAATCAAAATCTGTGGGATGCAGCAAAAACAGTACTTAGAGGGAGATTTATAACTTTAAAAGCATATATAAGAACAAAGTTACAAAATTGACAATCAAAGCTTTCGATTTAAGCAGGAATATATAATGAGGACAAGACCTCATTATATTTATTATCTTCAATAAATGGTGTTGGGTAAACTATATCATAAAAAAAATAAAGCTAGACTACTTTCTTAATCACATACAAAAATAAACTCAAAATGGATTAGAGACTTACATGCAAAACGTGAAACCATAAAAATCTTAGAAGAAAACATGGGCAGTAAACATTTTGACATCAACCTTAATATTTTTCTGGATATATCTCCTCGCTTAAGGGCAACAAAAGCAAAAACATGGGATTACCTAAAACTAAAAAACTTTTGCACAGCAGAGAAAATGCAACAAAATGAAAAGACAACCTACTGAATGTGAGAAGATATTTGATAAGGGATTAATATCCAAAAAATATGTAAAGAACTCGTACAACTCAACATAAAAAAAAATCTGATTAAAAAATGGGCAGAGAAACTGAAAAGACATTTTTCCAAAGATGTACAGATGGCCAACAAATATATGAAAAAATGATCAATTCACAAATCAGAGAAATGCAAATTAAAACCACAATGAGATATCACCTCATACTGTCAGGACAGCTATTATTAAAAAGTCAACAAATAGCAAGTGTTGTCAAGGATGTGGAGAAAAGGAGACTCTCTTGCACTGTTAGTGTAATTATAAATTGGCACAGCCACTCTAGAAAGCAGTATGGAAATTCCTCAAAGAATTAAAACTAGAACTATCATATGACCCAACAATTCCACTTCTGGGTATTTATCTGAAGAAAATAAAAACACTAATTCAAAAATTTATATGCACCACTATGTTCATTGCAGCATTATTTACAGAAGCCAAGGAAGCGAACGAGGTGTCCATCGATAGGTAAATGGATAAAGAAGATGTGGTGTATATATACAAAATGGAATATTACTTATCCAGAGAAAAGAATGAAATTTTGTCATTTATGACATGAATGGAGGTTGAAGGTATTATACTAGGAGAAATAAGTCAGACAAAAAAGACAAATATTGTATGATTTTACTTACATGTAGAATCTTAAAAAAAAAATGAACAAATAACACAAACACTTAAAAACAGAGAACAAACTGATGGTTGCCATAGGGGATGGGATGGGATGAATGGGTAAAAAAAGGTGAAGGGGAGTAAGAGGTACAAGCCTCCAGGTACAAAAAAAAAAATAAGTCTTAGGGATATAATATACAGCACAGAGAAAACAGTCAGTATTATAATATCTGCATAGTGACAGACGGTTACTAGACTTATTGTGGTGATCATATCGTAAGGAATATTAATTTCTATCATTATATCATACACTTAAAACACAATATTGTATGTCGACTATAATAAAAAAAATTTTTTAAATGCTCTCAAGCTATAAAAAAAAGAAAGAAAAAAATTGAACCAAAGTAAGAAGAAAATAAAAATAGGAGCAGTTATCAATATAATAAAATATGGATGAAAGAGAAAATAAAATCAAAAGCTGATTTTTTGAAAAGATCAATCAAATCAATAAATAAGAAAGAAGACACAAATATTAGAAATCACAACAGACATCACTACAGATTCTATAAATATTAAAAGCATAATAAAGTAACAGGAACATTTGTTAATAGACAGCTTAAATGAACAAAATCCTTAAAAGACATAATCAACATTGATTCAAGAAAAAATAGAAAACCTGCTTAGCCTCATATCTATTAAAGAAATTGAATTCCTAGTATCTATTTTAAAAAAATCAAAGTCCTGATGTGATCCTACCTCTAGACCCAGATGGCTTTACTGGGTGAATTTATTTGGTGAATTTCATCAAATATTTAAGGAAACCATACTATCAATTCTATATAAATTTCACAACATAGCAGAGGGAGTCACATTTCTCAACTCATTTTATAAGGCCAGCATTACTGATATCGAAACCTGTTAAAAACATAAGAAAACCATTGGCCAACATCTCTCATGAATGAAGACGCAAAGATCCTTAGCAAAACATTAGCAAATCAAATCCAGCAGTATTTAGGAGGATGCTGTATCATGATCCAGTGCGGTTTATCTCCAGAAATAAGATTGATTTGAAATTCAAAAGTTGATTAATGTAATTCACTATATTGATAAAATAAAGGAAAATTCAATATGATCATCTGAATAGATATTTAAAAAGCATTTGATAAATGTTTCATATATAATAAAACTTCTCAGCAAATTAGGAGTGGAAATTTCCTCAACCTGAGCAAGAACAGCTACAAAAGCTTGCAAAACAACACCATACTTAATTGTACAAGATTAGATGAGATAACATGGGAGAAAATCTTTCTGAATTTGAGATAGGCAAAGATTTCTTTAAAATAAGAACAAATCATATAAAAATGATAAATTGAACATTAAAATGAAAAACCTCTGCTCTTAGACAAAATTAAGCCACAAACTGGAAAAAATATTTGCAAAATACATATTTGACAAAAGGCTGGTATCCAGAATATATAAAGAAATCCTACAAGTCCATAGTATGGAGATAAAACAATCCAATAAAACAAGGGGCAAATGATTTGAACAGACACTTCACAAAAGATGTGTGAATGACCTGTAAACATAAGAAAAGATACTTCATTGCATTAGACTTTAGGGTAGTGCAAAGTAAAACCACAATGAGTCACTACTACATATCTTCTGGAAAGGCTAAAATGAAAAATATCGAAATACCAACTATTGGCAAGGATGTAGAACAACTGTTATACATTGCTGGTGGGAACATTAAATGTTACAGCTGCTTTGAAAACTAATTGGGCAGTTTCTTAAAAAGTTAAATATACACTTATCATACAACTCACCAATCCCATTCATATTTACCCAAGACAAATAAAAACGTGATCAGCATATATCTGTACATGAAAGTTTGCAACAACTTTACTTATAGTAGCCAAAGCGGCAAACAATCTACATTTTCATCAACAGATGAACTGATAAACAAATAATGGAATATTCAGGTATTGGAATATTACTAATGTATGCAGCAACATCAATAATCTCAAACAGTATGCTGAGCAAAAGAAACTAGACATAAGAGAGTACGTATTATATAATTATCTTTGTAGGGAAAAATCTAATCTGTAGTTACAGAAACCACATTAGTAGTTGCCTAAGCTAGGGGTTATATAGGTCAGTGAGCATAAACAGCAAAAAGATACAAGGGAACATTTTAGGGTGACAAACATGTGCTATTTCTTGACTATGGTTGTATTCTATTCCCTGGTTAAAACTCATTAAACCATGACTTACATTGGGTGCATTTTATTTTATGGAAATTATGCATTAATAAGTGTACTTGTTAAAGATAGTTATAGATAGTGCTTCTGCACACACTGAACCTGTCAGCCTGGGTTGGAAACCTAGCCCCAGCTCTTATTAGCCATGTGACCTTGGACAAGTTACTTAATCTCCTTTCTCCTCAGTTTCATCACCTATATTATCAGGATAGTAATAATAGTATATATCTCATAGGGTGGTTGAATTAACATGCATAAAGCTCTTAGGTCAAAGAGCAAGTATTAATATTACTACTGATATTTGCATTGGTTACTTGGCCATTCACAGAAAGACAAATGTTCAAAAATGGACCACTCTTTCTATTGTTCACTCTTGTTCATCGTAGTTGTCCATTGTTCATCTCCAGTACTGAGCACAGGATGATACACACAGTGGGTACTTAATATGTTTTTAGTGGATGAACTATTTATTTAATGAATACTTATTCAATAAGTTGCAAAGATAAAACTAGTGATAGACTTTCTGTTTAAGGGATGGAAAGTTTTGGGAATAGATTGTGGTGCTGGTTAAACGATATTGTGAATGTAGTCAATGCCACTGAATTATATGGTTAAATGGCATATTTTATGTTATATATATTTTACTACAGTAAAAGAAATACATATTTCATATATATACACATATATATACACACACATATGTGTGTGTGTGTGTGTGTGTGTGTGTGTGTGTGTGTGTGTGTGTGTGTGTATAAATGAAAAAGAACCTACAGCTTTGGATTCTAGCTTTGCAGAGGCTATATAGAATCTCAGAATACTCACCACAGTTGTTTTGTCTGTGGCTAAAATGTGGAAGAAAATTTGTATTTGTAAAATCCTTTAAGGTCTTAGGATGAGGATGCTTCTGAACAGCTTGACAGGAAAAGTGAAAATTTGGATCTATTGTGGGGTGCATTAAGAGCCAAAAAAGCTTGATCTATCAAGCATTTATCTAGTAAGATAAAATTTCCACCAACTAAACTACAGCTTGCTTCCCACACAAAAGCTATTAAAGTATAGAAGATTCAGCACCTGTTAGCAAAATTATGAATTGAAATATCTTGACTTCCGGTGTTAAGTTGCTCAATAACTATATGATTGACATTACTCTTCTTTAGAACTTATGTAACATGATTTGCTTGTTTATCTTACACACCTCTATAGAAACACCAATTTTATTGGTAATGGTAAGATTTTAGGAAATGTTCTCAAAGTGTGACAGCTTGAAAAGTATGTTATTTTAGACACTTTTAAAGCACATGAATGAGTGTTCATTTTATGGACATAAAATATTTACATGTTCTTCCTTCCCTTGTTGGAAATTACTTAACTCATGGTGTCTAAAATGATTAAAATCATATTACCAGTACAGAGGAAAATTAGGGATTTAGTGCTTAAATTAGCTTTGACTAGTATATAGTGTTACTTCCTATCTTAAAGACAGGATAAAAAGACATCCCATTGTTCCTTTAAAATGGAAAGTTTTATTTTTTTTCCTCTCCATTTCTCTCTCTACTGCTACATGGCAACCACTGGAGAAAAGAGGAGGCATGTTAGATTCCACAGTGGCATCTGTCATGACACAGAGCAATGAATGCTCTGCCATCTGTTAATGTATTTTGGCTCTGGTAGACTATCTAAACCTTGATTACCTCATTAACAAAATACCACAGTGATAAGAGTTTCTATCCTCCAAGGAATCTGATTCACTTTCCAGTTACTAATCAGCGAAGAGCCACAGGGAGACTCTTATTAAGAAAAAAGATAAATGAACCATGTATATTATTTCCTTTACTAAACACACAGGCTAAAGCTTTGAATGGGATATCAGGTGGAAGTTTGCAAGATTTTTTAAATATTTCAAAAAGCCCAGTGAAAATTTTATCAATATGAAAACAGCTACTTGACCCTACTTTTTTAGCTTTCATTTTCATAGCATGCTGATTCATTAAATGCTCTAATTAGGGGTTATATATGTCTAATTAGGAATTTCATATGATTAAGAATGAAAAAGTAAATTATTACATAATAAATGTAGTTTGTTTAGTAGATGATTTTTTAAATATGAGCTCCTTGTGGAAAAAGCATAATGAAACAAATTCGCAGTGATAAAAATGTTGAAAACCATGAGTCTATACCAATCATTTGGCAATTAGACATCTTTCTATACTACTGCTACCTAAGTGAATATTTATTCATGACTTATACACTACCTCTGTCTAAAAGCATTTATATTGTCTCATTCTAGATAAATATTCTTTCAATATTTTAGTTACTTTCTGCCCAATGAGACTGTAGAAACTTTAAGAAAAAGGAACACCAGGCATTTTCTGGACAGTTTCTCCTTGTCCTACTTACTGGTCATGGGTTGTTGGTTGAATTTTCGCTTAGATCCACTCATTGCCCTCAGTCAGCAAATACTTACTGAGAGCCTATTATGGGCCAATCACTGCACCTAAAAATAAATAAATAAATAAATAAATAAATAAATAAATAAATAAGTGATTGTAAGCTGACAAGTTCCTTGCAATCTGTGAGGTCAACCAAGGGTTGCCTCGCCTAAAAAATAAAAAAATAAAATTGAAAAAAAAAATTGAAAAAAAAAAGGAATAGGCAGGGAGTGTTCAAGGAAAAGAGAACAGTTTATTGCAAAAGCTCTGAGGTGGGAAAGACCTGGGCTAGTCCTAGGAACTGAAAGACAGAGGTATAAGCTGTGTGGGTGAAGAAAGAACGGAATGAGAAGAGCTTGGAGAGGCTAGCAAAAACCACATCATGCATGGCCTGTAGGCCATAGTAAGAAGTCCTTAAAAGTTCACTCTGATTGCTCTGGGTCAAGAGACTGAGGCTGGGGTGAGGGTGGCAAGAGATATGTCAGGGAAATCAATTTGGAGGACAGGTGTTGGCTTAGAACAAAGTAGTAGAAAGGGAATAAAGTACATTTGAAATTTACTGTGAAAGTAGAAACCATAGGATTTAGAGATGGATCATATGAAGAGATGGAGATGAAGGAAAGGGAGAGGTTCCTGGCTTGAGCAATTGCATGACATGTACCATTTGCTGAGTAGGGAAGACTGGCTGGGCAAGGACAGGTTGAGCTAGGAGGCTTTAAAAGAAAATAGAGTTTGGTTGGGGCTATGTTTTATTTGAGATGCCTGAGAGACACTGAGAGAGAGAGAGAGCTGTCAAGTTAGTAATTATGTTTCTAAGTCTGGAGCCTACTAGACATATGGTGGATCAGCATATCTTGATGGTATTTAAAGATATGTTAGAGGAACCGTATATTAGAGATTGAAAAGGAGAATGTAAAAAGATAGAAAAAGAACAGGGAAAGAAAGTAGAAAGGACATCAGGATGTGTAATGTACCAGAGGTCAATAGAGGAGAACAGTCAGCTGAGAGGTAGGCAGCTTAATGCTGCTGAGAAGAAAGCATGAGGGGAGTAAAGTGATTGGACTGGACACCACCAGGATCACTGGAGGCCTTAACCAGGGAGTTTCAAGGATGCAAGGATACTGAAGACAGACTGGAGAGCCTGAGAGAGGTGAGCAGTGTGAGACAATATAAATAGATAAATCTTCGGGAGAAGTTTAGAGAGAATATAAAAAGGAAATTCAAGAAGAAGAGACAAATTTGGGGGAGGAAGATGGAGCTAAGATGAACTAAAGTTTTGAGTATGGTGAACTTCAGGTAGCTGTAGAACATCCAAATGAAATTATCTTACAGAAAACTGGTTTATGACTTGAGAGAAAGTTCTGGAACTATGTATATGCAGCCAAAGCTGGGACAAGAGTCTCTGGCCCAGATGATCTTTTTACATACCCCACCTCTTCTGACAGTCCTTGCTCAAGGTCCTGATGTAAAAGGAGATGTGCTACATAACCCTTCTTCCAGACATAAGTGTTGGCCTACTCTGCTCAGCTAGTAACCAACCGCTGACTCCATCTTCTCTAGGATCTACAAGCCACTCTAGTCCTTTATCTGGTCCTTCAGTTTTTTTTCTGTCAGAGACATTTCTGGAAGTAGCATTTCTGGACCACAAGGTATGTCCTGATCTGACATGTCAGAAGCAGCTGTGCATCCTCTTAGGGACTGTGAGAGGTTGGAGAAAGCTGAATGAAAAATGTGCTATACCTTTCTCTTCCTGTTCTGAGTGGTAACTTCTGCTTAGTTTCTGTAGCCTTTGCTAAATAAATCAGGAACTTTATTTTTTCTGGGGTCAGTTAGTGTTGTGTCTTGAACCATTCTGTGGCCCATGACTTCCATTCAATATTGGGAAGAAGAGAATAGCTATGAAAATCAGAAGAGGTGAGAAGATTTATGGAGATGGAATCCATTATCAATTCAGCACTTTGATGGAGGTTTTAAGATTCCTCAGGGGAATGCTTTCTTGTGAGAGTAGCACACAGGTATATTTTGCAGGCTTCTTTTTCTTTTTCCAAAATAACTTTAACTTACACCTACCCAAATAAACTACCAGTCTTGTATGACTGACTCATCTGTCAATAATAAGTGCAAAAGCCAGTGTGGGGGCCGACCACTTCATCAATAACACAAAGTGTTTCAGCTTAAGCTTGTCAAGAAGCAATAAACTTTTTCTTGTTCTAATGGTATCCATTGACTTACACATGGTTTCTCTGTGTTCTGAGAGAGACTATATGTTCAATACAAAGGGGACAGGGACTCAACATGGGTAGAATGTAAGAGATAATTTACAGTACACCATGAAAAGAATGTCTCATTGTATCAGTTATTTTATTATATTAGCTTCCTTGGGCTACCATAACAAAGTATCATAAGTTGGGTGGCTTAAAACAACAGAAATGTCCCGTCTCCTAGTTTTGGAGAGTAGGAGCCCAAAATCAAGGTGTCAGCAGGGCCATGCTTCTTCTGAAAACCTGTAGGTAATACTTCTTTGCTTCTTATTTCTGGTGGTTGACCAGCAAGCTTTACTGTTTCTTGCTTTACAGTTGTGTTAACTCTAATCTCTGTCTTCGCCATCACATGACTTTTCATGTGTTGTTATGGCCATCTTTTTTAAGGACACCAATTATGTTGGATTACTTCAGTGTGACCTCATCTTAACTAATAACATCTATTTCCAAATTTTTGTGACTATTTCCAAGTAAGTTCATCTTCTAAGGTACTATGGATTAGGACTCCAGCATATCTTTTTTTGAGGAGATGTAATTCAATCCATAATATTCCTTTTCACAAAAAGAAAAGAAAGGAATAGTGGTAGTACGAATAATGGGTTGAGAAGCTAGTTGTCCCCATTACTCTTCCCAGAACACTACTTCCATACCCTCTGATAGCAAAATACATACATACATACATACTTCCCAGAAGTCCCTATTTGGCTAAAATGCCCTATCTTCCTTTCTTCTGGTAGATATTGTTATATACCAACCAGTCAGTTACTTCTCTCCACTAAATTCTGGGCAATGGTTCTCAAACTTTGTTGTATATTCCAGATCACCTGGAAACTTAGTAAAAATATGCATGAATTCAGGTCCTATACTACTTCAACAATTCTGTCTCTGCATCTTCTAATGGCTCTTTAGGTGACTCTAACATACAGCCACTGCCCTTGGGCACATGGCTTACAGTCTTTCTACCCCAACCTTTGCCAGCATTGTGGAAGACTTCCATCATCCACAAAGATGACTGAGCCAATACCAGATCTCTCAAATCTTGATCTCTTCATTCTCAATGACCTTCTACTCAACTCCATCGGAGCTAGCCACTCCCCTCACAGTCTGGACTTTGTCATTATTTCACTAATTTAGAGTAACCAGTATTACAGTGAATGAGCTGTACTCTACAGGGCAGAGTTATAAGGCGAGTTCTTCTTTTCTCCCAATTGCCCTTTTCAACTCTTTCTCTAAACTAATTTTTGTTTTGTTTTCCTTGTCCCTAGGGTAGACTACTAACTAACTTTTCTGGCTGTTTTCAGGTTATAAAAATTCTCCTGGGAACAGCTCCATCACAGGAATCATCTCAAGTAATTTAAATGTTCAATAGAATTTGAATTGTATTCAAAGCTAAAGCTCTTCTCCTCTCCCACCTTGTTATCAGTGCTGGCTAGAATGCTTGAGGGGTGTGGGGAGTGGGGAGGAAGAAGAGTACAGATGGCAGCTTCTGTCTTTCCTCTCTTTGCTCTATATCTTTCCTTTCCCACCCTCCAGTTTGACTACCTCTGTATCTTCCAGGTTAGGATTAAGGAGAGAAGAGGCTGTCAAGGTTTCTCTTGACTAACATGGGCACAATCCACCACAGCAGCCTCTGGGATGGCAGTGTCCTATTGCTTAATCTTTCCTTCGATGGTATTTTTGCAAATTCTGAAGAGATACTCCTGCTTTGGAGCATGCCAATAAATTCCCATGATGGAGGCAATATGTCTTGCTTCCTACTGGCTTCCTATAATTTCTTCCTCATCCCCTGGCCATTTGGTGGCCACTCCCTCTGGCCAGTCATGGAATCTGAAATAGCTCCAGACTGGCTGTTTCCATGGGCCCACATTTGGCCCAGAAGAAATATCTACTCTTGCCCCACTGCTAGTGGATATGTAGCTTGCTCCCAATGCAGCCTTATAACACCTTCCCCCGCAATCACCAAAACTTGGTCAGTTTCTCTTACTAGTCCTTATGCTCTTCAAACTCAAGGAGACACATTTAAAGCTCTGCAAGTGGTTTCCTTAACATATCTCTCTCACTTGGGTTAGGGGGAGAGGAGCATCACTCCTTTCACCTATGAGGAAAAGAAAAAGCCAAGTTACTCCAACAATTCTCCAACAAAAATTTCCTAGTCAATTTTTCAGCTTCAATGCTTGTATACACTCTAGGTGGAACTAGATTAAGGGTCACAACATCAGTTTGACCCTCTCTTTGCAAGTTCTGCATTAGATGATATAGCTTTCATTATGGCACCTATTGTTTACTTCTTGGTCTTTAGGGCATCAGCCAAAACTAAAACAGAAAGAGCTCCAATATCCTGTTTACACAGAACACTGTTCCCTAATTTAGGAAATGACTAATTTGCTTGTTAATTCTTATTATAGGACGATTACATGACCTCCAGAGGACACTTCTTCCATTTGTGGCCCCCTTTACTTTTTCTCATCGCTAGATTTCATGGTCCATACTTAAAGTAGTCCTCTTGCCAATATCAAAAATTCCCTTGTCTCTATATCTCTTCCTCACATCAGTCTGGAAAAACCTCAATCTTGGATGAACTTAACAGCCCACATCCTCCATGCCTGAAACCAGACAACTAGGCACCACAACTGAGAAACACAGAAGGGCAAGTTGATGTGATTTTAAGGTCACTAGCTCTGGGCCCTCAACAATGCCAACGATCCAGTTATGTTTCTTTAGTCAGTTGGCTCTCATGTTCTCTGCAAAGGCCATTTCAAGTCTTCCCCACTCTCCTCAACCTCTAATCCTTAACCTTGCTGCTCACTCTCAGGAAATATATCACTATTTTATGCAGAAAACATTAGTCATTATACTGTAACACCTCCCTAGCATGTTTGTCACCCAACCTATACCCACACCCATCCTATTCTCTTTCCCTCCTGTTAAAATAGAGATGCTCCTCCCTTAGCTCAAGACCAATATCTCTGTTTCTTCCTTGGATCCCATCCCCTCCCACCTTTTAGGGACCATATAGCATTAATTATCCCTCCTAACTTCAGGCTCTCTTTTGGATTCTGATCAATATCTAAACATATTAAAGTGTCCTCTATTGTAACAAACCTGTAACAGCTGACATTTATAAAGTAATTACTATGTACCACTATTGTTTTACATGTGTCATATATGCAACTTATTGAATCATCATAGTACCCTATGAAGTAGGTAGTATTTTTATCATCATTTTCAAGAGAAAACAGATTCAGAGAGATTATATAACTTGCCCAGGGTCACACAGCTGATGAGTAAAGTGGGATTCCAACCTAGCCAGTCTGGTTCTATAGCCTTTTCTATTTGCTAGATTCCCTATTGATCTGTTTTTATCGTTTATTATTTTTCTAGGTTTTTTTAATTACATTATCTTGTCTCCTCATGACTTCCTCCCCACCTCCCAACTTATATTACGATAAATTTGAAATTTATAGAAAAGCTGTAAGAATAGGTCTACAGCCATGCCACCCTGAATGGGCCCAATCTTGTCCGATCTCAGAAGCTAAGCAGGGTTGGGCCTGGTTAGTACTTGGATGGGAGACCACCTAGGAATACCACGTGCTATAGGTGGGGGGTGGGGGGAAGCTGCAAGAATAGTACAATGGGCACCTATTATGCATCTTTTATCTAGACTCACTCACATCTACACACACACACACACACATATACACAGGCAATTACTCAGTGACATGACTCAAATTTCAGTTACTATGGTGTACTAACTGTAATTACGTAAAGTATAAACTTCACAGCCAGAACTTCAGTCTTCAAAGCACCGCATAATTAACAAACGTCCATCATAATCAGTGACAGTGACCAATCACATTTCTTTCCAAATCTATTAGTGATTGGTCACTGCATATCTGTTATTCAGTTCATGCACAGACAGCAAAGCATGCAACTGTGTTGCCTCCTTGGCTCCCAGTGATAAACTCAACATTTTATAAAAATAGATATGTGAAAGAGGAAATTGGCCAAAAAAGATTAAAGTGCATGAAAAAAAATTGAAAGTGATAATACTGAAAGTGAAATTAGAATCAAACATAAATGGAGTTATAGAAGAGATAACTTAGAGTATTGACACTGCCGCCACTGGAAACACTCTAGCTATGCAACCAAAGGAACTTAGTAAGGGTGAACTTATCAAGATTAGTGAGGAAAGTGAGAGTGATGAAAAGGATAAAGATGTCTTGGAGGTAGTGACATTGGCAAAACCTTCACATTAAAGAAAATTTTGGAGATACTTCGTGACACTGTAAGGATGAAGGATAAAATGATACAAGCTGGTTCAAGCAGAGGAAGGACTATGAGAAGTTGCAAAGGCATAGAGAAGACGTTCCATCCATATAGTTAGTTATACAATCAGAAGAATTGTTCAAACTACTCTTTCAGTTTTTTACAATGAAATAAAATACTTTAATCTTCAATGTTTCTAGTGTTTTAAATTACAGTGTACTAATCGAAAAATTGTTTCACTAATTTTTCATTTTTCTACATTTATAACTAAGCATAAAAGTTTATATTTTGATAAAAATGTTTAAAGGTCATAGAACAGAGGTAATTTTTTCCACTGATTATTAAAATAATTTTACATAGCTTCACTTCAGTCATTTTTGAGTCCTACTCTACCATGCAAAGTGAGGACTGCATATATACACACATTTTTTTTGCCCTGAACGATTTGAAACTGCTCTACAGATATCATGCTTCACCTCCTAAATATTTCAACATCTATCTCTATTTCTTAAGAACAGGGATATTCTACATGATCACGGTACCTCTGTTTTCACTCTCAAGACGTTTAACATTAATGCTATATCTGGTATTCAGTACGTATTCAAATTTCCCCAACTGAATAATATCCCTTGTAACATTCTTTAATATCCAGTATCTACATAAAGATCACGCATAGCCTTTAGTTTCCTTTAATCTAGAATAGTTTTGCTTTTTTTTTTTCTCTCATGACATTGATATTTTTTAAAGTTTAGAAAGTCCCACTATTTGGACTTGTCTGATTATTCTCTCATGCTTAGTTTTGGATCAAATCTAATTTGATTCCTCCACCTGCCCAGCTCCCTAACCAGGGCTCAGGTAGCTATGGTAAGTTATGGTGAAATTTCTGTAATGTCCTTCTCTCCCTTTTATTCCTTTCTCTCTCTCCTTAACCAACCAACCAACTAATCAACCAATCAACCAACCAATCCTCTTCTCTTCAAAAACAAACCAAACAACTCCACAACTAATTCCCTCACCCTCCCATACATTCTTAAGAATGACTGAAATTCTATCATCATTTTCTTCATTGTATTGTTTCAAAGGAGTCCTTTTTACTCCTAGGGTGTTCAAATACCCTCATGTTCTCTGACCCAATCAAAATATACTCTCAAGAAAAGATTGAAAACCCTTACACTAAAATTGAAATGGCTACCAGCAGCTTAAAAAGACACATCTCCCAGAGAAGTATTTGCCTTTAGCAAACTTCTGTGCTCCGTGCCCATTCAGCCCCCCAGAGCATAATTTGAGTCTCTAAATTTTGGTTGAATTTAGTTGACATATAGCTTAGTGGGCAAAATTAAAGATTTTCAAATCAAACTCTGTCTTTACTAAAGCACTGCTTTCAAAGTGGTAACTGTTTCTATTAATAATAGTTCATACAGGAGAATGCCAGAGTCTTGGATAACCAAGTAGGTGTTTGAAAAAATCTTTGATAGAAATATTGTTGTTTTAGTTTTGGCAAACAAAATAACTCGTGTAATATAATTTTCATGAATGGCGTGTCTCACCAACTAGTTTATAAACTTGAATTCAGAGAAGACATAGTTTTGATATCTTAAGGTCTTAGTCTCCATAGCTCCTAACACTTGCCTTACCCATAACTGGAAAACTCCAGTTATGGAGTTTAGCAGATGCGTGCTAAATCAAGAATATATTTTTGACAAGAATATGACACTGATGATGGTTTGGTCTCCTCTATCATATCAGAATAATGTCCATTAGTGGTAATTTTAAGTTTGATCACTTGGTTAAAGTGGTGTGTATTAGGCTTCTCTTGTCAGATTATCTCTTTGCTTTTGTTACTAATGCATAATATATAACGAGATACTTAGAGACCATGTGAATATCCTATTTTCCAATGTAAATAGGATATTTCCAATATACTATTTTTCACAGTGGTGTTAATAGTATTGATAATCTCTTCCCTTATCAATTGTTGTTTTGGTGGTTACAAAAATTATTTTCTAATTCTGTCGGGCCATCTATATTAGCTGGCATTCTTCTGTAAAAAAGGGCTTTCCCTCCTCTCCTGGACCATCTCTCTTGTTTTGAGTATTTTTATTGACTCCTGGATTCTTTTTTCCTTCAGTACATTATAATGAATGACCACCATTATTTTTATCTTTCGAATTCCCTTATATTGGCCAGTAGGGGAACCTTTAATCTGGCTTCTGTATCATTTGACATGTCTCATCAGTTTGTGAATGCTTACCTGGTTATTTTTATTTGAGCACCAGATGGTGCATTTGGATAATTGTAAAAACTAGTTGGAGGCCTAAAATAATATTATCTTTCTCCAAGAAGGATTTATATTTGCTTCTGGAACAAGGTTAAGACCACTAGCAATCTTAGATCACCCCGGGAGGATTTGAAGCTGGGAGGGCTAGCCCATTTCTGGTTTGTCCTTACTTTTAATGTACTCCTTTGGGTCCCAACACAAAGTCTGGGGTAACACCCCTTCGAACTCCAATTTTATACCCCTATCCCTGTTAGTCTGTCAAAAGTTCTTTTTAGCTTCTCAGTCAAAGTGGGGAAAAGCAGCTCTAAATGTTCTGCTTACCTCTCTGAGTTTCCTTCTCTCAGATCTTGTTACCTTAATTCTTCATTGCTACGTTAGTGATTTTTAAATATTTTGTTCAACTTCTGTGAGTTTTCTTGGTAAAAGTGTTAACCTGAATTACCTAATCCATTACTGGAAGTGAAAGTTCCCTTACCACAGAGTTGAGTTTTTTAAAAATATATATGGTTATGTCATTTTCCTAATTAAAATACTTCTATGACTGCCTATTTTTATTCAGAATCCTTAAGTAGGCCTGAAGGTGTATATTCCTCAAATCGTTTCCAGCCACTCTCCCTCTCACTTTCTACTTCTCAGATACATCAGCTCTCTTAAGCGTGCCACACCTTCACAATTCTGGCTTTGCACTTGTGGTTCCTATCTCTTGACTACTGTTAACTGCTCCCTCCCATCTGCCCCTGTGACCTAGTTAATGCTTACTTATCAGAGCTCAGCCAAATGTTTATTCAGCAAGGAAGCCTCTCCTGGCTTCCCTGGCCTAGGTAGGTCTCAGTCATGGCACCTAGCTTTTCTTCAAAGCACTTAATAAAGTTTGTAACTCTATGTTGATTTGAGTGGTTATTTGAGTAATATCTCTTTTCTTCCATATGTTATATGAAGGCAGGGATCATGTCTGTTTTGTTCACTGTTGCAATCCCAGCAACTACTTGTAGCTGGTGTTCAATAAAATAGAGGAAATAATAAAAATGAGATTGTTAATCAAAAGTCCTTTTCTGGGTCACTTATCTATGCAATTAGCTCTTTTATTTCCACCAACAATTCTGTACCTAGAGTTTTGTTGATACAGCTGAAATATCTTGGCTTTCAACTTTGAGGTCTGATAAAAAAAAAAGTTTCAGTTTCTATTTCTCTTATGGTTACATTAATTTCATGTCAATAGAATGTTATTTTTAACCAAAGAAATGTTCTTTGGTAACTGCAAAACTTTGAAACCAAGAGGTTATCTTGGTTTCAATGTAAACACACTGATTATTGAGAAGAAGCCATTCAGATCCTTGATTTCCAATCTGGCTAACTCCTCAGAAAGTGAAAAATAAGAGTCTTGGGTGATGAAGTCAAAATAATACAGCAAATAATGTTGCAAATTGTTTGCCTAACATAGATTTGCCTGGTAAATTCCCATCTGTTTTGCATTTGAAAATAAAAGACAGCTGCTTCTTTAAAGTTTGAAGGCAAGAAATCAATAAATAATGGGAACTCTAATTGGTACTATAGGTTTTTGTTTTAAAACCAGATTTAGGCTTATATTACTAGAAACTTTTATGAGCCTCTACCAATTTTGTATTTTCTATTTTAATATGCTTGATTGTGTTGGCTATTTTTCTTTCTCTAGGCCTATAAAACACACAAATGTCAACTGTTTCACATCTTTAGCCTCAAAGTCATTTCTTAGTCATCTTTCCTGAATGGGGTCTTCATTGACAAAGCTGAGTAAAGAGAATTGTAAATTAGCTTAGGTTTATAGGAATTACAGTTTGCCTCTTCTGGAGAAATACGAAATGAGTAGACACACCACTGGGCAATATCTCATTTTCAGGCTTTGTGAAAATAAATCTTCCTCCTCTGCAAATGCAGAACACAACCCACTACTCTTTTTAAAAGACACACATCTAAGCCTAATTAACTTTCATGTCAAATGGAGGAACTGATATGCTTGCCATGTAGGTTTAGAAATGGAGATATTCTTAGACATGATAGCAAGCAGTCCCATCTTTTCTAAACTCTAGCCTTTATTATTCCAACTCCCTATTAACCATCTCCATATATTTAATATACCTCAATCTTAACACATCTAAAACTATACTCATTTGCCCTTGCTCTCAAAAACCTGTTTCCCAGAATCTTCACCCACCCTCTCAATAAATGACAATTTCATTCTTCTAATTGCTCTTGCTGAAAACTGAGGGGTCATTCCTGGTTCTTCAATTTTTCTCATACCCCATATCCACTTCACCAGCAAATCCTCTCAGCTCTACCCTCAGTATGTGTCTAGAAGCTAACCACATTTCACTACTGCCAGTTACCACACTAGTCAAAGGCACCATAATCTCTTGCCTAGACTATTAACTGATCTTCCCTGCTTTCTTGCTATCCTATAAGGCTCCTCTACACACAGCAGCCAGAGTTGTTCTTTTAAAATGTAAATCATATAGATTTTTGTCTCAAGGTAGAATCCAAAGTCCTTACCATGGGCCTAAAAGCCATGAAGTCTGGCCTCTGGTAGTTCCTTTGACCTCTTTGACAGACTTCCTTTTGTTCATTCCACTCCACTCAGACTGGCTTCTGTGATTTTCCTCTATCATGCCAAACTTGCTCCTATCTCAGAGCCTTTGCATATGCTATACTATCTACCTTGAATATCCCTTCCCTAATGTCCTCATGGCTAGCACCTTTATCTTCCTCAGGCTTCTACTTAAATGTTTCTATTTAGGAAATGCCTTTCCTGTACAGCACATCATTTTTAAAAAGTCCCTCATTACCTTCCTACAGTAGTACTCTTTAACACCTAACTAGAGTAGGATTTATCCAGGGCAGTCCTGATCTCATCTGTATTGTCTTGACATAATTACAAGTAATTGTTCTCAACCTTGTTTGATAAGTTATATGGCTGTATACCCTTACCATGTTTTATTTTTACAGTTTTCATCACAACCTAATTCCACCTGTTTGTCTCTCCCAATTTGAATGTTGATAAGAGTTGACCATTTGTTTTATTCTCTGCTGTATCCCTATCACTAAAAAGTGCCTACAATTCAAATAATAAATATGTGTTGAATGAAGGGTTATTAACTACCTGATAATGTCAATTGCTCTCCTGGGAACTTGGGAGGAAAAGATAAATAAGATGCAGTTCCTATTCAATGCACAAGCCCCACCTGAGAGATTCTGATCTGATTGGCCTTGTGTAGAGAACAGAAACATTTTAAAGTGGCTCAAGTGATTCTCATGTACAAGCCAGGTTGAAAATCTATGGTCTAGGAGCTATCTGTGTAGTAGAGGTGTCGGAGATGAAAGGCAGATAGGTGTCAGAATATCTCTGCTCAGTAAATGGCTAGGATGTCCAGTCAGCCAAAAATCACCATACTGAGTATGCTACATACATGGTCCTGCTCAGTGTAGCTAGCCAGGACTAATGATAAATTAAATTCCTAAATTCTGTTTTGTCACTGGACAAAGTCTTTACTATAGAGTATTGGCTTTGTAGAGCCTGAACAGCAAAAATGGGAAGAATTTATGGCCCAGAATGTCTCATGACAGTGTAAGAAGCAAGGCCAGGGAAGCTGTCTCAGAACTGAGTCTGGTATTTAATGAACAATTGATTTGCTGCAGGAAACAACTTTGTAACCAAACTTGTGCATGAAACCCAAATTTAGGATAAATTCACACAAGTAGAAATGCTACTAACTCGGATGATCTCTGTACAATGATTTTAAAAATTAACTACTCGGGAATTTACTTTTTAAAAAAGCAATCTTTTAATTTTTATTTATTTATTTATTTATTTATTTACTTACTTATTTGCTATTAAATTTACTCCAAGTAGAAACAACTGAGTTTCTTAACATTCTAAGGAATAACTCTACATACTTCAAGAAATCTGCCACTGGTAATTCTCTCCTCTGACAATATAGAGTTAGGCTTAATTCCTCCTCTCTATATATTCTTGCAGATCTGCCTCTATTATTCTATTATAGCACTTACCACACCATAATAAACTTGTTTGTTTTCTTATTTGGCTGCACCTTCCAAGTCTCTGTTCCCTCCCACCACACCCCCAAGTGTTTTAAAAGACTATGAGCTCTTAAAGCAGGACTTCTTCAAAGTGCAGAATCCCCTGCCCTCTCAGATTCTGATTCAGGAGGTCTAGGGTGGGGCTGAGGAATCGGCAGCAGACTTTCCTAAGTGATCTGGGTAGTCAGTTCACAGACTTCACTATAAGAAAATGACTAAGTCATCATTGTGTAACTCGTGCCCGGCACATACACACCCAATACGTGTGCCGAATCAACTAAATGAATGCTTTGGAAAACGTCTGGGGATTTCTCTAAGAGATTCATTTCGTATAGACCCCAAACCAATTAGATTAGATGTGGGAATTATTCAACAGGTCTAAAACTGAAGGGGCTTAAAGAGCACACTTAGCTATCCTGTGACAATAAGAACAGTCCAGCAGATGATGAGTCAGTTTACAAACGTGAATCTTAGATAAACAATACAGAGAGTCGCAATATACGAAGATTTGACTTAAGATTTTCCAACTTTATGATGGCACAAAAGCTATATGCATTCAGTAGAGAGTGTACTTTGAATTTTGAATTTTCATCTTTTCTCAGGTTAGTGACATGTGGTAGAGGGAAGCAGCATTGAGATGATTTTGCCCAACTGTAGGCTAATGTAAGTGCTATGAGCACATGTAAGGTAGGCTAGGATAAAGTGGTGTTTGGTAAGTAGGTGTATTAAGTGCATTTTCAACTTACAGGACATAATCCCAGTGTAATTCAAGAAGCATCTTTAGTTTGAAGTAAACATTTTAGAACTCATCCTATTTATATTTTATCTGTTTCATTTACCACTAAGCCTTGTATCCTCACCTAGACAGAGGCACCTTGCCTCATTAGAGGCAGAGAGAAGTGAGTTTCAAGAAAAGATTATAACTGAGAAATGTTTTTACTACTTGGAAATGGTCTGCAAAGTGAATTTTCTATCATTTATGAAAATATAATCCTTAAGTTTACATTTATCAAAGCATGTTCATGTCATGCTCTAAATCAACCCGCCTCTGAGCATTGAATTAATTCACCCTTAATTCATGCTGATTAAATTCTCTACCTTTTGTTGCTGTGACATACTCTCTAGTGAAATTTTCCAATCTTCCCCCATTAACACCATATTTAAAGCCTACTTGAAGTCTATGGCCATGCTACCCTGAACAAGCCTGACCTCGTCTGATCTCGGAAACTAAGCAGTGTCGGGCCTGGTTAGTACTTAGATGGGAGACCACCTAGGAAGACCAGGTGCTATAGGTGTAAAAAATTAAAAAAAAAAAAAAAAAAAAAGACAGAAAAATGCAATAAGGGATTGTAAACTGAGGTCAACAAAGGGTTGACTCACATAAATAAATAAATAAATAAATAAATAAATAAATAAATAAATAAATTAAATAAATAAATAAAAGCTACTCGTGGTGAATAAAGTCAGCCAAAATCTTTTCTTTCTCTAGAATCTAAAAAGTGCAGAATTCCTTCTCAGGAAAATAGCAAATCTTCTTTTAGCTAAGTTCCAAGAGTTGGCCCATTAGTAACAGCATCAAGATAGAATTTTCAGTAATAGATTTTGTATGTTTAAAAACAACAGTCATTCAGTTGGCTCAAAAACAGCTGGACTTTCCTTTTACTTTGGACATATTAGATACGTGAACATATGAACTTCTTTTGATTTAAAGAATAAGTTATCTTTATACATAGTCGGAAACATTATAGCTTGGACTTAGCACTCATAGATTAGGAATCATCAGTCTGCCATTTATGGAAGTAGGCTGTGTTCTCCATGTAATCTCAGTACAGCATTGCTAAGAGCAAAGGCCTCTGTTTTCAAATCTCAGGTCTTTCATTGTGCTGAGTCACATTAGTCACTGTTTCCTTCTTGGTGTGGTAACCAGAAATGATTATCTTTCCACCAGAAGGATGTTGGGGAAATAACTAGTACTAATAGTTACGAAAACAGAAAGCAACAGATATTGATACTTGTATTTCATAACATGTATTCTGTTAATGAAGATGAAAATGGGAGCTCTAGAGACACTTGAACTTTCAAGTAAGTAGTCCTGCCTTTTACATTAATAAGTTGTTCATTCCACTGATCAGTCATGCTAAGGCAAATCCAGCAGACAGGGAAAACAGAAATAGCAATAAAAGGTATATTTGCAAAAGAAACTAGAATATTTCAATCCTATAAGCATATTTAAAAAGAATTAAATGGCTTAGGGCCACACATAGAAAGTATACGTGTGAATATGCTATATATGTTGCATGTATATGTTTATGCCTTTTGATCAGCATTCAGAGGGAGCCACTTATTCATGTATGGATACTTACAATATTTAATCCAGTGACTTGAATGTATTATTTAGTGAGTAAACAATTTTTAAAAAAGTGAATTGACAAGTTCAACGACAAGGAACCAGTTAAGTAAAATGTGTTGTATTTACTTGGAATAGTCAACAGCTATTTGTTTAAAAGACTATGGTAACATGGAAAGCTGCTTATGATAAGTTAAGCAAAATATAGTGATGTTACAATACAAAAAAATCTTTGACTAAGACAACATAACTATGGCAAAATATTAAAATGGGACCTCAGAAGGTTCAGCTCTGAGTATTCTTGTGTCTCCTCTCTCTACTTTTTTTCTTTAATAAACATGTTTCTTAATCATATAATTT
The DNA here is from genome assembly GCA_028627145.1 of Eidolon dupreanum. Lineage (NCBI taxonomy): Eukaryota > Metazoa > Chordata > Mammalia > Chiroptera > Pteropodidae > Eidolon > Eidolon dupreanum. The sequence goes on from CM053507.1 coordinate 19,187,845, forward strand.
GATTAACAGGAAATGCTATAGGAGTTGATGTATTGCTTTGTGAGTTCTTATATCTCTTACATACTATGTCATATTGCTATCTAAGTGGTAGAGCCTGTAAGCAGGAAGACTAGATAGAAGATAACTTATGATAGTTTATGTATTAGCCAAGAACACATTTAGCTACACATAACAGAGAACCAAACTGAGGTTTATATTTCAGACATAACAGTAAGTCCAGGGGTAGCCAGTCTAGAACTGCTGCAGCAGCTTCAAGATGTCAAGAATGATCTAGACTCCTATCTTTCCGTTCTGGCATCCTTAGCTTTTGGATTCCATCTTCATATTTTCCACATCATCATGTTCACCTTCATTTTTGTCACAAGGCTCCATCTTCATCCTCATGTTAGTATTTGAGGAGTAAGATAAAAAAAAAAAAAAAAGTAGAAGAAGATATGGAAGGGATGTCTCTATATTAGTAAAATAAATGTTTTCCTAGAAATCTTCACCGTATGTCTAAAACCATATCCCATAGCCACTCGAACTGTATGGGATCTATGGAAATGAGTTTTTTTTGGCTAGGTACATTGCCAGTGCTCCTCCCCTTCCCACACAAAAGTATCAAGATATTTCTAACAGATAGGGGCAACAAGCAGTATCTGCCCTTCTCAAATAAGGAATATACTCACCTTCTCCCTAAGAGACACAATCCTAAAGTTTCAACCAGTTACTATGAGTTCAGGTCCACTGCATCAGCATCCAGAAGCCTAGTAATGTAGGGTACTCCCCATCAAGAGTGTGGATCTTCAGACTCTGACAACCAATTTTTAAAGAAAAGTTACCTTCCTTGATACTCTTAATAAGTAATGGTGGATAGACAAAGTACAGGATGTTAGTAAAACTCCTATTCAGAAAAGGGGGAAATGAGAAACACAGTGGTCACTGGTCCATAGAACATCTCAGATTCTGTTAATTATAGCAAGTAATCCATGCTCTTGGTCAGTTAATCTGTTAGTTCCTGTCTGTAGGAGGATCTTCCTTTCTTATTGTCTTCCAGGGGTCACATCTAAGGTGGACATTGTAGAGGATACCTTTCCTGGAGCATTAAAACTTTAGCAGTCTGAGACTCGATCCAAGAGTGGTGAGTCCAGAATCTGGTGCCATTTTACCCTCTGAGGCAACTGACATTCTGAAAGCAGTGAAGAGGCTGAAAACTAGCTAAAGCTCTCAAGCGGAGTGGGTGTGAGTGGAGGGTGAAAACTTTGAGTTCAGGACCCAAGGAGGAAAGATTTTAAGTTGGAATTCTAAAGAGCTACACCCTGGAAGTAACTCAATTAATCCCTGATTGGATTAAGGTGATCTGTCTTTAATCTGAGTGGCCCCAATGAAGCTCATCTCCTAATATTCATGGCCTCCTGCCATAGACTCTGAGCTTGGTTGTGTGACTTGCTCTGGCCAATGACACATTAGTAAGGGAGATGCAAGCAAAGGCTTTCATCTTGAGGCTTGTCCTCTTGGAATGCTCCTCCTTGGAATTCTGGGATTACCCTGCTGTGAGAAAGCCCAAGTTAGCCATGTGGAGAAGCCATGCAGAGCAAAACCAGGGAATCCAGCCAACAGCAAGGACAGAGGCCCAAGACATGTGGCCCAAATTGGGCCAGGCCACAGACATATGAGCCACCCCAAATGAGGCTCAAGACATCATGGAGCAGAGACGAGCCACCTGCACTATGGTGAGACTGAATTCTGACCAATTGAGCCAGGGAATCTGGAATCATGAACACATAAGAAGTGTTTTAAGTCATTAAATATATATAACAAATAATCTAATTGTTGGGAAAAATAGAATTAAAAATACTTCATCCAAAGGAAAGCATGAAAAGAACATAGAACAGATAATCAAAAATCAAATAGTAAAATCAATTTAAACTCATACTTGCTTCTAGGAAGTTCCATATATGAGTAGACAGAGACCAAGGTTTTAAAACCTGAAAATTTTTTATTCTGAATCCTGTCCATATCATTTCCACTTTAGTTTAACGGCCCTGCCTTAATACAATTTGAAATAAGCCTGATAGGCAGATACTACAGTTAATCTATTCTTTGCTGGATAGATTTAGAAGAGTTTAGTTGTCAGTATGTCTGGTTTAGAAGACTTTAATAAAGGCTTGGAACCATATATCTATTACTACCACCTCTCAGCTCCTATTTTCATAAGCTTCCATGTCTGGTAAGGTAATAGTTTGCTTTTTCAACCCAGAAAGGCCTCACATCATGGAATTAAGTCGGTTTATATTTCAGGCCACAGGCAGAGAGCATCTCTTTGCAAGCTGTTTTTTGTTCTCTGTCAGCTGTTGAGGATAAAGCCATAATTAACTTTCTTTGATTTTGATCAGGGCCTTTTCTTCCCATATACAGTGACCATATAAATTTAACACGTTTCTTCCTCTACCACTGCAAACCTATCCAATATATAGACTTACTATCCAAGGCATGTTACAGTACAGAAAATAGAGCAAATTTTCATGGGTGTATATCTTAAAGGTGAGTGCGTGGTGCTTTGCATGCTCCATGAGGACAGACATAGTATCTGGGCTGCTCAGGGCTGCACGCAGCGGACGCTCGACAAGTATTGAGTGATAAGTCACTAAGGTGTATGCAGTTTTATCGTCAAACCCCAAAGCTAGGTTTCCCTTCTGCAATACCCGTCAAAAAAGAATATCTGCGAACCACTGGGCAGGGGACCAAGGCGGGTGCACTGGAGGGCCGACCCGTTCGCTACGGGTCTAGCGACCCCGTCTGGCCGCATCGGTGGTAGCAGCTGTTTGCTTCCTCTTGGGTTTCGGCGGCGTCAGGGGCAGGAGGCATATTGTGAGGAGGCAAATAAACAAAGCCAACCGCACAGAAACGGGTCGTTCCGTTTCACATCCTCCTTCAGATGCCTGAGTTTCCTCGGAACAAAGTGACCCTCCTTCTGTCCGCAGGCAGGTGGAGCCCGCCCCGTGAAGGGCGGACCGCCCTCCCTCACCGCCGCGCGCTCCCAGATGCGCGTACACGCGGACTCTCTGGGGCCCTGCAGGCCCTCGAAAGGGCACGCCCCCTCGCGGGAGCACGCGGCCGCTGCACGCACACCCCGCGCGTCTTCGAGGGAGCGCGCGCGCGCGCGCACGCGCACGCGGGCGGGCCTCCTTCCCGGCACTCGCTGAGCGCCCGGCCCCCTCACCCCACCCACACCCCGTCGCCCAGGCTCCGCCTCCACGACCGGGGCTGCTGTGAGCCGGCGACCGGAAGCCACTTTAAAGCAGAGCTCGAGGTGACAGGCGAGCGAGCTGGATCGGGAGTGCAGTCGCGGCTTTCTGCGCTCGCGGCGGCGGAATGGCCCGTGCGCCGTTCGCGGCGTCTCCAGCCTGCGACCCCTAGACCCCCGAGCCTGCCCTGTGCTCCGACCTCCCGACGCGGACGCTGCCCGGGAGCCAGCGCGCTGCGACTCGGCTCCTGTGGTCGCTTCTCTCAGGCTGCCGGTTCAGGTAAAGGGCTCCGGGTGAGCTCTGCGGAGCCGATAAGGGACCCTAGCGGGGATGGCGGGCAAGGAAGGGGGTGCCGGCCTCGCAGCCGCCCCTCACGGATCTATGGTGATTGTTATTGAAACTGCTTTTTTTTTTTTTTTTAACTGAATTCCTTCGGATCCCGTCAATATCGGGATGGAATTGGTTTCTACTTCTTAGTCAGTTAGGGCCTCTGGCAGGTGTACAAGTCGGAGTAAGACTGAAGGATTTAGTCAGGGTCGCCGGCGTCCCCCCATTCCACCTCGGTCAGGGCTGGCGCGGGGGGCGGGGGAGCGTCTGTTGGCCTCCCCAGGAGAGCACTTCGCAGATCCAGGGAAGGGCACGAAAGCCAGGGGAGCCTTCCGGCCGCCCGGCGTTCCCGCTGCAGCGCAGAAGTTTGCAGGCTGTTTTCAGGTTAACTTTGAAGGCGCAGAAGTCTTCGCCTTCCTCCTCGAGAAGCGCCCGCCTCGTTTCCCCGGCTCTTCACGGGTCCGTTTTGCTTTATTCTCCGAAACTCGCGGGACGATCCTCTCAGGGAGGTTGGTTGAGGTGAAGAAGAAATTGACTTTGGAAGGCGCCGTGAGGGGCTTCTGGGCTGGAGTGAAGCCTGGGCGTGGAGCGCTCGTTGGAAGGAGGCTGGACCGAGAGTTTGCGGGGCGCCGTGGTGCCTGCGGAGGGGGAGGCGGGGGGCGGGGTGCTCGGAACTCCCGGAATTGGCCCAGCCGGGCGGCGCCTCAGCTGCGCCGCGCCGAGTTGGCGCGGCCCGGGGCGCGGAGCTGCGCTAACCGCCGCGGCCCGCAGGAGGCGTTGCTCGGACCCGGGCTCGGCGCCCGGCGGCGGTGGGCACTTGGGAGAGTCCAGCGTTTGGAGCCAGCGGTTTCTACGGACCGTGCTCTGAGCTGGGAGTGCTGGAGAAGCCGGGGCATCACGAGGTGAGGGGTGGAGCGGTAGGTCGCCTTCAGCGGGGAACCGGAGGAAGTGTCCTTCCAATATTTATTTTTTGTTATGCAAACTAATTGAGGAACAAGGTTCTAGTGACTTCCCACTCTGGCCGCTCCTCCAGCTTTTTGCCTCTTCCTCAGTTTTATTTCCGAGTGTGACAGCGGGCAATATTGGAAAAGTTACAGTGTTTGTGTGTGTTTGGGTTTGTTTTGCCTTCATGGGGTGTAATAGGAGTGGTTAGTGTGTGTGTGTGTCCGTCCGTGTGTCCGTGCGCGCGTCGGGGGGAATGCACAGGCGTGTTTGGTGTGGCGAGGAGGGAATACCACAGTCTGTGCCAATTGTGCCTTGAGGCAAGAGCACTGAATGATAAATAATAACGCCTGGCTTGGCTGCTTTCCAGTTGATTTATGTCTTCTGTCCTGTCCCTCCTTCGTGAACCTTTCCCTAACAATGGCAGCTCACATTGAACTTTACCTTTTCCTTTCATACTTACTGTATACGCTAACACCTTGTCATATACTGTTTTTTTTTTCTAAGTTTGATTATTATGTACTTTTTACACACACAGATTCAAGAATCTCTTCAATTAGATATTTAATACTCATTTTTCTGGGGACTCAATTTTATCATTTTATTACTGTTGACCCATAAAGACAAATCAAACTAGGCACTTAACAGGTTCTTTTTCTTCAGTAATTCAACCACAAAATATTATGGAGTACCTACTGTTTGCATTGTGCTAGGCACTGTAATGGGCACCTGGGATGCATACTTGATGAAGTCATGAGCCCTTGCATCAAATATCTCTTTCAGTCTCGTGGACAAGAGAGAAAAGGATTAATTGCTCATCACCAACCCTTTTCCACCTGACACAATGCTCAGTGAATATTTTCAGAATTAGTTGATGAGTGATAGATTGTGGAAGAGACACTATTTGTCATTTTACAAAGTTTTCTTTGCTTTTTACTTTAAGTTCCAGTTTTTTTCAAGGGGTCTGATTTGTTGAAGAAACCACTTTTTCATCTTCTTTCAGTACATAAGGAATCTGAAATACAGTTTGTGTTTTATATTCTTGTTATTCTATAATATGCCTTCATTTGCCTTTTTAAAAAATATACGGAATTTTTCAGACGACAAGGACAAGGAGGCTCTTTCTATATTGCGAAGCTGTGTTTGGTTTCCAAAACAGTGTGCAGTGGTGGTTGCTGATGCAGCTTCTGTTGCTAAACAAGCCCTGGTAGCTCTCCTCCAGTAGTGGTAATGTTTTGGGGATTACAAAAGTAGACCCTTAACATCCTTGGGGAATATATTGAAATCTTCTGAATATAGCAGCTCGTCAAATAATGTTTTATTGTAGGAACTTAACTTGTTTATATCAATTAGCCTATGGTAAAATTAGTTTTGTTATATTCGTTTCCCTTAAAGTCACGGAAGACCAAAGTTAAGTGAGGACTTAAATGAATAGAAATGCTGCAGCAGGCTTCTGGCTTTCTATAGTATAACATTTTAATTGAATTGCCTGTTACCTGAGTATGTTCTCTCACCCCAAATTCGCTCACTGTTTAACTTTGAAGTTTATCATTTGATTAACTTTTCTTTTTTTTTACAAAAAACCGTTTTTGTCACTTCATGAGATAGGTAATACATAAAAAACTATAAAGAGAACCACAAAGCAGTGAAGATGTGGTTTTCCCACTGTCATAGTTAGACACACTTATTTCTGCCCCTCACTCCCTCCTCATTCTAGAGTTACAATAAAAATTCATATTCCAGCAGAATTAACAATTTGTTGTATATTATATTCACAAATTTCAAAAGTTTATTGGAAGATACTCCTTTTTACCTTTATCTACTATGGGCTTTTGAATAGCCTTGGCTACTTTGGAGCTTTGATTTCTCAATAAAATTATAATTGACCCATAAAGATGAAATATAAGAGGAGTGATTTCAAGGACTTAGTCACAGAGCCCCCCCAAAAAATGAAAACAAAAATATTTTGATCAATGATGGGATGAGTTGTTGTCAGCTGGTAAATGATTATCTTCTTTCCTTTCCTGGTAGGATTTTTAGACTGAGGAGCAATTGGAGCTAGTTCACATCATGGAAATGGAAACCAGTGAACCTGAGTCAGAATGTGTAGTGCAGCCTCCCTCTCCTCCTGATGACTTTTCATGCCAGATGAGACTCTCTGAGAAGATCACTCCATTGAAGACTTGTTTTAAGAAAAAAGATCAGAAGAGGTTGGGAACTGGAACCCTGAGGTCTTTGAGGCCAATATTAAATACTTTGCTAGAATCTGGCTCACTTGATGGGGTTTTTGGATCTAGAAACCAGAATGCAGATGAAAACAGCTTACATGAACCTATGGTGAAAAAACCTCTGGAAATCAATCCATCGTGTTCACCGGCAGAAAACAATATGTCTGTTTTGATTCCTGATGGGACAAATGTTGGGGGCCAAATACCAGAATCTCATCCTTCCACTGATGCTCCAGAACAAGTGGTTCCAATCCAGGATCACAGCTTTCCACCAGAAACCATCAGTGGGACAGTGGCAGAATCTACTGCAGGGCACTTCCAGACTGCCCTTTTGCACCCAGTTTCAAGTGATGTTCCTGCTAGTCCTGACTGCATAGACAAAGTCATGGATTATGTTCCAGGGGTTTTCCAAGACAACAGTTTTACAATCCAGTACATTTTGGACACAAGTGATAAGTTGAGTACTGAGCTTTTTCAGGACAAAAGTGAGGAGGCTTCCCTTGACCTTGTATTTGAGCTGGTGAACCAGCTACAGTACCACACTCACCAAGAGAATGAAATTGAAATTTGCATGGACTTTTTGCAAGGCACATGTATTTATGGCAGGGATTGTTTGAAGCACCACACGGTCTTGCCATATCATTGGCAGATCAAGAGGACAACTACTCAGAAGTGGCAGAGTGTATCCAATGATTCCCAGGAGCACTTGGAAAGATTTTACTGTAACCCAGAGAATGATAGGATGAGAATGAAGTATGGGTATGTATTTATACCTTCTTTAAAGTTGTTATTAAATTCTATAGAGAAGGTAAAGAGGTCAAAAGCTTAGTAAGGTGGTTTCATTTAGTAGTAACCTAACAAGTTTTATTCTTTTTTTCCACTGTTATTCTTTTGGCTGTGTATTATCCTGATTTTTCATGGTGGTTGAATGCAGGGTATTTACCTAACCAGACAACAAAGTTTTTATGATTTGAACAATTCAGATGTAACTCTGTGCAGTATCTATGTGACTGAGAAGTTGCATATACATTGAATGTTGTGAATCAGATACAATTTTAATCACACAAAAGAGCTTGCTTTTGAAAGAAAATCCATGGTGATTCTTATAAGTAATGGATACCTAACTTATCTAATTTTAATATTCTGCATGTTGAGTAGCTGCTTCTTTTTAAAAGGAAAATAGTATTGTTTGGAGAATTCTGTGGTCCTCTTTATTTTGAATGGTATAGTTTTTCCGTGAATGATTCAGAAGTTTCTCCCAAGCTTATGAATCATGCCCAAACATGTCATATCTTTTTTTTTAGTTTCTTTAAGTTTAGGGTATTTTTTTTAAACCTGAGTCTTTTAACAATGAGTGAAAGGAAAATTTATGTGTTAATGGGTATGTTTATTTATCAAGTGCATAAAAAACAGTTATCCTCATGTTTTTGTATGCAAGACATGTATATAAGTAATGTAGTTCTTTTTTATGGATGTCAAAGCAATAATCACTGATAGGGAACTGAAAATTTTCATATCTAAATTCTTATTTAGTTGAACTTAATGAAGAAGAAAATGATAGTTGCCACATGTAAAGTTGCTAATGCAAAAATTACTTTATAAAAGAAACAATATTTTTCTAAGTTGTTTCTCCTGTAGCATAGGTGTTAAAATGTGTGATGTTAGTAATTATTTGTATATGACCAATAATAAGTATTAAAATTACATGGGAAAGAGAAGAGCACTTCTGTCCATGCTACCTGATTTAGGAGACCGTGAGGGCATCCTGACAGCCTCACAAATAATAACCTGATAAACACTACCGAGAGGCGTAGTCTGTAGGGAGGAAAAATACCCCAAGTATCCTAACCCAGAAGTTCAGGAGAATAACTTCCTTGGAGTCATCTTTGTTCACTGATAGGTTGCTTTACACTGTTTAAGTGTCTGGAGAGTCAGCAAGCAAATGATGGCAGTAAACCATTTCCAAGTTATCTAATTCTGTTAGTCTTGATGTTGGTCTGTGTGTTCTCACATAGTGCCAAAGCATTTTTGGCATTGGGGAAACCTGTTTTTGTTTTTGTTTTTTTTTTTAAATTTCTTTTGCTCCCATTTAGTATTAAGTAATGAGTGATTTTTTTATTATTTCAATATTTCAGTTACATAGTACACATATCTATCTTTTTAGCAGCTTAATTATGAGACTAGAACTTTGCATCTTATAAAATGGAAAGGAACGTCTAAAGAGATTTATGGAACCAGATGAGAAACAATATAAGACCCAAGTTTAAAGGCATTATCTATTATCCCAAGACCCCCTTGGGGTAAAAGTAAGATTATATAAAGAATGTAGTTTCCTTGATCATAAATGTATTATTTTGATAATATAATACATTCCATCTTGCTTCGGCAGCAAAATTCTTAGATCCTGTAATAAAGCTAATTACTTCTCTTTAAGCCTTCATGGGAAGATGTTTTATGTTTTCTCTTAAAAATCTTTTAATAAGGTATTGTCCAAAATCTCTGTTGCCTTCGAGCTAGCAATTCTAGTTGGTATGTCAAGGGTGATTAATTTTATATACTCTCAAAGCCACTCTAATTCTTCCATCTCCAGGTTGCAAGACTGCAGAACAGTAGCCTCCCACTTCACTCTTATGAAGCACATTTCCAGTCTGCTGAGTACTTCAGCATTTTGGTACATTAAGTTTCTGTCTGTTTGAACTGGTCAGGAAGAAACTAGCAGGATTATTGACCAACACATCATGTTCCATTATGAGCAAGGCAAGACTGATTCTGATCCCAGAAAATCTAGGAACCTCTTAAGTCAGCAGCATATTGGGTATTTATTTTATCCTCTGGTAAAATTACTTTGCTGAAGAGTAGAAATAGAGGCCCATGAAGCATGCATTGTTGGATCAGTGATAAAGTAGTTGCTGTAAGTGCTTGATTTTCAAATCAGTTTTAATGAAGGTGTGTTTATTTGACACTCGAGAGAACAAGTATGAGTGAATTATTGTAATTACTGTTGCTGCTGCTACATTGTTAATGGCAGTAAGTGGTCCTGCCCTGATAAAAATAGCAAAAAGTATTAACAGTAAAGCGAAGTTCTCCTGGGACTATAGTAAGAAATGTTATGAGATTGTAGATATCTAAGTGTCAAAAATTAGGCTTTTGGGAAGTTGACCTGTGGTCATTGCAACCTGGTTTTCCTTGTATTCCAAAGCGATGTTGTGTTTCCTGGCAACAAGATGCAGATAACGGCATGTTGAGCCTTGCTGAGAGATTCACAAACAAGCTGGAGCAGCCCAGGTTCACATGGTTACCAAATTATTTGGCTAAAGCTATTAATCTCTGTGGTCAGGCCTGTAAAGCTGGTCTGTCTGTGCAGATTGCACATAACCAGGAAGTGTGTGTTCAGCTGTGTATATGTTCAAGTCAGACTCAGCAGTCTTTGGATTCAGGAATAATGAATGGCAATTGTTTATTCCACTTTGTTCAGTATTTTATATGACTTGATAAATTATTATTACATACTATATCCATAATACTTCATTGTGTGAAACTTGGGGGAAGTTCATAGTTCAGGGTCTACTGTGCACATAAAACTTTGTTTTACAAATGTGTTAGGTTTAACATCTAAATTAATCCAAATTAGTTGTGCAGTGTTCATGTTCAAGGATGAAATTGGAAAGTAAGTCAAGCTAGATATGGCCACAGATCCCTTCCAACTCTTTAGTCAAGATGTTAGATGCTAAAAAAAAAAGATTTAAAAAGGAGGATTTCAGTAATTGCCTATTTGGTTCATTATAATGAGATTATTTTAATTATTCTTTTCCAGTTTTGCCTTCACCACAAATTATGATATAATCCCACTCCTATCACATTCTGCTTTTGTACACTTGCAGATGTTTATCGTCAGCATCAAATGGAAACTAGTTATATTTATGAACTCCATCGATATTTAGATGCCAAGTCTCCTTTTGCACACAGGAGAATTTCCAAATTTCAAATAGGAAGTTAAGAAAACATTGAATGTTATGTTTTGATTGAGAAAACACAGTCTCTGACAGTTTAGGCACTCATCAGTAGGAAATGATACTAAATGGCGGTCTAAGCAGTTTTGAAAGAGCTTTACAAACTATAGAATACTGTTGTGGATAATTGAAATCATGAAGGTTGTGCAAATCTATTAGCAACTAAAATCACAATTGGTTATCTCATTATATTCATTGTGAAGTGTGCAAGAATTCTTGTAGTTATTATCAACCATAAAAAGACACTCTGCAGACCTTATGTTGGAGGTAATCTATAGGTGAAAATACGACCAGTGATTATTTGTAATTCCGAATTTTCTGAAAGTGTGGGATGGTGAAGTACAAAGTTGCAAACTCTAACGCTCTGGTTAATTTTTCTCAGAGGAGAAAATTTCTTTTCTCCTCTTTTGTAATGAAAAGGCATTGATAAAAGAGGGAATTTCACTTGTTACAGCTAAGCCTAAAATGCTGTCATAGTCTTAGTTTTGAGTGATTTTGATTGCTAATTGTTCTTAAAGGTTTTTTTCCTAATTTGTCCATGGGACAATAGCATTAGATGACTTCACAGGAACCTTGTGAAACAAGATGGGAGAATTGCATATTAATGATAATAAAGAGCATATGCTGGTTTTTTGTTGTTGTTGTTGTTGTTTAATGATTTGGAGAGTGGATTATCTAAAATAGAGCAGGCTCCTAACTGAACTCTACTGGGATAGTTAAATTAGCTAAGTTAGCTCTGGCCTACACAGCTGTGATGATATATGAACTAACTCATTATGTGTTATTGATAACACTGGAGAGATGAGAACAGCTGAAACTTACTATGCCTTGTGACTTTTTGGTATTTCTTGAATATACACAGCTGGATGAGTTAGAATTTATTTTTAAAATTCCTGCCTAAGAGAAAGAGAGAGCTCTATAAGCAAGAACTGTATTTGAAGTGACTTTCAAAATGTGTGCCTTGTGCTTTAGGGTAAAGAAATTCAGTGAATTATTTTTTGTACCTCTTTTTGCTGCTATTTACATATGAAATAAAACTAATTGGCATCTGTCTATACTAATCCAGAGGAGTTAGTCTGTGTAGAGCTATCATGGGAATCAATAGCAGTCATTCATTTATTTCTTTTCTGGGTTTTTTTTGTTTTTTTGTTTTGTTTTGTTTTTTTTAAATCAATAAACAGATTAGACTTTTTGAAGCAGCTGTCACCTGGCTTCAGGTTGGGGTCAGTCTGTTCCTGATGTAGTTATTTTAATGAAAATGAACCTTGCAAAAAGCAAAAACAGTTGGAGGAATTAGTTATAAAGTAATTTGGCAATCTTTATAAGTATTATGCGTTTTGTATAAAGTTATATCGTGCATTATGCATTTTCTTATTGAGTTGACTCTAAAGCTTTTATTGTAAATAAATAAGGAAAAAAGTAATAATTCCAACTTTCAAAACTTTATTCTGCTTATGTGGACATGCAAAAAATGCAACTTTGACTGATTACTCTGACCCTATAAATCTATTTCCTGTTGTTATACTAGAATTTCTAGATTCTAAATTTGCATTCTACTGTAGAGCAAAGGTAAATTCATGAATTCTGTTTCGCATCTCTGATCTTAGTAATTCTTACTTTTATACTGGGTGTAGGGGCTATTTCTAAGGGTTAAAGCACTATGTAGACTATACAAACCTTGACTACTCGAGGAATGCTACTAAAATCCAGCCGTTTGAGATCGTTACTGTTTACCTGTGGCCTTTCTTATTTCTTATCCCGTGATTTGAGACCACCAGATTCTGCATCCTTTGTCTGATGGTAATAATTTTTATCTCATTTAAATTAAGTCTTTAGGTCTTCTTAACCTGTGTTAGCAGCTTTTAATAATTACTAGTGTCCTTTTTGTGAGTTGCAGTTGCCTTTTGTGGAATAAAAACTTAAGTACGTGTGTATATCATTTTTGCAAAGGAAAAAACGTTTTATGTTACAAGATGACTCTTGATTATTCTGGCACAACTTTCTATGAGGCTAGTTCAAATTGTGAACACTGATAAGTTTTGCAGGAAAGCAGTAGATTTTCTCTTCTAAAATAAATCGGGGAGTCTTAAACTAAAGTGAAGTAAATATGAGTGATTTTGTATCTTTGGAAGATACCAGAGTGCTGAGGGTTGAGCCATTTTTTATTTCATTCTGGGTGTGATATTGTTAGGTAACAGCTTAAGATCTTGGGTTGGACTGTACTTAGAAACACCATAAACACAGACTACAAAGGAATTAAATAGTTCTATAGTTCACCATTTCTAGGAGCTAACAAATCACATTTCAGATAATGAAGGAGATTCTTTAACATAAAATATTATTTCTATATTTATAGCTTATAGGAGTGTGTTCTAGGGACTGGGATTTATACTACACATACTCACCTCTATTTAAAATCCCTGTAAGTGTTAAAACTAATCTAGCCCAATCCCTGACATGTTAACTGAAAACCTAGATTTTCCAGTATAGAGTAATTCCTTGTTAATTTAAAATTGCACAGGGTGAGTTCTGATGAAATATATTTTGAAATCTTTGAAAATAAAGGATTTTATATAAAATAAATTCCACTTTTTCAATTTGGTAGTTTGTAAGGATTTATATTTGATCTGTGCAAAAGACAATATTGTGGTTTTGTGCTAAATATAATTCTGTGATCAGTAATTCAAATTTTAGATGTTGGTGATATTAATTTATAATTCTGAAACATCCAGTTTTCCTTACTGACCTAATCAGTTACTGTTGCTAAGACAAGCATAGAATGGAGTTAAGTAAACATTCCTATTTGTAATGTCCATACAACAAAATGTGTCTGTTTCTTGGATATTTCTCTGCTATGTGCTGTTAACTTATTGGTAACGCACACTTGACCAATAAAGAAGCTTTACATTGTCATCACAATGAAAAGGGTACTCTCATATGAATGCCAGAGTTGACTGTTCCTTTTCATTGTACAGAAACCAGCGATTTGCGAGTACATGGGCCACAAAATGTTGTGTAAGGAGTGTGTTAGAATCTCCATGACTAAGTTATCTGAGAAAGATTTGTTGGGAAATTTGTATTCTTTATGCAAATAGCTGTTCTTTCTTTTAGTGCTGTTGCTTCTGAGCATAAGGAGGGATTTGTGAATAGTCTTAATGTTGAAACATAGCACTTCTCATAATGGTTGGAAAATATTTTTAGTTTAGGCCACACTTACTGGAATTATTTTTTATTACATTAATTTTTTTTCTTTTTGAATTAAGAGATTCTTAAACTGTCCCTTCTCATTTAACATATAGCCATACTATAAGTTTGGGTGACTTTTTTGCTCTAAATTTTTATCATCACTGAATAGTAAGTGAAGCATGGCAGAGGTAGGGGCTCAAGGGTGAACTTTGCTTTCATTAGTGCATGTGCTTTCAGAATCTTGCCTGCACCCTGTGATCTTCACAGCTCCTGCAGCTGATCAGGGCATAGAGAGGGCAAATGGCACAAAATACTCTAAATAATTTCCTGCTGTGGTTGGTTTTTGGTTTCTGACTGTCACCTGGTTTCTCTCTTTCATTTCCAGGCATTGTGAGAATAAAAATAAGCACTGGAGAATTACTAGGTTTTCCTTCCAAGTTAATAAAAGACAAGACATCCTTGAATAGGGGTAGAGTATATGAAACAAGGAACTTTGCTTGCTTGCTCTCTGACTTTGGTTTCTCCAAACGTTGCTACACCTCAGAAGCATTGTGTAAGGTGTTCTATAATTAATTTGCTACTAAAAAATAACATAGACTGTCTTAAGTAATTGGTAAAATTGAATTAGGGAAACTTGGCTTTGTAGAATCCCTCTCCCTTAGGAACAGTTGACTGACTTAAAACCCTGTTGAAAGGTTTTGTGGTCATAGTTTACAAAACCTAGACAATAATACAAGAAAAAAAAATTTAATATGTTTTCTATAGGAAGTCTTTTTTCCTTTCAGAAATTTGCTTTAAAAATTCTCAGGTTGTGATGCATTCATTATATAGTTTGTATACATTCAAATCTCTAGTGCTAAAAGCATTTCTTACTCACATCTAGGTTCTCATAATCCATCAGTGATTATATTTTTAATTTGTGCATTTATCAATTAGTTTACCTGTACTAATTAGGGGAAAAGACCAGGGTAAATTGAGAAAGTTCTGAATAAAAACTTTTTTTAAAGGAGTTGTTTGTAATTTTAAAAATTAACCCAGAAATAAAGCCAGTAGATTGTATCTTACTGGGAATTATTAGAGGATATATTTTATGATGTTTATTAGTATTTATGTGTAAATGAGTTCTGAATTGTTTTAGCTCATTTGAAAAAAATTTTAAGCTTTTTTTGCATTTACATATGACTGATTTTTATAATATTTATGTAGAAAAGTTTTATAAACATATTTCAGCTCTCTGTAAATGCTGTCAAATTCTATATTCACAAAATTGAATAGATCAGTATTTGTACTTTGAGTACATGGCAGTTATTTTTTACTGTTGACTTTAAGGTAAGATAGAAACCTCAGTTTAAAAATATTTCACTTAATGAAGAAGGTATTTACTCATCTTCATAAAAAGCAACAGCTGCATAATTTAAGGCAGTGTAAGGCAATGATACATACACATTTTTTAAATCTATTATTTGCTTTCTATCTCAGCTGTTCTTGTAGAAATTAAGTTTCACTTCCTCTTCAGACCTTGGTTGAGAAGTATGTCTCACTTAAATTACCTTCTAGGAGTTTCAGGACATGTGATTGAACTTGGATAAAAGTTAAGGTTGTATGACATTTCCAGTGTCTTCAGGGTACAAAATTTAATCTCATGCCTCTGTAAATAGATAGCAGTGAGATCTTATGATCTCATAAGTATAATTTTTATTTACAAAAGATTTCAGACTTATCCACATCTTATCAGAAAGTTCTTTTGTATTCTTTGCTTTGATCTGGTAGTTTTTTAATAAAACAAACAAAATATTTTAGTAGATTCTTTTCCTCAAATGAATATTGTCATTCGCTTTTAGTGGTTGCATGGGATGGAGGGAACTTCGATGTATGTTATTTCATAGGGGGTTAGGAAACATTTAGTTGTACCCAAAATACTGTGTCTTAATGCAATTTTTTTTTTTTAAATAAACTGTTATGTGTTTATTTAGTTCCTCACATTCTTTTGGAGACTATAGAATTACAAAAGCTTGAAAACAGGGTACTCTTTCATTTAGGAAATCTCCCTGCCTTTCATTTTTCTTCTATCTCTTATCCTCTCATTTTTATTTCACTGTGTTCACTTCTAGAATGATTTGAATACCATGATTAAATGTCTTAACCATTTGTAAATCAGACGTGGGGTTTAGCATACAGATAAATGTGATTCTAGACAGCATTCATTGCTGTCTTCTCATTCACCTGTTTGTAAGATGTCCCAGGAGGGACTAAAGCAGCAGCACACTCAGTCAGAATTTTGCTTTTTGGTGATCTCTTTTTAAAGAATTGTATCTTAAAGTGGGGAATATTTTTATATACCCCAAAATCTTTTGAGGTTTTTAGAACTGTAAGATAAATCCATGATCCAAGATTGAGGTTAATTGTTTTACAGAGTGATATAAGCCTCAGCAACCCTGCTTTGGTTAGGTCAGGTTCTCCTTAGATGTGAGCAGATTTAATTGAGAGTCAACATTTGATTCTTAGCTTACTCGTAACTACTGAGGGCCATATGTATAATAATGTAAACTCCCAATTTTGATTTGTAGGTAGGTATGTCTGTGTCTCTAGCTACTTCTGGATATGAAGGGAAAAACCCAGTTGTTACCCATGTCATTGTAGAAGTATAGAATTTTAACTTCTGGTAAATATTGAAAGATACTGCTTTGTATGTAAGTATTTATAGATAATTTTTGTTGTTGCCTCCAATATTTTTTTGAATCAGTGTTAGCAAAAATCTTAATTAGTAACAATAAATGACAGTAACTGTGCTTCTAAAGCAGAAAGTTAAGAGTACATAGTCCTCTGAAGTTTAATAATTACACTGCTTTTATCAAATATGTTGATATTGTATATACCATGGCTTTGATTCTCATCACCTTATAACATATTTGAAGGAATATATAAGCTGCCAGATATTCCAGCATTGCTAAATGAGTTCCTGGAAACATCAAAGCCAGGTATCAAAAGCCAGCTATATTTTGTGTGCCTGTGAAATTTCTTTAGCAGCAGCAAACATACCCCATCTGTCATTCCTGTCTCAAGTCTGTAGCAGAAGAGCCTTAATACACTCTCCATACTGCATTTGATCTTTATCCTTTATCATTGTGACCCTCAATGGGAGGGAGACATTTTCATTTTACATCATAGCCATAAAATAAGAGGGCCTATTAATTGTGTCTAGTTAATCCAGCTGATTAGGGCAGGTGTTAATTAGTTTGAGGTCACAGGTTTGTCCTTGTAGAAACCAGTTAACTTTTACAGGCAGGAAGCCAGAGTTCCAAAGTCTAACCCATCTGGTTAAACTGTACAGAGTAGAGTCCAGAAAACTTTATATTTAATTGACCTTTGCTGAAGTCTGAGTTCTGTAGTTTATTTGCATCATCTTTCCACTTAAATATGTTCCACCTCCTACAGTTCCAGTCTCATTTAATGGCACCATTATCCAGTCACCAGGCCCAGAAACATGGGACACATCTCAGACTCTTTCTACTCCCTTCAGCCCCACATGTAATTATACTCCATGCAGTTAGGTTCTAACTCTTAGATACTTAAAAAGCATCTCTTGCCTCCTCAATTCTGTCATTATTTGTCTCATGCGCAATTCTAATAGCTATATATAGCTAAGCATAAAATAATAATAATAAATATGCTAATAAATAGCAAATAAGTGCCTCCCTACCCTTCCCCCACCTTTCCCGACTCTCCCTACCAAAAATAATCAGCTCTCCATACCACAACTGTGGGAGTGACCTTTATAAAAGGCAAAAGTTAACTTTGTTGAAAATCTACCAGTGATTCCTATTATCCACAGAATCAAGTCCTACCTCTTAACCCAACATACAAAGCTCTTCGTCATCGGCCCCATCCAGCCTATCCAGTTGTCTTATCTCTTACCCATCCCCCTTGCACACACATACACCCTGACGTCTCACGTGAACTGTATGTGCTACACCCTTGGGTCTCTTGTGCTTTGCTTGGTTAGCTTCTATACATTTCAGTCACTTTGCATTGTGGTGTCCTGCCTCCCATTGTCTGCCTTGTGGCTGGCCAGACTTGGCTCTCATTTCATCCACTCTGGGACACCTCTCTCTTGACCATGTTTTTCGACCCATTTATCAGCAGAGGTGGGCCCTCTCTGAACTGTCCCCAGACCACCTTTGTGTCACATTTCACACTATGCCACAAAGTTTGTCTTTTCTGTCTTTCTGACTCTTTGGCATTTTGCCCTTTTCATCTTACTTCTATGTATAGCCCAGTGCCTAATCAGTGTGTCTACTTTAAGCTTATTTTGTTTCTTTTTCACATTTCTTTCTTGGTTTCAAACAATTTATAAATGGAGAGATTGCCCCAAATGGTTATACTCTTTAGTGAGCATCCAAATGCATAATCCCAAGTACTATTTTTTAGTAAAGTGATCATGTTCTTACTAATTTCTATTTCACTCAGCAACTGTTTCTTTAATAGTTTTAGTTTTCATTATAGCTGTTTATCTAGTATCTGAAATATACATAGAAGAAATGCTGTGGGGGCATACTTTCTGACGGTGTGGGTGTTAGTATTGCTAATGTATGTTTGAAAATGTTGGTTTAATTGGTATGTCAAGATATTTGTTGAGTAGGAAGAGAGCAATTGTTATAAAGCATCTAAATCATGAGAATGGGTGTCCTTTTCAGAATTTTAAATTAGTTTTGTATCTGGATTTTTATATTGGTATGTGTGGTGGTGTGTTTATTGGTGGAGCATGTGGAAACAGGATTGTTAATATTTTAGCACTTCATTTTTCCCTTTATAGCAAAAATCTGTTCACGAGATTTTTTTTTTTTTTTTTTTGATTTATCATGATAGGGTTATATCTTGGGTAAATCAGTACTGATTGATTTAGCCACATGATGTATATAGCAAAATCTAAATCCTGTGTCACAGTGGCTATCTCCTGTGCTCACCCTTTTCTGACCATCCATCAACAGGGATGCCCTTAGGCCTTACAGGGTTCTCATCCACCTGGGATTGTTGCACCCTGCTTTTATAAAGCTCCCCTCCCCCCATCTCTAACATTGTTGCTCAATTTTTACACATCCTATATTTACTTCTTTGACCCTTTATCATCATCTGTTCAATACTTTAAATTCCTACCCTTATTTAAGGCTCAGAGACTCAGGACTTACCTTATCAGCCTGACATCTCTCACATCGCCTGTTTTTCCCTGGTTTACATTTCCTCATCTCTTACATACCCATTTAGAAGATTTCCTTTTCCAACTATTTGCAGTGCTTCTGCCCCTCCCTGTCCCCACCCTTTTTCCAGGAAACAAAGTTCTTAACTCTTTTTTTCTTGTTTTTCCACAAAACCCTTTACTTACTGGTAGTATTTCCTATTTAAACTGTTCTTAGCCTTTTTTTTTTTCTTTTACAGACAGTTATCTTGTATTGATACAGTAAAGCCCTTACTTTTCCCGACCATTATCCATTCCTGCTTGCCAGTAACTACCTCCTCTCCCATAATGCTACATGCCTATTCTTTGTCCTCTCATTCCGGGAATGAACAGTATAGATAGGCAGATGTACTACATCTTTGGTTTTACATTTGGTTTTTCATTTCTCTTGAAGCCAGGAAGTACATCTGTTTAATTCTTTGTGTATTGCCTAATACAGCCCACCATCACCATTACCACACATACATGACTCATAACTACTTTCTGATAATAGAAAACAATGGTTTGATAAAGAAGAGTGGTGGATGTTGAACATTTGGCATCTGTATTTCATGCATTTATACTGATGCAGATTGAAGAGGAAGAAAACTCTTGGCTTTGAATTTTTTAAACATTCCCGGTTTAAGGGAGAGCAGGTGGTAAAATTAATCTTATAAAAAGATAATTTCATGTTTTTCAAATTTGTTGTTTTGTCTCTGTCAAGTCTAGAAAAACATATTGAAAATCAGATAGAATTAAAACGGTACTTTGGTACATCAATCCAAAGAACATTTGTGTAGTAAATTAGGATTTGTCATAGAAATTTTCTAATGCCCAAAGAATTGAAACGGCACAGAATGTAGCAAAAGCTGCGGTTTTACATGTCATTCTCATGCAAATAATTATCTATGAAGTCTTAATAATACAGGATTAAACAAAAATTGCTAGAGTGATATCCAGAATAAAATCTGATATTTTAATAGCAAAAAGCATTTGGCTGTGTATATTATAAATGCATGTTAACATAATGACTGCTCTTCTAAGAACTCAAAGAAACTGAGGATTTGTCAACTCATAATTGGGAACAGTTACTGGGAATAAACTTAAGGCAGGAAAATCTGTTTAGAAACTGAAAATGACCTCAAGAAGGAGAAAGAGGTTAGTATCTCTCGTTTCAGTGACAACATTAAATTTTTCCAAAATTAAGTGAAAATTGTTTAAAGCAAGTTGATTTAAAGTTTAATTTAGGAATAGCAGTTCCAGTTTTCAGTGTTTTCTTTTTTTAAGAATTTCACAGAAATATTTTTTCTTTCGATTAACTATTTCTATTTACCATAAGTTATTTTAAAGCAGTGTCGGAATGTGATTTTAAGCTACATTTTATTGTCTTATTCCCATTCCTTTAAGACCACATCCGTAGTTGGTACTCTTTCTGAGCAAGAAATTAGGGATTTGAGGAGCTCATTAGGAATTTTAGAACATACTGCTTTTTACAAGTTTTGTACTTCACCATCAGTTGGGTTTATAACTTGAGTTTTTTGGTTTGTTTGTTTTTTGTTTTTTGTTTTTAAATAGAAGCTGATTCACAAATTATGAACATCAGATGGTGGGTGGAAAATAGATTTTCTTTCTCTGATATTTGTCAGGGGTATTCATTGAGATGTTAATAGATATTCGGGGGGGGGGGGGGGGAAGAGCATTGTCATAGATTTAGAAGAATACTTTATAGCCTTCATCATGACACCTCAATATTTGTCTTAGCATATTAAAGGGACTGTGGAGTGGCTGCAGTAAGTAAATTGTTTAACTTTGTGTGTAACCAAGGTTTTTCAAACATTGACCACAGCATACTTTTTGCACAGAATACCTACTAACAGTTCTTGAAACAAGGGTTCCAAGAGCAGAATTTGCAAAGTGTTGCACTAACCCACAAAACCCATAGGTCAAAATTAATACCCTTTTCAAAATCCTAACTTACAGCCAGGAAATAATTATTGGAAATATCTGTCCAAATGTCTGAATTTCACATGAACCAGTCACCCTGAGTGCCACTGGATCTGGAGTATCCTGTGTGTTATAGATATCCGTTTAGAAATCTCTGGTGGAAAGGGTGGAAAGTATATCTATGATGCTATTTTGTAATGTATTTTATTTTTTTTGTTTCTTAGGGACATTTTGAAACATACACAAAAAGAAAGAAGAGCCATGAACATTTTTCCAGTTACCTAAAATAATAGTTGAGATTTTTTTGACATTAAAGTTTCGTTAAAAAAGAAACACAAATATTTTAATTAGACCACTGTTATAAATTAATTTCTTAAATGATTCTGATCCATATAGTGGGATTTCCCCAATAGTATTGAGCTGCATGTAAAATGCTGATTCAACAGCAGCAAATCAGATAATAAAATATAATATAATCAGATAACAAAAATGACAAAAAATATTCTCATAGCTAAACCTCATAATAAGCCAAACTTTTTTCCTTTTCATGTTTTGTCAACTCTTTTTCATACACAGGATAAGAAATAATATTGATGTTGGGTAGATTAGTGATACTGGCCTCCTCTGAAGTCATTTTATTTTACCTTTTTTCTGTCTTTCTTCAAGCAGTATTGTGTATATCTATATTAGTTTAGGTAAACTGATGGCTCTGAAAAAAAAAGGACAAGCTTCAAGGGAAGTTTCTTTTGTTTCTATGTCAGCGTCATCTTAAATCTGACTACCTGATTGACTGAGACCAGGGTTTGACTCATCCCATTGTGGCGGGGATGATGGGATTATGTTGATTTCGTTTAGGCCAGTGCTATGGGATAGAATCAATCCTACCATAACTTTATGGCCTGGAAATTTTGGTCTTATTAAGGAAGGCCATGTAGGAAATTGGAAAACAATCAGTAATGTCCTTTTACTCCAAATAAGACCATTTTGAAAATTCTACAACATGCTATACTAGATATTTTTAATGTCCAATGAGATGTTTAGATATTTGTTTTGCATATGTAATAGTAACAAACCATTTTTTCTTGGGTTTTTTAGAGGACAAGAATTTTGGACAGATTTGAATGCCATGAATGTGTATGAAACAACTGAATTTGACCAATTACGAAGGCTTTCCACACCACCATCTAGCAATGTCAACTCTATTTACCACACAATCTGGAAATTCTTCTGTAGGGACCACTTTGGATGGAGAGAATATCCTGAGGTATTTATAGGTTCTTTTTCCCAAAGTACATTTAAATTTTTTGTCTCTTTTTCACTGATCTTTCATTCTTCCTTTTCAGCAATGATTAAACAGAACTATAAATCAAAGAGCTTACGGATATAAAATTGAGCCTTGTTGATAAAAGTAACACTTTTCTCTCTCAATTTTTCTGAAAATGTATTTCTTTCCATTAATTTACTAGAATCCATAAGTAGAATACCACTATTATCAGAGAGATAAAATGCTTTCCCCAGTATCTTATATTATGGAGAGAAAGTATTTACAGTGGTAAGTACTCAGACTTAGTGACGCCTTTGGAGTAATTTTAATGAGATGAGCACTGGTGTAGCTTTTGGTTTTATCTGGCTCCTGGGCTCATGGTGATTAAGTCATGTGTTGCACTTAGCATTTTAGAAGTCTAGTGGGAAACAGTCACTCTTAAGCCCCTGGAAGAAGTACTTGAAAATGTTTATTGAGCTGTGGTCAGGCAAATTAGTCATTTAAAATTCTATCAAATGTGCACATGCATCCTTAGTCTAAGATGGTAAGAATAGCTCATCAATCACAAAGCAAGGCTTTAAAATGATGATGGCTTACTTTGCCTCTAAATGAGAATTCTGAGTCAAGTTTAAACATCCTGAAATGGACTTTAAAAGATTAATTTCACATTCCAAAGATCTGACTTCTTCAATTTGATCAGATTAATTTCCAGCATTACAAAACGGGAAACTAACCAACCTATCTACCTTAGGGGTTTTTTTTTTAAAGCAATAACGAAAGAAAATGACCTAGTATGTTAATTGCTATAAAACACAATATTGAATTAAACTTCTTGACTCTCTTTAATCACTGGTATATAATACCTTCCAAAGAGAGTAAGAGGCTGTTTAAAATATATTCTCAGAATACTTGGCCTGCCCCTATATTTTTCTTCTGACAGGTTTCTTAGGTTTGGAACTTAATTGATTTATTTAAACTGTATATACTACCATCTGTAATCCTGCTCTGAAAATTCCTTTTCAAAAATATAAAAAAATCTCTAGGACATTTTTAAGGCCTCAGGATAGGGTAATTCCCTTGGCTTTACATATTTCTTAAGTTGGAAATCCATGTTCCTCTAAACAGGGAACATCTTTCTACTCTGCATCTTTACCAAAAAAAGTAAAAAGTATAAATTCTTGTGTGTAAAGGGAATTACTTTCACTCACTGTACTTTATTGAAACCCTTCTGATACTAATAGCAAGGTTAACTATTTGTGGCTTTGGTTGTATTAACAGTTTTCATATTTCATAGTGATTACTTTTTTTTCTCTTTGCCTTTTATTTACTGCTCCATAGTCTGTTATTCGATTGATTGAAGAAGCCAACTCTCGGGGTCTGAAAGAGGTCAGATTTATGATGTGGAACAACCACTATATCCTCCACAATTCATTCTTCAGGAGAGAAATAAAAAGGAGACCTCTTTTCCGCTCCTGTTTTATATTGCTTCCATATTTACAGTAAGTGTCCAATGGAAAGTCTCCTATTTACTCTCATTTTACATAAATGTATAATTGAATGCCTAAGAGAAAAAGATTTTAAATTAAGAGACTAACTTGATTATTACCTCTAGAATGTGAAATTCTAAGTTATTGTTTGGGTTTAATCCTTCAAAAAAATGGAATTCAGATAAGGTACAATTAACATAACACTAAGAGTGAGTATCCTATTAGGCTTTTTGAACTGAAAAGGACAGTAGAGTTAACATTTTTTCCACAACTAAAAATAATTATATCTGGAATGAGATGAAGTTTGCATTCTCCTCCCTCACGGAAGGTTGAGTTTTCTAATGACACCTTTCATGTTAGGGAACTACTTCCCAGCTCAGATAAATTGCCAGGTCAAGTAGGGAGAGTCTCAAGGTAATGTTCTCCATTTTTCTTCCTTGAATGCATATGCATGGGAGGAATTCGCCTTTCAAATAATCTGCATTCACATTTGTAAGGCCCATCTTCCTGTAATACCAAAATTATCTGTCGTACTTTTAGGTTGAGACCGAATTCATCCTTTTGAATTGTAGGTGAGCTCTTCCATTTTTCCAACTACCATTTCTTTTCCTTTCTAGATAGCGCACTGGCACATCTTCCTAGATGCCAAAGGTGGGGTATACTGCCCTTACCATGATTTTTTTTTTTTTTTGGAAATTAGTATTTCTAGGGCAATCATTATATACTCTAGTCATATTTTTTAAATGATACTAGGTTTACTTGGTTTTATGAACTTGGGAGGTCTAGAATAATATTGGTTGGTCTCTTCTGCTGATATTTGAGATGAAGATGCTCTTTTTATATTCTTACTAGCATTTTTTTTTTTATTTCAAACCCAAACTATGCTTTTTCCAGATCACTTATGACAGAATCTTCATGATTCTAATTCTGAGATTGCAAAGGGAACATTAAAAACAAAATACAAATGAAAATCCCTGACATTTTCAGTAACTAAAAGCACTGTGTAATAAGGACAACTTTAGAAATATATATTGGCTTGGGGTAAATGTGTGCTTTCTTTCTAGTCCAAGTGTGAAAATTTTTACCTTATAGGGTTTGTTTTTTTTTTAATTGGAAACTAATAAAAATGCCATTTCTGTGATTTCATTAGCACAGCTGGAGATAGTGTCAGCGTCCAGTAGTTAGGAACATATTGTTCTCCTAGTGAGACAGTAGAACTCATTAGTGAAACTGGAGTCTTGGCGTGCTGAGCCAATCAAATGAGATGTAGCTTCTGTGTGAGAGTAAAAATGCTCATTCTAGTGCTGCTTTACTGAGTTTTATAGAATGGTGAAAATTGATTTGTTTCAATCCTAAGACAAGTGATTATGAAATGACCCTTCGTTTTTTAAAAAAACTTCAGCTCGTTTAGAAAAGTATGAACTATAAAAGTAATATTAGCTGTAGTAGCATTAATGCCACAAATATGGCCTTACTATTTATAACTTAGGCTTACAAACAAAGAAAGTCACTATTCTCTCTTTTGTTTTTAAAATTTCCTATTTTAGTCATCTAAAACAGTGATCATCAGGTATAAAGAGTTTAGCAAATCAAAGAGATTATGTAGATACTTCAGTGAGAAAGGAACAGAGAAGCAGCAAGTTCACCAGGGTGGAATGGGCAAGTGCAGCCCCTTCAGTTCCTATCTGCCCTAGAGTCTAGGGCTGAAGGACACTTGGACAGGCCTAATAGGAAGAAAGAGAAGTGGAATGCTGTCTGAAAAGCATATTTCAGAAATAGATTCCAAAGAGACTATGATCTTAGCTAAAAAGTTTTGTTTTTAACTATTAGTAAATACAAAAGGTCAAAGAAAAACATAGGCATCAGAAAAGCCACAAATATCAGGGAATCAGAGATGGCCAAGAATTGGGAATGCTAGAGTAGGGAGGTAGTAAGATGGTGGGGGAAGGAGGCTGACTTAATTCATGAATTTCCTACAAATTTAGCTCTTTTTAAGTGAGAGTTTCCTTGCTGCTTTTTTTCTTCCAGTTTTATTGAAATATAATTGACATACAACCCTTAGTTTAAGGTGTGCAGCATAATGACTTGACATGTATACATTGCAAAATGATTTCAACAGTAAGTTTAATAAACATCCATAACCTCATAGTTACAAAAAAAAAAACTTTTTTGTTTGTGCTTGCTGTGAGGCTGATAAAAGGTGCTTATTCTTTAATATTCTTAGAATACTTGAGCTGAGGGTACATAAAAGCAAACAAACCTCAGATTTAGAGGTTTGGGAGTTCATTTCAGCTAAAAGGACATCTATCCTATGCAGTCACCACTTGGTCATGAGAAAGCCTGGTAATAATTTTTTTGACTCCTCCCACAAAAGGATAAAATGAATTTGTTTTTATTTCATTATTGAAGTTGAGTTAGGAAACATCTTTCAAAATGACAAAAGGGGAGGCAAGATGAGTGATAAAAGGTGACCTTGGATTCTGAAAATCCATTCTTCAGAGGCCCTTGAGTACAAGCTCCTTACCCTTCGAATTTGCCTCCCTAAGGAAGGCTGTACGGCACCATGAAGCACAGTATGTCATTAGAATACCCATGAGCAGAATATAGACACAGCATTCTCAGAAAATGAAGCCACATTCGTAACTGTACTTGGAATATATATATATATTAATTAACCCATGGCAATTAGAGTGTATAAAGTTTGTCAGACATGTCTATGTGTTTTTACGGTTTGGCCTAATTAGGATGTTGGTTTGTTATAAGTAAGTGTCTATGGGTAGGAATGGATACTGACCATGTAAATAAAAATCTAATATCTTAGGTTGGATAGGATTCATTTACACAGGCTTATCTTCAAGCA
The DNA here is from genome assembly GCA_028627145.1 of Eidolon dupreanum. NCBI lineage: Eukaryota > Metazoa > Chordata > Mammalia > Chiroptera > Pteropodidae > Eidolon > Eidolon dupreanum. The sequence continues at coordinate 19,214,532 of CM053507.1, forward strand.
TGTGGGTTAATAATAGACCCTGTTCCTTGAAAGAAGAAAGGGTAGGTACATTAGAAGCTTTCATTTTATGAAACTGTTTTTTAGGCAGAAATGGTATCAGAAAGAAATCAGAGTCCCTTCTGTTGTCAGTGCCAGGTTTTCAATATGGCTGTTGTAGCCTAAAACCTGTTTTGAACAGAGTGCTTGGGAGAATCTTACCTTACTTTTTCAACCCAGAAACCTCTGTTGGTAACTTCAACTACTGATAATATTAGAAAACCTGGTGGACTAGGATTTACCCTTTTTGCAGAACAGGGATAGAGGGGATAGCTAAAAATAAAGAGCATATATTCTGTTTCCTGCCATCCTGCAGAATAGTGATGGCTTTTAAGGAGTTACAGACTTTCCAGAATCTGATTAAAATAGTGGGGCCTCTCTTCAGAAAAATGTCCCAGTTAACGAAGACTCTGGAGGAATCTGTCAGGACTTTGTGAAAGTGCTTCAGAGGACAAGAACTGTTGTGCCTTCTGTCATGAAGGCTGGAGAAACCAGCACTCCTTTAAATCTGCCCCTTAAAAGCACTTGATGGTTTTCTGGAAGCTCTGGATCCACCCAGAACTTCATTTCTATCTTACATAGGGACTTTGAGGCAAGCAAAATAAATCATAGACACAGCTACTTGAAAGGGGGCTGGGGTTAGAGAACGCAGTTTTGCCTCTATAATTTTTAGCTTCTTATCAAGCCAGCTCTTAAAAGTCAAAAGACTATGTGAGGTGGTGGTGATGTTAGTGGGAGTCAGGCAAGCCTGAGTTGCAATCCTGGTATCCATCACTTTCAAGCTTTGTTAAATATGTATATGAATTGTGAAATATATGGAAATAGAAAGAGTATACACTTGGAAACTATCTATAGAGGCCTGGATTCAAATTCTATCTCTGGTCTTTGCTAGCTATGCTAGCAGTTTTTTTATTTGAAAAGTGGGGATAACCAAGGCATCTTGAAGAGTGGTTATGACAGTGATACTGCATGTAAAATGCCTGGTCCATAAGGCTATAATTATGAGGAGGGTCATGGTAAGATATACTCTTGGAGATTAGATGCATGTTCACCCACAGTTGTAACCTCTGTGTCACAAAGCTCTTTTGAAATTTCAGTTTCCTAATCCATTTGGCAGACTTATTGCTTCCTTGTGACCACTACATGCTTATGAGTGTTACAGTACCCTGAATCTGAGTCTCGGGGTCAGGATTTCCTTTCTCTCTGCTTCTTCCCTTTTGCTCTGTGTTGAAAATGGCCAAGAAATGTGCTGTAAACTTAAGTATTTAATCAGAAAAAAATAAGTAACTGAGCAAAGCTGTTGCTTATCTGAATCCTTCAAAGTAATAGACCTGAATTTAAAGGTTCAAGGATATGCATTCCGGTGTCTAGAGCTTGAAGTAATTAGCTCCATCACACCTAAAGCTGTAAAATTTGAATAATATTGATGATTTTGTGGTTATATGTGATCTTGGAAAATGAAGTGAATGCCAGATGTCAACTTGCAATGCCTATGCCATGATTTTTTATTTTCATACAAAATTAAAGTTTAAGCTTTTTGATTTTTAATATTTTGTTTTTTCCCTGCTTAACTTTGTCTCCCCCTCACCCTACATAAGCTTTAGTAATATATTTTCTATTTAGTATAGCAGAGTTTGAAGAATGCATATAAATTATCATTACTCCCTTGAAACAAAGTTTCTTTGTATAGGCAAAAGAGGAGTCTAGGATTCAAAAAGTAAAGAAAGGCATTTATAAATTTGCTCTTGCTTGCCTTGTAGCAGTATATTCTGTAGTCTCCTCTACAAAGAGGAGGCCAGGAAGACGCTAATAATATCTGTGTACAGGAACTATTTGCTCTAAGATTTTTTTCTTTAATAGCATTTTGTATATCATTTTTTAAACGAGCATTTAAGCAATACAGACTATATTAGATATTGCCATAGAGTACTGTATATGAATTGTTTTACATTGACATTCCTTCCTCTCTCTTCTAGGACACTTGGTGGTGTTCCCACCCAGGCTCCTTCACCTCTCGAAGCAACTTCATCATCACAGATCATCTGCCCAGATGGGGTCACCTCAGCAAACTTTTACCCTGAAACGTGGGTTTATATGCATCCATCTCAGGACTTCATCCAAGTGCCTGTTTCTGCAGAGGACAAAAGTTATCGAATCATTTATAATCTTTTTCATAAGACTGTGCCTGAGTTTAAATACAGAATTTTGCAAATATTGAGAGTCCAAAACCAGTTTCTTTGGGAGAAATATAAAAGGTGAGTCAGCAGTATGAAAAGTTCAAGAGAGCTTTTCTTAATGTAGCTAATGACAAATGCAGAATGTAATAGTAAAGACTTGAATAGAGCTTAATATATTTGCATTTTTTGATATATTAACTCACATGTAAACAGGCCTGTAAGTAGGATTATTGCAATCTACATTTTACAGAGAGGAAACTGAGTCACAAAAATGTTTGGATAATTTGCCACAGGATATACAGCTAATAGGATATGGTGCTAGAATTTGAATCAGGCAGTCTGGCGCCAGATGCCTTATTCTTAATCACTTTACTAGGCTGCCTCTCAAGTCAACAAATTAATGTAGTACAAAAAGAATACATGTAGGTTTGAGAAAGCTCAGAACTAAGAGACACTCAGGTTGGTGGAATTAGATAAGGAAAAGGAGAAGGTAAGATGTTAGAACTAGTTTTGACGTGTAAGAGAAAGCATGCGAATGGTTGGTAGAGAAAAAAAAGGAAAGGGTTTTTCTGGTTTGCAATGGAAAAGATAAGTTTAAACTTTTAATATGGTCTTTGATGGCATTTTGATCTTGATAGCTACTTTAACATTTCCTCTCCACTGAAACCATAAAGAGAAGTTTATGACTACATCATATCTATTAAATTGACCTATACCTTCTTTCTTCTGAATTCTGTATCCACTCTTTGCATTAGGAAAAAGGAATATATGAACAGGAAAATGTGTGGCCGTGACAGAATAATAAATGAGAGACATTTATTTCATGGAACATCCCAGGATGTGGTAGATGGAATCTGTAAGCACAACTTTGACCCTCGAGTCTGTGGAAAGCATGCTACAGTGTTTGGACAAGGCAGTTATTTTGCAAAGAAGGCAAGCTACTCTCATAACTTTTCTAAGAAGTCCTCCAAAGGAGTCCATTTTATGTTTCTGGCCAAAGTGCTCACTGGCAGATACACGATGGGCAGTCATGGCATGAGAAGACCTCCTCCCGTCAATCCTGGCAGTGTCACCAGTGACCTGTATGACTCTTGCGTGGATAATTTCTTTGAGCCTCAGATTTTTGTCATTTTTAACGATGACCAGAGTTACCCTTATTTTGTTATCCAATATGAAGAAGTCAGTAACACTGTTTCCATTTGAAAAATCTTGGTACTGATAAATTATTTGATATAAACTCAATCCAGCATCTGTAGCAGGTTTTGGATGGGTGGGACAGAGTGAAGAACAGCATTGGACATTAATTAGGGCACTTTTAAGACCCTAGAAAGTGAATTTTTTTAAAGGAAAACACAGGTTTTAAAATGACCACTTATTCTTTAATTATTTACTAATTGTTAGTGTACTCAGTGTGGGAAAGACTACAGATTGCATATTCTTCATTCACACTTGTACATATAGGCAGCAATGTTATTAGAGGTATTTTTTTAAAGAGAAAGAACAGCCTAACTAATTAAATGTGACTTAAGCCTGGTAGAAGTTTGGCCACATGAAATGGAAGCTGTGAACAAAGAGAGAATTCTATATATTTACAATGGTAAACTGACTGGAACTAGTACTATCATACTTATTCCCTGTTCAAAGCATCACTGCTGTGGTGTAGGATAAGTTCATGAAATTCTGGTGGGTAGAAAGAAATTCTTATTTTTATCAGCAGACTGAAATGTTATCACCCAACCAGAGAGCCTCAGTGCAGTTAGCTTGAGAATTCAGAGTTCTGTTTAGAGAAAGTTTAAAAAAAAAACAAAAAGGAACTATTCGGAAAATTTTTGTTATCAGCAAAATTTTTCATTAACTAGCTGTATGTGATTCTCATTTTGTTAAACTTCAGCCTTGGAAAACTCAGTTTCTTCCATTATCATCCACTCAATTTGAAGAAGTTGGACAGCTAATTTGGTTAAAGACAAGCCTTAAGAACTAGAGGTGTTATTTTATTTAAGGGTTTCAGACATCGGCCCTGACTGAAGGTTTTATAGAAAGAAAGTACATCTGTAACCAAATTGATAAGGTTTATTACTGTGCTTTACACAAACTATTCTCTCAAAGTATTTGTCGACTTGGAAATATTGTTAAAGGCGGTCATCCCACCCCTGTGCCTGCTATGCAGATGCAGCCGGGTTCCCCGGCTGGCTCAGTATTTTACACTACTTATTTAATAGAAACACAAACTTGGAAATTGTGCCACTGGCCCAGCTGGAGCAGTGTTAGGTGAATATGCTGATGCCTCAGTTCAGAGAGGTAACAGGTATAATTCACCTTAAGTAAAGCAAATACCTGGATTTACAAAAATAGAAGTGGCTGTTCATGAAAGAATTCACACAGAATTCTTTCAGATACCAAGCTCTCCTAGTATGTTTGTGGTTATTTCATTTACACAAAACTTTTCAGGAACTTCTGTGTTGTTTAAAGCAAGATATATCTATACTGATGTCTCAGTGGATCAGTCTGTTTAAACACTTATCAGGGCTTCCACACAGTTATTTATTTTGCCCTAGTTGATCTTGTTGTTTGCTGCCATTGGCATGAAACGGCCAACTGTGGCTGTTACAGTTGTTGTTTCATTCAATTATAACTTGTAAACCAGTGATTCCCAATCTTTTTCAAGTTAAGACACCTTATCGTTGCTTATTTGATTTTATGAAACTTGTTCCTTTTTTTCTCCCTAAAGAAAAAAGAAGCTTTATGACATATTTATTTTTTTAATAAAACTAAGCAAAAATAAAAGTTCTGGTAATTCTTTAAAACTTTCGGTTGTTGTTTTGGTTCCATTTAAAATAACAATTCAGCATATAGTGGACGATCTATAAATGCTGGTTGGTTGGTTGGTTGAATGAGTGATTGAATGAACAGACCTAACTAGAATCTAATGCTTAAACTTAGTGCTCTGGGAATCAGCAGAGAGTACATTATCTAGCAGTTGACTGTTAAGTTACCAGAGAAGAGTGAATATTATTTTGCAGATAAGTATTTGGGATAAAGGGAAAAGTTTTATATCCACAAACAGCTGTAGTGAAAAATATGAACAGATTGTCCCCTTCAACAAGTGCTGAAGGAAATAAAGGAATTACAGAATTGTCAGCTCTCAAGCACCTTAGCTTCCAGCCAACTTAGTCATCTGACTGGTAAATGTGAATGTACTTTCTCTCCCCAGTGTATTAATTTTGAAATTCTTATATAGTATTATATGTTGCTTTAACCAAGCAAAGAACTACGGAGTCGGTCTAAATTTTGTAATGGTTCCATGGATTTAAAACATTTTAGTAAATCTTTCTCCCTGCTGACACAGCTGTAATTTGCACTATTTCAAAAAGTTGGAGCTTACTCTTAATATAAACTATGGTTAAGATTCTAGGGAGAATCTGCAAACTCCCCAAGATACTTCAGTGTCATACAGTCCTATATATACAGGAAGTTTTTTATGTATGCAAAATTTAAATATAAAAATAATCCTTAGGGCCTGAAGTACTGATCTTTAAATAGGAATTTTTATACTAGGCCTGAAAATGAAAAAGAATGTATTCAACACCCAAACAGTACCACATAGTCCATTTAAATCAGAGGGTTTTTCTTCATTTAAGGAAGGTAAGATGACCACAAAATGTTTCTAGTTTTTCTTAATTGGGATCAAATAGTCAAAATGCGTTTAGAGAACTCTGTATAGCACTTTTCTAATGTCTAATTACTCAATATCACTTATTTTTTTTTGTTTTTGGTAACTCAGGCTCTTCTGTCTTTGACAAATAATAACCTTTCATTTGGTCAGTTCTCATCTTTGAAATGGAGGGGTTTTTGTTTGTTTGAAAGACTACAAATGATAATGTTCCAACTTTGGGACCCTACAGTGCAAAAATTTTTTGTAAAGTGCTATACAAAGTGATACGTTTATTTACAAATTAAAAGCCAGATACATTTTCCTTAGAAAAAATAGTGTTGGGTTTTTAAAACAGACTCATCTAGTTTATTGATTTAGGTGCTCTTTGCAGGCAAGTTAAAGACAAGAAATGAAACAGTACTTCTTACCTTCTTTAGCTTACTAACCTTACTCATAAACTATCATCGTAGAAAGAAAAAGATGATATTGAAAGGCTTCATCAGCATTAGTTGGTCTTAATTTATTGCTCAACTACTCAGCATGTCTTTCTTTGGGGAGACTTAACTCCTGAATAGAACTGTCAAATGACAGCTCTTTTAAAGCTTTACTCTTACATGAATGGAAGTGTGTGTTAGAAGTGTTCCGTAAATACTTTGCTAAATTCTTCAAGCTAAGGCAGAGGTGCCCAACTACTTTGAGGATGTCAGAATTTCAGACTTAATTGTACATAAGTGCCTAGTGATTAACAAAACGCAAAATGACCAAAAGCTGTCAATTCAGAGATCTTTTAAGCAAACTTGTATTACTCATCATAACCATATCTACATATGATATGTAGAATATACTTATTCTACAGACAACATTTGGTGCTCAGATGGATTAATGGGCTCCTTACAGTAACTCCCATATGTTGCTAGAGTTCATAGCCAACAGGCTAGAAATCTCTGGGCTAGACTACATACTCAGGTTTTTATAACTACATATATCTCAGTTATATCCAGTCTTAAAATAGCCTTAAATCAGCCAGCTAAGAGGCTCAACCCAGTATTCAAGAGCCTCTAACCCTCCCAATACTAACAAGTCTTAGGTGCCAAATTGTCATTTGGTGGGCCTTATGTTTAGATACATCAGCTGCACTTCAAAGTGTTTCACAGTACATTAAGGACTGCATCTAACATATTTGAGTGGCAAGAGTACACTAAACAGATGCTACTCAACCACATGATAATGTGGGACTCCAGTGCTGACATGAAATTCTTGTGCAACCATCAGTTTAAAAATTGGGCTTTGAGCAGCAGTGATGGATTTGAGGTTATTAACCCTCACTTTTCTAACAAAGGTCTCATTTGAAGGTTTGCATTTCATACTATCTTGATCAAGGGTTTAAGTCATAATTTCTTAAACTGAGTGAAATGAACTGTGCACTTAGGAGTAGCAACCATAAATCTAATTAGCACTGGTCTCAATGATTTAAGCTAAGTGAATCCAGTAACTACAAGCTTTAGTTCCAGCTACTCATAAGTGTAGTTGAATTTCTTCTAAATGCAAATTTCCACCCATATTACTACCTTTTTCTAAAAATGTAAGTATATAGTCTTATTTATAATTAACTTGTAGGTATATACAAGTCAGTGCTTGATAGGAGTAGAAATGTAGATTTTTCTATCATTGTTACTCGATTTTGTGATGAATTACTGTAATCAGAAGGCAACTGCTTAGTCACAAGTCTTAGTTACACCATTTTAGTATGTGGTATATGGACTAATTGAGATAAAGAATATAAAGCAGTTAGCATGCCTGCCTCATGATATACAATCAAAGTTTTGCTAGTAGTAATAATAGAAGTGGTACTATGATAGGCTAAATAAAGATATCCAAATAAAGATTTGGTAGGCCCCTAAAATATCCAAGTCCTACTCTCGGGAACCTGTGAATATGTGACTTTATATGGCATAAGAGGCTTCACGATGTGATTAAAGGTCTTGAGATGGGGAGATTATCCTCAGGGGCCCAATGTCATCAGAGAGCCCTTTAAAAGAGGAAGGCAGGAGGTCAGAGAGAGACTGGAAAATGCTATACTGCTGACTTTGAAGATGAAGAATGAGGCCACAAGCCAAGGAATGCAGGTGGTCTCTAGAAGCTAGAAAAGGTAAGGAAACATTCTTACCCTAGAGCCTCTGGAAGTACAGACCTGCTGGCACCTTGAGTGTAGGACTTCTGACCTCCAGAACTGTAAGATAATTTGTGTTGTTTTAAGCCACTAAATTTGTGGTAATTTGTAACAGTAGCAATAGGAAGCTAATAGAAGTAGCAATTATAATAGAAATTATACTGAAGAACCATCAGGAAGCTGTTCTAATATAAATTAGTAATTGAAAAGAACACTACAAATATGAAAAATTCAAATGCTTGTTAGATACTTTAAAAAGTTATATGAAATTCCAAGAGAGTAGACTACCAGTAGCTTTTCAAGATTGGCACATATACATGCTAAAGATAACCGTTTAAAATAAGGTTTCTTCAAGGATGTATTTAAATACTGAGTAAAGAAGCACTATACTTAGCCGAGTCCTCATGAAAGGTGGGGAGAAATCAAATTGCTTTAGAGAATTGATAAAAAAGATGTAAGGGTGGAAAATTTTTAACATTTGAAATTGTTAAATAATGGGTTTACTTTGCATATTCAATCTTCTTTTTGGGTGATCTCTTATTCTTACATAGGAAAGAGTATACTGCTACTTAAAAAACGTGTTAACTACCTCCTAGAACCCCAAGAATTCCTCCTTGAAAGGGCAATGTGCTCCAGGATATAAAGTAGATTCTTTTACTTTAGTGAGGTATAGGGTTTGCTTCAGCCCTGTTGATAAGGAATATTAGAAACCTGTCTTTTGTAGAGACCTTGTTAAAGTTTCAAACCTTATTAAGAACAACTCCACACCTAACTAGCTTATTTTTTTGCACTCAGGAACTTCTTAGCAGAAAACCTCATTGGGAGGGACATCTTGCTTTGCTTTTCTCTTGTACATTCTTCCAAAGAGTCTTATGGAGAGGGTCACGGGATAATCAGATTGTTTTGGTAAAAATATATAAAGTTGTCATATAATTAATATAATGAATTCTTTATCTCTCAAAACAGAAATTTAGAATAAGTTATTCCAACAATGATTAACTTAAAGGTGCAACATTTCCAAAGATTCAGTATGATTCTCTTGGTTCTCCCCTCATGATTACAAGATGACTACTGCTCTGGACTCAAATACTACATCTCATTTCAACATCCAAAAGTAGGAAGGAGTAATCTTAATCTAGTGCCTTTTTTTTCTGTAGAGAGGAAAACTTTAAAAGCACCCCAGGAGACTGCCATTTTTGTGTTATTGTTCTAGTTGCATTATATGATATCTAAACCAATCCCTGGCAAGAGGAACAGAAACACTATGATTTGGAGTAACCAGTATTCACTCTCTAGGGCAGGTGAGTGATCCATTAAGCAAGTAGTCACCCATTTCAGTAGTTCAGTCACCTGAAGAAGATTGGAGTTTTGTTAGGAAAAATGAAAGTGGTTGTTGGGGAGGGAAACCAATGATTATCTGTCACACACATTGTTTTTCAAGGTTAAATCAAAGGATCGCACTAAAGGGCACTCCTTGGGAAAGTTTTCCAACCTATTTTCACAAAGACCCTAGGTATCCATTTACTTAAAAATCGTTATGGAAGCAAAAATAATGTTTCAGCCTATAAAGTGACTTAAAACTGGATTTACTGCTGTCTAGTCTATGAAACTTCTAGACTCTAAGTAGAGCTATTTTTCATGCGAAACTTTGGCCTTCCTGTGGACTGGCATTGAAAAGGCCTGTGCAGAGGTGCAAAAAAAAAAAATGGCATAGATGATAGAGGCTTTGTCCATCCCTCTGGTGACCAAATCAAAGTTGTGACAGAAATAAGGAGCAAACAGCAAGGAAAAATTGCCTGGGATCCAGATGAACAAGCCATATAACTAGGGAGAAATCCAAGAAATCACCCTACAATGACAGAAGGTAGGACAGGGCAACTCACTTCAGATTAAAAGACACACACAGACTAAAAGGAAGGGGACGGAAAAAGATATTGCCTTGATAGACCTAGAGGGTATTGCGCTGAATGAAATGATTGGGTAGAGAAAGACAAATATATCATGATTTCACGTACATGTGGAATCTAAAGAACAAAATCAATAACAACAGCAAAAGTGGAAATAAACTCATAGATACAGAGAATATTTAGAGGGATACTAGATGGAAGGAGGATTGTGGGGACAACAAAAAAAGGCAAAGGGATTAAGAGGTATAAATGGATAGTTGAAAAATAGACATGGAGATGTAGAGTGTAGCATGGGGAAGATGGTTAATAATGTAATAAATATGTAAGGGGGAAGAGGGGTACTAGATTTAGTGAGGTGATCACTTTGCGAGTTATGTGGCTCTCTGATCACTATACAACTGAAACTGGCATATTATTGTATGCCAACTATAAGTGAAAAAAACCTCATTGAATTGTACAATGTAAATATAAGCAACTAATTGTCTATTATATTTCGATAAAGACAAAAAAAAAAGTCCTTAAAAAATGAATAGCAGAAACATGTTACTAACAATAAATTTCTCTATTGTCATTTAAATAAATTTTATTAGAGCTGGAAAAAAAAATGGCCTGTACAGGGGGCAGGAACAAACACTTCGGTTACATTACTTCAGTTGGAATCCTAGCATCATTATTTCCATGTGGGTAACTTGAACAGGTTATCTTCTCTAAGACTCAGTTTCCTTATAATAAATAACCTCATAGACTACATAAGGATTAAAGGAATTCATTTAAAACATTGAACAACAATAATGCTGACTTATAACTTGAGTCCAAGGACTCAGAATGAAGCCAAATTGAAAATTAATATTTGGGAGTAGGGATAAACCCTGCAAAGTTAAATCATTCAGTTTCCTTTGTTTTAAACTCAAAATCTCCTACTTCTTAGTCACAACTTTAAAAATATATAAACTACATAGATGATAAAATACAATGAAAACAAAAAGTTAACTCTGTCTACTCTACCTCCTAGCATTAAAACCAACCTCTCATCTTTATGGAACTGCAACAAAAGGCTAGTTCTGGGAGGGGAGATGGGGTTAGCAATGGACAGCATCAGAATTTGTTAGGACACCACAGGACAGCTTGAGCTTGTGCCAGGCCTTGGAGATGATAAAGTCAAATTATGTCATTACCAACAACCAAACTCAGCTAGCTTTCTGCATTAATGCAGACCAACATCTGATGGAATTACCAGGCAGTATCCGACTGAGAAACCCAGGAATACCCAGTTCTGATTGCCTTGGATCAATCACTTCACATCCCGCAAGATCTCTGAGGAGGTATTTGCCCAAAGGAAACAAAGCAAAGAGACTATTATTAGAATGGGGTCTTGGCTCCAATCTCTAATACAGTAAACTGAGCTGACAGAAGGCTACCTTGCTATTGGTTAGGATCAAATACCCTCAGATTCAGAGGTTATGTAGGAGCCCTGCTTCAACTACTTCCTACCTCTAATACCTTAACTGGGGTATCAGCCTTTACTTCTGTCATACAAAGAAAGGCCAGTCTAACTAATTTTCTTGCCATCTCCAGGAAGAGAAAAGTATTTGTTACTTAGAATGAGGGTTAACAAACTTTTTCTATAAAGAGCCTGGTAGTAAATATTTTAGACTTGGAAGGTCACACAGAATCTCACAGATACTCAACTCTGCCTTTGCAGCACAAAAGCAGCCATAGGCAATGTGTAAAGTGAATGAGCCTGGCTACGTTCTAATAAAACCTTACTTCTAGCCCACTACCACCTATGCTATACGCCACTTTCATTCAGTCTAAATAATTGAACCAAAGTTAGTTTATTTGATTTGTTACTTCAAATGTTCAGGTACTATATCAAATTTTTGATTCTTGCTCTTAGTATAACTGTGTTTCTAATTGCAGTGAAAGCATTATTAGAACTTTTTAAAATCTAATTTCCTTTCCTTTCTTGTCCAGTAATAGACCATATTCAACTCAAAAAGAAAATCAAAACCCTTTAGGAAGGCGGTGCCCTGTGGCTGACATTATTTGTGAAGGCCTACGAAATGCTTATGTTCTCCACTCTGGGGACAGTGGTGAGTCATGGGGCCACTATGAGAAGACTTCCACCATTGCTCTGATATACCCACCAGTTGAAAGGCCATCCCATCCTTGCTGTTTTAGTTCAACAGAAACCTCACTTCAGAGAGCAGAGTAGATGGGAAACCAACTGGCTCCCATAGTGGCAGAGAGTCTCTTACTGGGGTGCCTTTGGGCTTTTCTGTCATAAGATGGCCAAAGGCCCAAAGAAGCCTGTAAAGGCAAGGGGTCACAAGAGTTAGAGTTGTCTGAATGGTGATAGGACTCTCCAGGGCCAGAAAATGGAGCAGGTAGCTTTCTCTGGAGACAAAGAGAGATGACAGGATGGAAAGGGTAGAAACAATATTACAGCACCATGACCATATGTTTGACAGAGCTCAGGATTAGACCCAAGTGCAAAGAGGCTGGTGTTAGAGCCTGCAGTTGGGCTGTATGGAAGCAAGAGATTAGGACTAGAACATGGATTTTGTTCTATCTGTCTCTCCACAAATGGGGGGAAAGGGGGAATGTATCTAATGAGCAGACAACTAGCAGACATGCCTATAGACTTTCCAAAATTAAAAAACTAGAGGAATTTAGCAGCTTTTAATAGAATTGCCACAGGGCCTCAGAAAAGCCAACAAGGAGGTAGTGATGGTTATAGTGGTGGTGTTCATGATTATTGGGGTAATAATGGTGGTCCTTCATGATGGTGACTGTGATGTTAGTGATGGCAGCTGCGGTGATATAGTGGAGGATGGAGAAGATGATATAGTGATGATGATGGTGGTGATGATGATTGTGGGGACAGTGATGTTCATGATCAAGGTGGTCACGTAGGTCATGACAGTGGTGACGGTGATAATAGTAGTGTTGCTATATGTAATGGTGGTGATGGAAAGGGAAGGAAATCAGAACCCCTAGGACTTGACTACAGGGAAAGAAAAAGGATGATCTAGAAAGTAGGGGAAATAAATTTTTATTGCCTAGCTCTACTGTAAAGACTCATAGGAGAAGGGAAGTACAAAATTTTTGACCTTGAGTCCTTCCTCAGAATTAAATCTTTGGAGTCAGGAGAGAAAAGCAATAAATTCAAAAGGTTCTATTGATAGATTGTTTAGTGAGAAACAGAGACCTATGATGAATGGTTTTTTTTTATTATTATTTAGGGAGATATGTTAATGGCTTCTTGATTTTGAAAGTTGAAGTTTTTTCATCTATCTCCATTCTTGATGGAAAAGGTCAGGGCTGCCTTAGTGTACAACTGCAGGGAGCATTATTCACTAGTCAGTGTGAATGGCACCCTGGAGGGGTTTAAAGCTTAGACTGCAGCTATGCTTTAGGCCTTGGCATAACAGAGTGGCCCTTAGTCTGAGAAACTGGAGCTGGACCCAGAATTCAGGGAAGAAATGAGGAAGCAGAAAGCTCTCTGAAGGGAAAGGATTATGGCAACAACAGAAAGATAGGCCAAGTCCAATGCCATATAGAATCAGTAAGACATTCCCAGTGGTGGGCAGCGGTCTGTGAACTTAGGAAGGGCTTTGTGTGATACCTAAATTTTAAGTTGTTTACTGTTCTGAACTGTATTTACTCTGTGTTATCTACAAGTCGTAAGTAAAGCCTTGCGACAGCCTTGAGCCTTAGGAATGCTGGAAAGGAGGTTATGTCTTTTTTGGTGGATCATGTGGAGAAAGAACAGAAGGAATAGAAACCTTTGAGTGATAGACAACTGACCCAGGAGAGGGACATCAAGCAACCACCAGGAAAATGTAACTACCAGCAGAATTTAAGCACCTTCCGTAGAAATTCAGGGACATACGCTGGCCTTCCCATAAATAAATGAGATGAGGATTAACTTATTTTATTGTGTTAGTTAAAGGGTAACTCTAGAAGGCTAGAGAATGTGGAGATATTTAGAATCAATAATAATGTTTACTGATGTTTATTAAAAATTTATTGATATTTATTGAACATTTACTATGTGAAAGTCTCTGTACTAAGGACCTTATTGGTCTTAGCTCAATTTTACAGTTGAAAAAATACAACCTATAATAAATTATTTCCATCGAGAGAATATAGCCAGTGAATGACAGAGCCCTATTTAACCTGCTTACTAATTTCCAAATTCACATTCAAAATCTGTGGTCTCTAAACATTGTGATGATACATTCCTATCATTAAAAATTTGAGGGACATGCACCCCATTGTATGTATATTTATTTATTCATAAATTACACATATCTTCTTCTCCACTAATAAATGATATGTTACAAAACAGACACAAACTAGAAATGAAACAAAAAAGATGAATGATGTAAAAGTTAAAAAATATTTTAAAAACAAGAAATGTAGTGTTTTTATATTTTTATTAAATGTACACAAATATTTTTTGTTCTTATTATAAAAAAAAAGTAATAGTAGCTAGAAAATAGTATACCACAAAGCTATTTATATCCAGGTGGAAAAAAAGTCCATCATTGACTGAACTTACTAAATCATGATGCTCATGTTTTCATTCTTAACCTCTTAAGACAAAGATTTCTGTTGAAATTCAGCTAGTAAATATTCATATTTCCAGATGTCAATCAGTCATTCTTACAAACTTGTAGAAAAGTGTTGGTTTTTTATATTTTTAACATACGGCTTCATATTCCATCAAAACTCTTCATTTAGATGGCTGCTAAACAAAAATTCTGCTCCCAAATGTTTCTGAGAATACACATGTGAACATTTTTACATAATACACTTATTTTTCATTAGAAACAGAATCACATAAAGTGAAAATATCAAATTATCTTTTTTCAAAATGCTCTGTTCATGTAGGTTTCTTGTGAAATACATAAGCATTCCTCACACATTGTTCAAAGGTGAAAAGACAGTTTAACTTAAACCAACAGTTTAAATGTGTGGGAGATTTTTTGTTTTGTGTGGTTTTTTTTTTTCCTCAAAAATATCTTCTAGGTCACCAGAGTCAGCTAACTGTTATTAGAAAAAAAGTCCAGCAACTTTGAAACATTAGTGTTTTCATAAAATAAGAATGTGTAATTAATCTTTAATTCTGCCTTTGTTTTGAGGACTTTGTCATGAGATAACCAATGACTCCAGGTGTGATATAAGGATTTTCATGGCCACTATCCTTTCTCCTTATCTTATAAAATTTGACAAAAATTGAACTATTTAGGTCAGGTTTTGGCAAATGTTTTCTGTAAAGGGCTTGTTAATAAATATTTTAGGTTTTTCAGGCCATACGGTTTGTGTTGCATTATTGTGGGGCCCAGGAAGATTTCCTTTATGGCTTTAGTTCTCTGACTGGTAGAATAATTCAAATGACATGCAGCAGATTATCATAAAGAAATCAAATTTTAATACTCAGAGGGAATTCACATCAGCATGAAAATTGCAAAGACAGTGAGGCAAAATGAGGTATATATGTCATTTTGGACTAAGGAGGGGGAAGTAGGCAATTCACAGGTAGATGAGAAAGAGCAAACATTTGGTAAACATTCTTTCAGGGCCACCCAGATACAATGAGGCACTATGGGGAATTTAGCAAACAGATTTTTTTGCTTGAAACCTTCCTATCTGCCACACTTAACTCCTTCCTGAAGCAGTTTCTTCTATCTGAATCTCTTTAGGGAGGTAAGGGGGAGGTAAAAAAATAAAATAAAAATAAAACTCTTCCTGAGTTGGTTGGATTTTAATTGTTTTCAGTTAGAAATAATCTGCATGCCAGGGTGGCACATTGAGGGGGGGGGTGGCGAAAGCTGGTTCCCAACCCCTACACTACTCGACTATTTCGTTGCTGCCTGAAAGCAGCCATAGACAATACTAAACCAATGAGCATGGCTGTATAAATAAAATGTTATTTACAAAGATAGGCATCAAGCTGTAATTGGCTGTGGCTATAGTTTGCTGACCCTAGCTTTAGGATAATATAATTTCTAAATCCACTCAACCAAGCACAGATAACCTGTGATATGTTCCAATATCCCAAAGAGTACACATGCCTTTCTCTGCTCTGGGAACCTCTCATTTTTTCCTTAGGGTACCACACTTACTGTATGATGGTGGCCATCCAAGAGACAGGCCTAATGAGGCTGCCAGTGTCATCGAAGTTAAAAGTTGGGGAAATTTAAGAATATTCTTTAAAATTGGGGGGTAAAAAATGAATGTAAATTATGTTCCAATATTTTTTCCCTCTTCTCTATTGATCATTGTTTATATACCTCTATATTTGCCACACCCCTTTATTGACTTAAACCTACTGCACATTTGTTTGTGAAAACAAGTGATAGGGATATAAAAGGGTGGGTAAAATGAAGGAGAGATGTGTGACCTTTATGGTCGCTAACTCTAACCACCTTTCAGACGGGAGTGTCAATGTGATGACTGCCTTCAAGAATGGAAGTTAAGGAGGACAGAGATAAACTAGTGGAGGAAGACGCAGAACAGGGCTTGTAGTTCTTGAACAGACTTTCTAATCACAGACCAAGTCTGTCTTACCACACTACATTTTTATTTATTTAAAGGTATGTCTTACCACTAGACTGTGAGCTCCTTGAAGGTATCTTTGTATCTTCAGTACCTTTATAGGAAACCAGGTATTGTGAACACTCAATAAATAAGGTTTGTTGGGTGAGTGAATGAAGACGTACAGAAGAAGAAGCAAAAGATTTGGGACCCATTTCTCAGGAATAAGGTTAATTTAAGAACAGAAACGACAAGATAGACACATAAAAATATAAGGCAGCATATGTCCCCAAAGTGTCACTGTGTACTATGGACTCACCCCAAGCAAGGGAGGGAGGAAATTGCTGTGACTCAGCAGAATGAGATATTTCACTATCATCAGGAGATGTGTTATGTGAAAAGATGTAAGGTAAGGCACCAAGTTTTTTAATTATGTTTTTTCATAGATAGCTAGAGTGACAATAATTTAGTTGATTTGATCAACACAGACTACGGGACTGGAAAATTATGGTAAAACACAATCTACTTAAGGCCAAATTACGTGGTTTGTTTAGACTTATTGAACTGGAAAATGCCAAGTTCTTTTTACTTGGCATCGTGTGAGTATTATCTGCAATGATTAAGTGCAGAATCCCAGACCATGTCAAGACATCAGCCAGCTGATGACTGATTGTCTTTAAGCAGGCATGGCCTTCCCTTGAAGACAAAGGTTAATCCTGTTTTCTGTATTTCATAGTTTGAACTGGTGTCAGTTTATAATGTCTCAAGTGTCATTAAATCTAGATATTATTTGTCAATTAAGATTCCTTTGGTCACATTAAGCTTTGCAGGCCCTTATATATGTTTGCCTTCTTGCTCTTGCTGCTCTTGTTCTCTCTCTCTCCTCCTCCTCTCCCCTCCTCCTCCCCCTCTTCTCCCTCTCTCAGCTCAGCTCTCTGAAAATTCCTGCTGAATCAACATATTCACTTCTCTTTGGGACAGGGAAATGGACCACACAGTTGGAAACAGAGTGAATAAATAGAGGTGTGAGTAGAATGCAAAAGTAGGAAATTAGTGTTACTTTTCAAGTAGTAAAGGACTCTGCTTAGAAGAAAAAAAACCTTAAATTCTAGTCCCAGCTTTTTTGAAAGCTTTATCCAAGTTACTTAACCCTTCTAGGCCTCAGTTTCCTCAACCGTAAAATATGTGGGTTGGATCTCTACTGCCCCTTCCAACTCTGTGATTCTAAGACAAATTAAGAAATACCAAATAATAAATCTGTAGCTTGAATCATTAATACTAATGCTAAAGACTGTGACCTTAGAGACAGAATATGCTTCATAAAGAAAGTCATCTAATTCCAGGCTGAGTGACTCCAAAGAAGGATCTCAAAAACAGAAGGTGGAAAATATAAGTCAAAATCCAGGATTATTCACAACTGTCACCCTGATACCTCCACAGGACTCTCAGACATATTTGCTGTCTGTACTAGAGCAAACCTCTCCCTGGGACACAGCCACTTCCAGTCATAATTTCTAGAGCTCTGTCTCAATTATTTTATCTCTCCCAGGTTTTTCTCTTTTCACCTCCACTAGCCAGCACCCACACCACTACCCTTTCTCTCCCTCTTCCAAGAACACACCAGAGGGTGTGTTTCCTCAAGAGCCACACAAAAGCCTTCCCTGAAACCTGATCACAAGGCCAAAGAACCCTGATCACAAGGCCAAAGGACCCTGATCAGGAGTTAGCCCAGCCCTCTCCCATGACCCACTTTTTAATAACTTCCTCCCCTGCGATCAGGTTCTGTCGGCACAGATAATAGGCCTATCGCCTGGAAAGGCTCCTGCAATATTGACTCTGGCTTTCTCCCCTGGGGCTCTGGCTGCACTGCAAGCCCTACAGCCTTCTAGTGAATATTCAGAAACACCTTTCATCTGTACTCAGCTTCACAGAACAGGTAGACTCTGCCAAGAATTGATGATATTCGCTCCTTGAATGCAGCATTCAAAGCTGCTGTCCGCGTGTTGATGGTGAGCAGGTTGTGTCCTCTTTGCTCCTTCTTGGTCAGAATGTGCTCTCTGACTCAGCTTTGCAAGCAGCTGTTCTCTAGGGTGTTACCAAGGCTTTTTCTAATGAGCCATTTCTCCTTCCTGCAGCCCTACTGGCACTCAAACTGCAGGCTACTTCCCCAGGCTCTGTCCCTGTGTGGGTTCTCACAGCCACCTTGCAGCTGATGGAAATTTTGCCTAGGAGCAAATTAATTCCTCACGAATCTACTAGATACATATTTAATGCATTTTAAAAATAGATACCGAATGTCATTTCCAGGGCTATTTCAGATTATTGATGGCAAATTTTCTTTTAAATGAAACTTTTATATGCATAAATGAGTTATTTAACATGGGGCAGATTTTATTCTCAGGAGAAGTAGGAGCTGTAAGTATTATTTGCTGTCCTTCCCTGGCACAGCATTGAAGTAAACCACAGAGATTGGGCTCGCGATACAGACATCTGAAAAACATTTGATTTCCATCATATTTCTTAAACTTTTACTGGTAGCTGAAGACTTATCAGTCCATAATCATAAATGGACCGGAACATGAAATAGCTGTGAGAATTTAGAAAAACACTCCTGCTGGAACAAGTTCATTCTTAGAAACCAAGGTCTGTTCTAACTTAGAAGGAGGGAAATTATAATATCACATATGCATTGGAAAGCATTTTTCAAGAAAAGTCACATTTTTTCAATTATCTCTCTGAACATTGGTCAGGATAGTTGTTCAGATCTTTAAATGGCTTAGAAATGAGTGCATTGCCTTCCAAAAAAGGATATCCATTCTGAGAGAAAATGCCTTTTCTGAAACATTAACTAAACTCATCTTATAGGAACTATACCCGAGCCCTGGCTGAGAAATGCCCACTCATGGAGCCAGCCAAGAAGGTGACTGCACAACTAAGTCTTGGAGCTTTTACACTTTTAACATTTAATATTCATTCCAACTAGAACTATAACTACAATAGTATAATGCAATGTATAACTACACATGAGAAGAACTTTGTATGAAAATTATATATAAAATTATTTTTACTGAAATGCCTTATTTTCAAAACATGTTTATTAAATAGCTAAGATATGCAAAAGGTAAAAAGTGAAAATGTTACAAAAGAATATGTAGAGTTTCCCTAGTCTCTCCAACCCCTGCTGAGGCAAAAACTTTTATCCTTTTATATGTCCTTCCAAAGATAATATGTATTTGTATATTTATTTTTTTTAAAGATGATAGCATATTGAACACATAGCTCTTGTACCTTGCTTTTCCCCCACTGAATTTATCTTGGCGCTAACTTCATTCTTTTTAATGACTGCAAAGTGTTCTCTCACATGGATGTTCCCTCATTTACTTAGCTAATCCCCCAGTGATGAACTTTTGTGTTGTTCTCAGTCTTTCACTATTACAAGCTATGCTGTGGCAAATATTCTTATATATACATCTTCATGCATACGTGCCATTATTGCTATAGACTAAATTCCTAGAAGTGGAGTTGTTAGGTCTAAGGATAGTGCATTTTAAATTTTGATAGATATTGCAATGTTGACCTCCTTAGAGACTGAACCAATTTACCTGCATTCCTTGCATACCTCCCCCCACTCAAAAAAAAAAAAAAGAATAAGTAGGAGAGGACAATGATCTCATAATCAATCTCTGTGCTCTATTTGAGTTTCTGCCTTTGTGGAATTGCTTTCAAAGTAAAGAATAGTATACCTAACAGAACGTGACACAATTAATACAATATTATTATTCAAGTCTCAACTCAAATGTTATTCTCTCAACAAAATTTCCCTGACCACCCAGCATGCACATCCCTGGTCACTTTCTGATCCATTATCCTTTGTGTTGTCTTACTATCACTTGTCACTGTAAGAAATTACTTTGCTTCTTTATTTGTTTATTGTTTCTCCTTAACCCTACCAACCCCACTAGAAGGTAACCCTTGGGATAGCAGGAAGCATGATGGTGTGTCTATGCTGTTCACCCAGTATCTGAAGCAGTACCTGGCATGGAGTGGGCACCCAATACATGTGCACTGAATGAAACTCTGGGTCCAAAGGTACCCTTGGTCCCTATGCATGTGAGTTTGCTCTGGAATAACTTTCCAGAGCCCTCCAAGAAAGGTGGGAGTGGAGTCTGGCTCAGAGGAGTCTCTAACCCATTCTGGGAATATTTTACAGGCTTTTGAGGGAAAACAAGGCTCACACTAACTTCAAGGAAAATAAATGGGGCTGGTAGAAACTACATAGTCCTTTGATTTGGGCCTGAAGGAAAACAAATTACATTATCCTTGGTTCTGGGCAAATTATGTCAAATTGGAATAGACATTAACATATGTAAAGAGGCTCGAAGAGTGTCAAGCACCATTGCTATGATTATTAAGAGAATAGAGAGTTGTTCTTTAATAAATAAAGCAGAGGTCTTTGACTTTTAGTTTATAATGCACTCTGTTTTGAGGAAGTTGTATCAGGTGGTATATGCCATATAGGTGATTCAGTAAATATAGGTAGTAATAAATGTGTGTTTGTTGAAGGGGTGTTTCTAAATCCTCTAAGGGTTATTCGGCTGGGTCTCGGGTGTGGCTGGCAAGTTTGGCTGGGCCTAATTAATTAGATTCAGCTGTGTGGGAAACTTTAGTAATGGCTGTTGATATAAACATGTCTTGCCACTCGTTTCCTGGCTCGGTACCAGGAAGATATGAAAATGTCATTTGAACTTTCTAGGTGTTATGTATACTGGGATATACAGGGGATACCATGTGTCTCTTCCCACTAGAAAATATTTTTCAGTCTCGATTACTTAAATATGTGAAGTAAGTTCATCTTCATTGTCAAAGAATGTGCATTTCTCAGAATTTTTACAGAAGTCTGCTACTCAGTTTCTTATATAGAAATTGCATCTAGTCTTTCACGCTAAGGGAGTGTCCTGTGAGATTTAGACCCCCTTCATCCCCATTAGTCATCTTCCCCAGTTCTTTAAATGAACAATTAATGTTTTCTCAAGCTTAAAATGCTATGAAAGTACCCCTTCAAAGATAAGTCTTCTAGCTGGTCTCCACTTCCAGCTGGATGGTTGTTGCATGGAGCAGTTCTCAAGTCAACCCTGGGCATGGTCTTCCAGATCCAAAGACACTGGAGAAAACAGCCATTGCAGGGGTGTCTGTCCAAAGACAGCTTTATCTGTCAGCTCTCTACTTTTTGCCTATCAGATATGCCACCTCCAGGGAAGTCATTCTTGGTTGCCTTTCACAGAGTTCCCTGCTCCAATCTCAGCAAGCCCCGAGACCTAAGTAAATTTCTGACTGTGGAAGAATATGGTGGGACGGGGTCATCCTGTGTAGGAAGGAACCAGCAACACCAGATGCAGGAGGACTTTTCTGACAGGTGGCTTCTTCTCAGGCCCAGGCTCTATAGGTGGAAACTTCCAAATATTAGCATTTAGCAAAAAGACGCTCACTCTAAGGGCTGTGCAAAGCCCCGACCCCTCTTAGACTGGGGCATTTGAGCAGGTGCCCTCTCCACAGCTGGGAAGAAAGTACAATGCTGAATTGGGAGTGACTAGAGCATTTGAAGTTTGTTTGAACTACATAATTTTTAAGACATTAAGAACAAAATTGAGCCAAAGGGTTCAAAGTGCTCCTCCTTTTTATAGAATATATTTTTTGAACTTTTTGTAAAATATAAAAAGTATTTTACAAAAATGAAAATCAAAGAAAAATGAACAACATATTGGTGTTTAAGAAATGTACAAGATTTCGAAAGAGGTAAATGCTGAAATTGTGTCCCACTTAAGATTCTGCAATACATAGATTTCTGTATAGGTTATGAAACATCCATCTGCCTGCCTTAGATTTTCTGTCCAGGAAATAAGAACTTTCCCACAAGTAACTTAAGTTGCCTAGGGGAAAAAGATATAAAGAAACACATACTTCCTAGCATATGGAATGAGGAATGATGTTATAATTCCCATTCATATGATCCACACAGATTGTTTCTGAAACAAAATGCCCTTTAATTAAGAGAGCTGCTCCTTAGGAAGGCTCATTTTGCCAAGCCTGGCTTAGAGTCTTAATAATGTCTGCCTTTCAAACGAATCTATGTATCAACTCAGTTTTCCAGAGCTAAGGGCACAACAGTGAGGGCATGGCTTTCTCTGCAGTTTCTAAATCCTCTACATAAATATTCTGTCCAGGACCTGTGGGTAGGGTAACCAGTGTGGCTACAGCTGTAGCTTAACCCTGAGATCAAGCTGTATTAGAGAAGCCAGTGCAGGGTATTGTCTTAGTCAGCTTGGTCTGTCATGACAAAATTCCAGAAGTTGGGTCGCTTCAACAACAGAAACTTGTTTGTTTTCTCACTGTTCTGGAGACTGAACATTCAAGATCAGGGTGCCAGCATGGCCAGATTCTAAAAGGACCCTCTTCTTGGTTTGCAGATAGCCATCTTCTATGTCAGAGAGAGAGAGAGAGAGAGAACATGAGGGCTCCACCCGAAGGCCCCATCCCAAATAACATCACATTGTGGGTTATGACTTAAATATATGAATTTTGGAGGGGCACAGTTCAGTCCATAGCAGGTATTACATTAGGATAATTGAGGGTTTGTCCAGCGGAGGGAGCTTGAACAAATTATTTTACCTCTAAATGTTTATGTTTCCTCATCTGTAACATAGAGACCATTCTAGATACGACCTTCTGTGATTTCTACAGAGAAGCTCAACCAAAAGCCTATTTAAATGGCCTTCATCACTGAGTTGATTAGGGAGTGCAGGGCCCACAAAGGCAGCAGCCAGGCAAGGGTCAGCTGTCAGTACCGAAGGCTCACAGAATGTAGTCAAGATTCATTCACCGTTCATCTGGTAGTTATTGAGCCCCTACTATGAGTCAAGCACAGGTCTAGGCACTGGGGATACAAGAGCCAGGAAACCATCAACTTCCCCTGCCCTCATGAGGCTTCCATTTAAATTTTGCACCAAAAGTTTGGCCAGAGCAAGAGGATTTGGAAAGCGAAGGTGTGAGCACTCAGTCAGTCCTACATTTTAAAAATTGCATTGTTTAATGTTTTTTTCCCCCTTTATCAAGTTTTGAGATACCCCAAGAATGCCTGCTGTTCAGAGGAGAAGGAGATGCCCAAGGTGGGACCAGAGGAACGAGCTTCACCCCATGAGTGCTGCTTGGCTCTGTGGCGGACATGCTTCCTGTGTGGCGCTGGACTGCCAGCTTCCACCTTGTGCCCATTTCTTTATTGACAGTGCAGGGATGATCCTATTCACCTGTCTCCTGGGGATATGTGTGAATCACCTACCAGTATTTAGAAAGTCCACTTAGATGGAAGGACAAGTAAATGAAGTGAGCATTGCAACTAGCCTCCCGCTGGCTAACTTGCTGCTTGCCTTTCAAGAAATCTGCACATAATTACCTGATGTCAACATCAGCTGTACAAAGGTAAGAGGCTGAGGGAGCCAGGTGGCTCAGGAGAGAGACACTTGAACAGGCTTTGGGAGAGGAGCTCTTTTCTCTGGCTCCTTATTCAAATCCCTTCAAAAGAGGAACGACCTACTCAATGTGAGCAAACAGTTTCCAGGACTGATGAGTTTCACTTACACAGAAGAGAACAAAAAATTATCCCTGGGAGACACTTATTTTCTGAGAAGCCATGGGCAGCCAGTGGCTGTGGGCATTTGGCCAGATACTTCAGGTAGAAGCTACCACTACCTGAATTACCCCCAGCAAATTCTTTGATATAGTGATGTTCATTGTGCTAAGTAGGGCACAGATGAACTGTGTTTGGTTCTGTGGCTGCTGACAGAGCTGGGGGAGGGGTGGAAGTTAATGATTAGATTTCTATCCCCGCCCAC